>OY728126.1:751328775-752578775 GCA_963277665.1 Viscum album
ATGAAAGAAAAATTGTGACAAAACCCATCATCGCTTTGTTAACGTTGAATCTATAAACCTGATAAAATAGAGTTCAAATAATGGATATTTAAATAACCATAAATTCATTTATAAAAATCACACAATACATTTTTAGGTAGTATATACCCCATAAAAATTATGTGGTGAATATAGCATAAGTATTGTTGAAATAAAAGTGATATTGGAAATTCACTTACAGCTTCTGTACTATCTCAACCACCAGCCCCAAAAGTAATAATAATAAAATAAAACATTTATATAAAATTATGATAATGTAATTATTTATATAATAAAAATGGAAATTGGAAGGACCATACAAATGTTGTAAGTTTTTAATATGATATTTATCTCACATATGTTAAAAGTGAGATGAAAATACTTTACAAAGATCACATCATTCCAATGATAATAAAACAATTAATTAATTATGTGTGAAAATTTTAAATAAAAAATATTATAACTAATTTATAAATTAATCAAAGGTAATTTCACTCATACAAATGGAATAACATAACTAATGACATATATGTTTAACTCAATCAATGAGAATTAGGTTTAGAGATTCCTTACCACATTAGTAACATTTGAGTCATAATACCCATGAATGAAACAAATTCAAATGAAGAAATAAATAACAAGAATATAATATTAATAATGATATAATGTAAAATTGAAGTTTTATATACACAACACAAATTAAATAAATGTTGAATATGGTTTCACCCTCATTAATGTAAAAGTGAGATAAGAATCTATTACTATGAGTCTGATTTATCATGTTTGTCGTAAATATTTAAAAAATAATAAACCAATTTTAATTATTTAATTGCTTCATAACCATTAACAAATTTATAATTACTTTTATTTCACTTATAAACATGTTTTATAAATGTACTTAATCTATATTGTTTATGTAGGATGTTTCTACTATATTCGTTTAGGGGTCAAAATTGACTTTGATAAGTTGACTACAGTCAATCAGTTCATTATTTAAAAATATCCATAATAATAAAATGGAAATAAATATCACATTTTTATATAAATTATACTTTTAAAATCATATTGTTATGATGGTTATGAAAAATTAAACAACGTTATGATCATGGAGATGGTAGGTCATACATACCCAAGAGTGACATTACCATTTCCAATGATAAATATAGAAATAAGGTTTGTAAATTATATATTTACATAATGAAAATTATATCATAAATACCATATTATATAATTATATATACTTATATTTATAATTCTTGTTGTTTTGTTATGACAATGGAAGAATCACATCGCATCGAATAGGTGGTAGTTCAAACGTCCACGAACAACATTATCACATTTTCATTGTGTGAAGTATAAATAAGAAAATAATTTGTTATATGTATTGATATATTATTATCGAATTAAAATCATAAATATTTTATTTATATCATAAATTTATTTTTTTAACCCATCCTTAATACATTCCAACTAATGTGTAATTGTATCACATTTCTTTGAGGAGATAGTAGTCCATATGTCCACAAACAATGTTATTGTATTCCCAAAATATAGAAATATTGATGGAATGTGTTGTATTATAATTATATAAGTATACATAATTTATAAATATCATATATATCATATAAAATTTGTATTTCTATCATAATTCCCAACCATGAGAGGTGATAAAGGAAAAACGAATGACAATGTATTGTGAGGTGGTAGTCTATCATACACATTAACGCTGATTTCATTACTCATGAGATTGAAATGTGTTTATATTTAGGATTTACCCTTAACCCGAAAAATTATTAGTATATTAAAGATACTGATTTTACTATATAATTATTATATAAAATTAATTGAAGGTGTGGATAAGGAAATAAAACAAAAGTGCTTGTTGGAAAATGTTACATGTTCTTCAGGTAACTCCTTTTGAATTTCCCTAAAATAATTCCTTGGTTTTCATTATTCGCAATATGAGGATTATAATATAAGAATATGTATTTTTGGAGGCTATTTTTCTGGGTTTTGACGAGCCAAAGGTATTGATATTTGTAAATAATTTTAGAGGTTGAATGCATTTTTATAGTGGTGAGAGAGTTATATTTTTCTAAATATAAAAAGGTAAATAATATTGGGACATCTCCCTTACCTCATGTTCATCCAAAATGGAAGAAAATAGATTTTAAGGAAAATAGTTTCTATAAAATCCCACACCAAAAAAATTAAATGCATTTTTAAAAAATTTATTCCTTTACTCCTATGTTTCCTTTTTTCATTATGATTTTTCAATAAAGTAACTAAATTATAACCAGTTTAATTCGTCCATTAGAAAAAAAATAAAGTAAAACATATTACAAAATAAAAAACATCTGATTTTACATTTGAAAACAAAATTATGGAACAAAAATTCATATTTTTTTGGAAGTTATATTTAGTAAAATCACATGTAATTCAAAAAATTACTACCTTGACACAAAATGTTTTAAAATATTTTTATTATTTTGGGGTCTAAATATTAATTCTAAAAGATAAATTTTATTATTAATAGACTATATATTATATTTATCTTCATTTAAAAATAAATTTAATGAAAATATGGTTTTTTATTTTTTATAAATGATTTAATAAAATATAATTTATTATAAAACAACATTGATGTTAATTTTGAATTTATATAGTTAATTAATTTTAAAAAATATCAATATAATAATTAAATTAAAAAATATTAAGATAAAATAAATGTATCCTGATATATGAAACTAGAAAAACAATGTAACATATAAATTAATTCTATTTACCTTACTTTTTATATTTTTAGTAACATTTATTTTAATTTATTATTAACTAAAGTATCTATGTGTTGGAGTTTCTTAAACATTTAAAGCAGTTATATCATCTCTAAAAATTAAATAAATATTATTATGATAATAGAAATCAATTTTTATTTTTAAATAATATTTATAACCAAAACTATATATTTTTTATCTATCCACAATCCCTATAGAAAATAAAAGGACAGAAGGTACATTTTGTACCTTTTTCTTTTCTTAACATATTATCTAGGGATATTTTATTGTATAATATTACCAATAACTCATATAAATCTTGATATATTTCATATGAGTCTTTATAATTCTATAAAATGGGTTTTATAAAAGTTTATAGGTCCTTTGGCCCCTTAAGATTAAGGTTTAACCACAATGTAAACTCATTTTGACCTTAATCACTCTCTTAAATTTTATGCCGATTTCACTAATATTTTATGTCAAAAAATAATTTTATATTAACATAAATTTTAAATTAATATGATTAAAAATATGGAATCCATTTTCAAAAAATCCAATCACAAAAGTGGAAGAGTGTTATTTAAAATCGATCTCACTGACGGGATGAAGTAACGAGTTTTTAATATAGAAATGTTCAAAAGTATGAAATGTTTGTATATCCAATTTCAATTTAAAATTGATTCTAATTACCTATATCTAATTTATTTATGTTTTTTTAAATAATTAGACCTTAAAATAAATGTATATAAATTTTATCTATATAAATAAATTATACAGAAAGGCGTTTTTGGATTAACATTTGGTGTTTTTCACTATGAATCAAAAAAAATTAATCTTCTCAATAAATACAAAACATTCAACCAAAGTAAATTTTTACATGATAATTTCAAAAAATAAGTTCATTTTTTCAAATATATTTTATAATAGTTTCAAAATTTATTATAAAAAATTCCTTCCTTTTAAACGTCGAAAAATTTATTTTTAGAAAAATATAACATCCAATGATTAAAATTTGATTTATTCTTATTTTCTTCTTATAAAAACTATTGTATGAATTGAAAAATATCTTATTTAATATAAAACATTTAAATTTCATTAATATTTTTCACTAATGGGATTAATTATATTTATTAAGATAAAATTACTTTGTGCGAGTGAAAATAGATTTTTTTTTACAAAAACACATTCATTATATAAAATTGGATTTTATATTCATTTTTAATTAGATGGTAACAAAAAAATCACTATATAAAGATGTATAAAGAAAATATTCATAATTTATTTAAGCTTATTCATTCTCAGTATTCCAATGGTTATGTGAAAACTATCATAATATTAGTAGTATATTGTTTTCTAGTAAGACTCGGTCATGTGTGTAACAAAAGTTATCTAAGAACTTTGATGTTACATGAAAAAATAGATAAACATAGTTTCCTCACGGATGAAAGATGAACTATGAATTCAATGTAACACATGATATCAATGAATTTAAAGAAATTTTAGAGAATATATTTATTGAAATCTCCAGATGTTACATCCTAACCCACATAAAATGAATTTCTCCCCCAAAATTTTCAATGATTATCAAAGGATTAATATTATTATGATTCTTTTAATGAAACCCACATAAAAGTAATGAAATAAATAAAACATCCCTTAAAATGGAAATTAAATAAAATAATGTTCATATAATATTATAAATAACTTGGATTCCTCAAAGAGAGAACATTTTTTAAAAATTAAAATATTTATTTGTAAGAAAAAACTAATTCCAATTGTCTAATAAATATTTATAAATAACATGTTAAATTTGAATTAAATAAAAAAATTAAATAGATTTTTAAATGGTTGTTGAAATCATTAGAAAATTTTATAATAGGATAAAATTTTATTTCAAGATACTTTTCCTAATGTAAAATAATTACATTACTATCTAGACCATGTGGGAAAAATATATATACACGATGAGTATAATTTCAACAACTAATAAATTTCCATCAAAATATCATCTTTTTCTCCTAATTTTGAGTATTCAAGATGAATTTTGAATCTATTAAGCACTAAATTCAACATTAAAAGGCCACATAACCATAAAATGTATAGTCAAGACAGTCCATATATCCTTATACATTAACCAAAACCAAAATGGTTTTCACAAGGTAAGATAATTCCCAAAATGATTAAACATTCATATGATACATTAATCTTCAAAATTAATACCCTATGTTAAAACCAAAATATTCAATAAGAAAATATGCTTATAATTATTAAAAAAATTCATGACTATGTTAGAAAACCAATGATTAGAGGTATTTTATCATATATTCATCCAACATAAATCAACCATTATTCCCCAAAATTAAATCTCATATGATTTTAAAATAAACCTAATCTTATCATGAAATAATATCATACTAACCAGGACATCAATTATGTTAGTGGTATGTATTAAACCCTTATCTTCCATCGGTTATGGGTTCAATCCCCACTTCCTAGTTGGATATGACTCTTTTTTATTTAAAATGCAGGTTTCCCCCTACTTTTTTCATTAATTCTTAAAAATAATTCCCCCTAAAAACTCTTCATTTTGATCCTAGGTATTATAAATACATAATTCAAAAGAAATATTTAAAAAATTTGTTGATAAATTCAAAATATTTACTACTAAAAAACTTAAGGGGGGTTTCTTAATGCACTGAACTTCTAATAAACTATATGATTATAGTTCTATGAAAGTATTCATATTAAGATAACCTCACATGATAACATCCTAATCTCCAAAAGTTTCTAAATCAACCATTCATTACAACTATAACAACCATAGACTCAGACTCTACGATATTGTGCTAAATACCATAACATTACATTTCCATATTTTTTTATCGATAATTGTGGCCACAATTTTTCCATCAATCCTTACAATTTTAAAAGAAAAACATGGATCGCTTACATTAAGGAGGGCCTTTTAGGTTTATAGTATTTTAAATAAAAAACTCCTTCATAAATAATTCAAAAATCATCAAAAATAAATTTCTCCCATTTAATTAAGATTTTATTATTTCAGTATAGGCCATCAATGTCATCCATGTAAAATAATTTATAGACACAAATCATTCAAAATAAATCTTTAAAACCTTGGGATATAAAAACATATTAATATTGTGCTTACACTATCATTAATGGAAAAATTAAGCACTGACAAATGATTTTCATCAATTAGTATTGGATTAAACAAATATATGACAACATAATCAGTCCTCATGAGCAAGTCATAAAATAAATAATAACATTATTATTTGGATCATAAACTATGGAATAATGGAAGAATCTTGGGTTATCAGAATAAATAATCATGATCCATGTGATATAAATCTCAATAATCAGAAACATTATAAACTCATAACATGCATAAATAAAACATGTACATGCATGGGACATCATTTTCACTTCAATATTATATTCACTCATAAAATTGAATAATCATACGATCGACTTCCACACCCAACGTAATGGATGTCTATTATAGACCCGCCCATATTTGGTTTATTATGTATCCAACCATCATTGGTTTATCATAGAACCACATACCATTGGTTTATAATGTAACCACTCATAAAATATCCAAGTACCATTACATAATCATAAAACATAAAATCATTAATTTCATAATATTCTCATATGAACAACAATTATCCATTTTATAGCATGTATAACCTATAGAAAATAAATGGGTTCTATCAAAATTAATTTCAATCTTGATTAAACAATGAAAAATAAATTGGTTCAATAACAGCTCTTTGAATCATGATTAACCTGTGGAAAAGAAATGGAATCCGTAGAAATATATTAGGAAAATTATTAACCTATGAAAATGAAATTTTTTTACATACAAATCTCTTTGAACATGATTAACCCTTTAAAAAATTTTGGTTCAATTATAATTTATTCGAAATGCGGTTATCATGTGGAAAAGAAATTTGTTTAATAACAATATCGTTAAAATATTCATAATCCATAATAAAAATATTGAATATGGTATAAATAAATGATATCCCTAGTGTAGGATAATATAAAACAATTTTTTTGACATTGATTAATAGAAATTCCCTTAAAGGATCATTAAAAACATTCTCCAGAAAATAATATCTAAAAATTAAAAGTGTATCATACCACATTGAAACATTTAAATAATAATCCAGAGTAAGGTTTAAAATTAAAAAATATATATATTATCATGAGAATAAGGATATTCATGAAATATGTTATAAAATAATTATTGTATACACATCATAAAAAATATAGTTGTACAATATAACAAACTTCACAAAGAAGAAAAATTTCGACAACAACCCATTATTACTTTATTAACATTGAAACTGTAAACCCCATGGAAGTGAGATAATAAAATGTATATGTAAATAAAAATAAATTCAAGTATAATAATAATAAAAAATATTCATGTGAAATTTATTAACCACAAAACAAAAATATGTAGGGAATATGGAATAGGTCTTGCAGAAATAAAATTAAGACTTATATCCACTTACAATTGTGGTTACATCTGAATCGAAATCCCCAAAATTAATAAGCATAAAATGAAACATGTAAATACCATGAATATAAAATAATTAAGGATATAACATATGAAAAGGTTTAGTTGATACACCACAAAAAAGAAGTGATTGGTGAATCTGACTTTTATCTCATAGATATAAAAAGTGTGATGAAAATTCAGTATAGCTATCATATCATTGGAGTGAGAATAAATCAATGATATAATTATGTGTGAAAATTGTAAATCCATACAATTAAATTTGAAATACGATATAGAAAATCATAGTTCATTTCACAAATATTTATGGAATAACACGACCAATTATATATAACTTTAACCTAATGAATGGAAATTGAGTTAATAAATCCCTTACTACTTGAGTAAATTTTGAATCAAAAGACTCATGAAAGAACCAATATAAATTAAAACATTAAATAAGATGAATATTAATTTATGAATTATATAAAATAAAATATTTTTTGTATATACATGACCCAAAATAAATAATTGGTGAATATTGTGTATGATTAATAGACGTATAAGTGAGACTTGAATATCATACCTTGAGTCTGATTTTTCAAGCTTGTACTCTATAATCATGAATAAAAAACATGTGTTAATTATTAAATTTCTTCATAAAAATTTCCAAGATTATTATTAAATTTATTTTATTTATAAAATTTTTTGATACAATTACTTTGTCAATAATGTTTAAGTTGTATGGTTTGACCATATTCGGCTTATGTGTCAAAAATGACTTTGATAAGTCAACTATGGTCAATGAGTTCATTACTAAAACATAAAAATAATAATAAAAATAAATTAGCTGTAAATGTTTTATATCAATTGTATTTTTTTAAATCATAAATTAAATATGGTTATGAAAAAACCAACATAATGATCATGGAGACGGTAGGTCATATGTATGCATGAGTAACATTCCAATTTTTCAATGATCATTGTAGAAAGAGGGTAATTAAATTTTATATTTATATAGTGAAATTTTTATCATAATTATTTATATATATATAACATTTTTTGACATGGTGATAAAGAATTAATAATTACATTTATTTTAAGAGACGATAGTCCATATGTCCATGAATGACGTTAGCACTTTTTTAGTGTGTGAAATGTAACTAATAAGATGATATGTTATATGTATGGATAGATAATTGTGTAATGAATTTCATAAAATTTTAATTTATATCATATATGATTTTTTTTACATATCATTAATAAATTCTATGTAATGTGTTAGTGTATACCATCGCTTTGTGAAGGCGGCAGTCCATATGTCCACAAATGATGTTATCATATTCGTAAAAAATGGAAAACTAGGATTTATGTCTTATATTAAAATTACAGAAGTATTAATACATTATAAATATAATATATATCATATAAAAATATAATGTCTATTATAAATCCCATCAATGAGAGGTGCTAAACAAAAAATGACTGACATCGTTTCACTATGTGGTTGTCCACTGTACACACGAACAGTGATTTAATTACCCATTTGATAGAAGTGTCTGTATGTGTATAAAGAATCCTTAATATAAAAAACTCTTTATATTGAATATTTTATAGTTATTATCTGATAATAATATAAAAAAATTTGTGGAGATGAAATAAATAAAACAAAAAATTTCTTTGAAAAAAATTTAGGTGATGTTCTTGACCTCCACTTTTACAGGCCCCCTTAACTATGATCCTTAATTGTTCTCTCTCCTCTTTTTAAAAATATTCTCTTTATTATGTTAATATTGTTACATATTATTTGGGTCACTCCTTTTGGATTTCAAAAAAGGACTTCCTTGGTCTAATATATACCCAATATGAGTCTTCTGAGGTGATAGGATGGATTTTTGGAGATTATTTTTATTGGGTTTTTTATAAGCCATAGTGCCTGATAGGTGTGAGGAAGTGGGGATAGTAAATTCTTTTTTATATTGGTGGAATATTGGAATTCTTATAAATATAAAAATTTCACACTATTTGGAGATCATATTTACCTCATGTTATAATTAAATGATTAATAATTGATTTTAGGGGAAATATGTTATATCCACACTAACACCACATTAATTAAATACATTTTTTAAACATTTTATTCCTTAACACCAAATTTTCATTTTTCAATTTTCTTTTTCATTATGGTAAATGGTTTTATATTCTATTTAATTTATCTATTAAGAACAAATTAAAGTGATACATGTCAATATAATTATATCCACTTAATTTTAAAAAAAATATTAAATAAAAATCTTTTCTTTGTTGTAAATCAAATTTGGGAGAAGCGCATTTAGGGCACAAAATTACTACATTATCCAAAACTGTGGCAATAATGTTTTTATTATTTTATGGTTAATATGTTCATTATAAAAGATAAATTGGTCCATTAATAGACCATATTTTATATTTATTAACTTTAAAAAAACACTTTAATAATGATGGGAATTTTAGTAATTTTAAATCATTTAATGACATATTATTTATTTTAAAATGATATTAATGTGAACATTGAAATTATATATTTAATTAAATATAAAAATTATAAAGAAAAAAATTAAATTAAAATATATTAATTTTACAATTGTAGATCATTATTATTTTATATAAAAAACAATTTAACCAAAAATCAATCAAATTACCTTACATTTAATATTTTTTAGTATCTTTTATTTTATTTTGTTAATAGCTAAATAATCCAGTCATTGGAGTTTCTTAGACAGTTAATGTATTTATATCATCTATAAAAATTAAATATTAATTGTTAAAATAAAAAATAATTTATCTTTTAGAATAATATTTATATCCAAACTTATATAGTTTTTTCATATCCCCAAAGCTTGTAGAAAATAGAAGGAAGAAAGGGGCATTTTTTCATTTTTTACTTAACTTACTATATGGTCACATTCATTGAATAGTTTTCACAATAACTAGTATATATAGAGAATAAGGTATTATTGGGACTATATGTTTACTAAAAAGGGGTTTTGGGAAATTATATAGGTCATTTGGCTTCATAATATGAATAGTTTAACTACAAATTAAACTAATTTTTTCCTTAATATTATAATTAATTTTAATTGGTTTCACTAATATTTTTTGTCAAAATGTAAATTTAATGTAATAAAAATTATAAAATATTTTAACACCAAATATGGATTATATTTCTCCAAATTCAAATTAAATAAGTTAATGAATTTATTTTAAAATTGATCTCACAGACATGACAAAGCAATGGGTTTTTAAAGTAAAAAATCTCAAATTTTAAAATGTTCTTATATCTAATTTCAATGTGAAATTGATTCTATTAACCTAAATTGAATTTATTTATGTAATATTGAACTAATATTACCATAAAATTAATTTAAAATATATTTTAACTATATATTAATATGTTAGACAAAAATATAGTTTTCAATTATAATTCTTGGTTTTCCCAATTTATCAAAAAATGAAACTTCTCAGAAAAAGATCAAAAAATCACCTAAAGTAAATTTTTATATTCCTATTTCAAAAAAAATAGTTTATTTTTTCAAATTAAATATATATAAGTTTCATTTATTTAAACAAGTATTCCATTAAAAGTCAGCAAAACAACCTTTTAGAGAAATATAGATTCTTATGCTTAAGATTTTATTTTTCTTATATTATGCCTATAAATTTCATTTAATTAATTAAAAAATTATTCATTTAATATATAACATATTAATTTCAATAATATTTTTCACTAATGGTGATTAATTTTATTTATTAAGATAAAATTTGTTTATGGGCATTAAAATATGTTTTTATAAAACAAATTATTTATATACAATTGGTTTTTATATTCATTTATAATTAATTGGTAAGAAGATAATTCAACATATAAACTGTTTTAAAACATATATTAATAATTTTATAAATCTTATTCTTTCCCACCATTCCAATATATATTTTATAACTATCATAATATTAATATTATATTATTTTCTAGTAAGACTTGATCTACTGTATAAAACAAGGTATTGAATAAACATAATGCTACATAAAACACTAGACAAAAATGTTGTTGTATATAATGAGATATCAGTTGTGAATTTCATTTGATATAAGATATCGATGAATTTTAATTAATTTTAATGAAATTATTTCTTAAAATTTCATGATAATACATTAGCACTGCATTCAGTAGTATAAGTTTGATGTTTAACTACTCTCTTGTTTCTTCTCCTTAACATGAGACACATTTATATAGAGAGGTTCTATATCCATGAAATATTTTGTTACGAATTATTGTTACCATGGGAAATTTGGTGATTCCCCAATCCGTTATCATGGTCCCAACTCCAAATATAGTTAAAATTAACCATTTCTCTATCATAATGTTTCATTATTTTCATTCACATCGGGTTTCTCAATGGACCTAAATTGTGATAAGGAATTTTTTATCTTTTCCTTATATATATATATATATATATTATATGTAGAGGTTTCCATATATCAGTTATGTGTGTATTTATTATTTTTTGTAATAAAAGTAGTTATTTAAATATTACTTATTCATATAATGAATATTCATTCTAATCTCCACAATTACATGATACATCTATTGGTAAGAACTATTTATGGTTTGATTCATATTACTATATGATAAATAGTGACACTAAGACCTTGTATCTGAGGCTTAGTCACAAACCCCAATATCCCCCACCCCCCCCCCCTTTATGTTTATTCCATTTAATTCACATCTCATTTACCTCCATAGGTCCATCACATAAAAGAACCCATCTTCTTTTCACATGATATATATATTCAAAAATCTCTCTATATATAGGTCATTATCATATTAAATTAAAATAAAGAAATCTAATCCCACTATGTATGACTCTAAACTACCTAAAATATTTCCCCTTCAACTGAACTGATGATTCATGGAATTTCATTCCTTATTACATGACATATAGTTTATCCTACAAGACATTAAGATTCATATATTGATCTTTCATATATGAAACAACTTCCCCATATGAAAGAAAAATACAAGTAAGGGAAAATCAAATAGGGTTTATACCCATAACCCTATATTAGGATAAAAATCCCCAGTGTTTAAGCTTTATCAATAGAAAGGAATACCTTTGGTATGATTTTTTTTGTTCCTCAATTTCAATATCAAGGGATACATACTAACTGCCAAATAACCTAACTAAGGCCCATCCAGAAATTCTATCAATGTCAGACTCTAGTGAGTGTATAGTTTCCTCATTTACATCAATTCCTTCTATATAAACTTTTTTTTGTTCAAATATTTTTATTAATAACAATGGGTGTATTTATTCAAGTCATTACATGATATATAGTGACACTAAGACATTCTATTTCTGGACCAACCATGCATATTAATGGAATTACTCATATATATTTGGCTCTTACTCATACACATTTTATTATTCATAACTAATAAAGGAATAAATCCACCTTTTATTTCCACATACACTATCTATATTTATTAATATACCACATGAGAAACACATGTAAAATTATTCATGTAATTATTGGACATGAATTAACATTTGAACTATATATTTCACACTCAAACTCATTCATAATATATTTATATTCCCTTATAAAGGCCCCTAATAGCATAAGTATGGTTATCTCGAGACTGAAATTTCACCTTTACTTCTTGATTATACCCTTTCCCAAAACAACATCAAATACCTAGATTATTTTAATATTCACAAACATCTAATAGAGACTAATAAAACTGTATTCTAATCAATGTGACACCTCATCATGGTGATGATATTTTTTCCACCATATTTGGTAATGTAAACCATAGGTTTGTTGTCATCCTCAAAAGACGGTCATTTAACTGAATATTACCTCAATGACATTTCAAAATAAATCATAATTAGAATATTAGAGTTGAATATCCTAGAATGATTGTTTTATTTCATTACTTCTTATTTCAAGAACATCAACTTATTATTTACATAAATTTAACTACTAGTATATGAGGATTTTAGAAATATATATCTTGATCCCCGTCCATGTTTTTATATCACATCCCCATCAATGGTCAAAGCACTACAACCTTAAACTAAACACACTCCTCCCCAAGATGGTATATATTTGTGTTGGTCTCTCTAGTAATGAATGATTATTTAAATCTTTCTATAAATACTATAACATATTTTACATTATTATATGGGACATTTAATCCCCAAAAATAATTTTTCAAATCATCGTGACCATTGACTGGGTATATCTCATTGTGGGGATGTCTATACTATAAATTGGATCTCCATTCATGTTAGGTTTTCTTCACCATAGCTAGATTGAATGTCTATTCTTTTGGTAAAAGTTATATGACCAAAATAAACATTCCTTTCCTATCAAATATATATGAATGTAAACATAATCCACCAATGTTCCAATTTTCAAGACCATTAAATTGAAAATAAAAGATACATAAAATCTTGTCAGTTAAGAAACCCATAATTTTCACCATGGGAAAAAAGAAATATTTTCTCATCGAGTGATTTAATTTTATGGCTAAGAAATAATTTAGATAAAATGATAAAAAACCATTCTTATGGGGATCGTCATATAGAATAAGAAAACGTAATTCAATACTTGTGGGACCTACTAGTTATGGAAAAATACAAGACATAAAATTCATTGATTCCCATGTATATGTGCTTATAAAATTATATGTTATATCCTTTCACCCTAATAATATTTTCCATACCTAGTTCCATAAACCATAGGGTTCTCAAACCCTTTCTAATATTTTATTTCTATAACATGACCCCACCCAATGAGGCTTTCCCTAATAACAAAAATATGAATATTCCACCACAATCAAACCTCCAACTGGACAAGGTCTAGTGACTAGCACCAATCAGACATATAACAAAGATGGGATGAATTACCCTAAAGTACATGTACATATTTACATGGATCTACATACATACATGGGTAACGTGGGAATTAATGAGCTAGTACAAAATGTTCATGAACAACCTCTAGTATCCCATAACAATGTAAGATTGTATAAACCCAAAGTAAAAGTGAAAAATAGATCCCCCATGACTAGAAAGTCGGTCTAACATGTTCAATAATGAGTTCACTATCTCATCATGCTACCTAAAAAGCTAAAACATGATCCTATAACCTATTCAACAAAGCATTAGTAATATCCCTCTTCACTGGGTCTATGTAGGCTTCTATCAAATATATTTTCATATACATAACATATGGAATGCATGGGTAGATTCCATATAGGTATGATTATATACATACCTATAGGACATATTTAAATGATCAAGACGAAATTCATAAATAGATGGTCAGATCATGCTATAAAAAAGTTAAAATGGAATGAGAACCCATATAATCAATTATAAGTTACTCAATCCACATATTAAATTCTTCTTCTTTATAAAAAACACATTTATTTTTAACATATACTATTTCTTTAGATTTATCTAATCCATCAAGCCACAAAACCACTTATTAGTTTTACTAGATGATATCATTACTCAAGTAGTGTTGAGATATAATTTATTCCCAATGGAGGATATTGTTCCATGTATGATATTAATGGATTAGTGGTAGCACTGACCAAGAAAATAGAGTATCATAGACCCCATAATTATAGGGGGATACCTACAATATCTAATCTATGTATATAGGATATTATTCCCTAAACACATTTTGGATTTTCAAAACTACTAATGGAACCATACCAAACAAATCTCTCTTCAGGGTGGGTTTATTCTCACAAATAGTCTCTAAATGTCAAATGTGATCTATTGAATATAATGTAGTCAGTCATGCCCCCTTCACCCTGATTCCCAATATTTTCATCACTCTACCAATAATGGACCTTTTTAACCCCCTAATGTGAGAATTGGTGACATACATAGAATGTATAAGGGGTACATGTTGTGCCACCCAAAGTTGAAAACAAAACCAAAAAATGATTCAAAAAATAGAATGTAAAAAAGAAAAACTAAAATGCATGTGGTCTTAGGTACAATAAATTTGGATTTGAGCCAGGAACTTGATGTTTCCCTTACTACCTGAGTCATGTTCCACTCAGAGGTATATGGGGTCTTTGTTGGGTATTGGAAACAATGTACGCTTCCCAAGTTCCCTAAACATATACTTTATGTACATGTAGAGTGGGTCATATAGGGTTACATATATTGTAGGAATATATACATGGCTTAATGAAATTTAACTATATGGTAATCCCTAGAACCACCTCTTCTACAAACCCCAACAAATTTAATTCTGAACTATATGTTGTGTAGTCACAAATCTTCCAAATTCATCCAAAAATAAAAAAGAATCATATATCGCTATTCAATTCCTTTATTTAACTATATATAATACAAAAATTTCTAAAATTCCCATTAATCATCATATAACACTCACATGAGACAATATTTTGGTCATCCTTCATTGGAAATTAGAACCTTCTTCATCTCATGTGCTTCCCGTAAGTCATGTCTCATGAAACTATCATTATCAATCCGCCTTGGATTTCATTTCATCATGAATACTCTTATATAATTTCATTATCATTTATTTTTAACTCACAAAAATAATCCATATAACCAAAAATAAATCTCTCAATTATTTGGTCTGTAGAAAGGGTCGAATAAATGGTTAAACTAACTAGCAGGGACGATCTTATGAAGAATAGTGGGGGAAATCCATTAAAAACAGAAGATAGAAACAAAGACAAACTAGAATTCACATCCATCATATATGATTGAGAAATAAATATAAATTTATAATTAAATAATGTTTTAGAATCAATGATCTGAAAATAATAAGTTCTCAAAATATAAATTAATAGGTATTGGGAAAGTTTAATTTCAGATTAAAATCATTGAATAAGTAATTATTAATCATAATTATATAAAAATAGGTATAAACCCATAATAAATAGACATGTAATGATTTTGGATCAATAAATAATGGATAATAAAACTATCTTTTTATTGATGATAAGTTCTATTAATTTTGGGTGGTGATCAACGAACCATCCTCCTTTGTTCATTATCTATTCTCCCTATAGTGGCATGTCCTACCTCCCTATAAATTTTTATATTTATTTAGAAAACCCAATAAATTTTTAAATGTATATATTATAATGTGGAGTTATTATTTCAACCAATATTTATACTAAATAATTTAATTACATAATTTATTTAATTTACATTTTCTAATATTCCTTCACTGTTGGGAATCAGCCTAAGTCTCAGTGTGAAAAATACTTATATCACACATAGTGAAAAACCCATGTTATGGATTTAATGTAAGTCTTGGTTTCCCCATCTGGATAATTATTTAGAAGGAAAATAATTATTTTTGAAATTAATCATGTCCTTGAGTTAGTATATTTAATATCATTAATATATCAATAGTGGTTCTATAAGATTCTCATAACAACACACCAAATACATGAATTTGTTTAAAGATATTATTCAAATTTTAATATTTTTCTTAAAAAAACATATCCAATAAATTCTCCCCACCATTGTGGATTTTCATCCCAAAAAGTTTGATATACTAAAATATGTGGGAGTACTGAGTTTGCATCTGACTCCATCACTATCATGACTTGTCTTAAAGATTCATGTTCTACCAGATAACTCAAATATGGTGAATCATAATCCAATAAAGGATATTATCCTTACAATACTCAATATCCACTCTCTATGTTGAAAATGTGCCTTTGTATTCTATATCTAGTTAACCTAGTAATTAACATTTGATAGATCATACAAATATCTCTTCAGTTGTGACACATAGAAGATGTTATGAAATTAATTCAATAGTTAATGTAATGTTAAGTTGTATGAATATTATCCAATCATACATATCATTGATAATGGACCAGTGATATTCAAGGATAAATTGATACCCTATAAAAATATCAATAAACTATGATGAGTTTATACATTCAAGAATACAAGGTCTCCGATGCTAAACTCCAAGGCCTGATTTTTTTTTGTTTGTGTATATATTCTTTTGGTTTTGAACTACCCCCCATCCTCACACCGATTACCTACACTTTTTCTATTGTAGATCACAACAACTATAGCATCATAAGTGTTGGTTCTCTTAAATCTGGACCATATAGTGGTGACCAATATGGTTTATCATAATGGGACTATAAATGTTCTATAAAATATTAGTTTGATATATTTTTCTTTATAAACAATCCACTAATATTAGGTGATCCTCCCATCTT
Source organism: Viscum album (assembly GCA_963277665.1). Lineage (NCBI taxonomy): Eukaryota > Viridiplantae > Streptophyta > Magnoliopsida > Santalales > Viscaceae > Viscum > Viscum album. The sequence goes on from OY728126.1 coordinate 751,346,390, forward strand.
TGGATAAAGTGTAATGTTAAAGCCTATAGAATGTCCTCCGAGAATTGGATGGTTTTCTAGTGATGGAATGTTGTCTTGATAGATAACTAATCCCCAAAATCATCCTGAAAACATCTCCAAAACATTGGTATAAAACAATAATCACAATATGAAATAATAATTGAGGTAACACTATTAGGTTTAAAAATTTCCAATATATAAAACATCCATTTATTTTCATTGAACTCTACTGTCTTTAGGAAAGGAAGTGTGTTTGCATAGTGATTTGAGCAAGGATTACTCAGATGTATTCATGAACTCTCATTATCCATTGATGTACTATTATGAAAAATATGGATAAAACATCACACTTTGACTAAAGAAACCAAAGGGTTTGGAAAAATTTTATTAGAACCTAGTTCTCTTCTTTCACCTACTAATAGTTGATGCATTAAGCGATGAACTCTACAATAGTCACCTTTCTCTCTCTCCACAAAAATCATCACTAATGATGATGGTCTATTTTATCCACTCTATTATGTACCACTAAAAGAGTTGTATGAATATATTTAGAACCTCCTCTCATGAAATTCATGGAACCATATTATATCCTTGTAAGAGGTTTTTATTCTCCTAACTATGCCTCCCTCATGTGCTCTAATAATGGAGGGTTTGAAACCTTCAATTGGATTTATATTACTATATCCTCATCCATCCAGTATAAAAATAAGGAGTTCAACTGCTCTTAAAACTCACCATGTAGTTTGGAATGCAATTTTCTACTGAGAGAATAAACCACCTCATTCACCTTCCTATGAGTATAGACTATTTACAAGACATAATACTTTAAGAACATAACCCAGTGCCTATATCATAGGATGTTATCTATACAAGTTAAGATATATCTAAGAATATTGTGGTAATAATAAAAACTCATCACCAAAAATATAGTATCATTAATTCCTTAAGGTGGACACTATAACTTCAAACTCAAATTGAAGGGTTGTGTAGTTCTACGAATGGGGTGTCAACTATTTGGATCATTAAGAAATAACCTCGTGTATTTTTATAAAACATCACATAATATGATAAATAGCGAAATCAAATAAAACAACATAATTAATCCTTAAATCATGGCACCTCATTATGAGGGTTCTTTATATCCTCTAATAAAACTCATAAAATTATTTACAACACTTCTCCTAGTAGATTAGTGGTTTCCCCATTTTTTTCAAGACACTGAATGGACTCATAATCACAAAGAAGTTTGAAACAAAAATATAGTGTTGAATAATCAACCCAATGATACTCTAAACCTTCATCGTTCTCTTGAGTGTCTCCCTATCTATCACTACCATGATTATTACTAGGTACATTACTAATCCATCCCCTAAGATGACATGTCCATGAATGTAAACCTCCTTAATCTAGAACTAAAACCTAAAGAGTTTCCCATATAGGCAATTCATTTGAAGTACATCCAAGAACAACCTAAAATGATCTAAATCATTAGAACCTGATACGGAGTATATGATTATATCATAAAAAATACCAGAAAACTAATATTAGGGATGTTTGGAAGATATAGTTTATGAGTCTTATAAACACCATTAGGATGTTCCCAATGCTGAAAGGAATCACCATGTACTACTTGTAACTATATTGATATTTTTATACTATATTTCATATGTACTCATCATGAACATGCATATGGTGAAAACCTATCCTATGGTTTAAATTTTATAACAAAATTAACACTTTCTACTAATAAAGAGTTCATTGATCCTTGTACATGCATACTTTTTCTAAATTTTTACATGTTTCGGGTAGTGATGATCCAATAAACCAGAGTATTTCACCCAATTTTAGGGATAATAACACAAGACGTTCTTAGAGGGATACACAGGGTCTAATAAATAATTTTCTCTAAATTTCTAATTTCAGCCTCAGTACTCTAATCTATGTGGCTTCCATCAATTCAGTTACTTTACACATTATAGGGGACCTAGGATGAAATTGAACAATGAATTAAACAACCCAATGAGAAGGTAACCCATTTATGTTCATGGGGTATAAATATTTATACTCCTCTACCAATATAGGGAAACAAAAATCAACCATGTTTTCTTTACAATGAGTCATACTAGACAACTATTTGGATATTATATGTAGCCTCCTTCAAATGTGACCAACTTTCCTTGACCAGAGTTCCTTATTACTAGTGAAGGAATATATCAACCGATTAGCACATTTCCACCACATATTTCATTAAAAAAACAATCCAATAGGTCTGTATGGTAGATAACAAATCCATACCATGAATTAAATCATATGATTACAACATATAAATAATGAGATACCATGAAAAGTATATTCTCCATCAATATGGTCACATTTTCAACAAAAACATGAAATCATATAATCCCCTCCTATATAAGTCAAAATTCCAGGTTCACTTACAGTGTATTCTAGAATATCCAATTCTCATATTGTTTAAAGGGATAGAAAGGAACAACTGAGACTAATGTTTATCAAAACTAATGTTATGGTTGATGGCAAATATTTAATACATAGAATCATACTAGGAGCCTCAAGGGTATAGGGATCAATTGATTACAACAATATATTTCTTTGTCAAATAGATATCTGATAATGGAGTCACTATAATAGGTATTTTAGTTATAGAATTATTTTATAATATTGGATAAATTGGGAAACCCTCACATCTACTCTTGGATGAATCCCTTCTGGAGGATTACCCTACTCGTGATACTAACTCTGAATAAGTAGCCCATATAAATTACTTATATCTAATATAATCTAGTGTATGAGAATTATTTGGTGATATGAACTTGAACCACATAGGTGTAGCAATACATATCCTCTACCTGACTTGATTCCCTCAAGGATTCATGTGCTAGTGATTCCTCTAAATGATTTGAGTGTGCCAACACCTCTTGATTCACAATCCACTAGATTATAATCTACCATATTTTAATTAATCCTCTTTTAAAATATGTATATTGACCTCTCCTACCACAAACATTCTGTTGGGTAAAAAATTTCTCTTAAAACATGGATCACCCCAACACCCTGACATAGGTATGAATACAATGGGACACTATTCCAGCTCGAATATCTTAGTATTGTCTTCACTTGACCATTCATGATCAAAATTAACCATCATAATCCATATCAAGAGTCTATAATTTTTTTAGTAAACCTTGATTCATATCAAAGACTCACTTGTTTCACTTCTACATAACAATATATGTATATATCATCACTAAACATAATGCCACTCGGATATAATCCTCATTGAAAATTAACTAAAATTTTTAAACAAGAAAGATTCATCTCATCATGTTCCTGATTAACCAGGATCCACTATTCTACTAGTAAGACATGGAGAATACTATCCTCTAGAACCACTATATTTTTAATTGGAATCGAAATTTTTGATACTACCAGAACTATCACCTCTATCATGTACTCAATTACCTATAGGTCAAGATCAGACTAGAACCTAAGTGTACACTATCTCCAGAACTTTGGATGTTCAATAATTACACCTACACCATTAACCTAAATTTATTGAATGATTAGCCTCCCATTTTGAGGAAAAAATCATCTTAAATTTCTAGTTGCGAGTCTTCTTGATGGTCAATGAGTTTAAATATTATTCTCTTTCCACATTAATGAAAAGCCTACTGAAAATGCCTATTTACAAGGGTGTTACTGTTAAGAAAATATTTATCAAAATACTTACATTAAATTTTATTTGGATTTTTATAGGGATGAATACAACAATATTGATGTTATACAATGGCTACAATATCAAATTCAGGGATTCGAATCTATAAGTAAATTAATACAAAAACCCATTCATATATCATGGAAATATAATTTTTTTCCTATAACTGATGACTCAATGTTCCAAAATAACAAGGAATTTATCAGAATCCTATTAAATAGATATATCAGTTTCTACATCATCAATGGGATCCATGTCTTAGGATCCATTATTCATATACTTCAACACCTTTTCAATAATTCCTAAACCAATAGTCACTACTAATTTATCTCCCAATCCACCCTAGGATAACTATATTGATACCACCCTAACATGACCTAACCATTAGGGTGAGCCTAGCTAGTGGTAAGCCAGGTGTGATATCCCAATCATGCATCAAATATTCTAAGAGGTGGTGACTTTCACCAAGTAGAAATATCACACAAATGGGAGGAATTTCTCTACAGTTACTACACACACATTGATATCCATACAAACAAAGATAATTTTGGAATATAAAAAATTAGAATAAAAAAAACATGAACAACCTCTAACATATCTAAACAAAGTATCAAATTACATACCCAAATAATAAATGAAAAATATATGCCCAAAATAACAAATTTAATTTCAACTTGTCGATCAACAACATTTCTATTTAAGAATGTACCCTCTATATCTAAACCATGATCAAGAAACCTCAACAACTATGAAACACTAAGAATCAGCCATTCTAGATCCAAATTGATATCTTTTGAATTTTCTTTCATCAACATAATATATAATATGTGTAGTAAGATCCCATTAGGGGGTTAGTAAATACATACCCTGTAGGATACCCAAAAATCACCAAGATATAAAGCATATAAATATAGCCATACCAAAAAATTATCCAAGGGGTAAATGGAGGAGAACCCACATATTCTCATATAAGGTACTCAACACATATAATATTATTATAATCTTTGCAATCATCCAAAGGATTCTAAAAATACACCAAGATATTCAGTTTATCTTATCCTTAAACCAGTGTTATCTAATTATAACTATAATATAAGATTTCATCCCTTAGATGTGTATGGTGGGTACTAACCCTAAAGGATGATCTCACATACCACAAAATCTCAATATATAAGGTTATACTCCCCAATTAGATGTATGGTCCCAAACCCTGTTATAGTAATAGAATACAGACCCTACCTAATTAATTGGTAGAGGACACTGCACCCAAAACCCATCAGTCAGATTTCCAACTGAACAATGGGATAGAAAGTGGAAAATTGACCATAATGAAAACTCACATACCAAAGTGGGTATGAAATAACTAAGGGTGTCTGAAATCCATTTTTAATATCTATATTCTGATTTGTTCAATCATTTTTATTTCTCCTTGATTCTCATTAAAGTATTTACTATACTCAGAAAAAACCTCTCAAACCTCATTATCCATGAAATAAGAACAAACATGGATTATCATAAGAGTACATAGGGTTTCACTCCAATTAAACACCCTAACCATCCACTGATTCCCAACATGGTATATAAGAATACCAACTCCATCGAAGGTGGATGAAGTTTTAATGATTTTTTTGGGTCAAGCAATCAATGTATTCCTCACTGCCAAAGAAATGTTCAACTAGGAGGTAAATTGGGTGTATCATGGGCATATACAACCATATACGTCACATAGATTCCTTTGGTGTGTAACTCTTGTACAAATTGATCTCTTCATATAGGGTCAAATGGTGTTTGAACCTAGCCACATTGGTGTGTGATATTACAAAAGTTAAAATCCCCTGTTTCACATATTCTATAAAATAAGGTACATGATCTTCCATAATACACACTATGTATTTAGGAATTTTTAAGTGTCTTAAAAACATCATAAAATATCGATGATCGTAATTATTTTCATTTACTTCAGCACAATCTATTTTTAAATACAAATCATATTCATTGGCCATCATCAAACCTTCTTCGAAGACTGAATTTTGACCTTCCCTTAAAAAAGTCACACTTTTATGTTCTATATAACTCACAAGTACCTAATCTATAAATTATGATCATTATTCCACCCCCAATTTCCCAAAATTGTGTAAAATCATTTATCATGATGCAATCCATAATGTCTAACATAGAAAAATGGTCTATGGAATAAACAATCGATCACATAATGATTTATTCCATGGAATCACTAGCCACACTAAATACCATTGATTAATGACAAAAATGAAAATAGGTATAAATACCTAAAAAATGGTATAACTAATGATTCATTTATGTGACCTTATATTATGAAATGTTGAGATATTCGAATAATTAGTTAACTAAATCATGTTTTGAAATCAATGATTCCCAAATAAAAATTTCAGAAAAATATAAATTATTAGGTATAAGAAATTTTCAATTCATGATTATGTTTATGGAAGTATTAATCTATAGTTATAATGATTTCATGAAGTGGATAAATCTATAAAAAAAATCCATACATTGACATTGTATCTATTACACAAAAAATGTAATTTTTACCGATGCTGATGACAAGTTCCACAAACTATATTTTTTCAATCCATGAACCTTTCTTATTCATTTGTCAATGAAATTATATATAGTAATGTGTTATACCTATATATCACTTGTCATCGTTAGGAAACTAAACATTTACATTTTTTTAATTATATATTACAGAGGATACATTAGTTCAACAACTATTTATATGAAATAATTCAATTATTTAGTTTAATTAATAAAATTCCACTAATATATTCCTTCCTCTTCACATAAACTCATGTTATGATGTTAATGAGTAATATGATGAACTTAGGGTAATACCCATGTTCTAGATTCAATGGTGGTATAAATTTACCCATATAGGATATTTTTTAATTTAAATGTATTATTTTAGAAATTATGTTTTTGTATGAGTTAGTATATTTAATATTATATTGACATTGGGGCTATAGAACACCCGGAACTCCATGCTAACTCAATGAATGTTTTAAAAAAAATATTATTTTAAAAATTAATATAGTATAATAAATAAACCCAGAGTCATTACTTTATATCTAAAACCACTTTATTCAATTAGTGTTTAGATATTAAATATACGTTCATGGATATCAGTAATGGGCGCTTTCTGCTACATGGGACACCTAAGATTTTTATTTATATTCATGCATATATATCTAGAATTGGAAATAATAATCAAAATTTATTTCTATATATAATGTCTTCTAACATCAAATTCCCATCATAACATCACATTGTAACCCTTCATTTGAATTTTTTTTCATTAGTCATCCCCCGCATAATTGTACCATCCCATAATTTCCTGATTCAAATTTTTCATGTTATGATTTATGTATTCTATAATCCAAATATTACTATATAATTTAATAACCCCTAATTTAAAAGTTCATGAAAAAATTCAAAGATATAAAATTATTTCCTCTTGATTACCCCCTACTGATCCCTATCATGTGACTTGAAACTACATGACTGAATGATCTAATAACTATGACCATAAACTATATACACCCTATAATGATATAATCTATACTTTTATTGAGTTCTCCATTAACATATGGTTACCTAAAACTTGATGTATTGGTTATATCAACCTTTTTAATTTCATTCAACCATAAATAGTGGAAATAATTGCTTCCAACACTATGACTATAAACTTCATTCACCATTCCTCGAGGTTGTCTACAGTACTAAAATCGGTATCTCGCTCATTTATAACTTGTTATTTCACCCGTGATTATATGAATACTACAACATATTATAGAAAGAGATTTGAAAATATAAATTTCATCTCAATTGATCTGACATAAATAAATTAAAAATATAAAAGGATGTTACATTGTACTCTCTAGGATTAAACCCATCAAGAAGAATCTTGTGTAAAATTTGGGCATCCTCTCTCTAGTTCTTAAACTTGTGTCTAAAAGAAAAAATTCATATTGAATAAGGATGGAAAATGATTTTTTTTTTAAATATCACATAGAGACTCCTTAGAAAAAAAATGGGTTCCTTCTATTTAATCATCTCCTCTCATAGGCTTCTTTACTAGTTATAAAGAAGAATGAAAACGATGAAAAAACTGTGGGTTCCACTATATAACCTTGTAAATTCAAACTCTCTAGGTCTATTGACCGTTGAAAAATAAATATCACCCCTATGTTCCTCCCATATAATGGTTTATATGATACCTACCAAATTCAATAAGGTGATATCTTATGGTAGATGATGCCTTTTGAATATTTTAATCTTTCTTTGAAAATCCCCCCTTCCTGATTGTTGTCATATCACATTATCCAAATATCCCATATCTGAATAGACTAATATTACCTTATAATTGTGTTATTTATGCTTGTAAATTTTTCATAATAGTACTCATTAGAGAGTATAAATACATGTGGAAAATTTATCTAATATAAGAATATGATATCCTTATCTTATGATGATGGTACATGTGCCACTAAATCTGACATTCATATATATTTTTATGTGCATATGTCTAGGAGAAAACCATTCTAATATCCACATGATCAAACATTGTCTTATATAAATGGTATATATTTCCTTATGTCTAACATTCCTATATCTAAATATGTATACATGAATAGTAGTAAACTAAAATCTATATTCCTTTATCACAAAAACACACCCTAGTTTATGGTGATGTTGTATATACCACCACATATTGACCACGTATATCCGTAGATGGGTATGTTTACAAGAGATAATATTTTGATTAATAATTTATCATTAAATAAAATATTGGGAAATTATTATTTACTTGCAATATATTCAGACAATGTTCAAATGGATTTTATTATCAAATAATTAAAATTATTGAGTTTTCTAGATTATCTTAATTTTAAAATTTGATGCAATAAAAAAACAGGATACAAGATTTTACAATTATTTCCAAATAATAATTTATTTTAGATCATTATCTTTGTATTAGTATTCTCATTTTAGGTTTATCTACAATATACTATAAAATGTTCATAAAATTTGGAAAATTGGCTTTTGATACCTTCTAATTGGATTCTATTTATTCACAACAAATCCCATTTTATGGGAGATGTTTGTTAGCACTAAAAAATGTGTTCCATTCAGTTTTCTATAAAATTCATGATATAGTCCTCACTCAATTAACATAACTCAAGTGTGTTAAGATAATTATATATTATTATAAAGAACAATACAATAGGATATCCATGTTAAAAATGATTTCACACACACTAAAGAATGGATATTAATTTAATTCTCATCCCATTCCAATGACATAGTGGTAGAACCACTATCTTAGTGTAGAACATGTATTTCATCCATTGTTGTTGAAAATTATTTCTAAAACCATAAAAAATATTAGGAAGGATATGGAATTTTGGACATTGAAAATTTTTTCTATAGGGGATTCCAACATCCAAGGGAGTATAACATCACACATGCTTCTATTTGAGTACTCTTGGATACAAAATGGCCATATGGATCAAAAATTATGGTTGTGATATATAGGAATAATTATTTTTTAATTCTATTTTAATGAAAATGAAAACTATTTGAATAAACCATACATCATTCCCTCATCCTCACACACAACACCCTTCAAATGAACCCATTTCACTTAGACGACAAGGTAGTAATGCGTGTTTATGTCATGCACTAAGCACCCTATACAATCTACCTTGCATAAAGAATCTCTACACCTAGATTGTGCCTGAATATCCCCTTTTCCTAAATCCCCTATGTGCCGAACATTTCTGGATTTTTACCTGTATAGACCTCCATTTTCACACGAACGTCATTCTCTCTTTTCCACATGGTTTTCTATAAATAGATACCATTGGTCCCCATTTTAGAATTTTTTGAGACATAGAATAATAAATTTGTATGTGATATACATGCCCAATCCTTACCTCATTTACTTATGTTACTTTCCATGAATAAAACCTTGTAAAAATTAAATGTTTTTTAGAAATTGAGTATTCTATAGGTTTTACACACTAAAATGTTATTAAGATACCACATATCCCATGTCTTCTAAAAGTAGGGTGAGGGTCCCCACCCCATTTGAAAAACACTAGGGAGCCACATACTCATATCACCTAAATAGTGAAATACTAAGGATCTATTTTCCCAAGTCCTCTTGGGGGTCCATTCAGGTGAAACTTCACCCTGACCATTAAAGAGAGTGAAATTTCACCCTTCCCTGCACTATAACTAATGTTTACCATACTTCATGCTAGGGAGATACCATTACCACTCCATACTAGGAAGATCCTTCACCCCAAACTTCCAAAAAAGTTTCAAATTCTCCCTTATCTCTATACTAGTGTGTGATAACAAAAATATATTTTTTATTTAAGAATGACCTTATCTTGGTGCCTATACTTGGGATCCCATTATCCAAGGTCTTATATATGGATTCACACTCTGTAAGGCCCTTACACATGGGATTCATACTTTCACATATCTATATAACTAGGCACTAATTTTTCCAAGACTCGTGCCTGGTATAAGGCCCTAGACTTAAATATTACATAATATTGTGTTAAGTAAATAATTTATATTCATTCACATTGAGGATATTATTAGGATTAGAGTTTTAGATAATAATGAAATAACTATTACATAACAACCCAAACATTACAAAGTAGACCAGTCCACTCAATATCCATTTTTTACAATATAAAACATTTTAATAAAACAAGATTTATTTTCTTTATAAAAATCATCATAACATTAATCATGACTTCTTCCTTTATCTAAAATGTTCTTATACACTAAGGAAAACATTTTAAAAACATAGGATGAGCCTAAAAATCCCATTAAGGGACATGAAATAAGGAATGAAATCTCTAGTCCGTGAATATTTTAATCTCATGAAGAAATATTCACAAAATCATAATGTTCACACATAAAGAATTAGTACTTTAAAATACCTCATTAAATAATAATATTCCTAAAAAAACTTCTTAGAAATAATAAATCATAAAGGTAACTTTTGCAATCTATGTCATACTTATATTGTATTTTTCACATTTACATAGGGAGTAACCTACATGGTAACATTTGGAATACCAATTGCAGTATATTCCTTTAATATCAATAAAGAAATCCTACCATTTAAATTTTTTACATTAACCAATGAGTTAGGTATCTATAATGGGATAACAATCCATTGTTTAATTAAGGAACCACACATATACATAAACAATTCCCAAGAACCATAAAATAATCTTAACACATAAAACCACTGAAATGAAAAATAACATTTCCACTTTGAAATCACATTTCATTTTTATAAATCCAAACACTCATAAATGAAAATAAATTATTTAAAAATAATATATAAAACATATAAAATAATCATCAAAATGTTATAGAAACTTAAAATAGATAAATTACATACAGGAATATATGTTAAAAAGTCAATGTTATTAAAATAGTCAATCAATTTAAAAAAAAAATTTAAGCATTTAAAAATAAGATTATGGAATCAAAGTGTCACATAAAACTTCAAAACTTTTTAGAGGAATTAAAATTTAAAAACATTCATTTCCATGTAAATAGATACTTAGACACATTTTTAAAACAAGGACGTTAATAATAAATATTTAGAATAGTAAATTATTAAAACATTTAAAATCTTGTTTTATTTAAAGAGTCCCTTACCACTTGAGAAACAAATGAATAAAAATAATTACTGTATAATATTAAAAAATCATTAAATATAATTATATATATTATTATAAAGATGAAAAACATCTAGATGTGTCTCAATGAAAGAAGATTGAGAGTAATTCCCTTATATTGAGTCACACGTGTCTCATAAATTTCTTATATTCCTGAATAATAAACATAGGTTAATTTAGAATTTATTGAGCATATTTTTTTCATGTTTATTATTCCCTTTTATATCACAAATTTATAATTTTATTACAATTACTTAATTATTTAAGTTCATGTTGGACATTTTGTAAGTATTCGGTAATTGAGTTCAAAAATAAACATGGTATGATGTAAATGGTACATGTGTTCATAATTCCATAATACCCAGAATAATATTCATGAAATAATAATAAATTTTATACATTAATTATACTTTTTAATGAAACCATTTATTTATGGTACAAAAAATGAACAATGTTATAATCATGGAGAGGGTAGATCGTACGTACACATGAGTAACATTTCCATTTTTCATTGATCATTATGGAAATAATGTAATTATTATTTTATATTTCCAGAATGATAATAATATTATAAAAAATATAAAAATAAATTAAATATACATATAAATACTCTAAAATTGATGTGGTGAATACAAATGATTCACATCACTTCGTGGAGATGATAGTTTAGATGTATGAATGAATAATGTTATCATTTATATGTGCATGTAATGTAAAAAAATAATTTATATATTATTCCATTATTATGATAAATATATAATTAATATCATATATAATCATTAATTCGATCATTATGAATATTATTAAGGTAATTTAATGGAAAACAAACTATATCAGTTTGCATGGCAGTAGTCTGCCGTACACACGAACGAAATGTTCATATCCAATTTGATGAGATTGTAGATGGATTTAGGTTATGGTATTAATATAATAAAATTTCATTAAATTTAGGATACTTTATTTACTAGTTAATCATTGATTAATGATATTTAATGGAATATGGAGAAGAATAAAAAAAAGAAATACTTAATTAAAAATTTTACTTTTCCCTCGAATGATCACCTTTATTAACACAGTAACACCTTTAAGAAGGGTTTTAATCCTAAACTAATCCTCTAGAATGTTTTTGGGTACTCTAGGAAGGTTTTTGGTTTGATATTGTCTAGGAAAAATGTTATTGAAGTGTGGGGAAAAGAGAAGAATGGGTTCCCTTTTATAAGAGAGGGGATGATCACACTTAAAATTATTCAAATTATTAAATTAATAGAAATTAATTTTTGATTCTAAATTGTCCCATACTGATATATTTAAAATATATTATGATTTAAGTGTAATCCCCATTATCCAGTTAAATTAAACATGTTTTTAATATTTTTTAATCCTTATTTATATGTTTTAACCCTTTTAGCTCTTACTATTTTATTATGTAATTTTAATTTTAAGAGTTAAAATATCTACCATAACATGTCAACCAGCCAATGAATGAGTAATTAATGACATTTTGAGACATACAAAAATTATCTCACAGAGTCTAGGATTTTTAAAAAAATTATTTCATTAAATTAAATAGTATATATTTTAAAATATAAATTAAGTCAATGTTGACACTATTCATTACTTGACTTTTTGAAAAAAAAATAACAAAATGATTACATAGAAAAAATTAGTTTAACTCATCAATAACATGACTATTTAATACAAAAAATTCTTTGTTGGCGTCAAATATTTCAATTTATATTTATTTTAATATTTTTAATATCATTTATTTTATTCTTCCATTAATATATCTTTTACTACATCATCATTGTGTCATAATTAAACTTAATGATTTAATTTATAAAAATTATTAATAAATAATAATGAATTATTTAATATTTTTATATTTCTATTCACTTTTTATAGTTCAATATATCACTTCTATAACCCCATATTAATATTATTTTATTAATAAGATACATGTTTATGACATATTTTTTTTACTTAAAATAAAATGGTATTAATCTCAAAATCACACCCAAGTGGCTTCCAAAGGCGAAATGATCATCTCAAGTATTTTATTGGTCTAAAATAATGCATCCAATAATATTATGACTAGTGTTATGGTAGTTTTATATTATTATAATGTTAATTTTATTCTTATTCACATCATTAACCTTTTTACAGTGGTAAATAAAATACTAAAGGTTATATTCTCCAAACATTATTTTGATCTTATTGGACAATATTTTTATACTAATTACAACCACAGGTTTCTATTTTTGAAAATTAAATTCAAAAAATTTGTTAGTTGAGGTTTCAAACTAATCCCGTTGATGTGGTGAGAAGGCTGGTAAAAGGAAACGTTCAAAAATTAAATAAATTTTTATTTGTAATTTCAATATAAAAATAATTCCAATGACCTAAATTGGAATGATACATAGATTATTGATCTATTATTACTTTAAAATAAATTTAATTTATAATCCTTATTTAAATTAAAATGTGTTTTTAAAAATGAAATACTTTGTTTGATAGAGTACATGATACACCATATGAAGCCTAAATAGACAACTGAATGTTATTATTTAAATGTTTCCATTATAACATTTCTGTTAGAATATAGGGAATTTATATTATTAAATAAATAATGAAAATATGTTTTGTACAGGTACATATAATGATGACTCTGGTTATAAATTTAATAAGAAATGAAAATACAAACCACTTGAATATAAATGATGTTTTTTTATGACAAACTATTTAAGTGAAAATAATTATGTTTATAAAATCATAAAATCACTCCTTTTGGATAATATTAATGAAATATAAATTCAATTGGATGTTTAAAATTCTTCTTCTACAATTTCTAGACATGATAAAAAATCAAATTCAATTTTATGCATAAAATGATTGTTTTTCAAAAAAGGCATTTTCTTCTCCCTTTTGATGGAGAACCCATTTTAAATCTAGGTTTTGTATCTTTTATGAGTTATATTTGATTAAAAAACTTTTTCTTTAGAATAAGAGTCAAAATCTAATTTGGATATTTTTCTGAATAATTTTTATTTTTTGATGAATAATGAAATATATTACATTATAGTTTAAAAAAAATTTCATTGAAATAATGATTATACTTTAAACAAATTTTTTAAGTTATAATAGATCAAAAATACATGTATTAGTCCAATTTAGTTAATTGGATTAATATTTATACTTTAATTGTATATATAAATTTGTTGAATGTTTAAACGTCACTTTTTACCTGCCTTCTCACCACATTTATGGGATTAGTGTGAAACCCTAATTTAACCACTTCTGTGAGTTGAATATTCCAAAATAAGAAATACATGGTTCAAATAAGTATAAAAAATTTGGTCAAATAAGATCAAAATTATTTTTGTTGAATAATAACTTTAGTGTTTTATTTACCATGGTAAAAGCTTAAATGAGGTAAGTATAGGTAAAATTAATATTATAATAATATAAAAATACTCTAACACATATCCTAATATTATTGGATGAGTTATTTTATAACAAGAAAATAATTTGACTGAATGTTTTGCCTTTGGAATCCACTTGGCTGTGATTATGTCATTAATAACAATTTATTTAATATAGAAACAATGATTTCATAAACATCTCTCTTATTATTATAACAATTTTAATATGGGGTTATATAAGTGATATCTAAGTAAATAAGTAGTCCATAAAAATATTAAAATATTAACCGCATCATGATAATTTATTTATATTTTTTATGCATTAAACAATTTAATTTAATATTGACACAATTATGATACACAAATAGATTTATTAAATGAACAATCCAATAAATGATATTAATAATACTAAAATAAATATAAATTGAAATATTTTATGCCATACACAAATTTTATAGATGACTTATATGTGTTATTTATGAGTTAAACTAGTTTATTAAAAGCAATCAAGTTGTTATGATATTTTAAAGAGTCAGGTAATGAATAGGGTCAAAATTGACATAATTCATGTTTTAAAAAATAAAATATTTAATTAAAAGAATTTAAATTACAAAAAAATACATGATTCAGCCAAATAGTTGTGTTAAGTGCAAAAATATTATTAATTACTCATTAATTTTTCATTTTACATTTTATTCAAATTATTGTAACTCTTAAATTATAAACTACTTCATAAAATGATAAGAGTTAAAAGGGTTAAAACATTAATATAAAGATTAAAAGATATTCAAAAATAATAATTTCAATTTTCTGATGTTTATTCTACCCAAAATAATCATATCTTTTAAATATATAATATTGGGACCATTTGTAAAAGAAAAATATTTTATATTAATTTACTAATTTGGAGAATTCCAAGAGTTCCCCTCCCATCTCCTATAAAAGGGAACCCATTATTCTCTATTACTCATACATCAAAAACCTTTTTGTTCAGCCAAGGTCTAAGAAAACCCATTACTAGAATACCTACCCACATTATAGAGGCTTTATTTTATGAATAACGCCCTCTTTAGAGATGTTAATGTGTTTATCAAGGTGATCACCAAAATGAAGGGTAACATTTTTAATTAATTATTTATCTTTTGTGTCTTCTTCATCTACCATTAAATATCATTCATCTATGATGAACTAATAACTTCATTATCTTAAATATTCTGAAATTTTATTAGGTTAATATCATCACCTAAATCAATCTCCAATTTCATCAAATAGTATATGAACATTTCATTTTTATGTATGTCAGACTACCGCCTCGCAAAATGATATAGTTCATTTTTCATTACCGTCACTCAAAGATGGACATAATGAAAGAATTAGTGTTTTTATATAATTTTAATGACATATTAATCATTATATTATAATAATATATCAATTATTTTCCTTATTTACAAGCACAAAGAAATGATAACGTCGTTCGTGAGTATGTGTGAACTATCACCTCCCCGGAGGGATGTGAATCGCTTTTTATTCACCACATCAATTTTATGATATGTATAAGTATATTTAAATGATTATTTTGATTATACTAATATTATTATCATTATTTAATGATAATATAATAATTAACATATTTCCATAATGATCAATGAGAAATAGAAACATTACTCTCTTGTACATATCACTTGTCATCTCTATGATTGTAACGTTGTTCATTTTTCATATGATAAATAAATGGTTTGATTTAAAAGTATAATTGATGTATAAAATTGATTATTTTTTCATGAATTTTTTTATTTATATTATGGAATTATTACCACATGGAAAATTTACACTCTCCGTCTAAACGTGATAGTTATTTTTTATTAAATATCCATGTTTTTTAATATATAATCCTAATATGTTTTATCTCATGTGACCTTAGTACTTTCCTTTCATTATTTTTAAGTGGATGTTTTATTGACTCTCTTTAGGATGGGTGATTTCAATGAAGTAATTTTTTAAAATAAGATCTTATTTACTAATCTCTAATTAGAATTGTGGGGACTCAATTTTCAAAATGGGGGGTGTCTAATGTAACAACATGAGTTTTTAAAAAGAAATAAATTGTTTGATAGCATACATGGTATGTAATAACAAGATTAAATAGACAACTAAATATTATTATTTAAATATTACCTATATAACATAGTTTTCATAATGTCTTTAATGAGTAGTATTAACTAAATAATGAAAATAGGGTTTACACATGTTTATATAATGATGATTAATTGGTTATAAAATTAATTGTAAATGAAAATAAAAACAAACTGAATATAAAGGATGTGTTTTAATGAAAAACTATTTAAATGAAAATAATTGTGTTTATAAAATAATGAAATCACTCTAATTGTATTATATTAATGAAATATAATTTCAATAAGATTTTTAAAATTTATCTTCTATGTTTTCTAGACATGATATAAGATCAAATTCGATTTTTTGCATAAAATGAATATTTTTCAAAAAATGAATTGTTGCCGCCTTTTGATGGGGAAACCATTTTAAACCTAGGTTTTCTCATTTTTATAAGTTCTATTTGAAAAAAAAATAAACTTATTATTTATAAGTGGAGTATCAAAATATTCTTTGGATGAATTTTTGGTGTTTTTATAAAAAGATTTGTTTTTGATGAATAGTGAAAAATACTACATTATAGTTAAAAAAACGACTCGGGATGTTACACTTGGGAAACTATTTTCAAAGGTATTTAAATTTGGTATCCTTACATTACTTGGTTACCTATATGTGAACTTATACCTTTAGTTATAATCTTGGACTTATTCAAATTCATGACTAGGCTATGACATTCCACGTGAACCCCATCGGTCATATATTACCTTAACAAAAACCCACTCTTATGTTTTCCTCCTATGCCTATATTTCTATTAGGATGACAAAAATAACGTATTCTAATGACAATGAGGTCCCTTTTCATGATGATACCAATTAAATCTCCCTCTTCATATGTAACTAAACTTGTTTGACCCATATCCAGCATTAGATCAACCATGGAACGTAGTTTACACCATTGTTCCACGAAATGTTCTAGGGATATGAATTATGCCTCCCACTAATTGTAATACTAAAATATTAGTTCCTTTACCAATGTAATTAACCAATTCATGAATATTTGGATATCTTATTCATATTCCCTTGATTTGTAAAGACCCGTAAATTTCAAGGAAATTTTTTTTTCTTAATTTTCTTTGGAATTTTACAAGAGCGCAGTTTCTAACGGCACCTGATTCCGAGGCCCGGTGTGCCCGGAATCATTTTCCGAAGTTTGGCTCGAGTACGTTCAGTGAACGGACGAGCGGGTTTTTCTAACTTTTGAACCGGTGCCCGAAATCGAATTCTGAGGGCACCGATGAAATCGCAGCGCCGGTATTCGCTTAGAAACGCCTCTTCCGGAGTTGCGTTTGCTCGGGTGTGGTTTTTAATTTTCGGGCTTAAAGTTAAGAAATAAAATAATTTTGCGACAACTTTATTTTATTTCACTTAAGCCACTTGGAAGTCACTTGAAGCCACTTAAAGGCGGCTTGAACTGAGTTGAACTGGATAGGATGCTATTCAGAAATATCCTACCCCCTTGGTAGGATATTTGTGAGGTGGGGCTCGCACGAGCCCCGCCGTTTCTTTCCGCTAAGAAACGCACCCGTGAAAACCCGTCTTAATGAAAGTCCACCGACGCGTTTTCTAAATTCTTAACAGACCATTTAATTGGGCTGTTTCTTTCATAAATTAAATGGCATGTTTCTTTCGTTGAATTAATTCAACGAATTAATTCAATCGTTTCTTAAACCTGTTTTCGTGTGTTGGCATATTAATAAAATAAGACCAACCCAAATATTTGGAGAAGGTCTGAGAGGATTCTTGTTCTTCTTCTCCCTCGCCAAGAACACGAAGAACGCGAAGAACGCGAAGAACGCCGAACCCGGAAATCGACGACGCTCCCGTCCGTGACGTTCTTCCACGCTCCGATCTCCGATCACCGACCGTTTGAGGTGAGTGATTTCGGATTTCCTCTCAAAAGTTACTTTCTTTTGGTTTTAAACGAAACACATATTTAAATATTAGTAATTTAAATCTGTTGTTCTTGGTTCGTTGATCTCGCCGACTCAACGCCGGATTCCGCGACGACGCGACTCCTCCCCGCGACGACGCGACGATCCCTCTCTTCCGCGACGATCTTTTCGGCGAAGAACGCCCGCACGCGATGATCGACGAGGTATGGATTTAAAAATTTTGGAATACCCCTCTTTGTTATTCCCGTGAGCAGTCTTTAAAAATTAAAGAACTGGAATCAAAGAAACAATTTTATTTTATTAATTTTGTGGGTTCATGTGTTGAACGTTCTATTAAATTTCTTCCGGTTTTTTATGTCTAACGCGGAGGGTGCGGGCCAAACGAACACGGCCCGACGACCCTCCGCCGTTCTTCGTTTTGTGCGAATTTGACGATCGATGATGGAACGTGCCGCAGCGGACGTTTGACGATCCCGCAGTAAAGAACGGATCCCGGGAGGAGCAACGGCGCAGACGGGAAGGCAAACGGGCCAACGGAGCGACGCCGGCGGCCCGCCGAAGTTGCCGGCGGCGCGGGTCGCCGGCGCGGCGGTGCCGGCGGCCGGAGGTGGCGGCGCCCCGGCGCGCCGCCGGACGAGCCCGCCGCGGCTGAAGCCGCGGCGGCGGCGGCCGACGGACCCGCGGCCGCGCGGGTCCTGTTCGCCCAGGCGGGACGCGGCTCAGCCGCGTCCGCGGTTCGCCAGCGCGGCCCACGCGGGCCGCGACTTTCCTCAGGCCGCGGGTCAACGCCCGCGGCACCTGGCGCTCGGCCGCTCGGCTGAGCCGAGCTAGGCCAGTCCGACCGGCCGGGCCGCACCCTGGCCGGGCCGGACCGGTCCAACCGGGTCGGACCCGGGTCGGGTCGACCCGGTTCGGGTCGGCCTGGGCCCGTACCCCCCTTCTTCGGACGTTTTCGTTCAAACGCCCGTAACTTGGGCTTCGTGCCTCCAAACGACTCGCCGTCAGCGGAAACGCGATCTTTGGATCGAGACGGTCGTTTCGGTATATTGCACTTAAGGTTTCGGAATACTTTGAGTTCGGCCGGGTTGGTTCGTACACGAGACCAACCGGGCCCTCGGAGCGGAAACGCTCATATCTTGAGCTACGGACGTCCGTTTGACGTACCGTCAGCTTTGTTGAATTCCTCTAAGTGAGACGGATCTTTTGGCATACTCCGCCCGAGGTTTGGACGCAGGTGGAGTGCGGTCCGGTTGGTTTTGCCTTAAAAACCAACCGGGCCCCTGGGACGAAAATGCCAATATCTCTCAGACCGGGCGTCCGATTGACGCGCCGTCTGTGACGTTGAGTTCCTGTTGACGATACGGAACTTTTGGATACATCAACTTCGGACTTCGTGTCAGTTGATGTATCAGCCTCTCGGCTTGTGGAGCGGACCCTCCCGAACGAGCTTGCTGTGTGCGGGAACCCTAGTGCTGGCTGCGACTGCTACTTCGACAGCGACAACCATGCAGAGATCCTCCGTGGACTCTGATGACGACCGTGCAGAGATCCTCCGTGGACTGCGGCGACGACCGTGCAGAGATCCTCCGTGGACTGCGGTGACGATTGTGTAGGGATCCTCAGCGGACTGCGACGACTCCTGCACTCAGCGATCCTACGTGGATCAGTGCTTCAGGTCCTGCGTGGGCCCGGTCCTGTGTGGGCCCGATCCTATGTGGGTACGATCCTGCGTGGGTCAGCGCTCAGCGGTTCTGTGTGAGCCAGCGCCTACAGGTCCTGCGTGGGCCCGATCATGTGTGGGTCTGATCTTGTGTGGGTCACTGCAATGTTAGTACCTAACAATCCTTCGTGGGTCAGACGACTTAGATGGTTCAGTGATCATCTTTATCGTCATCCGAAAAAGTATACCTGTGTGAGCTGAATCTTCTGTTTTACTCGATAGAGGTGGTGCGCTTAGTTGTAGCGGCAGACCCGCGATACTGGAGACGAGCGTACGGAGTACGGAGACCGTGTAGCCGGCTGAGACCTGAAGACTGCTCGACCGACTCGACTTGGAGTGAGTCGACTAGCCCAGTGGACGGAGCGCCCGGTATTTGGTGGCAGTCCCATGGCGGACGGAGCGCCTGGTAGTTGGCAGCAGACCCGCGGTACTCGACTGGAGGAGTACCTCTGTAGGCTATTTGGGTGAGCGCCCGGTATTTGGCAGCAGACTCTCAGCGGACGGAGCGCCCGGTAGTTGCCAGCAGACCCGCGGTACTCGACAGGAGGAGTACCTCAGCAGTCTTAGGTTAGTGAGAAGTACCTCAGAGTCGTGACAGGACCATTGTACACTTCAGAGATGGGGCTCTTCAGCAGTTATGTTTTTGATAATGAAAATCCTGGTTTGAGCTGAGTCAATGATCCTTGTGTTTCCTCTTGATTGAGATGGGTTATCTCATAATTTCGATATATGTATGGGCATATACCTATGAGAGTTATCTGTTGAGTTTTCCTGTGTGGATTACGTTTTCCTCTCCTTTGTGGATTGTGTTGAGTTATCCTGTGTGGATTTACTGTTTACTCTCCTTTGTGGATTGTGTTGTTCTATCCTGCGTGGGTATGCGTTTTGCTTTCCTGTGTGGACTGGGTTGTGCTAGGGCTCAGACGTTGGAGCCGATCGGGGAATTGATGACTTAGGTATATGTATGGGAATATACCTAAGCCGTGTCAGATGTTACTTTGTGATTGTATCTCTCCTTCGCGTCTTATACTTTGTGGATTTCGGGGGACCTTCCGGGGTATCGGGGTCCCTACTGAGTAGCTTATACTCACCCCTGCACGGGCTATGCCCGCACTTCGTGGTGTTGGTTGCAGATGACGGACAGCGCTGATCGTGGAGGAGGCGTGCGGAGCAGGACAGTACCTGGAGGTGGACCACTGGGCGGGATGTACTCGGAGCGGTTAGGTGGACCCGAGGAGCAGTGGAGGCTATCTGTACCCACCCTTCAGGTGGGACTTCCGGAGGACGGCTCGACGCTGCAGTTTTCCCTTTTTAGTTGCTGTTTTTCCTTTCAGTTGTACTTTACAGTTGGGCTTATATTTCCGGCCCCTTTTTCTTTCAGCACAGCTTGTACAGTTTTTACTTAGTGTTTACTTTTCCGCTTTCTTACTCTGTGGTGCTTGTTTACTTTTCAAAGGCAAAGCCTTCCCTTTCTGTTGGGATTTGCGCCTTGGTGCTAGTCGCCAGCCCCTGGCCTATGGAAGGCGGGCTTGGGGTAGTCACGGCACGGGCCCCGAGGACGGGTCGTGACATGATTTATCCGTCCCACTCAAAGTAAATGTTAGGGACTTAAACATTATGGGAGGCACAAAATAATACACCTAAGAGTATCATGTTAATAACCCCCAACTAATTTTCTAGTGTTCCATATTCCATGTTATTTATCATTACCCAATGGACTAACCATGTATAAGACCCCATCATTCATCAATTATCCATACTCTCTATGATTCATCATCCCCCATGGGCCACCAATGAATAAGCCCCTTCTCATTCATCAAAGAGATATATTCACTCTGCGAAATCAATATATAAAGGAATTTTTCCTTATGAGACACTCATTAATAAAAGGTACATATTCCTTTCATGTTACTAATCATTAATGGAACATATTACCTATGATCAAAATAGTTAAATCTATTATTTAATGGATACGAAACAAGAAAATATAGAAAATTTTATCCATACCAACATAAAAAAATTTGGAACCATTAAACTAGATGAATTACTATATAAAATTAAATTTAATGCCTTATATCCTTAAAACATGATGTTAAACTATATAATTTTTTAAGGAAATATGTACCTAAAATATTCCACACAATATAGTTTTAATTTTATTCAAATTAACCATGATACATAGGATTCATCATTGAGGATAAATCCAAACTCCATAAAGGACTTGGATGCAACATATTAAATGGAACATCACTTGTTTATGGACTGATGAACTTAAATACCATTGTAAATTTATTTAACACATGACCTTAAAAGGTATGATGTTCTCTTTTAAGTGGGATTGAAAAATGTGGGTTAACATGAACATTATAGGGATATGTAAAAAGCCTATATCTGGGTCCTAATCCAAAATCTAAAACACCTACCACATCACTTGATGGTGATAAGTTCTAGAGAACCCATATTTATAGCATAAAACCATTGTATAATAAAATGGTAAATTGATGGTAGAGAACCGCTAATACAAAAATATGTTCGCCTCATTGATTGGTTTTGGTTGATACATGAACAATGGTATCCATTATCATGATAATATTTTGAATGGATTCAAGAACAAGTCATAAATAACTATGAGAGTCCTATAGTGAAAAATATTTACCAAAAATATGGTTAATATGATCTTGACCTCCCATCCTCATAACTGATTCATAACACAGAAAAACATTTGTAAAGTCATAGTGACATCCTTTCTGTATAAATAAGGTCCATGTAAACTCAAAACATGTTGGTGTGGTGGATAATTCGAAATAGAATGGTGTAAATGTCATTTGGTATGTTAACTACAAAAAATTGTGTCACAGTCATGAATCAAGAAATGTTTCCTTATATTAAATGAATTTCATGTCAAAAATAATCTATTTCACATATATATTAATTGGCCCAAAAAACTACTGACCAATGGGTGAATCTAGCTGTGAGTGTTATTCATGGTGTATTAATCCACTAGTAAACATTCATTATATAGTTTCATGAATATGTTACATTTCCCTAGTAAATTTTTGAGTGTAAATTTATATAATACTAAAATCCATCAACACTAAGTATGGTGTGACTTTGGGATATGCTATAACTATTATAGGGAATCACATATATTTCTCATTTCATTAAGTGGTTTATGAGCCTCATGAGGTACTCTTAAGATATAATTTAGGATAGATATATTTCGGATCAGATTTTTGAGTATAGAATTTAAAGAGAGATAAGAGGTTGGATTTTAGATTAGGTCATTCCCAACCATCTAAGATATAATTATTAGGTTTGGTGAACATGTGTTTCTAGTAAAATTCTTACTTGGGAACTGGAGTAGGATTATGAATTCCAAAATTAGAGTCACTAATGGTTGCTAGCCATTAATAACTAAAAGGATCCCATCATTAGAGACAAGATAATTCAATATGTCAATGTCAAAGGCTAGTATTAAAAGTATATAAATATTTTTTCACACGTCTGGAAGATAGATCAATGTATACGTGTTGTGGTATTGGATACATGGAACATTTTTATTCTATGAGGTGGGATATAGAGGATAACAAGTGTTCATTGTGTATATGCATCCCAATTAGTGGTAGTAAAAATATCCCAAGCCTCTCATAGGAGGTCTTGGTATCCATCTCAAAGGAAGATATAGTGGATTTTATAATTGTGTAAATGTATCTATCAGTGGGAGATTTTTTTATCCAATCATAGAACAACCACCTTCAAGGGTTATAAATTAGGTAAATGTGAATATATTTTGTAAATATATTAAATATAGTTGATGGAGGTATTTTAGAATGAAATACGGTAAGGGGTTAATTTATGATGTGTGTCATTTATAGAATGGAACTTATACTCATCGACATAGATGTTAGCCATTATTATCATACTACGTTATTTATTTGAGTGATACAAATACTAGTAAAACCAAAAGGCCTACCCATTTGGGTAGATAATTCTATTAGTGGTGATATTTCTATAACTCTAATATAATATCTATTTTGTCTTACCTGAATCATTACACACTTTTATAATGTATATTAACTTAAAAGTAATATTTCATTAGATAAAATACTTAAAATGAAACACTGAACTAAAATGAACAATGATATATTAAATTATGAAATGTGGAAATTATAATATAGTCATTGAATGTGTTTCTATAAATAATTTTAATTTTTTTGTCAAATATATGTAGAAAATAGAAGTAAAGAAATCACAATTTTTATGTATTTATTATGAGGTTCATTTTTATTTTTATAGAAATGATGTATTTTCACTGGGGTTTCACCTATAATAAGCCAATGAAGAGCTTAAACAAGTAATTCAAGATAAAAAATGTATTAGGTTGTATTAAAATAAGGTGTAAATCACTAAAAAATTACATATAAGGTGATTCTTTACTTGTTTTTCCACTATTTCTTATCTAAAAATTATAATTTATGTAGATGTATTCAGGGGATTTTTTAGAAGATATTGGGGTGATATAAAAATTTTATTGTTAATTTAATATATTTTTTCATTACTTTATAAATTTAATAATATTTTCTTTGAATACAATGTGTTTATTAATTCTAATAAAGTTAGTAAAAAATTCTACAAATTACGGATTAAATAATTTGATGTTTTAAAAAAATTATTCAAAGAATAGTATTGTTCTATATAATAAATATTCTTATTTAAATACACCATAACATAATAATGAAATAATTAATGATTAATAATATATAAATATGTATTAATATGATAATATAATTTTATTAAACCATAAATAAATTTTTCAAAGGGTCATTAAATTGATCATTTTATAAAATTAACATTATTCAACGAATGGGGATTTTATTTCCAAATTAAATTTTTTTATATTTTTAATGTTATTTTTATAAAATATATTTATTTTAAGGATGTAGAATATCAAAATTATACATGGGTTATTTTTTGGGTATTTATGTAAAAATGGTGAATTTTTAAGGAATACTAAATTTTTCATATAAGAACTATATTTTTTAATGGTACCTGTGAAATTTTGTTCAGGTTGTACAATATATAAGAAAATATTATTTGTCTCATTTATGTATACTAAAATTCCCCTTGATATTTAGTCACATGTGGAGCCACAATTTGAATATATAATATTCTATTCTAAAACACTACCTCTGCTTCCCATTAATTACCACCATTCACCCCCCCCCCCCAATTATTAAATCATTATATGTATTCGATCATAAAAAACACACTAATATATTTTAAACACTCTCCAAGTGTTATCAAATCCATGGTATCAAACAAATTCCAATGTAACGATCCTTGTGGGGTATCATAATATAGAACATCAATATAAATATTTAATATTTTCACCTAAATTATCTTAAAATATTTTCTTCTTATAATTCCTATCATCTTTTATATATTTTATAGTATGATAACATTTCTATTATTAATATATTTTAAGTTTTATTATATTAATGAAATATCCATTATCTAACTTACTCACATTTTTTTATTTTGAAAATGAAAATGGTGCCCATATTATGGTCGGTTCACCACCTCCATGGGTTAAATATTTACCATTAATAACATAATTAAATGGATGGTTATATTAATGACATAAAGAAAAAAATATAAAATTAATAACATGATTATAATTTTTAATGAAATAATGATTATCATATTTATGATAATAAAGAATAATGGAAATTATAGTAATTACCATCTAAAAAGGCACAAAAAATGACTTAAATTGTTTCAATTTATTTTTTTAAAACATTTTGAAATGTATAAATTATGTGTTAATTGAATAATAACTGATTAATAGCTCTGATGTTATGAATATTAAAGAAAATGTTTTACCACACCATTGATCGTGATGAAAATATAAAACTAATATTGAAAAATTAATCTAACAACCCTAGATGGATGAGGGGAGAAAAATGAAGAAAAAATGAATTAAATATGATAATAAATAGAACAAAAAAAATTAATTATATCAAAATGGTTATTAATAAAAAAAATTATTAAACATACTTTGGTTATATATATGGTTAGTTCATTTTCAAACCAAATAATAATTTATTGTAAGGGTTTCTCATGTCACAATTTCTTTCATTGAGACTTGTTTGGTACAATGCACATATTTTTATTTATATAGGGAATATACAAATTATTTGAAATTTTATACAATTATTATTTCTCTATTCATGGTATTTAATGTGATATTCCAATTTATCTCTTTCAAGTTATTTCAAATAAAATGTCTCAAAAATCATAATGGTATTTTCAACTCAATTGTTTTCCAACTAGGTCACAAACTATCCCCTTAATTATGCACATAAAATAATTTTATATGGTCCCATTTATTATTTTATATTTTATCTTAAATTATCCATTGATAAATTTTTATTATCTCAAAATTATATTCTTCTTCAATTGATTTTTTCATTATAAAAATATTATACTGTTAAGAATGATATTAAACCTCTATCTAATGACTTTCTCATCCATTCCCATAATCATTATTTCCAAAAAAATTGACACTTTTATTTTGCAACAACAATTGTATTATAATTTTTGTTATTTAAATTTTCCTTTATCTATTTTCAAAATTAATAGTTAGTACACTTTTAAGGATGATGGTCTCAATATGGATATTTTGAAACATTAAAAAAACCTTATTTTCGAATTCATAATTTTTATCTACCACTTCACATTTTTTATATAAATATTAATAATTCAAGATTTAAATTATTGTTTATTTTTTAAATATTTTTTTGGAAAAATCTTTATTTCCTCTTATTAGAAGTTTTTTTATTCGAATGAGACGAGTAACATTTACTTTTATGACCATAGAAAAAATATGTAAACTCATTCTATAATTTATATTCTATTTTAATATCAAGCTAAAAAGTTTTATTTATTATTGATTAAAAATAATTATTAACATATAAGTTATTTTATGATGTATTAATTTTTTATGATTTATTTTTTGTATCGATCGATCTAGTAATGATTCCATAGTATGTAATTCCAATTTGAACACATTTTAATTTCATGAGGTTTTCATGGTGTGATTAATTATTTTGTTTATGATGAAGATATATATATATATATATATATGGTATATTATTATGTGATTATTTTGGTCAAATATATTTCTCAAATATATTGGTTAAGGTTTTATGTTTCACGATTCAAAGATATAATGAGTGGACATGATTGGGTTTGTTCTCAACATAATGTGTGGGCATGATTGGGTTTGTCAAAATCGTAATGCTTGAAAATGATTAGGTTTTTTCATAACATATTATATGGGAATGATTGTGGTTTAAAATTTTTATTACCTATTATTATGACATATTTATATTTTATTTGTCCATACATCATCATTATTATCACATGATTCCGATTTGTGGAATATGTTGAGGATTTTGTGATGGAACTTTTATGATAACATGATCTCAATGTTTGATCCACAATGTGTTGTAATTTTTTATGATTATATATTATAATTCTATGTTACATTTTTATAAAATATTTCTATATATTTATGTTTTTCACTTGCTGATAATTTTATTCTATATCTTATTTTGTTCCCTATTTTCCCAAGGAACTATTAATAAGATTATATGTAAAATATGGTTACATATAGAATTTCTAGTGGGAGTTATTATGGAATTAATTTTTTAGATTATAATTATATATTCTATCCCTATATGTAATAAACCTTTGGTTCTCAGGATTACGAGATTACATGTGAAAATTAATGTTTAAATTAGAAAAATATGTATAATACATATGAGTTTATATTTTTTCACCTATGTATGTATCAAAGTGGGGATTAGTTAATTTTTAGAATTGGCAATATAGAGGTTTAGTGAAAACCCAAGGTATAATACTATATATATATATGTATGTATGCGTGTTTGTTAAAAAAAATTGGTAATTTACATAGTATATGGATTTATTGTTATAAAATCTCTATCATTATATAATTAATTAGATGCAGGCTCTAACCATGATTCACCCAGGGGAAATAATCTTAAAAATGTGTGTCTGATAATTAACTCAATATTCACTTAGTTCATAAAAATTGGAAATAAAAAAGTGCTTATTTTGGCCCACATGAATAAATTGGCACCTATGGGGGAAGTCCTTAATTTTAAAAAATATATTTTATTTTACACCACTATTTTTTTCTTTTCATGAGGAGTAAGATCAACCAATTAATAATTGGCTTAAAACCATTTCATTTATATGAATTAGTGATAATAGACATCAGTAGCTATAATCTAATTGTTCAATGTGCACATAAGGATGAATTAGAAATTCGATACTCTCATTATTCCAATAAATTTAGTGACTATAAATGGAAAATATAGATTCTAGGAAACATGAATAAAAAATAATAATGAGGTAATAGAAATCATCCAAAAACATGAAAAAACATTGGGAGGAAGAATACAAGAAACTATCTTCAGGGAATAAGAAATTTTTTTACTTGTGGTAAATTATATGACCAAGAACACGATTTCTAAAGAAATATGATGGGGAAATTAACTCAATTAATGATTAAAGTACTCATAATAATTCATCACCAATAATTAATTTCTCAAAATCATTTTTTTTGGGAAATATAAAAATAAATTCCCAAATCCATGAAATAATTATAAAATAGTCCTTAGTAATATCTTATACCACGGTAGCAATAATGAGTTTATAATATCACTACAATTGATGTTGAACAAGAAAATTAATTTGTTAAAGTTATATTTATTCTCCACTCTGGATATATAAATTTAATATTAGATTATTGTTCATGATATTATTTGATATTATCCAGTTTTTTAGGAATTCTAACTCACTACCTCAAATACTAGATATTAAATTTTCATTAAAAACTGTTGTTGTTTCATTGATTTCATCATAGTAATATAACTCTTCTCCAATGAATTTTTTTGTAAGATACTGTTTATTGTTCTAATAATTCTTTCCCTGTTATAATTTTATGCGTTATTTTTAATAGACTACCTCTCACCACATAAATCTCATATCAGGTGTTGTTATAAGGAAATCTCATTAATTTCCTTCGAAAATCCTATTATAAAATATAAATACAAGAATGATTTTTAACTAACTTTGGAGTAAAATAAAATAATAAGGCTCTTAAAACCCAATAAATAAGAACTAATGGATCCAATAGTTGAGGAAGAAGTCAAAAATGGAGGTATCCAATCATACATGAGTATATTAGTGAATTTACTATTATGCAACATATTATTCCCTTCGAACATGAGGTCACATTTTCAACTGAACAAAAACCATGTTATATAAATATACCAGAAATTCATTACCATATAAATATAATTTTTATTAAAAAATTAAAGTGTAAAAATCAGTATAATATAGTCGGTGGATTTATATTCCCATGTTCTTTACTATATGGTAAACTATTATTATTTTATTATAAGAAGGACAGATAAATGTGTATTTTCATTCATTAACACACATTTAATAATATTAAAACCCATAAAAAGTTCCCTATACCCTGAATTGATGATTTTATCAATAAAAATATAGGGGATTAGTACTTCATGATGGAATATCATTGATCTGGATAACATGAATTATGGGTGCATAGAGAATAATAACCATTTTTCACTGTTTATGAACACTATGAATTGGTAATGATTTAATTAGGACTTTCAAATGACCTTGTAACAACTTTAGATATAAAAATGAAGAATTTATATGTTACATTAAAAAATCATGATAGCATTTATTGATGATATTTTGATCTATTATAATAGTAAAGAGGAATATAAGAATATTTGAAGGATGTGTCGAAGACCTTATGAGAGGAGAAGTTATATTGCATGTTCATAATGTGTGTGAATTAGAAAAAAAGTATTTATCATTGGTCACGTAATCACAAGAGAGTGTATATATATCAATCCTTTAATAGTAAAGGTGATTGAAGAATGGACCGGATCAACTATTATAATAAAGATATGTAGTTTTACTGGCTTAAATGCAAATAATTGGTGCTTCATGATAAATATCTTAAAAAATGTAAATCCAAAAACATATATAAGAAGGATGTAAGTAATGGTCCACTAGATTGAATAATATGTGTAACGCACTGACCCTAGTTACATAGATTCGGTGCATTATTACATAACATTGGCGCGATACAAGTAATCAGTTCCCAAAAGACAGTTCGATTTAGTATTATTGGAAACAAGATACATTCATAAGTTCGGCATTACAACTTGAAAAGAAAATCAACACTATTTTATTCCATTAGAAACATCCAAGCCTCCTAGATTATACATGGAATTCACTCATAATTAACTTCTTAATATCATGGGAAAATGAAACATAATAAAGGGGGTGAGCTCAAACGCTCAGTATGGGTAAGAAATACATCGAAAGATAACATAAACATTAGGCATTATGAATAATTCAAAACACATTCCTTTACAAATAATAAACATGAACACTTTATGGTAGGAATATGAGCAGAGTAAATAGTGTCATAATAAAACATACTCATGGGTATTCTACTAGTTGAATAACCACATGAATCATCATTATTATTTTCATAATGAGGTAATGTATAATGTCACACATTCTAAAATATTTTTCCGAGGCCTCGGACAACACATCTATAAAATGATTAAGGCCTCGCCCAAATCCATATACCAAATTGGGAATGTTCTTGGCCAATTTCACATCTAATTGTCTCAAGAGACCTACCGATGCACTGAGGACCAATAGCAGGCTCCACCCATCACATACTAAGTATAATAAATTCTTAATACGAAAAGGATGAAACACAACAAAAACATTCACATTAAAACTAGCATAAAAATGCCAATAATTTAACCATAAACCTTAAATGGTATAACATTATCACATCCAAAGTCAAACATATCACAAATACTTCAATTCAATATGGAAGATTTATATCATAATAATTTAAATTCAAACAATTTTTAAATCCATCAAAGGATGTTGACATAGATGAAATAAAAACAGTTTTAAAGAAATACATATTTCTATTTTGAAAGAATTTAAGAGTCACATAATTATAATAGAAAACATTTATTTTGAAAATATTCTTTTAATATTGTAAAGGAATCTTTAATGATGTTATAATGGTGGAAAATAGTCGCACCTGTCGTATAAGTTAAAAAACATTCTTACCGTAATTTTGTCGAAAAATTCATAAAGTTCCTTGTTTCGAAAATGATGAAAAGATTCATCTCAAAACATATAAGGTCAAATAAGGGTATAAATAAATTTAACCAATAGTCTAGTAAATAGTAAAAGTGTTTTTAAATACATTTTTGAGAAAACAAGGTTGTGGATGATAAAGAGGTCCCAATAGATACTTACGTAAAAACCACCTCGGATAATAAAAAGTTTGTGAAATTTACCCTTACCTTGTACTTTTCCTTATTCGATGGTATATTAACCTCCAGTATAATAGTAAAAACATTGTGATTAAATTATATAATAACTATATAAATAAATATGATATCACATATGATCCTCTAATATTGCTTTGTTAATAATATTTCAGTAGTATCATCATTTCGGGTGTTAACTGATTCATTTTCCTTTATATTTATGGTTATGTAAGCCATGTTTATTATGGATAGCATTTATTTGATTCATATAAAAAATAATATTATGTTCATATAAATTATTTTCAATAATATAATGAAAATTGTTCTTTAATTATTACAATGTGGAAATGAATGTCATCGCGTTCGTGGAGACAATAATCCATACGTATGCATGAGCAACAATATCATTATATTGATGGTGTAATAGTGTGTAATTGGATGGTATATAATATATAGAGAATCAATAACATTTAATATTTATTTTTTACATCAGTTATACTCATTATTATACCCATCCAAATAATGAAGTGGTTGAATAACAAACTACACCACGACGTGAGATGGTAAACCATACTTATGCACGTATGGAGACTTTGTCATTCATTTGATGGATAGAATAATGAATATGGTTGTACCATTCTTATAATAACGTCAATGTATATAGAATATACTAGAGTTATTATTTTATAATGTAAACAACAAAGAAAGAGGCAGTGGAAGAAGAAAAGAACTTAAAAGAGGTGATGAAATATTTACCACTTCTTCGGTTCTTCATTTTGATTTGATCAAAAGGGTTATTATGTTCTGACCAAAATAAGGCCTCCAGGATTGAGGGAGGAATGTTGGGAAAATATTTGGGTTGGGTTTGACCGACCAAAATGTCTTTGGAAGTGTGAAATTAAAAGAATGGGAAGTTCCCTTTTATAATAGAGGTGAGGGTCACTTTATGAAAAGCTTGAAATATTATGTTATAATAAAATATTTTTCGATTTATAATTGCTCAAAAATAATTTATTTAGAGTATAAGGTGGTTATGTGTCGAAAACCTTTCATCCAATTCGTTTTATATGGTTTTAGGTCACCATATTAACCATATCTATTAGATTTATCTCTTGGTTAAATAATTTAACATTTACCATCTCTCTTTGTATTTTTATATTATATGGTTAAAAAACATAATATAAACTACCAAGAGAACCCCAAGAAGTTCATTTTTAAAATATATAACCTTATCTAAATCTATTTCCCAATCATTATATTTATAGGAATATTTTATCAATTAATAAAATAGTATTTTTTTTAAACTCAATTATGTCAATTTTGAAACTATTTAGAATTTTATTTTTTTTGAAAGCCATTAAAACATTATCAATTCGAATAAAATTTATTTAACCAACCATAAAATATCATATTAACCTAGAAAATAAGTATAATTCATCATAAGTCTCAATATACATTTATTTTTATATTTATAATATCAATTATTTTAATTTTTCGTTAGTAAGGTAATTGATGCATCATCATTGTGTCATAAATAAATTAAATTATTTATTGCCTAAAAATTATAAATAAAATAAAATTATGTGTGAAATATTTTTATCTTTCTAAAGAATATTTACAGTGAAATTTATATTGTCTTTAACCCTATATTAATAATTGGTTAGTTATTAAACTTTGAATTTAACTCTTTTAACTCTTCTTTAAATAAAATAATAATAAATGTCCTAATCTAATCTCAGTGGACCAAAGGGGATCTATTTTATTCCAAAGGTTGTTTTGGGTCTAATTACACTTATCCAACAAAATTAGGGCACATGTTAGGGAAATTATGATATCATTTTTACCCTTAATTACCATATTTACTTTTAACCATGGTAAATAAAAGTCAAAAGATAATATTCATCAAAAAAATATTTTCATCTTATTGAAACACATTTAACTTTCTTATATTAACTGTGTCTGTCAGATTTTTGAAATTCAACTCACAAATGAGTTAAAATTATGTTTTATGCAAATTTTCAAATGCTCCTAAGAGGTGGGTAAAAGATGGTAAAAAGTTCTATAAAATTTTTATATATCTAAAATTATTATAAAATGACTCCAATGAATTACATTTAACATATATAGGTATTATATATATATATTGACCTAAAATAAATTTAAATAAAATAAATAATTATATAAATAAAAAGTTAGTTTTAACCAATAACGTAGTCTTTTTCACTATTCATAAAATTTCAAAAAGTGGGTATTACTATTCATAACAGCTATTTTGATTGGCCGTTGTGTGTTATAATCTATAATTTGTGTACAATGAAATATATTGCATTGTTCAAAGAAAAAAATAACATGGATTCTTGGGGTGTTACATTCTTCCCTCCTTCAAATAATTTCATCCTCGAAATTTCTAGAATACTTTCGCACAAAATGAGTCGGGTGGTTCTTCATCATAAGTTCCTCTGGTTCCCATGTTGCCTCTTCCATATTTTGGTTTCTCCTTATAAATTTTACCAGACTAGTCGTCCGGTTTCTCATCACATGTTCTCTTGTATCCAAAATTTTTATAGGCTCTTCACAATTAGACAGATCAGGTTCCAGTTCAATTTTCTCATAGGCGAACATGTGTTGGGTAAAGAATGTATTTTCTAAACAGTGATATGTGGAACACATCATGAAATTTTGAGAGAATTGGAGGCATTTCCAAACAATAATCTACAACTCAAATTTTTTCTATAATTTTGAAAGGTTTGATGTACCTGGGACACAATTTACCCTTCTTACTAAAATGTATAACACCCTTCCATAGAGATACCTTTAAGAAAACATGGAATCCTACTTGAAATTCCAAATCCTTCCTTCGGTTATCGGTATAGATATTTTTCCTACATTGAGTTTCTTTGATGTGGGTTTGGATGAACTTCATCTCTTGCATTTTTTCCTCAACATGTTCTGGGCCTACGAGTTTTCTTTCACCAACATCATCCCAACAAGTTGGTGCGCGACATCTCTTTCTATATAATACTTCATATAGTGTCATCTGAATACTTGAATAGAAGCTATTGTTATAGGAAAATTATAATAGTGGTAAATATTGATCCCACATACCTTGAAAGTCAAATGAGAAAGATCTCAACATGTCTTCTAAGGTTTGAATAGTTCGTTCTTATTGTCCATCATTTTGAGGGTGGTAGGTAGTGCTCAAACGAAGTTCAATATCCAGGGCTTTCTAAAGACTTTTTCAAAATCTTGATGTAAAATGGGGATCACGATCAAAAACAATCTATAGGGGTACGCCATGAAGTCTTACAACTTCATTAATATACAGTCTTACAAAACGTTCAATTGGTAATTCTTCTCTTATAGCAAGAAAATATGCTGACATGGTAAGACGATCAACAATGACCCATATTGCATCATTACTTCTAGAAATCTTTGGTTGCCCCATGAAAAATTCCTACGTAATATCATCCCATTTCCACTCAGGTATGGGAAGAGGGTGAATCACTCCTCTAGGATGTTGTCTTCCAGCTTTCACTTGTTTTCAAACCATGCATCTTGATATAAAATCAGCAATCTCTCTTTTCAAGTTGTCCCACCAAAAATGTTCCTTCAAATTTTTATACATCTTGGTGCTCCTAGGGTGTATAGACAAATTGGAGCTAAGAGAAGCATCCAACAATTCCCATTTTAGATCAGGTATATCGGGAACACAAAGTCTCTTCCCAATTTTCAAAATTCTGTCTTCATATACGATGTCACTCAATCTCCCGTCATTTACAACATTAATCTTTTTTTGAAACTCCTAATCATCAGTCTAAGAACTCTTTACCCTTTCTAGTAAATATGGTTTGGAAACCATTTGAAAAATTATTGATGTTTCACCTTCCAATATTATTCCCATATCCATCTTTACTAGATCCATAAAAATACGATCCCTTTCAACTCTCATCGTGTTCAAAACTCCATGATCCTTTCTACTCAAAGTATCTGACACCTTATTTGCCTTCCCCGGGTGGTAGTGTATAGTGCAATCATAATTCTTGAGTAGTTCAAGCCATCTTCTTTACCTCATATTGAGTTATTTTTGTGAGAAAATATATTCCAAAATCTTGTGATCAGTATAAATCTCACATTTTTCACTATAGAGATAGTGTCTTCATATTTTCAAAGTAATGATTACAACTGCTAACTCAAGTTCATGATTCGAATAGTTTGGTTCATCAATTTTTAGTTGTTGTGATTCATAGGCAATAAATATATTGTTCTACATAAGGACACTACCATGTCCTTTCTTTGAAACATCACTATAAATAACAAAACCATATTTCCCCGATGGTATAGTCTAGATAGGAGCATTGACTAATCTTCTCTTAAGTTCTTCAAAACATTCTTCACACACTTTTGTCCAAAAAAATTTAACCCCTTTATGTGTGATCTTGGTTAATGGGTTAGCCAATCGGGAAAAATTATAAACGGGACGTCGATAATAACCTGATAAACTAATGAAACTGTGTACCTTAGTTATACTCATTGGTGCTGGCCATTCTTGGATTTCCTTGGTCCATGAAGGATCAAAAGATATTCCATCCTTAGAAACAATATGTCCAATAAAAGAAATCTATTGAATCTAGAATTCATACATGCTAAACTTTTCATATAATTCATTTATTCTAAGAGTCTTTAGAATAATACGCAATTGATTTTCATGATCTTATTATCTTTTAGAGTATACAAAGAAATCCTCAATAAATAACACTACAAAGTCATCAAGATATTCCTTGAAAACTCTATTCATTAGATCCATGAAGAAAGAGGGTGAATTAGTCAATCCAAAAGGAATTACTATAAACTCGTAATGCCCATACCTGGTTCAAAATTCTATTTTTAGAATGTCTTCATTCTTTACACACAACTAATGATATCCGGATCGAAGGTCAGTCTTTGAAAAATATTGAGATCCATGAAGTTGGTCAAATAAATCATCAATGCGAGGTAGGGGAAACTTGTTCATTATTGTTATATCATTGATCTCCTTGTAGTCAATTCACAACCTAATAGATCTATCCTTCTTCTTATCATAAAAGACAGGGGCTCCCCATGGAGAAACACTAGAGCGAATAAATCCCTTATTACTCAATTTATCTAGTTATTTCTTCAGTTCCACTAATTATATAGTTTCAATTCTATAAGGGGTCTTCGATATGGGCCTTGAACACTGAATTAAATCAATGGAAAACTCAATTTCCCATTCTGGATGATGTCTAGGTAAATCCTATGGAAACACATCATCATATTCTTCCACAATATGTACGCCCTCTATTCAAACATTCTTTTCCTCACCCATAATTATTTCATTCTCAACCTCCCCAATAATTGAATTTAGTAGAGCTACTGGGGGTGGATCTAGATAATAATCTGATGGGGATGTTTCTTATATAAAGATAAGGTACTCCTTATCATCATCAAGAATTATAAACTCTTTCTTCTTACAATAAATTTTCACATAATGATCAGAAATCTAATCCCTACCAAGGACTATATGAAATTCAATAATGGTTATGATGATTAGATTGGTATATAAATATCTTGTATATGCCTTAATGGGGACTGATTCACAAAACCTTTTTTCAATGATACTTCCCTTAAGAGTTTTGACTGACAACTCACTTGTTAAATCAATTTTAAAATATCAAATTTTCTTAGAAAACTGGGAAGATATGAAACAATGTGATGATCTGGCATCAATTAAATCATTGGATAATATTGAGGAAACATTTAAATTACCTACAACCATATCTTTTGGAGCTTCAACCTCAGCAGTAGTGATCGCATAATCTTGGCCTTGATCCCTTGTCCTTTTCTAATGTAAGTTTCTCTGACTCTTAGGACATTCATTTAAATAATTTCCCATATCCATACAATTGTAGCAATTAAAATTGGTAGCTTCTTTCTTCCCCTTACAATCACTAGCAAGATGGTCTTTCTATCCACATTTGTTGCATACTCCTTGTCCTTTTAGACTTGCACCAGGGTTATTCCTTCCACAATTATCACCGGGTGGAAATTCAACTCTTCCCTTCTTCCCTATTTCATTATTTCCTTTTACATAGTGTGTAACAAATCTCTTCTTCTCTTGTTTTTCTTTAAAGTCGTAATACTTAGAGAATTAATTTTTATCTTCATAGAACATGATACAATCTCTTCATATGATGAGAAGGATTTTGAGACTGATTATTGATGGATAAATTGTTTTAACCCATAAAATAAATGACCAACCTTACTTCTTGGGTTATGTATATAATTTGTAGCATGCCTGGCTAACCTTGTAAAGTTAGCTTCATACTTTGCGACATTCTCATCCTCCTTTTGTCTCAGACTCAGAAATTTCCTTTCCATATCAGCTCGATGGTCATGAAGAAAGTATTTATCTAAAAAAATATCTTTAACCTCCCTTCATCCCAAACTTGATACTTCTTCATCCTTCTTTGTGTTTTGAATTAATTACCACTATTGATCTGCATCTCTGGTGAGGTGGTAAACTGCCATGACAACTGTTTCCCTTTCGCTACTCCCCAAAGCATGAAATATTTTCTCGATGGAACATATCCATTGTTCATATTCAAATGGATTTGTAGACCCATTGAATTTTGGTGGTTGTTTCCTCATGAAGAGATCAAACATTGATACTCTGCGTTGTGGATCAGCGTGCTACATACAAGTAAGGCTATTATTCATAACCTGTGTGAGTTGTCCCAGTATGGTGATAAGCTGATCAGCACCAGTTGAATCACCAGCTCTACTAATATTATCTTGAGCAGGAGGTAAATCCCTAAATGTATTACGTTCATTGATATGGTTTCCATTCCTTCCACTATGCTCCATTTCTAAACAATGGCCTATAGTCTATTAGTTTATGAACTGCAATACACAATTCCAAACTTGCAAAACACTTAACCTAAATTGAATAGTTCATGTATATAATCCACAATCCTAAAAGTTGTTTTATTTTATGTGGTATATACTAATAAATATTTCATATTTGTTTGTAAAGAAAATGACAATTATCCTAAGCATGCCCCTGGGGAGTGTCGTAACCAAGAGTGCAGCAAGGCCCGTTGTCATGCACCAATTCTCATTCGAGTCTAGCTCAAAGTGGTGTGTTCAGGTTTACCCCTAGGTACATATGTGCTAGAGCCGCCTCTACCTTCTCATATCCAAATAGGGATGTATTTCTTTGAAAACGCACAAAATTTCTATAGTACCAAAATTCTAAGAAGTTCTTCTATACTATTC
Organism: Viscum album; assembly: GCA_963277665.1. Classification (NCBI taxonomy): domain Eukaryota; kingdom Viridiplantae; phylum Streptophyta; class Magnoliopsida; order Santalales; family Viscaceae; genus Viscum; species Viscum album. The sequence goes on from OY728126.1 coordinate 751,385,811, forward strand.
ACTAAATTCAATCTTAGGTTAATGTTCTGTAATCAGAGTTTTTCTAAATATAGTTTCCATGGTTTATAATAGACTTCCAATGATACCAACTATAATGCCCCGAGCCCATTTACCCAGAGTCGGTGCATTGTTATAGAACATTGGAATGATACAAGGAATCATGTCCTGAAAGACCGATCAGTTTTGTATTATTGGAACTAAGATACATACATAAGTTCAACATTATAACATGAAAAGAAATAAAACACTAATTTATTCCATTAGAAACATCCAAGCCTCATATATTATGTATGAAAGTCACTCATAACTAACTTCTTCATATCCTAGTAAAATGTAACATAAGAAAGGGGTGAGGTCAAATGCTTAGTAAGGGTAAGCAATACATCATAAGATAATATAAACTTTAGGCATGATGAATAATTCATAACACATGCCTTTACAAATAATAAACATAAATGCATTATGGTAGGAATGTGAGATGAGTAAATAATTTCATAATAAAACATATTAATGGGTATTCTAATAGTTGAATAACCATATGAATCATTATTATTATTTTCATAATTAGGGAATGTATAATTCCAGACATTATGAAACATTTTGTCATGGCCTCAGCCAAGACATCTAAAAATGATTAAGGCTTTGGCCACAACAATATATCAAATTGGGAAATACCTCGCCCAATTCCAGATAAATTTTCTCATTAGAACTACTGATGAACTGGGGAGCTATAGCAGGCTCCACCCATCACATACTAAGTCCAATACATTTCTCATATGAAAATGTTGAAACACAGCATAAACATTTGTATTAAAACTAGCATACGAAATGTCAATACTTTAACCATAAACCATGAATGGTAAAAAAATAACACATCCACGGTCAAACATATCACTAAACCTTAAATAAAATATAAACTATTTGTATCGTAATTAATCAACTTCAAACAATTTTAAAATCCATCAAAGGATATTGACATAGATGAAATGAAAACTTTTTGAAAGAAATACAACTGCCTATTTTGAAACCATTTAAGAGTCACATAATTATAAAAGAAACGTTTATTTTGAAAATATTCCTATAATATTGTATGGGAATCTTCGATGATGTTATAATTGTGGAAAATAGTTGCACCCATCATATAAGTTAAAAAACAATCTTAACATAATTTTATCGAAAATGTCATAATGTACCTTGTTTGGAAAATGACGGAAAGATTCCTTTCAAAACATATAAGGTAAAATATGGGTATAAATGACATAAACCCATTGTCTATAAAATAGTAAAAATGTTTTGAAATACATTTTTATGAAAACATGTATGTGGATGATAAAGAGGTCCCAGTAGATACTAAAGTAAAAACAACCTTGGATAATAAAGAGATTGTGAAATTAACCCTTACCTTGTACTTTTCCTAAGTCGATGGTATGTTAACCTCCTATATAATAGTTAAAACATTTTTATTAAATTATACAAGAAGTATATAAATAAATATGATATCATAAATGATCCTCTAATATTTTTTGTTAATAATATTTTAGTAGTATCATCGTTTCGGGTTTTAACTGATTCATTTTCCTTTAGGTGATTAGTTAAAAAAGATACGTTTTTTATGGATAGGATGTATTTGATTCATATATAGAATGATATTATGTTCATAAAAATTAGTTTTAATCATAAAATGAAAATTTTTCTTTAATTATTACGATGGGGAAATGAATCTCATCACGTTTGTGGAGACGGCAATCCATACGTACGTATGAGCGACAATATCATAATATTGATGGTGTAATAGTGTATAATTCGATTATATATAAAATATAGAGAATAAATTACATGTTGTATTGTTTATTTAAATCATTAATACTCATTATTATACCCATCCAAATAATGAAGTGCTTGAATAATAAACTACACCACGACGTGTGACGGTAAGCCGTACGTACGCATGTATGGTGACTTTTTCATTCATATGATAAATATAATAAAGAAAATGGTTGTAAAATTCATATAATAAAATCATAGTGTAAATAAAATACGAGATTTATTATTATTTAATTTAAACAAAAAATAAAAAGGAAGTAGAAGAAGAAAAGAACATAAATTAGGGGATGAAATATTTACCTCTTCTTCAGGTTCTTCATTTTGATTTTATCAAAAGGGTTATTAGGTTGAATTTATGACCAATTTAAGGCCTCTAGTATGACGTTATGAAAGTTTGGAGGATATTTGGGAATGTTGTGGCTGAGAAAAATAGATTTGGACGTGTGAAATTAAGAGAAGGAGAAGTGCCCATTTAAAAGAGAGGTGAGGGTCACTTTAGGAAAATCTTGAAATATTATTTTATAATAATATCTTTTTCGGTATATAATGGATCAAAAATGATTTATTTAGAGGATAATGTGGGGATGTTTCTAAAACCTCTCAACAAATAGGTTTTAGATAGGATTAGGTCACCATATTAACCTTATCTTTTAGATTTAACTCTTAGTTAAATAGTTTGACATTTACCATGCCTCTTTGTATTTTTATATTATATGGCTAATAAACTATCTATAAATAGCTAAGAGAACCCCAAGTGGTTTATTATTAAAATATATAACCTCATATAAGTCCATTTTCTGAATCTCAGATTTTTATGAATATTATATCAATTAATAATATAGTATTTTTTTTAAACTCAATTATGTCAATTTTGACACTATTTAGAATTTGATTTTTTTGAAAGCCATTAATACTTTATCACTTATAATATAATTTATTTAACCAACCATAACATGTCATATTAACCTTTAAAATTAGTGTAATTCATCAGAAGTATCAATTTACATTTATTTGGATATTTATAATATCAATTATTTTAATTTTTCAATAATGAGGTAATTATTGAATCATCATTGTGTCATAAATAAATTAAATTATTTAATGTCTAAAAATTATAAATAAAATAAAATTATATAGGAAATATTTTTATCTTTCTAAATAATATTTATAGTTGAATTTATATTGTGTGTAACCCTATATTAATAATGATTTAGTTATTAAACTTTGAATTTAACTCTTTTTACTCTTCTTTAAATAAAATAATAATAAATGTCCTAATCTAATCCCATTGGACCAAATGGGATAATATTTTATTCCTAAGGTTTTTTTTCTAATTAAACTTATCCAATATAATTAGGACATGTTTTAGGTTAATAATGATATCATTTTTACCCTTAAATACCCTATTTATTTTTAACCAATGTAAATAAAAGTCAAAAGTGACTATACACCAAAAATTATTTTCATCTTATTGAACCCCATTTTACTTATTTATATTAACCTTGTCTCTCAGAATATTTAAATTCCACTCACCGAAGCGGTAAAATTATTTTTTATCCAAATTTGAAAATGCTTATAGGAGGTGTGTAAAAGACGGTAAAAAGTTCAAAAAAACTATATATCTAAAATTATTATAAAATGACTCTAATGAATTACAGTGAAATTATATAGGCACTGTGTATCTATTATGACCTAATATAAAATTAAATAAAATAAATAATTATTTAAAAAAAATATTGGTTTTAACCAATAATGCGGTGTTTTTCACTATTCATCAAAAATAGAAAGTTTTCAGAAATATACCAAAAATACACCCTAAGCTAATTTCGATATTCTGAATTCAAAAATTAAGTCCATTTTGAAAAATATGATTTATAAAATTTCAAAACATGTGTCTTATTATTCATAACGGCTAGTTTGATTGGTTGTGGTGTGTTAGAATTTCGAAGTTGCATACAATTCATATTATTTCATTGTTCAAAAGGAAACGTACCGTGGAATCTCGAGGTGTAAGAATATGAATAAGGTTTCAAGGATTTATAAAATGGTTGTTAATATCATCTAGAGTCACATTACCCTATAGTAGAGAATGGTTCTTCATATATAGTGATTCTTTGAAGAACAGTTTGGTATGTTTCATCCTGAAAAATGACATGGTGATTTCTTATGCAAGATAAACAATGGGGACCCATGAACTATATTACCAGAAACATGATCTAGAGACAGAGGTTATTATCTTTACATTAAATTTTATTTATTACCTATTTGGTGAAATGTGTTATATATATATATATATCAATAATAAAATAATAAATTATATATTAATAGAAAACTATTTGAACATGAATCAAAGGACACTATTTGAGTTAATCAAAGACAATAATTGATTAATATATTACCATATTGGAAAGGAAAATAGGGTAATGGATTCCCTCAGTAGAAATAATCATGCTACCATGTGCTTAAAAAAAATCGAATGGGACCAAATATTCATTGATATGAATTGTATTGATATAGAAAGCATACTGTAAGGACTTTTATCCATAATTTTAAAAAAGAATACCCAACAACTCATCGATGTGATGGTCTAGGGGGGTCAGAATGATGGTATGAAGGTATTTTATAATATTGGTAGTATTCTATATTTCAACATTGATAATGATCGAGTTATAATATTTTGGAAATGAATATGTTTCCATTAAAAATTAGAAGTAAGGAAGGATTTATTAGATGATACACATAATTCATCATTCACTATTAAACTTGTTAAGATAAACATATATAAAGATATTAATAAAAAAAATAGTGAAAAAAATAATAATAGAGATTTTTAAAATTATATATCTTGATACATGGTTTGATAGTATGTCATTTATGGCATCCCTCCTTTTTATAACATAACTTTTCATTACATTTTACAGAACCAAGGATCTTTAATGTTTAGTGTCTTGGAATCCAGGAACTTAAAACATGAAAACATAAAACATTATTCATAAACACTTCAAAGGCTTCTCCATATGTTATCCTAGGTTAATTACTGCATCTCATAACCTGGGTACATACATCAAAAGAAAGGGTGAGTATAAGGCCCAGAAAGGGAAACAATGGGAAACATTTAACATGTGAACTTGAGATACATCAACAATGTCATGAAAAAGAACGTTAAGGAATGAGAAAAAATCATCAGGAATATCATAATAAAAAAAACATATTTAATAACTTGAATATTTGGCTACAACATTTAATATTGACAATCATTTTCATTTCACCAAGGTCCATCCCCAAGCTGTCATTAAAAATTACCAAAGGTTATTCACCAAGGTGTCGTTAAAAATGGTCATCTCTAGAGATTAATTATTTACCCAATGCATTGGAGCGCTATCAGGGATCACCCTTAATTTTTCTTTATTATCATGTGATCCACATATATCTTCATCAATAATTTCATAAAAAAACCATATAGCATAAAAAATGGGTTTCATTTCATAATCATAACGTTTTAAAAAATGCTTTAAAGACATGATCTTTATGTCACATTAAACCCACGGAAAGGGAAAGTGGGTCTTATGTATGTAAATCCTAGAATTTAAAATAGAACATTTTGGTATATATGTGAATACCCCTTTAGAATAAATATTTTTGAGTATTCACTTAATAAACTAAATGAATTTGAGAATAAGAGAGTCATTTTGAGAAAGAAATTCTACAGCATAATGGCTATGTTATGAGGTTTTAGAAAACATTGAAAAGAGAGGGGACATGGGTCACCCACTCATAAATGATCCATAATACAGTATGGGGACAGAATATATCGGATTTAAGAACATGGTAATGAAATTTGAAAGATATACCATATGAAATGGAGAACATTAAAGGAAGACAAAAATAAGATTTCTCTTATAAAAATTCGGCAGCCTAAAAGCGTCACTTAAACTTCAAAAAAATGAATTGATGAGATCAAATAGGGTCTCATATCATATTAACATAAAAGATCAGTATGATAGATATATAGATCATAACCGAAAACTATAAAAATGAACTTCAAAGACTTTACATGAAAGTAGATCTTTGAAAAATGAGAAAGGTGAACGAATCCCTTAAAAATTTGGCAGCCTAACGGGGTCACCTAAACATCAACAAAAATGAATTGACGAGATAAAATAGGGTCTTTAATAATATGAAAATAAAATATCATTATGATAGAAATATAGATAATACCCCAAAATAATAATAAGGAACTTTAAATACATGACATGAAAGTAGAACTTTGAAAAATGAGAAAGGTGAACGAATCCCTTAAAAATTCGGCTGCCTAACAGCGCCACTTAAACTTTCTTAAAATGAATTGATGAGAGAAAGAGGGGGTATGTCATCATATGAACATGAAAATGGTATTAAGAGGAATATAAAATAACATCCTCCAACATAATATCATGGATCATAAATGAAATGACATATAAGAGATTACTTGAAAAGAAAGAGAGAGGTAGGATCCCTTACCATAAATGTAACTCTTAAAACTAAAAAGTTGGGACCTTGAGGGCTTGGGGGAACCTTGGGAGGACTCCTTGAGAGGTAATGAGACTAGAGCAACGTTGGGGGAGAGTTGGGAGTGAAAACTAAAGGAGGTAATGGTGGGTATTTATAGGTAAATTGAGGGGACAAGGCATCAATGGCCAAGGGACACCTCATTGGTGGTTTGGAAAAAACCATGGGCTTTCCCATGGTATTTACCCATGTTATTGGCCACTTTGGACACCTCATACCTTATATTACTATTCATAAAAAATTAATTTGATCTTATTAGACTCTAAATTTTTTACTAAACATAATTGTAGAAGACCATTTTTTGAAAATCATTACACATTTTTAATTACTTAAGGTTTACATAAACATTTTTAATATATCCTTTCTCTAAAATTCATCAAAAATATGCATACTATATTTATCCAGACATTTGAAAATTCATAGACTTCATCATAAGAAGAAATCAAAGTTTTTATTTAAAATAAAGGATTACACAAGGTAGTTATGGTCTCCATACATAGCCCCTTATAACCCCATCATAGGACCTAAGTGTAAGGTGTGATAAGGTGAGAGAATTTGTGGGTGGCTCAGCCAACATTGCAGGAGTAGTAATTTTTATCAGTTTGAACTTCTCGCGAAGGCGATTCTTTTCAAGCTTCACATGATAAAGTTCAGCTTGGGTTTTGTCCAAAGAAAAGCCCATTGGTGCTACCTCCTTCCCAAGTTCCATTAGATGGGCTTTGATTGGCCCGAGACTACTAGATAATTCCATCAAATCTTCTTTCTATATTAATTAACCAAGATCACTTTTATTTAGAGATAGTAATAGAAATGCTTAGTTTCCAGCGGTCATATTGACCAATGGTCATATAACAGTCAAAACCCAACGGTCTCACTTTAATTATACTCATGTTATCAAATGAAACAGTTTTGTTTAGTATAAAAATAAAATAACCCACAAAATTAGGAAACAAGATTTTTTCAGAATTTCGGGTCGTTACAATCTTCCCCCTTAAGAAATTGCATTCTCGCAACTTTTAAATTTGGGTTTTGAAATTTCATTGAAAGTACCACATTGGAAAAGGCGTCAGTAAACCTATTACTTTAAAAGAAAGAAAGGGAAGTAAAAAGGTCACCCGAGTTAACCCACACTAGGATTCCATGTAGGAAAACATGGACATGGAGGAGAAATCAAAGGGTCAGGTTCTAGGGGAGAGTGATAAAAAACATGATTAGGAGAAAGTTAACCACCTGAAAATCACAAACATATGATGTGTGTAATTGGTGTTTGATTACCTAGTAGGAAACGTAAACCAACAATATTTTTATTTTACGTTCCTTTTTATAATTTTGAGGAATTCATTTACTACATAGAACAAAAACATAAGGAAATATACCTACCTTCAAGTAGAGTTTTGTCCTTTAATAAGTTTCTACCAAAACTAATCTTTTCTCCAAACAATGAGCATTCAAAAACACTTGGTCTCATCAAAACACAAGAATCATCTTCTTGAGAGTCACGTAATCCACAAAAGATTAAATATCAATTTCTTCCATCTTTAAACATTTTCCCAAAAATATAAATGGTAAGATAAAAAATTTCTTCCAAAAGATGGAATCTCATAGGGAGGGAAACTACTTTTAAATCTTTAAAGTTCTATGGTACTACCCAAATTTCATCCTATACCATTCCATAAATAACGATCCTTAAAATTCCTCAAAATAAACCAAACTAAAATTGAAACCCAATTATAAGAACGATCTCATAACATAGTCTTCCAAGATAGACTTTATCGTTCATCTCCAAACAACATCAACCACTCTTATCATCTTACAACAAATGTAACTAACCTAATCACATTTTCCCCAAGATAGGTTAATCATCTCCATATGTAACCTAAATTACTATAAGTTCGCCTTGAATTCATAGATTCTTCAAATATAAGTCAACCTTCACTCCATAAAGAAAATATTGTAGTAATCTATTTACCTCGATCAAATAGGGTTCCTAAAATAGTGAACGTCTTCCAAAATAATAATAATCTTTTAATTTCCTAATTACCTTTTTTTAAGAAGAACAGCTTCACTACATCAGCATGTGGTACATAACAATAGATGTTTTCCTCAATGAAATAAAATCATCTTAGGTAGTGAGTCGATGATCTTAGAAAACATAAAATATATGCTTGTAGAGCACGAACTAAAATACAACATGACATAGACAATTATTGCGAATAAGTTACACGTACTTCAGTCATCATGATCCATCTTAGCATAGGACATGCATTGTTCCCTTGTCCTCGAATATTTTTGATGCTCATCATGATTCTCACCCATTCCAAGAGATAATTGCCTTTGATAATTTCTAACATTTCCACATTTACGAAATCGAAATGTATAAGGTACATTAGATCGAACCTTTTCCCCATTCATCACATTATCCATTTTTTTAAATCAATTGTCTACTTTATACCCTATCTTCCCATACGTAAAACATATCCTGGTTCCTTTGTGAAATTCCCCTTGGGGCCACTTCCCACACATTTTGCAAAAAAGAAATTGGGTCTTCTTTCCCTCATCAACTTTATCATATGATCATCCTTGAGACTTTTTCTTATTCTTACTTGATGAATTTGGGAATTCAACTGGGTACCAATTATTAATTGTGATTTTTGTTAGCTGGTTTGGCATAGTCAGAATATGTTCAACTTGATCTTTCATCATCTCTGTCACATTAATAGGGTAATCACCATATTTCCTATCACATTGGTTGTTAGGACATGCTCTTCCATTTCCCTCCATTAGATAAGAAAAGAACTTATAATTAGGGGATTAAATACTTAGCCAATAATCATTAAAAGAAGAATTTAAGCATAGAAGGATAAAATTGTAGAAGGAAATTATACCCTAACTTGTGATCCCCTAGGTTCTAATCTAGGTTAGTCATGATCATATATTCTTATGTGAATATTTATTTTATTTTATCTTTGTTCCTTTAATAATGGTTCATACTAAGCTTATGAATTTACCAAAGCATATCCCCTAGGAGTGTCATAACCAAGAGTCTATCAAGGCCCATTGTTGTGTACCAGTTCCTGTTCAAGTCTCGCTCAAAGCGGTGTTTTTGGGTTGTACCCCTATTTACATCTATGTCAGAGCCACCTCTACCTGCTCGTATCTAGACAGGGATGTATTTGCTTGGCAATCCCTTACTCAATACTCACCAAAATAACAGTAAGATTTCCAATATTTAAAATTTTCTATAGGATTCTTCCTAGAGTTTTCATATCCTAATTTCCACAAATAACTAAACCATCCTTTGATACTAACTATGGCATACTTCATTTTTATATGATAACTTTTCATTACATTTTACAAAACCGAGGATCTTTAAGGTTTAGTGTCTTGGAAACTAGGAACATAAAACATGAAAACATAAAACATTATTCATAAAAACTTGAAAGGATTCTCCTTATATTCATTCTAGGTTCATTACTCCATCTCATAACCTGGGGACATACATCAAAATAAAGGGTGAGCATAATTCCCATTAATGGAAACAAGGGTAAACATTTAACAAGTGAACTTGAGATACATCAACAATGTCATGAAAACGAACTTTAAGGCATGAGAAAGAAATCATGAGGCATATCATAATAAAAATAACATATTTCATAACATGAAGATATGGCTACAACATTTAATATTGAAAATCATTTCTGTTTCACCAAGGTCTATCCCCAAGGTGTCATTAAAAATTAACAAAGTTATTCACCAAGGCGTCGTTAAAAATGGTCATCTCTAGAGATTAAGTCTTTACCCAATGCATTGGAGTGCTATCAAAGCGCACCCTTAATTTTCCTTTATTATCATGTGTTCCACATATATAATCATAAATAATTTCATAAACAACCCGTATAGCATAAAATAAATGGGTTTCATTTCATAATCATAACATTTTAAAAACTACTTTAAAGACATGATCTTTATGTCACTTTAAACCCACGGAAAGGGAAAGCGGGTCTCATGTATGTAAATCCAAGAATTTAAAATAGAACATTTTGGAATATATGTGAATACCCATTTAGAATAAAGGGCTTTGAGTATTCACTTAATAGAATAATTAAATTTGAGAGTAAGAGAGAGACATTTTGAGATGGAAATTCTACAGCATAACGGCTATGTTACGAGATTTTAGAAAACATTGAAAAGAGAAGGGACATGGGTCACCCACTCATAAATGATCCATAAAACAGTAGGGGGACAGAATATAATGGATTTAAGAACATGGTAATGAAATTTTAATGATATACCATATGAAATGAAGATCATGAAAGGAATATAAAAATAATATTTCTCTTATGAAAATTTGGCAGCATAACGGCATCACTTAAACTTCAAAAAAATGAATTGGTGAGATCAAATAGGGTCTCTCATCATATGAACATAAAAGATAAGTATGATAGATATAGAGATCATAACCCAACACAATAAAAAGAAACTTTAAAGACATTACATGAAACGATAACTTTGAAAAATGAGAAAGGTGAACGAATCCATTAAAAAATCGGCAGCCTAACAGCATCACCTAAACTTCAACAAAAATGAATTGACGAGATCAAATAGGGTCTCTCATAATATGAACATAAAAGATAAGTATTATAGATCTATATATCATACCCAAACATAATAAAAATGAACTTTAAAGACTTTACATGAAAGTAGAAATTTGAAAAATGAGAAAGATGAACAAATCCCTTAAAAATTCGGCAGCCTAACGGCTCCACTTAAACATTCTTAAAATGAATTGATGAGAGAAAGATGGGTTATCTCATCATATGAACATGAAAAGGGTAGTAAGATGAATATAGAATAACATCCTCTAACATAAGAGCATGAAGTATAAAATAAATGACATAAAATAGATTACTTGAAAAGAAAGAGAGGGGTAGGATCCCTTACCATAAACGTAACTCTTAAAACTCGAAGGTTGGGACCTTGAGGGCTTGGGGGCACCTTGAGAGGACTCCTTGTGAGGTAATGAGACCATAGATTCATTGGGGGAGAGTTAGGTGTGAAAAATAAAGGAGTTAAGGGTGGGTATAGATAGGTAAATTGAGAGGAAATGGCATTAATGGCCAAGGGACACCTCATTGGTGGTTTTGGAAAAACCATGGGCTTACCCATGGTATTTGCCCATGGTATTGGCCACTTGGGAGACCTCATACCTTATCTTAATATTCATAAAAAATTAAGTTTATCTTGTTAGACTCTAAATTTCATACTGAACATAATTATAGAAGACTATTTTTTGAAAATCATTACACATTTTTAATTATTTAAGGTTTACATAAACATTTTGAAAATATCCTTTTCTCTAAAATTGATCAAAAATATGCATACTATATTTATCCGAACATTTAAAAATTCATAGACTTCACCATAAGAAGAAATCAAAATTTTATTTAAAACAAAGGATTACACAAGGCAGTTACGGTCTCCTTACATAGCCCCTTATAACCCCAGCATAGGACCTAAGTGTAATGTGTGCTAAGGTGAGAGAATCTGAGGGCGGCTCAGCCAATATTGCACGAGTAGTAATATCTATTAGTCTGAACTTCTCGTGAAGGTGATTCTGTTCTATCTTTACACGATGAATTTCGTCTTGGGTTTGGTCCAGAGTAAAGCCCAGCGGTGCAACCTCCTTCCCAAGTTCCGTTAGATGGGCTTCGATTGGCCCGAGACTACTGGATGAGGCCATCAAATCTTCTTTCTATATTAATTAACCAAGATCACTTGTATTTAGAGACAATAATCGAAATGTTTAGTTTCCAGCGGTCATATTGACCAATGGTCATATAACAGTCAAAACCCAACGGTCTCGTTTTAATTATACTCATGTTATCAAATGAAACAGTTTTGTTGAGTATAAAAATAAAATAACACAAAAAATTAGGAAACAAGATTTATTCAAAATTTTGGGACGTTACATCAGTTCTAGGTTAAAGAAGTCTAAGGGTATGATTTAATCATAACCTATACAAGTATGAAAATAGGAAAACATAACTATGTATTTTTTTCAAGTACTCCTAATAATTATAAAGGAAATAATTCCATATGGTAAATAGTGAATCGACATTCATTGTCAACACACTACATTTTCATTCAAGAGTATTTCTCACTCGATCATATTAGTATGATATAAATAAGGGATGTATAAAAGTTTTATGGTCTAACACTATCAATTATATGTATTTTAGATCTTTGGTTCATATAAAATTTTAGAGTCAACAACAAATAATTTGATATAGATGTGATCTTTAGAATAACATATATTACAATAATGGATTGTTAATATATGAGAAACATTAAAACATTAGATTTTATGCTTAGATCATACATATTGGAATTAAAAGAATGTTTGGATGAATGTCTTCTCATGGTTGAGTTTTAGTATAATAATATTCTCTACTATACCACAAAATGGAACTATATGAGTCTATATATGGGAAGAGATACATAACTCTGACTTGTTGGAATGAATTTACGTAAATTTTTCTATTGGGACATAAAATTCTCAATGAAACATGGGATGATGTCAAAACTATTCATCAACATAGGAAAGCAACCGAAATTAAAAATAGATTATTTTCTGATAATTGCGGATAATATTTGGAGTTTAAAATGGGTGATAAAGTGTTCCTTTTAATATATCATTGGATTAAGGGAATGATATTTGGCAATAAGTGAATGTTAACATCTAGATACATCAGTCCATTCAATATTATCAATTTTATTGGGGATATATAATTATTCATTATGCTTATACGAATCCTTTCTCACATAGATAATGTGTTCCCCGTATCTATTTTGAGGAAATACAAACCAAATACATCACATGTTCTGAACATGGAAGTTGTGTAGTTGGAACATGAACTGCCTAAAAAGTAATAATTGGTGGAGATTCTAGATCAAGGCGATAATGAGTTTGAAAGCAATAAAAATCATTAGGTCAAATTTATATAGAAAAATCTTAAGTATGGGAATACTACATAGAATCCTAAAGATGATATGAGACAAAGGTACCCTCACTTTTTTCAATATGAATAATATAATTTCATGGATAAAATTATATTAAAGGGGTATAATATAACATCCCATGATTTTAGTATGTATCTTGACATTTAATAAATATTTCATAGGATGTCTTACAACACATTGAACACTGAACTAAAAAAACATGATATATTAAATTATTAACTATGACCCTTATAATATAGCCATTTTATTAGAGGGTATAAATAGTATATATTTAATTTCTAAATATATGTATAAAGGATAAGTAGTGGAATCAAAAAGTTGAATTCATTCTTATTAAGCTCATTTTTATGTGATTGGATAGGAAATAGTGTTACAATTATTTATTCTAAATGAATACCATGTCCAACTTCTATATGTATCGCTTTAGTGAAATTTACTATGGGACGTGTTCAATATTTTATAAATCACCTAGATATCCAAGCTAATAGAATCACCACATGTGTTTTCCACTATTTCTTTTCTTAGCCTTAGATCATATAAAGAGATCTTAAGGGGTTATATTATATGTTTTTTGGATGATATAAACATGTAATTATTGATGCAATATATATTTTCATTAATTTATAAATTTAAAAAGTTTTTATTTGATAAAAATATATTATTTAATTAAAATGAAAAAACTAATCAATTTTAAAAAATAAGAATGGAATCATTTTCTATCTAAGACACCTAATTTTTCCATGAATTTTATTCTTCTATATGTGGTATTTTTTATATTTATGTACTAAAATTTAATTATTATTTATTGAAATTAATTAATTAATTATTTATTTATTTATTAACTTATGATGTTGATAATATAATTTAATGAAACAAATAATAATTTTCCAATGATTGTAAAATTTTTCAAGTAATAAAAAATAATTTTTTTCAATTAATGAGGATTCAAATTATAAAATTATTTTTTATATTTAAAATTTTTTTAAAAAAATTAATTTTTGGAATCAAAATTTCAAAATTATACAATAGTGAATTTATTTTAAATGTTTATTAAAAAATCATATAATTACAGTATTTTATAATAGTACAAATGAACAAATAATTCATGTTTATAAAAGTTATTATTGTATTTTATTTTACGCATTAATAAATATTCACATGCTCTTTTCTATTGAATCACATGTAGAGTCTTTATTTTTTGATATAATATTTTATTCTAAAATACCCCATCTCCTTCTCTTTATATACCACCAATAACTAAAAATCTATAAACACATTCTGAGAATTTTATCATCAAAAACTTGATGTAATATCTCCCTAAATCTCTACTCATGTCATAAAATACTGGTCTCACTAAAAGAAGAAAATAAGGAGGCTCAAGATATATCCTAAGAGTACACATTCAAATAATATGTTAATATTAACAATTGAAATATATTAAATTTTTTCATATACCACATAAAATACAATATATACATGATATTTTGATTACATTATCATTATTAATATACATAAATGTTTTTAAATTTTTTGAATTATTTTTATCTAACTTCCTCTGATCTATCATTAAAAAAATTAATACATCACCCATATTCTTGTCAGTTCACAGCCTCCAAGGATAATTTTGTTTGTTTAACTCACTGGTTTACATTTATGGTAATATAAATAAATTATATAAGTGAATAAAATATTTATAACATAATTATAATTTTTAATGATTAATTTATTATTATATTAATTACAAAAAAAATAATGGACATAGAAATTTTAACATTAAAAAATAATCATCCTAAAATTTAATTATTTTTTTGAATCTATTTTTTTAACTCACATTAAAAACTATTAATATTCTGTATAATGAATAAGAAAGGACTAATAGATCTAAAAGTATAGACATTATGCAATTATTTCACCTCACCTATGACCATGATCAAAATACTTAATCAATTTTGGAAAAATTAACTGAACAACCCCAAATGGATGAGGAGATAAAAAATTTACCAAAAATGAATGAATTATGATTATAAATGGTCCATTAAAATTGAAAATTAAGTTTAAAATGTTCCTAATAATGTATTTAATACTCTGTATTTTATTATATTGGAGGATAGATATTGTCTGACTAAACAAGAATCTTGGGTAAAGGTTTCTCATCTAAAAATGTCTTTCATTGATTCATGTTTGTTATTATGCACCTATTTCCATTTATATAGTCCATGTACATCCTATTTGTCATTTTATTTCATGATTATTTTTTTCTTAATGGTATTTAATTATTTATTTGAGTTTATATCTTTCAATGTATTTTGATTGAAATATCAGAAAATCAATATTGATTTTTTCATCTATTTTTTTCTTATTTAGTTACAAAATCTCTCCCATAACTATACATTTATATGAATATTATATTACACCACATATTGTTTCATATGTAATTTTATGTTTATCAATATCAATATTTTATTTTTACATTATTATAATTGTATGTGATATATTTCTTCATAAAAGTATTTCGTTTTAAAAAATAATTCTCATCATCTTTAGTCACCCATTCTCTTCCATGTACATACATTTTTCCATGAACTTTTTACATTATTGTTTTGAAGAATAAAAATGTAATATCTCCTGTGATATTAAAAATCCTTTTCAACTATTAAAATTTAATCATTTTTACACTTTTTAGGACATGAGATAAAATAAATATTTTTTGAATCATTAAAAAGGAGTCTATTTTCACATTAATACTTTTTTATCTCCTAATCTTTATTTATTTAATTAAATATTAATTATTATCAAGTTAAATTGTTTGTTAATATTTTATTTTTATTTTTTTTAATTATTTCATTAAAATTCTTGAATATTTTTCCATTTAATGGAAAATTGTATGTTAGAATTTTATGAAAATTTATTTTCTTTTATGAAAACTCTTTCTATTATTTCACTTATGTTTTCCACTATATCTCAAAAAAACTATCTCTTATATATTATATTTTATACGCATAACAAAGTGACTTTATGATCTAATACTTCTATGATATTAAATTTCAGCATCTACAGATCATCTTTTGTTTCCATATTATAGGGTGTCATTCATTACCCATTTGGATTTAATGTAATTATCAGAATATAATAAATGATTTACTTCATGTGGCTCGTGTATTTTTAGTATATCATTATATTAATGGTGAGGTCCTATATTTACCATAAATTCATTGGTTATGATTTTAAGTATAACAATATAATTATTTAATGTGTCATCATGATTAGGTTTGTTCACAACTTAAGACAAAGGAATGGTCATGTTTTCTCATAATGTTGGGATTACCTATGATTATACCACTTTATTATGTTGTAATTCAATGTTTTATGATTATTGTCACATTTTTACTACCTATGTCATATGTATATGACTTTTTATGGATCTTTTATGATTTTATGATCTCATACCATGATCTAATATGTGTTTTAAATTTTTATAATTTTCCCATATGGTTCCATTGTACTTTTTGATCAGATATTTCACTCTATTAATTTTTTCCATTACTGAAAATTTAAGATTACTCAGTATTTTTTCCTCCAATTTTCCTGAGGAACTATCTAAATTATTATATATAAAAGAAATTATTATATGAAATTTCATTAGAGATGATGATAAAATAACGTGTAATAACATGCTTATATAGCCTATCTCCAAATATATTGAACCTTTGGTTCTTGGGATTGTGATATTAACAATGATTTGTAATCATTAAATTTTAAGAAATATAAAATATATGAAATATTATATTGTATATCCTAATTACTCTTTTTAGAGATAAATTTACCTATGATATAATAGTAGAAGAGATGAAACCACATGAAACTATCCTAATCATGGAATAGTAATTCACGGTTCTATATTAGGTAGATTAATATCATCATAAGCTAATATGTCATAAAGAGAAAGGGTTAATATTTACCATCATATAATAGTGGGATCCTCTTGTAATATAAAAAATATTCACCCTATAAGGAATTTATTTTATTAACCTTCAATTGGTGAGATTATTTTTTTCATTATTGAATATATATAAGAGAAATTCACTATAGTTATGAATATGTATATAGAAATCTTCCCTAAGGAAGTTCTAGATTTCCCAACCTCATTGAGGTGTTAATATAGATATCTAATTATATCATGATAAAATACTGATATCATATATATCTTATAAAATTTATCCAAAAACTCTTAGAGAGGTAAATTTGCAGTTAAGAGACCTTTCGGGGGAAGTATTTATTTGTCCCAATGTGTCCCTTGAGAAACTCTATTTCTATTTTCTAAGAATTATCATATGATTATGAGGATACGTATTGAATAAATCCTCTTAAATATGGTAAAATTAAATAAAAAATAAAATATTTTATGAATTTAAAATCTATTGACAAATTTAATGAGAATGGGTGATTTTCATAGTTTAGTCTTCAGTTTAGGTATCACTAGCTTATAGTTCATGAATAGGATATCTTGATGATAAATTTTAGTTGTCCTAATTTCTTCTATGAGTATATATAGACATATTTCAGTTTGAAAATTTAAAATTTAGTGATCATGTGACTCATGAACTATATTCTATATTCATACATAGACTGGTTCTTGTTGGTTTTCATTGATTAAATACCATTTTATTCTAGAATAAAAGGGGGTTCATTCTGATAATTTTAGTATTTTCCTTGATATATTTCATGATAATTATCTATAAGAGAATTTTTTTGGGTGAATGTTTTGGAATTGGGATGTTCATTTATTTAGGAATGTAATTTTATATAGTTATTTTTTTAGTTGATGGCAAGATTCTTGAGGTTGTGATTTCATGGGAAGCACCCAAGATAATGTTTGAGTGACATATATTCCTTAAGTAAATTGGATATTACTGGACACTACTAGTTATATTCACCCATATTATATAAACTAATATATACCTTACTAGAAATGGGTATCCTTTTATCTTGTCTTGGAATTACCCTAAATAATTTGAGGATCTTAGGAAAATGTTAACAAATGATTCAATTTTTTAGTTTTTTGAGGTTGGGGGGTTAAAATTATGTATATTTTGTTGATTTTATATTTGTTAAATGATTCTTGGTAATTAAAATGTGATATTTTATATATTATTGGTTCATGTAGTTGTTTTTATGGAAAATGTGTTGATGGGATTGGCCTGATGGTTTTATTATGTGTTTTCAATGCATTATTCAATTGCTCACATTGGGTTCACCATTTATATTTCTTATTAACTAAAAATCCCAATGGATCCTATATCCAAAACTAGGTATAGACCTACATTATAAATTTAGGTGTTGATTTGGGGTTTCAGAACCAACAGTGCTTAGGGTCTTTCATTGGGTGAGAGGATGGGAGTGCAGGCTCATATGAAGCTTTTTTGGGTGAAATTGTTACCTACTCTGGGAAAATCTTATGTATTTAAGATATATTCCTAAATATATTAATAATCCCTATATGGTATTGGTTAGCCTAAAATAATGATCATAGGTTAATCCCTTCTATATATACATAAGAATGGGATTTTATTAGTGAATCTATCTGTTTGTATCCTAGATCAATTATCTGTTTCCCAGTAATGTGAAGCTTCCTATATGTTGAAGCTATATAACCAGGTACATTGAAAATTTATACCACCTTGGGAAGTTTTTAGTTTTTCAAGGAAATGATCGATTCCTTATGAGGCATCCAATATATCATAGTTATTACAGGAATCAAAACCTATGTAGTTTATTAAAACTAGTGCATTTAAATTTATTAAGGAGAGGACATATGTACATGAAATTAGGTACACAATGTTCAAGACCAATCCTTAAAGAGGTTCCCTATGTATCTTGTTATAGAAGTAATCATAGTTCTCATAGTGCAATTGGTTTCCCAATCTAGTGACAGATGAGGTAGAATGATCATCCCATGGTAATTATTTGGTCTCGATGGTTGAAATGTTAGAGACAAGAGGGGACTTACACCTAAGTGGATTACTATTTGATCTCAGACCTTATTAAGGCATCCTATATATCTTGGTTACTTCAAGAATAACAGTTATAATAGTTATTCATGCCCTTGGGACTGGCCCCAAGGTAAGTTCTCTTCTATGGAGGCAAATACATCATTCCAGTCATTGGGGCTTGCACACTAAGGTCACCCTTGCTTGTGGAGATTCATGATGTGAATGATAAAAATATTGAAACTCCCTAATCTAATGTGATCCATGCTTGGTGTGATAAAATTGGTAAAATAAGTAATTAGTATCATTGGAAATGGTTGTGGGACTTATATGCTAACACATCCCTTGGGTTGTTTAATATGGATACCAAGACTTAGAAATATTTCATATGTATACCCATCATAATAAGAATCCGAGTTATCATTGTTAAGTTTTTTGGGGCATAGACACTAATGTTTTCAATATATGTGGGTTATATCATATAATTTTTCTGATTTGGGATTTCATCTTGTGGTTTTCTTTTCCCTTGTATATGTTTATGTTGTGAATGTTATGATCACTGCAACTCCCTAAAACCACACGGTTTATGCCTAGTGTGAGAATCTAGGGATATAAAATGATTACTTTCACTACTTATGGATGTAATAATTAAGCACATGGATATCCCATTGAAGTTAAATACATATTTTAGGCAATATAGAGGCATCCAACAAATCATATTTCTAGAAAGAGTCAAAGTAGAAATAGTTATTTTGATTGGGGTTTAAAAAACGGTTCCCTAGTAGACCTAGCCCACTTATTTTCCTAAAAAATGTTTATTGTCTACATGACTGTACATGGTTGTATATTTGACATGTCAAAGGATTTAATCATGACATGTATGAAGACAAAAACTTGATCCATTTAACAAGTCCAAGGGAAATCTTAGAAACTTGATGTAATGTCAAAGGTTGTCACATGATCCGGGATGATTTGTATTTTGGACATCATAATAACTATCTGACTTTTCATGGATTCCAGATCATAATTCTAGCTGGAATGTCTAGATTATATCGTAATACTCATCTACTTTGTTTGGTAATCCATCGCATGGCCTTGACAGGCTTATTGAGAGGGTTTCACATGATTTAGATGAGTTTATGTGGTTTTATCCTAAAAGTTAGCTGATATTCCTGGGGGATTCATGAGATTCAATGTGACATGTCTTAGAGAGGTCCACATGTCCTGACTAACTTGTCTGGGTTTCATCATGAGAGTTGAATGACATTTACAAGGCGAGTTTCAATAACCCACTGATAAACACCAGTGCTATCCTGATACTTATCTGACATATACCAGTTTTATCATATAAGCATGTAAGCAAGTCGAAAGGACACCCTATGATTTGGATGATGATCCTAGAGGGCATCACGATACTAGGGTGGAATGCATGGGGTCTCCTTGTGAATTTATTTTACATGTCCATATGACATCTCATGATCCACATAGTATACCAAAGGAGTGTCATAAGATCTAAGAAACATGTCCTAGGGTTGTCGCATGTCCTAGATAGTTCATGTGATGTACATGTGGACCAGTATATATTTTCTTTGCAAAATCCTCCTTTTTATTCATTGATCTAGACATTATTTTTTATATTCCATATATTTTTTTCATTTCTATCTTATTTTAAGTCTTGTGTGTCGTAGTACATATGTTGTATATCTTTTCTTTGTCCTACCAAAATTCCTTCAAATGATCTACGAATGATCACAAGAAGTTATTATGCATGTTTTATGATCTCTCAAATTATTCTCCAGATCATACATGATTAAAAACCTCTATTCCATGGGATCAGTAGCTCTAAAAAATCATCTCTGTTTCCTGGGACATATGTGTCTGGATATAAATGCAACAGTTTCATTAATGCTAGGGTGGGGGATTTATAGGCCTCACCACCCCAGATGTTCTCTGGATTAGATGACACATATCACATAAATCCAAAATGTGGTCAATTAATGGATTTTGTATCATTTATTTCATGGGTTTCTATTGTAAGTCATTCTAGGTGCACCACATTATTTTCAGCGATCGCAAGATCATCCTATCAATTCCTCGTTTACTGGATTATATACATTTAATGGGGTATTTTTTAAATCATGAGTTCATCACATGGTTTTTTATATTTCCATTCCAAAATGTATAAGGGACTTTGTGAGATTGATGTTCCTATCGAAAGGCCTTCACTTGATCTCAGGATAATTATTTGGGACTTTCTATGGGAAAAAATTACTTGTTAAGGGGAGTTCGTGATATCAAACTAGCTTCTCAAGGGGTCTTTTGAGACCATTCTATTGATAAGATAAATGTGTCACATTAGCTTTATGACTGTGAGAGGATCCCATCATTCCTCATTTTATTTCCTTTTTTAAGGTTATAAGTATCACGAGGTTGCAAGAGTTTTGTTGTAAACAATCACTCTACCTCTTAGTGATGAATCACATGACTAATATAAGGTCCAATGGAGACACGTGAGAATTGAATGGAAAATTTTAAAAGTTTTTCCTTATGGAGCCAAAGGGGGAGTGAGAGGCCACCTTGAAATTTTTGGTCCCCTTTGTGAGACAAGGATGACATTCCAGTGAACTTTTACGAGATGTGGCAGATATTTCATTGGGTGCTTCTAGTGTCATATGCATCTCCAAGGGAACATCACATGATTTTTATGATCTCAAAAGGCTCTCATATTCTCTACATTTTATTTCCTTTTATTTTTTTTAAATTTTGGGGATCTCAAAATTTTTATTTATTGTTGTCAAATACATTAATTCTCCCCATAGGTGATGCATCGAATGAATTTTATAACCATAAGAGGCTCATGACCTTTGGATATTTACTTCAATTTTTGAAATATTTCAAGAGGGTTTTTCAGGTGTCCACTAGTTGAAATGATACATGACATGGGGGAGATTATATGGATATTGTTGCATAATCATGTTTTTTGGGGTTCCTTAACAAGAGAAGAATTAATTTTTTAAGGGACTTGCCAATGCGGATTAATGAGATCTTATGCGGGTTATGTGCTGTATGTGACCATATGTATGTCCTTATGATGATCATGTTATCACATGTCTCCTAGGGTTTTAGGTGATCCTCATGAACATGGCCACCTTAATCTCTCTTTTCTTTGAGGGGAAAATAATATTGATATCAAGGTATTTCATCCTTTGTAATTTTTCAATGATCATTCATCGGGCACCAAAAAAATCTCCCTCAAGAGTGATGCTTGCAGGGATAAGGGATCAGTTTTGAAGAAATTAAATACCTATAAGAGGATTTGGTACCATCATGAATCAGATTCATTGGTTATTATTGGTCATCTAGTTGACTTTTGGTATTCCATAAAATTCCCTATATATTGGGGAGTGAATAGGGGTTTATTCACCAGTTACATAATTCCCCAAATCTCCTGCACCCTGCATCCATCATGTGACCATGCCACAAGAACCTCGAAGAAGCATTAATCACAAAATCGGTTAGCTAAGACTTTTCATGGAAACTCCTTTTACAAGTCATTATGTGCTAATGTTTCTTATCGAATGAACAACAAACTAAATTTCATTAATTTTTTGATCTTTGAGCATTGGTATTCTCAATATTCTTGAGGGTTTCATGGATCTTCCTTATTGATAGCATGATCCTTTGACTATCTTATGTCTTTTGTGTCAATGATAAGGTCACATTATCGTTAGTCTTTGAGGGTTCATGTGGTTTCACAATGCCCAATGGGATTATGTGACCCATGATATCTTTAGGAGTCATTAAATTTGTGGGTCCCTTATGAAATTCATGAATACCTTTATTGATTCATGTGATACACATGACACTGCTGATGTATTCCTTTGTTTTGAAATGAATTTATTTTATCTATCTGACATGTTCCAATTAATTTTGTTTAGATGACTTCTAACTCTTAGCAAGGTTCCTCTATTTCAGCTAATCAAAGGTCCATGATCTCTAGAAACCATAATTCATACCACTGATACCATGTGTATTTTTAACAATGAGGTTTTTAAATGGCTTCTCCCATTTGAGCTTCAAAATTATCCTTTATCACACTATCATCCTCTATATGGGTTTTTCCACCTATATGATGTTTTCATTACCCCTTCATTTGTCAATCTTCCATCTCACTGGGTGTCAACTTCTTCTAACTCTATTAAGATGAAAATTTATAAGGATGGCTAGATGGTTATGGATCAATTCTAGGTGATATCTTTTATGTTGGAAACCTTTACCTTGGGTGTGGATGGCTACGATTTCTTTGATAATCCTATTTCATAGATATAATAAAGTATATTCATTTCTTTGATAAACAATTCAAGAACCAGATGGATTTTGAAAAGGGATCTTCAACCAGGTGATAATTTCTCCGATGAATGGGCATAGAAATTCTAGGTCAGGAAAAGCTTCTTGGATTTTTTTTGAACAGTTATATAGGTTCCATAATTATGAATTAGTGTGAATTTCCAAATTTATTATGTATAGTCAGCCTGATATTCTCCGAGAACTTATTATTCATTGGTGTCATGGATCCAACACATTTCATCCATCTGAAGGAAAGGTGGGAATTATCCTATGGTATATCTACAAATAATCTGGATCACCCCTCTCAGAGTGATGTACAATGATTTCCTCCCTTCCACTGATGTCTGGGATGACCATTTATATACCACAATCTTAGTTAAGGTGTTCTTTTCTTAATAAAAAATAATATGATGAAGGAACTAACCATGTTCTGTATTATCTCTTTCAAAAATTGGATCAACCTTTTCCTTTTTCACAATGGGGATAGTCCAACTTCCATACTCTACCATCAGTTCTCTTCCAAGCCTGCTTATAATAGGGATGAGTCATATTAGACCATTTTTGGAGCAGGTAATCAAACTTAATGGGGATATTAATTTAAGATGTAGATCTCTCTGAGCCTTAGGAAAGTGGAATTTTTGGAAATGTTCTTGAATGAATTAATTTTCCTAGTTAGGACATGTTTTTAGGAATCTATGTCAGCATACTGGTGATGGAATTATAGCTAGTAAAGGGGGATTAGTTTAATAGGTAATTTTCAACCATTCCATGCATTTACTAACTCCTAGGCCATATAAAAAAAATTGAATCTTCTCTTATAGGATCAGTGGTCCATTACAGGTTTTTATTTGGATAGATAGTGGAGTATTTCAATTTCTATGAATACTATAATCACTCCAAGATCCATGATTATCTATGTCGTCCTTGATTTCTAAACATATCTAGGGATGGTGAAAGGTTATTAATCTCTGATGAGTTTGTAGATGTGTTGAGTTAATTATATATCTTCGATTTCACCCCCTATCAGGTATTTAATGATATGATCATTGACTATGATAATGTCTCCCTCGATGAGAGATTGTATATGATCTACATTTAAGATTTGGTTTTCTCGACTATGAAGGGTGCACTGATAACATGTGATCCTTATACACTATATCTTTTTTCTCTTCAGTCTTTCTTCACTCAATGGGTTTATCCTATTCCATTGGTTGGAGTGAGAGGAGAGTGACACCCAAGAACCATATTCCAGTTATTGAAGATGTTTTCATGTGATACTAGTGACACTGAGATCATTCTTTCATTCATTGATTCTCCAACCATTATTACATAGAGTTATTCCCAATAATATGTTGCACCCTATCCCTGTGGTGTGCTTAGTTGACTGTTTCGCCTTGTTGACAAAACATTTACTTCACTTCCCCACTTTCTATGGCAGTAATGTTATTGATTCAAGCCTTGGGAGAAAATTCAAGGAAGAACCCTCATCCTAATGATGACTATCTCGATAGTAGGACATAATTTGTTATAGAAATAATCCTTCCATCACATTAAATGGGTGATGCCTCTATTGAGGTGAAGATATGTGGAGAATCCTATGTCGCTTACATTCTAGATCATCTATATATTCAAACTTATGACATAACCATACCATTAGTCATCGAAGCATGATCATGATGCAGGATGATCTGGCTACAGATCCACACCTTGAAAAAAGATACCCCTTTAGAAATCTTTTGTGACCAAGGGGAACACCTTTTTCTTATTTTTAATTACTTAAGCGAGGATACATTTTATTTCCTACCACAATATGAAATCATGAAACAAATTATACTGACTTATAAAGATATAGCTAACAATGAGAAGGAATTTCATGATTTTTAAGATCATTATCCTCTTTTCAGATATATGGAGGAGGCTTTGGAGGTACTCGAAGAAAGTCCCAAGTTTATGACTAATTTTCAACACAATATATATTCCTAGATCCTGAATACATAGATATATGATACAATTATATCTCACCAAAGTTCTAACCATTAAACATCATATTCCTCATTGAAAACTACTAAAAAGAGAGTTGGGGAGCATAATAATTTAATTAAGGCTCCTTATACTGAAGAAAAATCAGAAAAGGTGGGGTTAGTGGAACTTCCACCTTCAATTGATGCTTCTAAATAGACTCTTTACAACATTTCTAGCTCAATAGATTTAATTTTATTGTAGTTTGATGTTATCATTTTTTATGAGATTCTTAGAGAGACTAGAAAAATTGTAGATTCCCCTTATTTCACATTGTTATTGAATGGATTTTCCAAACATGATTTATTGTTGTCATGTTTTTTTCTTCTTTTGTTCATGATGTACATGACTTTTTGTTGATCTGATGTTATATGAACAAAAAAGGATACCAATACTTTTCAAAATAGTAGGTAAACTAGAATTTATTTATCTGAATATTATATTCCAAATAGATTATTTTCTAGGTGTGCTAATGAATTCCCACATATACAAGATAATTTTTTAATATATTTTTTCCAGTTATCATGAGATCACCTGATTTAAATAATGGTATAATTTATTTTTGGGAGGGAGATTCAGTTATATTTTTTTCAAATTATATATCCTTGGTGAGAAAATATTGGTTTTTTAAATGGCCATAAGGTGGGACATACATGATTTTTTATTCTTTTATGCTAAACTGATGATGTGTTATAGTTTAGGATCTTTTATATCATTTAATTGTCACTATAGTTTAAGCTATTTTAGTATAGACCTTCTATCGTTATAGCTTAGTGTCTTTTCGGTCAGTCCTTATATCACTATGGTTTAGATATATATAGCTCAGAACTTGTATTTCTATAGTTTATTTTAATTTATCTTGAACCTTATATTGATTTATTTTAAGGTTTTTTAGCTCAAACCTTATATCATTGTAGTTTTGGATTTTATAGCTCAGACCTTCAATTATTGTAGTTTAGGGTCTTTTAGCTTATACATTATATTGTTGTAGTTTAGCTTATTTTAGTTCATAAATTATATTGTGATATTTTAAAGACTTTTATCACAAAATTTAAGATTCTATGTATTTAAAATCCCTAATTCCATGAATTGATCAACAATCATGGAATATAGTGACGAAATTCTAGGAATATCCCAAAAAACTATAGGGTGTTGAGTTTTTTCACTATGTTTCTGAAGATTAGGATGATTAGAGCTCATTTCCTATAAAGAGTAGGATTCACTAGTTGGTGTGTCTAATCCATTATGGGTTGATAGTATTTTAAAATAGATTTATCAACACTCCTTTACAGGCTTAATGGATGATTTATCGGGTAATATTGGTTGAGGATGAAATAATATGGAATCTTGGTCCACCTGAATATTTGGAATATTTGTGATATAAGAAATTATCAAAATGATATACTTGAGAAAAAAAATGTGGGGTGTGGTAGGCAAGTCAGGGATGAGGTCAAACACCCTATGGTTCTAGGTTCTTCAATGGTGTTTCTTTGGCTCACAATGATTGATGATCCTTTCATAGAATTAGGAGGTTACATTAGTTGGTAGGTCAAATACCTTATTAATTGATATAATGTCCAAGAAACCCTATGGTTCCAGGTTCATCAATGGTGTTTCTTCAGCTCACAATGATTGATGAACCATTCAAATAATGAGAAGGTTACATTAGTTGGCAGGTCAAATCCCATATTCATTGATATAATGTCCAAGAAAATATGATCTCCACTTCTTTATGAAGTCCATGAAATATTTTTGGAGACAAAAATGTCCAGATAATAAGGATGGGTATGGGGGAAGATGTCTGGGAAGGGTTTTAAAACCCTATTATAGTTCATCACTTAATTGTGTAGCTTTATCCCTATAAACTATGGTTTCAAATCAAGAGGTGTGTTCCATCAATGTTTTGGGAATTTAGTTATAAATTATAGCCTTGATAAATGTTACAAGACATGGTGACAATACATCAGGGATTGTAGAATCCACTCATATAGTTTGTTTTGGAGATTGTAAATCACGGTCTCAAGCACTCAGTTCAAGAGGATGATATTGTAAAATCATATTAAGAATTTCCCAAAATACATAGAGTTGATGAGTTTTACCATAGTGATGTCAGGGCTCATAAGGAGCAGGAATTCTTTCTCACTGATTTACACATTTGGTTGATGACCATATGAACATATTTAGAATCCATAGGCATACATTCATTTTCAATATAAGGGTCCTTTGTATCTAGGTATCCTTTTCAATGGTCTATGGAATATATATAGTGATATGAAACACTCAAATAATTAAGTATAATTTTTTGATAGCGTAATATCCAAGGATACTCATATCACCCTAAATGATTTGTCACCACCTAGAGAACATATTCTCACAGTGAGGAGATGTGAAAAAATAATTACTATAACTTCTTCCTAAACCCGGGGTTTAACAAGAATATCTTTTATTTACCATGACTATATAATAAGAACTATTAGATTTATTGCTCATTCATTTAAACCCTAATTATTTCCTGAACTCTTTTGATGATTATTTTAGTGAGTAAAGACTTTACATTTTCTCAAGGAACCCTTTATAGGTTTTAATTCCTAATAAGATTTGTGTATCCTTCGCTAGCAGTTTTAGGTCTTGTGGTTTAAACTATTATGGTCTAGATTTTATGTTCTTACAAATTTGAACAATTTCTGGGTAGTTTTATCTCATGTCACACATGGATCTAATATGTGTAATGATACATAAGATACTTATTAAAATATATAGGTTCATGAGTACCCCCAACAACCTTCTGAGTTGAAGATGGAAGTACTACAAATCAAGGGTTGTGGATCTCAGTTCATGATTAATATTAAGGGACAATCATACCATGGAAGGCCGAGGATACAATGGGATGATGAGATCCACTACAGTGATTCTAGGGCTCACAATGATAAAAATCCCTTTTTAAAGAAGAATTTATTTTTTTATGACCATAGGCGCATATAAAAAAACTATATCCATGCATTCATAGTCAAAAAAAGGTTCTCCTGAATCCATGTATCTTTTCCCAAGGGCCATGAATGATTTTCTGAAACATGAGGTTCTTGATACATGATGTGTGACATATGGATTTTGGTGCTTAAAATATGATGGAGGCACTTTATAATCTGGAGAATCAAGGTATGGTGGTCCTGATCTATTAATAAATAATTGTATTAGATGATGGTATGAAAAATTTAACATTGTGTAGTAGGGATGTAATTTTCTCCGTGAGTTTAAAATCTTGTGGTAAAGACGTTTTCCTTCTAGTTCAATGTCATGTGATATTGATATATTTGTTTCCTTGTACTTTATGGTCATTTGGTTAGGACGTTTTTATTGTTCAGTTTTAATTTCTTGTGTCCCTATCAATTTTTCTATAGTTTAACATTATTCGGTAATGATGTGGGAACCGACATAAATAATTATACATGATATATTTTATACACAAGCATTCCCTGTGTAGATCAGGCTCATATGTAAGAAACATGAGCTTGTATAGCTCAACCAATATTTTGTTAGGGTGCATTGTTTTATTTTTCATTTTTTTACTGGATTCCTGAGTTGTATTCTAGGAATCCCTACATATCCTATGATGATAGGAATCAAGGAACACATAGTTTTTGAATTGGAAACACTCTATGTAGATAAAACCCATATGTAGAGGTAGGAATTTTTTTCATTGATTGTTGTAGCTGGTCATTGTAATAGGGATCAACGCATCACTACTTATCCTATGATAATAGGAATCATCCCACACAAAGTTCCTGAATGGGAAAACTCAATATGGTGGTCTGACCCACACAAAGAGGTGGGAATTTTTTGGTTTATTGTTGTAGATAAGCCCAGGATTATAGATCCAGTCATTAATACATATCTTGTAGTGATAGGAATCAAGCCACACATAGTTCAGAAGAAAGGAACATCCTATAAAATTATATCCTATACACATTTAGGAGACACTTTTATATTTTTTGTGACTAGACCTGGGGTTGAAGATTCGGATTTCACTATGTATCTTGTGATGTCACGAATCAAGTCACACTTAGTAACAATGGATGAAAGTGTGGTAGGAGACCAGAACCAATAAAATTAGTCTTCCTGGGTGAATGTTATGGGGGTATGAAATTTTATGTCATGCAATGGACATCAATTATCTGGTTTAATGTCACGTTGTAATGACACGTGTTACACCATTTGAGGTCTTGCATTCATGACCATGATAATCCTGTCAATAAATATTATGTCTTTTTGTATGGGGAAGAACTTAATGAAATTTTTAAGCTCACGTGAGATATGCTCAGTGTGGGAAACAATGAATAGAAAGGGTTTATGTCACCATGTATTTGAAATTATGCATAGGATAGGGTGATTTTTCATCATATGGTGGCTGGACCATGATATAGGATCAAGCCATCCCTGTGTATCACATTGAAAGTAAGAATCAATTTGTACATAGTTCTATAAACCCATGTTGTTTTAATGTTGGGTGGTAAAGAAATTGTAAATGCGGTTTAACAACATGTGGTAAGGACACCAGTCACTCGATGTGAAACGGAAGTAATTCCATATATCCATGTAGTTTTACATCGTGAGGTAAGGTTAAGGATCACATTATATGAAGGAAAAGAATATTTTTGTTGGGCCCAAGACTAGTGGTTTGGGTTTCTCTACATATCCAATGATGGAAAGAATCAAGCCACGTGTAGTACTTGGATAAAGAGATTCCCTATGGGGAGAAAAATATCACATGGGGATGAGGGAATCTCATTCTTCCTTCTTATAGATCTAGATCATGTGTGGTTATTCATTAGTTATACAATGACTCTAATATAGTTTAACATGATATAGTGAGAAGAATCTTGTTCATTTTAACATAATGCAATCAATATGAGATATTTCATGTAGTTTTAATTATTTCTACCAGTATGGGAGATGTTGTGGGGTTTAATGTATTCCTACAATAAATTATCCATACATTTCATCATCATGTGATAAATACATGAGATGGCATGCTTTTTAATGTCTCTCTACCAGTAATTCTCCATATTGTTTATCTTCATGTGTTTAGGATGTGGGATACCGTGTCTTTTAAATTCTTACTGCCTAGACTACTCTGTATAGTTTTGCATCATGTTTCTAGGATGTGTGATACTGTGAAGTTTAATTTATTACTTCCAAGACATCATATGATTTTCATTTTAATGTCTTATTTCTAGGATGAAGTGTTATTGATGACATATATCTAATGTATTTCTTGAGAAATTTTACATTGGTGGGGGTGATACAGTCTCCCAATCCACATTGCCTACTATATAAGCTCTATTGTGATAGAACATATATATAATTTAAGGGTCTTCCCATTTGGTTTCCATATATAGAATATTCCTCCGTATATTCCTTGTGTTATTGAGATCCAATAACAATTCTCCTTGGAGGAGTTAATGGAGCATAACATTTTTGTTAAAGGCCCATGAGATTTGATTTTAATGGACCTCAAGGCTATGCAATGTATGCATCTTATTCTCATCTAGCCTCTCTAATTCATCATGCCTCTTATTTGATTTATCATCTTCCAAAATCCATCAAAAATGGGTATTAAGAGTGAAGAAATATGGAATTATATGGGTAGGACAACCTTTTTCCCATACACTAATGAGTATAGTGTTTCTTTTGTATCAGTATGATTGGTAGTATGGTATGACTATAATATATCCAGGATCATGTTTGTCGAAGAAATTTTGTCAATGTTCAATATATTTTTGCGTATATTTAATATAGTCCTAACAAAGGAATATATCTACCCATTTTTTGCTACATTATTTTGGGATGAGTGATTAGACAAGATATTTTACTCTTGGTATAGTTTCATCAACTCAGTAGAAAATAAGATGGGCTATTTGTTTGTCAATATTGTGAGAGGGACTGCGAACTTGGTGATGATATACTAATTCCTGATGTTTATGATATTCTTCATCCCAACATCCTTGTGGTTTATTTCCTCAACCCATTCGAAAAATAAATTTGTAGTAGTATAGATGTACTTGAACGCTTAGTTGTTGTTGGGGGATATGGCCTCATGAAATCTATTCCCCAAATGGAAAATAGCATGCAATATTTATCTGTATGAATCAAATATGGAGGATGATGGATGAATTTTTCATGGTTTTAGGATGTATGAAATTTCATGGTGAATTCCAACGAAACATGTATCATGGTTTTCTAGTAATTACCCAGCCATCTAATTTGGTGGGAGATCCTAGTACCATACCGATGAGCGCCATAGGAGCCTACATGGACATATTCCCTAATTATGGGAATCACTCGTTTTTTATCCATATAAGAAAGATTCTATAAATGTATCACTTTTAGAGGTATTTTTGTTCATCTAGATCTTCCTACTGGGTAATGTTCACTTAATGAAATCAAACTTGTTTTCCACCGGCTCTGTCTATCAGGGAAGCCCCATTTTGGAGAAAACGGATTTTGGGTTCCATCGATTCATGGGTGGATGTTGGTCCATCACACTCTAGGATGGTGATGACCTAATTTATTTCTTCTATATCCTAGATGAGGTTCAATTTGATCATTCTTTGGTGCATTATATGGAATATTTCTTCCATCGAATCAGGGTCAACCATAAATCTAGCTGCATTGGCCAACGCATCGGTGTGTGAAATATAGGAATGGGGAACACGATGAAATATGATCTCAAAAGGGAACTCTTCCATTAGTCCATTAACATATCATGTGAGAGGGTTATTTATTTCTTTTTAATGGAATCCTCTTTGTTGATATTCTTTATCACTAGTTCAAAATCTTCTTTGATATTCAACTATGCTATTTGGAGTTGTATGGCTACTTCCAATCCAGCAATGAGGGATTGGTACTCTACTTAATTATTCATGTATCCTCTAGATAGTGAGAAAGGGTAGGATAAAATTCTTCTCTAGAGCGGCATGAAAAATACCCAATACAACCCAATTGATCTTTTGGTGTTCTATATATTTTTAAATAATAATTCAAGAGGTTCTGAAAAAATACATATCCCATGTTAAAGGAGAGTCATGGGAATATGATAACTCCTCATCTAAAATATCTGAGTCCACCGATGTATTCATTGTGGGAAAGATGTGTTGTGAGGAAATTAGCCATGTATTTTCCTTTCACTAACTTCAGTGATACAAATTAAATGATGTATTATTCTAGAAAGACTACCCATCGGTCCACATGCCTATTTATAGTAGGATAGCCAAGTATTTACGTGAACATATCATTACAAGAGATAAGATGGACTTTGTGGTGCTGCAAGTAATTCCTCGTCTTCTTCACTAAAAATATGAGTGTGAGGATATTCTTATTGATATCATAGTACCGGTTCTTAGTATTTGTCATGGATTTGATGAGGTAGTGGAGACTATTATCTCTCCTAGAATTTTTTTTCTAGTTCAGGAGGGCTGTAAGTGAGCATTCTATAGTAGCCAAATATAAGATGAGTATACTCCATTAAATTGGAGGCATAAGAACTAGTGGGTGTACAAATACTTCTTAAGGCATTTAAAGGCTTCGTTTCATCCATCATCCAATTTAATACAATACCCTTATTTGTTACCCAGGATAAAGGGAGATATTTTTTGGCCAAGTTGGATACGAAATAATAAATGTAGGTAAATTTCCCTAGGATCTCCCTCATTTATTTGAGATTAATTGTGGTTACATTTATAAAATAGTAATACTATTCTCTTGATCAACCTTGATGATGTGGTGTCATACCACAATTCCAAAGAATTCCAGGATGTTAACCCCAAAGGATCATTTCATCAGATTCATCTTTAGACTTTGTTGTCACATATTATCAAAAAAAATTGGATATCATTGAATTGATCACATCGCTTTTGGGACATGAAAACCTGATAAACTACATAACATTATGTTATTACTCCCTAAAATATCAAAAAGATATAATTAATGGTGCATTGATATGTAGCTCTAGTTTCCTTTAACCCAAATGGCATAAAATTATAGCATAAAATTCACTGAGATTCTCTAAACGAAGTGTATTCTTCATCTTCAGGGTCAATGTTTTCTAATTATACCCAAAATAAATGTCCATGAGGGAAAGGGATTGGATTCCATCAGTTTCATGGATCAAATGTTTTGGTATTATAAATGGAAAAACATCCTTTGGAATGTTTCGATTAAGGTATCTGAAATCGATGATGAACCTAAACTACCCATTCTTTTCCCTTAACGAGAAAATGTTGGTAATCCATCTTGGGTATTTCACATCTCTTATAAAGATGTATTTTATCAATTATTCAACTTCTAACACTACATTGGTGGCATGATAGGGGTGTGTCCTCCTGGCTACCTTTTTGATGCATCGATGATCATCGGGTAATCTAATATGGTACAAAGACACATTTGGATTTAGTCCATCAATATATATATAGTTCTAAGTTAACACATATCACTTCTACATTATAAATTCAATATATATCTCTTTCTATTTGAGATCATGGCAGTACTAATTATTCAATGTCAAAGGTCGCATTATGTTCCCATGTTTACCTTTCTATGCTCATCAATGGTGATGGATATGCCTTATGTGAATGAAAGAAGTGCATTCTTGAGGTAATTCTCATCTTCTTCTACATCTGAGTCTATAGAGACACTATTAGATGAAGTTGGAAATGTGGGTGATTCCCTTTTACTATCAATGTGAGGGAGACCATGAGAAGATACATTATCATATCATATTCCTTGAGTTGTTACAGAGATATGTTGAAGATGATTTACTTTTAGGGATTTTTTGGGGACTGGATGAGCTTGGGCTTCTAGTAAAAGGTCTATAACCTCTATTAGATTTATGGGGAGCATATATTCACTATTTAACAAATGCTTCAGATTTTTAGGGGTGGTACCTAATTCATTGGGGTTTGAAACTTATATATCATATTCCATGATTGGTTGTGTATATACCCTTTTATAGAAATATACAGCAGAAAATATCAATCTTCATGCCTCAAAGGGGGAACTATCACCATGAAGTATAATTACTTTTCCATCAATAGGGTATTTCATAAACTAATGTAATGTTAA
Organism: Viscum album; assembly: GCA_963277665.1. Lineage (NCBI taxonomy): Eukaryota > Viridiplantae > Streptophyta > Magnoliopsida > Santalales > Viscaceae > Viscum > Viscum album. The sequence continues at coordinate 751,420,673 of OY728126.1, forward strand.
TGGTACCCACAACTAGCTATAGAGATAGGTCCTTCCAAGAAAGAAATTTCATGTAGTGTCTTACTGGATAACCATAAACTATGCATCTAATATGAGAACCTCAAACTAAGCTTCATGTTTGATATTCCTCGGAGGCATTTTCCCATGTTTATCATAACCATGAATGGTCATCTTTGGGGGATACAAATCCTCATCATTTTATACCATAAATTGGAGAGTTTGAATTGAGATGAATTTTATCCCACAAAAACTATTAACTTATACCCTTGGTATATCTATATTTTTGAGTCTAACCAAAACATATATGAGTCTAATTTTTTCGTAGATTACCTCTCCATGATCTTAATCGATGAATAAGAAGGTGACATGACATTATATTGGCATGGTATCCATTCAATAAAACTCAGCTACATTGACTTCTTTCTTGAACACCTGAGGGATATAGAGGGCTTCAATGAGTGCCTCTATGAGTTCTTTTGAAATATGGGGTGCATCGTGTATTAATAATATAACTGGGAAAACTATAAGCTATTTTATAATGTCATAATTTTTTTCAGAGTTTAGTACTTCCCTCTGTGTGGTTACTCCATATCATGTGGCTCAAGAGCCATGGTATTTGAGGTAGACAAACCAGTTTCTAATGTAAATTTCATGGAACAATCTTCTAGTTGCTTTTCGGGTCATGCAGACCATCCCCGTTTCCTAAGATGATTAGATAATCAAACCCTCGCTATGAGGTGTGCAAGAAAACTAGGTGTGGATGACCACTGGGGGATTTTGATACACATCTATGTCTTTTTCAGACTATTGGAGTGCTTTTTCATTGGTATTAATTATATATATTTACTTCATGTGGATGTGACTACAATATTTGGTCTGACCATGCCTGTGTTGTCCCCTATATCTTCGGTTCCTATGCATACAGACTCTCATTCCCTGGTTATGTGTGGAAAACCTATATTTTGAGCCATATTCATCATCATATAAGGGGTCTTTCATGTGTATCACATTGATGGAACCAATTATGGGTTATTCGTATGATTAGGGTTCCACTTGGTGGGTCATTATTTGTGATTTATATGTTTTAGGGAAGATTTCGGAAAGAGTTAGAACTTGTGTTAGAGAAGACTATGATACTTCTTCTTTAATTTATTCCAGATTCTAACAGATGTGTCAACTTTTTTGATACATGTCTTATGTCACCTTACTAGGTGGTAGAGCTATTATGGGTCGATGTAGCTATTCTCTCAAGGTGTAATAGTCTTACTCAACTATTTTTTGAGTCCTCCAGTTGTCTAACTTCTACTCATGCCTAGCAGAACATTCTTCCAATCACCCTCCTCTTATGTCTGAGTGACATTTAAGTAGAACACCTTCTCTGAGAAGTTATCTGACACCACCTATATAGACCATTCCTTAAAGACTGTAATTGTAGATAAATCAGTTCTAGATATTATGACCCAACCTTATATAGAAAGGGAATTATTTGGGAAGTTCGGTGAGGTTTTCCTCATCAGGCTTCCCAGGATACTGTAGCTTGAGCATGTTATTGACATTGGATGCTGGGAAATAACTGGGACTAGTTAAGTTTATAAAGAGTATGATTTATTCATCCATTCCTAAAATTTTTGGAGACCCTCATTTATCTATGATTCTATCCAAGGGTTATTTTTTGTTTTCCCCTTCTCGACATGAGGCATAGTGCATTTTGGGACTTCCCTATATGCTTGGATGGTAATATTGTTTCCTTGATATAGACAACCATAGCTTTTTATTTTCATATTGTTTTCCTCTATGTTGAGGGAATGAGTTTATATTTGGATTGGGTTCACTGAACTATGTCTTCTATATTTTTTTCCATTTCTACAAACTCACAGACCCACTAGGATACTTTATTTGGATCCTAGGCGTCTACAACTCATCCTGAATATTTTCATCATAGAGTTCCAGTAGTTTCTCTTGTGACAAAGTGATGATAGTTGAATATGTTAAACATCTACATCATTCTATAATGTTATACAACCACTAATTTTTTAATTTTATTGAGTTCATTAATTTAAAATTTTTGTTTTCCTCATAATGGAGCGGAAATGATAAAGGAACCAATAATGACGGACTTACCATCCGGTAATGGATCCCATTTCTTGGCTATTATACTAAACAATAGATGGTTCTATTAGACTCTGTAAAAAAACACCTCATCTTTACTACCTCATGTTGGTCTTGAGAGCCCATCATCAACTCACACCGGATACAAAGTGTGTGAGATACTATTTAGGGTCACATACACCATCAATGGTAGAGAAGGAAGGATTTACAACAATTGGGAGGGGTAAAGTATCGTCCACCCACTCAAGATATAGATTTCTCTTAGGCTTCATAGGTGTGTTTCATCCTTCCATGAATATCATTTGGTTATCAAGGGACTCAATGACATGATGAAAATCTGGGGTAACTACTATTTGATTCACCTCATATCTACATGGAGTGGGTGGGGGTTAATGGGATGTCCCCACCATCATCTCCCACTGATCACTGATTCATCCTAAAACTAAATTATTTCTCTAGAGAGGGAGAGGTAATCATCATAGCCGGGGGGAATTCATGATCATTTTTTAATTACTCATTTATGAATATTGGTATCCTAGATTCAAAGATATTTTGATTCTCACATACCTCTATTTTTGTAGGATCATCTATGGGATGAGGAATATTAATGTCAATAAAAAGATGATAACCAAAATGAATATTTCCCCCAAGTAGTTCTTTGTTGAGTTTTCTAGGAGTTTTTATTTCCTGATCATATTGCGACAACAATTCCACCATAGAGGGAACTTAAACATTTCTAGGTGGTGGTTGGGATGTATCCACACCTTCCCATTTTTCTCTGGTAGTGTTCTAAAAATGATGAGTAACCTTGATATTCAGAGGTGCTATATTTTGGAGTCCCCTTTGGTAATGGGTGTGTGAAGCCTCCTTTTTTACATCCAAATCACCCCCTTCTCAGGGTATATTTTCCATGATAAAAACCTTTGTATTCATTTCTTGATCTACAAAATCTATTTTTTTGATAGTGAAAAAAATAAAAGTGGCATATCGGGGAATGGTGGTTGTCCCATTAGATTCGACTCCAGAGGCTAATTCTGCACTACCTCCATCAGGGTAGTTATTTTATCCTTTGTCCATATTGGGACATTTTAGATTGTAACCATGGCAGGGCTAGATCACCTTCTCGATACATTCCTAATATCATGATATATGAACAATGACTTTAGGGGAGTTTCCAATCATGGAATCTGAATGGGCCTCGAATTACAGAGTTTTGTCTTAAGGATGGTGGAATATATGGGATACATACCATTTATTTCTACCTCCCAACCAAGAGAAAAATTATTCTCATAGTGGGGGTGATGATGATGAAAATTCCCTTATCCTTGTGATATGGGGGTTATCCGGGGTATTAGTTGGCATGGATTGATTCTATTGTTGAAGATCCAATTATTCTAGATAAGGACTTTATGAAACCCAGGATGGTCATTGAGATATAAATTTCCACAGCCTAGTAGGGGTGGTGTTGATCTGGAATCACCATTGATTTTCCCAGGACCCTATCAGGGGATAATGAACCTGATTATGGTGACTGAGATTTAAATTCTCCCAAATTAGTGGGCTAGGTTTTGTTTGTAGCTACTGAAGATATTCCTTGACTCCTCTAGGGAATTGATATTCTTAGAGGTGGAGGTGGTGGTAGATTTTACCCCATCCCGGTTGGTTGAGTTCACTCATAGACAACTATAATGAAACCTACTACTACATCCCACTTAATTCAGCATACTTGTGCCCGCATAGGATCTAGGTGCGATGGCAGCCCATTATGAGAATCATTCTTTATGGGATGTTATATGGTAGATCATAACATAGACTTATATGTCTATATTCAATTACTATTTATTAAAGGGACCCATTTCAAACACTTTTTGGCTATAAACTTCCTCTGTTTGTTATATATAGGAATCGTTCAAGTAGGGAAATTCTGTTTTAATGACTAACTTTCCTGAGCGTTACCTGGAGCCATAATTTCACCCGTGGCTATGAAATTACAAGAATTCGTATTTGAGGGGTATTTTTGTTCTATGGGTGTGGGGAATTTTAATTTTCATTACCTTCTCTATCCTTTAATATGGATAAATGACATGGCCTCAGAGATTAGCTTCTTGTGATGAAATGGTGGCAACGATGATTCATATTTTCACTCTTCTTTTCTATTTTTTGATTGAATTCAATAGAAATAGTGTCTAGGTCTTGTTTACAAAATATTAACCTGATGTTATAAAGGATACTCTCATATCCTGGATGAGGTATATGTGTATCCTTCAGTCACTAATGATTTACCAACATATTTTATCATAAATAAGGAACACACTCTTTTTTCTAGATCATCTAGGACCTCATAGTTAGAAGAACTGAGGGTCCAAAACATGAAGGAGAGGTTTCTTCCTGTAGACTCTCTCCATATTTAGATATAAGCCTCCTCTTCATCAAATATACCTACCTCCATCTAATCAGACTAGAAAATATATTTCTGGGGATCTCTTAATGGATATAGTGGGGTGATTCTAGAAGTTGATAGGGAAGTATATATAGTTGACCCTGATGTTTCAATCACCTATTATACTAAGTCATCATGTTTTTGAAAACCTCTCTGTATGAAGGTGTTTGGAAAGGGTAAGATTTACCTATTTGTTAGTGATTTTCCATGGTGAGGCTGGCCATAGTGAATTTCCTGTATAGAGTCCCTATAATCCATCTCCACACTAACATGAGGAGGACAATCATGGTAATTATTTTCATCTATTGTGGTTAAAAAAATTTGGACCGTTGTTGTGTTGACAATGTCTCTTGAACAGCCTCAAGGAAATTTGATTTGAGAAGATTAAGAATATGAGTCAAATTATGTGTCGTGTCCAGTATATTATGAACTGCCTTTCAGAATTTTGTAGGGATATGAGCCTATTTTATGATAGTTTCATAAACATGTTTATAACCATCTAGTGATATGAGAGTATGGTCCCACTGTTAAGAATATTTTTGGATATCAAAATAGGATTCCTAATTATAGACATTAGTATGATATCATTATGAATAATGTTTTATTCTCACTTGGTGAGCCTTGTTCTGGATGGTGATAAGATCCAAATCCAGAGGCTTTGGAATTTGTTGTTGTTCTTTCTTTGAAGGAGAATGATCTTACCCTGAGGTATGTGTTAATCTCACCCAATGAGCTATAATTGGAATAGAAATATCATCCTAGTCCAAATATGTATTCTCTTCCATAAAATGATGATGGACCTCTAGAATGGGAGAAGGTATATGAGCCTCTTCCTAGTTTTTATCGGAATGATTCTCATGTAGTTATTCATCAAAAAAAGTAGGAATATATGCTAGGATTTTATGATATTCTGGAATATTCTATAAAGATTCACTGATGGTAATATTATAATGTATTGAGGCATATCCCATTCTCATTTGGTTATCCCTATCCATAACGAGGATATAAAGATGATCCTAGGCCTTTGGAGCGTACCACAAGACTTCTTCGACAAGAATATGTTCCATTCTCAGGGCATGTTCCCCTCTCACATAGTGATCCTCATACCGAACGAGGATATAATCCCGATCCTAGCCCTTTGAACTATTCCACTAGACATTTTTTATAGACATGTTACCCTATCCTGATTCATGGTTCGCTCTCACCTAGTGATCCCCGATTGTAACAGGAATATGAGACTCTTGAGAATCCACTTGTTCATAATGATCATAGTGTTGAGTTTTGTTTGCTATAGGGATAGGAATATGCATATGTCCCTCTGTCTTAACAAGTACCATCATGTGTCACTAGAGTCCTTCGGCTGTTTCTCTAAGGTATTTTCATTTTAGAAATTTCTTTTCAATGATATAAGTCTTCAAATTTTCCATCTTCATCTATGACCTATAATATATCTTCAATTTAATCGGAGATATGGTCCCTCTTCTATCCTCCTTCTACCACAAGAATATGCTGATCGGATTCTTGCATTGGGGGTCAGGATATGCACCTCCCCCACACCTACTATAGGAATAGTCCCAGTAGAATTTCTCTAACTAAGAAGGGATATGATCATTCATTCTAGTTTCCAATAGAATATATCGACAGCCACTATTAATGAGAGTGTGGATATGATCCCACTCATGGAAATATATAACCTTACTTGCTCGATGTTTCTTCCTTGCTTCATGGTAATCATAAGTGGTAGTGTGTGATGTGGAACCCACAGTAGGCGACTGGTGGTACTAGTGGGATAGTTTTTGAAATGATGGTTGAAAGGATCCCTCCTCAGTGGCCCATGAACCAAAATGGATATTTGACACCCTAACCCATCTTCCACATAAACTATATGTGGTGATTTTTCAGCTTCGGGGATATGCTCCTAAAGCTGTTGGATTTGGATATAAGGCACACTAGCTTAGCTGAATCTTTCCCTAGACAATGTAGACTCATTGGATTTCTTACATGGAGAACCTCATGGGAAGCTTTGAGGGTTGGGATTTTACTTTGTTAATGGTATTCTAAGACAATTTTTCTGAACACCAGACATTGATGCTGTTAACTATGTGAGTTTATATTATAAATAATAAGGGTTGTAGCCATATCTGACTTTCCTGAATGGTCATTGGATGAGGGAATTATCTCAGATCAGGATAATATAGATGAGTTTAGTATCTTTATTCATGAAGGCAGCAATGAAAAATATAACTTATTAGTGAACTATTATAGGCTAGATTCATGCTTCATTAGATATTCATTGTTAATACAATCGTCATTTTATTTTCAATTTGTTTATTCTACTCACATACAATTTTAGTCAAAATAATGGAATTATTTTATGGAAACCCCCATTATAGAGAAAGAATAGATTTTTTTCAGTCTTATCATCTTCATTTTATATATCAATAATGTAGCTTAACATAAGAAAAAATGACCATACTATAATTTGAGGTTTTTTTATTTCCTCGTTACAAAAAAAATGTTCCGACACATGACTAAACAACCATTAAATTTTTTTAGAGATTATGTTAGGTTCACAATTTTTGTTTTGATGTAAAATATATAGATGGAATTTCTCTGATGATTTTATTATGGGGGGTTAAATACCTTACTCAATCACTCACATCGGGTTCACTATTTCTATTTAGACATACCTAGAAACTCCCAATGGTTGTTATATCCATAATTAGGTATAGACCTATTTCTCAATGGGAGGAGGTTAATTGGTGGTTTGTACTCAACAATAATTATAAAATGACATTGGTCGATATGATCATATTTTGGGATCATCATACAATATTTTAGCATAATTGTAGGCCACTTCAAGAATCTATAATAGAATTAAGATTTGTTCACAAATCTCTTCCAAATCCTGATACGAGACTGGTTACCCTAACAGAACGATAATTGGTTAATCTCTTTTGTATATACAGAATAATTGGATCTAATTAGTGAATCTATCTAAATTTATATGAGTTTCTTCATCTGTTTCACAGTACTGGGTTGCAGCTTATGTGCTAAAGTTGTCTAACCAGGTACTTTGAAAAAAATTTCATTCTAGGAGGTAGTTAGTATTTCAGGTAGAGTATTGATCTAGTATGAAGTGACCGACGTATCCCAGTTTTTGAAAAACAATCAAAAGAAACATAGTTTCTTAAAACCCATTTAGATTAATGATATGTGGAGAGGACATATGTGTGAGAAAATTGGCACCTTGTGGTCAAGCTCGTGTCTATGGGATATTTCCTACATATCATAGTTTTAGAAATAATCATAGTTATCATAGTTCAATTAGTTTCTCAGTCCATTGATAAATGAGGAAAAATTTTCATAGTAATAGAATCATTGGGTATTGATGGTTGAAATTTAGGAGACAAGAGGGGACTTAAACTGAAGTGTATTCTTGTTTTATCTTGGTCCTTAAGAAGCTTCCCTATATATCGCAGTTATTACAAAAAGCAAAGTTTTAAATTTTTTTCATTTCTTTGGGAGTTGACCCAAGGAAAGTAATCAAATATGGAGTAAAAGATACCATTACTCTCATTAGTTCTCACACACTGTGGTCTCCCAAGATGGTATAGATTTATTTTAAGAATGATATTACTATTGGAACTCTTTAAGAAAACATGATCCATGCTTCGTGTGAGAAACATGGGATAACAAGTAATCAGCCTCGCTATATTTGTATAAGGAACTTATATGTTTGGACATCCCTTGGGATGTTTAATATGGTGTTGGGTCATTAATAAGGCGTTCAATATATCCTTTTAATGGTAGGAATAAAATTCATCATATTTTAGTTATTGTGGGCTTATACAGTGATGTTTCCCTTATTTGTGGGTCATATCATATTATACCACTTATTGGGTATTATACTCCATATTTTCCCATTACCTTGTATATGTTTATGATGAGAGTTATATAATCTTTGTAACTCCCTAAGACCATGTGAGATATTCCTAGTGTGATAAAAATGTGATATAAAATGATCGGTCATACTCATTATGGATGTGGGACATAAGAAATGGGAAAAGATTTTGGAGTTTACTATATATCCCAATGCCCATAGAGGAGTCCTAATTATCTTGGTTATAGCAGGAATTTGAGTCTTATTACATTTTTGGGGGGTCTTACACACTGAAGTTTCCCTATATGACCTAGTCCACTTGTCATCCTGACATAAGTTGATTTTCTACACAACAATGATTGGTTGTCTACATGAAATGTCAGAGGATGTATGCATGTCTTGTATGAAGGAGAATTAATGATCCAATTTACTTGTCCAAGTGACATCACATATCCTGGATGACATGTCAGTAGGTTGTCACATGATCTAAGTTTACTTTTTAAGGACATCTTAATACCAAGATAACTTGTCTAGGAATCTGGTGCATGATCCCGACTAGCATGTCCAGATGACATCATATGACTCAATCCATTTTTTTGGAAGCCATCACATTATCTTTTTTGTCTTGTCTTGAAAGAGTCGCATGATCCCTCATACATTCCCTGATTTTATTGTGAAACCTGTATAACTTTCTTGTGGGTAGTCATGAGAGTCAATGCAATATGTCTCAAAGGGTACCACATTTCCTGGATGACATTTCTGGATGTCATCATAAGATTCAACTAACATTTCTAATGGGTTTTGCAAGATTCAAATGAAATACCCTGGATCTACTGCACAACTCAGATTATATGTACTGGGTCCATCGTATGAGTCGGGAAACACGTATGAAGGAAACTGAATGATTTAGATGATGATCTCATATGGATTCATGAGAAAAGGTTGGCATGATCAGGTGGAACAATGTTACAGTCATTGACAAGTCCATAGGACAACCCATGATCCAATTTTTATACCAAAGAAACATAAAAAGATCTACGTGACATGTCATGGTGTTGTCGCATGTCCCAGATGGTTCATGAGAAGAACATGTGATGCACATGAGGATAATTATTTATGTTCATTGCTTAATTCTACCCCTTTTTAGTCTTTTTTATATCCTTTATGTTGCGGATACCTTTGATTTTCTCTATGGAAAATTATTTTAACTCTCATATTTCCAAGCACATATGGGGGGATGTATTTCATGTGTCTAACCAGAATTTCTTCACATGATCTATGAATGATCACAAGAAGTTTTTTTCTATGCTGCATGATCACTCTGGTTGGTCTCCAGATCTAACCTAAAAAAAACTAATGGTCATGATATTAACAAATCCAAGAAATAAACTCTAATTTTAGGATCACCCCCGTCTAGATTAAAAAAATCCAACCATTTCTTTGATTCATGGATGTGGGATTTATAGTCCCCACCACCTTGGTTGTTCATGGATTTTTGTGGCACATATCATGCGAATCTAGGATAAAGTCGATGGAGGAATGTGGTGTTGTTAATTTCATGAATTCTTCATATAATTTATTCTTGGGCATCGTATGGTTTTTTATTATCACAATATCATCATATAAATGCATCATTTATTAAAAAATACCCAATTAAATGGGTCCTAGTTCAATCGTCTATTCATGCCATGTAATTTTCTATTTTCATGTCGACATGTTTGAGGGATGATACAGGATCATAGTGCCCATCAAAAAGGCCTTTACATGATCTAAGGTGAATTTTTTGGAACTTTTCATGAGAAATGTATGACTTTTCAGGGGACCTTCATGATAAAAATGGTCTTGTCAAGGGGACTAGTGAGACCACTCTATAGACACCCTAGCTATGTTGCATGAGTTTTATGACCTTGAGAGTCTCATGTAATTCACATTTTATTTTACTTTGATTATTTTACAATGGTTATAGATCTTGTGAGGTTACATGAGTTTTGTCTAAGACAATAACTCTACCACTATGTGATGTGTTGTGTGACCAATTGAAGATTTTATGGTGACACATGAGCATTTCATGAAAAATTCCATCTTATTGTACTTATAGGGCTAAATGGGGAGTGATTGGCTAGATAGACTTGTATTAGGCTTCTTGAAAGATGAGGGTGACATTCCATCATGATTTCTAAATATTATGGGGACATGTCATTGTGTGCCTTCTGTGTCTTGCGGGTCACTAGGGGAACATCACATGATTTAAATGACCATAAGAGGTTCCATCCCCCTTCACTTTTTATTTCCATTGATTATTTTATAATGGATAATGATCTCATGATTTTTCTTGAATATTGTTAAGGATAACCATTCATCTCATCATTGATACATCACATGCATTTTAAAACCCCATGAGGCTCCTACCTTTTGGATTTTTTCAATATATTTTTGAAATATTTCTAGAGGGTTTGTCAGGTGTCCCCCATTTTAATAGACATGTGACCTTGGGGAGCTCATCTAGATATCACCACATGGTCAGTGGTTATCTAGGCTTCTTCAAAATAGAATAAGTTCTCATCGAAGAGACCATTTAATGGGGTTGTTGGAACAGAATTATACATAAATCCACAACAACCATCATTGGGTAAACTGAAGGCGCCATCTGACTCAACTAAAATCCTAATAATCTAAAGGAAGGATGAAGAATGTTTATGTGTGAACATAAGATTTAAATACATTTTCAATGACTTCACATTCCCAACGTGATATCAATAGGGCATCTTCCACCCCAACCACTCAAATAACCCAAGAATCGTTTGTGAAAGTGGTTCTTTCTACATGAAAGAATGAAAGTTGAATGGATATCCTTTTTGAACCCAATGTGATGTAAAATATCCCTTTTCATGATTTCCAGACATAGCTCAAGACACGGCCACAGATAATGTCTATTCTACAACCAGAATCTTATGCACATGCTCTAAATTCTTCATCTATATATTGAAGTGAACCCCCTTATTCAAGATAATCCTTTGGAATCAGAAGTGGTTCTTGACTGCATGTGATACTGTTCTTCCACAATATTTCATAAGAATGAAAACCTCAAGGTATAAGATCTCGTGTGACAGGTTCCCTACGGTTCGTCCCTTGAGTGGGTAAATAGTTTCGTAACCTGTGAACATATTCTTTCATCCTAAGTTTGGTTCACATAAAATATCCCTTTTTTTGCACACACCAAGCCTTATGTGCAACCCAATCTTGTGATCAACCCTTGGTTTTTTTCATAACTCACAAATATTCTGTGCACCCCCTCTTTTATTCTCTAGGGATTGTTCCTTTTTCAAAACACCATGTTTGAGCCCCGATTGCGCCTAACCCCCATACCATGTGCATTCCTCTGGCACGCATCCCTCCAGGAATGGACGAAGTGATTTCATGGTCCCTCACGAGATGTCCCATATGCCTATATTTTACGTGTTCCGCTACCACTTTATTTTCAACATATTCAGGATAATCCACCAATATTTTCGACATAGGGATGTTATCATGGACTGTGTGAGTGACCAATCCTTGACACTATTAAATCCTAGAATTGATGAAGCCATCAACCTCTTATGTGTTGATGAGAAATGGTTATAAAATCCCATGGGGTGAGGACTAAGTCCCACACATATGAGATGCATGAAGTAAAACCACCTAAAACCAACGTCCTCAACACATGATGTTAAACTATGTTCTCACTTTATGTGGAAAATGTTGGATTTCCCCATGTATGAGTGAAACAGAATGAGATACTTCCCAAATTGTATGAAATCCTCTAAATAATACAATTGAGGCGATGGGAACTAGGATCCTTCCAACCTCATGTACTCACACTCCTCCATTATTCTACCTTTTGGATTTTTCATGATGTTCACCTCAGGTAGTTTCCCCATGTAACCCCCTCACAACATTGATAGGTTGTTCTGTATACGAATGAAATGTAATGAGATCTTCCTCACACAGAATGAGATCTTCCTCATACATAATTATTTACTCATTTTGAATCTTCTGTGCACAATCCCCACATCATCTTTCGTTGGAACATCTTTCACGACATGACTTTTAGGTCAATGGCTTTCTCTTGTTTCTCACATTGATCGTGACTTTCATGGGCATATAAGTTAGTGGTGAGCACAATACCTATCTATATCCTCCACAGGGGCATCCCTCTTGAAGTAAACACCAATCATCATCCACCCACCTGGTCTGCTTCCATGTGTATGCCCCAACAAAATAGGCATCCCTCCTAGAGTAATCCCCAACAATATTCTTTATTTTCATGAACCTCCTCCTTAGGTGTATGCCCTAACATCCCATGTCAGACTTATTGTGATTTGAACCCGAAACACTTGGGATACATATGATGTCTATATGAGGTCCAAACCCAACAATCCATCGAATCAATTCATTCCATAAACTTCACCCATAATCCATCCTGATTTTACCCATGCTCTAACATCCTAGTAAAACGATGCCACCCATATAGGACATTTATACTTGTCAGCCACATATGTATAATTAATACTCCTTTAATCACCCTAGAAGAACCAATGCATAATCCCCACGCAATCCATCAATCTATGTCTGTTTCTATCCATGTCCCTTAAAGGGGTACATAGGGTGTCAATTTGAGGTTCAATACCAACCAATGGTAAATCATAGGGTCTCCCTAATAGGTTTTTACATCCTTGATCCACCTCCAAAAATGTTTAGATCATATTTCATAGTGTTAAATTTTTCTATCTTTAGTAACACCTTCCTAGATCCACCACTCTAGGGAATTCTTATCCACCCATCAGAAAGCATTCCAGGTACTCCCTTGTAGGGATATACCTTTATGATATGTCTCCATGGGTCATTCTGGTCAATCTCACTCTCTCTTCACAAGATGTTAAGCTTGTGACCTTAATCCTCTACCTCTACTTAAACACAAGATTCCGAAAGGAACCCTTAGAATATATGAATTTGGAATTAGATACCCTATGATCGACATGGGATGCATTGGGTTTTGTGCCTGATAAGAATCCATGAGATGTCATCTTATGAGGAAGAAAACAGGTGACTGATCTTCCAGCATCCAGACATTCCAGTAATTCCCAATGTGACTACTCCCATGACTAAAGGTTGATGCACATTCAAGACCCCTTGGAATTTCCAAATATAAGAAGTGTAATTAAATGTTGTCCATAAAGAGATGGCACTAGTAATGAGTTTGAAAAACACATCTTAATATATAAGGGAGACCAGGAATAGGTGATGAGTTTTAGATAAGAATACATGGAAGGGGAAAATAACATCACATTATCCCATTTCTATGAAGGATAAGAAATCATCCTTGAAATTGATGAAACATACCTTCTTTTGGAAAGTGTAAATGTTGGGAAACAATGAACACTAGTACACACAGTCATGTGTGGACATGTAGTGGGGTTCCCTAGTGAGAACATCAAAAATAGAACTAATGAACATGATGTGAAGATGTTCTCATTCATCCATGGGAATTGGAAAATTTTTGTAATCAGATCAAGGATTATACAATGATTCTATATACATTAGTCCATAAACAAAAATGGTGAACCTGATGTGAAACTCTTCTCCTAAGTGTGGTTACTAGTAGATTTCGTGACATCAGTAGATAAGCATGTCCTTGGATCCAGATATATGGTGCTAGGTCCCATCAATCAAATTATAGACATGTTGTGGAACTAACTAGAACTTGGGGTAGTTAATCATAGGGAATTACAGTATAAGAAATTTTCAACATGGATCTGTCACTCCAACCATGGAATATTGGACGATGTTGGGGAATCAAGCATTTATTTCCCAGTATCTGTACAAACAATTGAATTCTCTTTATTTGTAAGGAACAAGCTATAGGGAACTCACTACCCATGCTCACAGATGCAAGGGGAGGAGAAATGTGAATGTGGTAATCCCATAGGAATTTATCTCCACCATGAATCTTTTCATGACTATGTATATCGAGCACCCACGCCCCATATCACCCTCATAAATCATTAAGTGGAGGGTGGTTGATTCCCTCATAAAACAGTATAAGTCGTAGGGAGTCATTTTCAGAAGGAATATGGCTCGATAAGACCTAGTGACTTCACCTCCTCACTGACACCACTACCCCAAGGGATATATAGGGAGATATTTCTCCCCAATATGATGATGAGACACTTTGGGACCCTCTCCTTGGAGAGATCTTATGACTCTCTAACCTACTCCAAGGAGTTAGGGGATTCTAGGGTCACCCCATCCATAACTACCACCATGGATCCTCTATAGATTTCTCCCACAATGCCCTATCAATTCCACCAAGGATCGGTCTCTCTAAACTAAGAGTAGGTGAACTAAACCCATACTCCACTGACCTCAGTTTGGATTACCCGACACCAATGTCGAGACCAAAATATAAGAGGATGCTTGCTATGGGGCATCATCTTCCATAGCTCCAGTGATACTTCCACCACCGACACACTCTACCTGATATTTTCTACTATATAGTAGGGTCCCATCAATGCTCGGTTGAGATAGAGACCCTATATTTCTTAAAGTTAGGTTGGGCCAACTTTTTCAACCATTTTCACAACCAACTTCCATCTCATTTCGACCCATGATGAAGAGATTTAGTGTGGAGGTCCTCCTCATATAATCTCTAGTTAGAGTGGATGTCATGCCTGCTCTCACACTCATTATGGAAATCCACCCCTTGATCCCAGTATCGATCAAGGAGGAGGACCTAACCAATTCATCTAGTTTCAGTTTGGAGTTTCTCCCATTCCTACGGTTCCTAATATAGATGTCCTCCCCTTATCACAGATTGGAAACATGAAGATCCTCCTCACTCCATTCCTAGATGAGGGCGAGTTCCTCCCCACTCCAACATCGATTCATATAGAGGTTCTCCCAGAATCACTAATAACCAATATAGAGGCCATCCCCATTAAACCACCATACAACACTGAGGTCCTCTCCATGTAATATCCAACCGGCATGGTGTCCCTCCAAATTTTTTCACTTGATCAAGTGGAGATCCTCCCCACTCTCGCATCGATCAAAACAGAGGTCCTCTCCACTCCATCTATAGTCGACACAAAGGCCCTCCTCATATCCTATTCGATTACTATGAAGTACTTCATCATTCCATTTTCACAATTAATCATGGAGGTCCTACCCATGTTTCTACCAAACAAAACATAGGTCCTACTAATGACATCAACATCCAAAGTCGAGGCCCTCCCCCCTCTCACAATTGTCCAAGAAAAGGTCTGCCCCATTGCCACAGCAATCAAGGATGATGTGCTCACCATATCCAATTAAGACAATGCAAACATACACAACATTTGAGCACTAAATAGTATATATTTATTCCCTATACCAAAGAATCTCCCCCACCCAAAAAACCATCCTATAATAGAAGGTAAAAGCACTATGGCTGAAATCAAAACATCTGGAAGCACAAATTCATTATTATTCACATTCACTTCTCAGATTCCAAAGACGAATGTGATTCAATGATGGAGCCTTAAACCAAATCATCCACATAAATGTTTAGGTAAATGTCCTTATATATTAATTTCATCATCCTAGATTGTGAGGTGCACCATATCCATGAATTCCTTTGAAAGTACATGCAGGGGGAGGAATATTTTGTTCTCTTTTAAGGTATCATTGTGTAGACATGTTTTTCATATCGAGTGTCATTTTATACCTCTACCAAAGATCATGGAATGTTATTCTAGGATTTCATAGATGAACTGAACTTGGTGGACTCGAAGATGACTATTACTACCCTCACACATGAGACAGTGGTGAGTACCCATTATTATAGGGATGTGATGATGTGGTCGACACCGCCCCTGTTAGATGACCCATAGTGTAGTATTTAGTCATCTTGTGCATTGGCTTCTCTACTGGTCAGTCCACTACCATACCAAAATGCATCCATTCCTTCACCATTTTCTGAGCAAGCACTGATTAATTTTTCTTCCAACTAAGAGCTAAGCCCTGCTTCTGAATAGGGAAGTTTGTGGGACAATCTTTCCACTGATCACTTTTCAGTATTATTTTATCCAAATATGGTTCCCAACATTGAAATTCTATAGTCACTCAGCAAATATAAGGTCATGGGATTTCATCAGACCATCTGGGTGACATTTTATCACCTATGTTATCATCAGTTTCTCTACCCAAAGGGTCAGGATCATTATGATGACCAAGATCAGTAGTTCCACATTGTTGAGTTGGTAGCACTCCTAGTGGATCAGCACCATACATAACCTAGCTAACACTGAACCCTCCAGTAATGATGAATCCATATATTCGCAATTCTCTATATATTCATTGACGAGGAATCATAGAAATTGAAAATATGGGTCTGGGGGAAGTACACTACTCCCCTTTTCAGTATCATCTTGTTGTAGCCTTATATTCATGGTGATATTGAGGATATTCTTCCAGGTATAGTCTTGGTGAATATGGATGATCTTGGTTTACTCAACGATAATGACACCAGTGCATGTCTGAAGAAGAGGACCTTCCCCTTGGGTAGTGAAATATCAGGTGGACCCTCATATATGTGTCCTAACCCTCCTTTAATAGAGTTCTATTGGATGTGGAGAGACCTTAGAATCATTTTCCACCAGTCAGAAAACCAAAAAGCCTAAAGAAGATATTGAGACCTCAAATACATATGAACCATCTGATGTTGTGTAGATGACATAGGTCGATCCCTCCCTAACCACCTTGCTTCAAATGATCATAGATCAAATGAGGATCATTGATTATCTCCTAAGTGAGTTCCTAGAAAAGCGGTGCCTAGACTATGGTAATACTCATAAAGATCATGTTTCCCCTCCATTAGGGAAGTAGGGGTAGCCACAATTCCTTCACAATCGGCTTCCCCTAATTGATCTTGGGAATCCCGTGCATCCCTACAGGGTAGATCCAAGAGTTTATGGAAGACAATAACTATATTAATCATTGAATCTACCCAAAAAAATTGATAACATTCATTAAAATTTCTAATCAATTATCCTCTCAAGTTGTTCATCATTATGCTCCACATGTCGGTCCACAGGCCGCTCCATGAGTCATTGAGCCTTCCTATCATGTTGATGATCTTATAAATGTGTTGGTGGTTAGGAATATTTTTAAATACAAGAATCATTTACAATATGATTTTATAGCCACTCTTACCATTTTCCTTGAAGCTCTTGATACACAACAGGTTGAGATACCACCTCATGGAAAGACTTAATAAATATGGGTGGATGTTATACCAGAACCCATAAATATTGGGTATCCTACCATCACCTCTTTAAAGATATGGGTTACCAACTACAACATCATGTGCACATCATCTCAAAGTGCGGACCCATGTTGGGAACTCCAGAGTAGTAGGAAGCCTCCATGATTTGATATTTTTTATAGACATTATAAGGTCCTACATTGGTATGGTACATCTTTCTACCTCTAGGGTCAATTTCTAGTTAGGAAGGCCTCTGTATTAATTTCTCTACCATTTCATATCACCAAATGCAATACAAGTATTTTTGACCTCTAAAAGGGAAGGAAACTTCTAGATGAGATTTTTAAAACTTTTTTCTCCCAGTGGAAGGTCTTACGTATTCATTTGATATATTGCTAACCCAATAGAAGATGATGATGATGTATATAGGGAACATAAAGAATGAGATTGTCCCATACATCATCACTCAGAACTTCCTAGGTGGATTTTACGATTTCACTGAAAAGGATGAATTCCTAGAAGAAACCTTACAGTGGGCCAAGATGCCACATCCCTTGCCTATCTGAGTTCCTCTAAGAAGAAACTCCAAAGTAGGGACTACCACCACACTATAGGTAGAGGTTTTGGATCCTCTAGAGATGTTATTAAAAGATCCCCACTTAATGAAGCCTCAAAAATCATAGCCTCACTGAGTGTAATAGTCACATTCTCATCCTCATCCAACATAGAATCAATAGGAACTATCCATCCATGAACTACCTCCTAGATAAGAAAACATGGATCTTTTCCCCCTGTTAGGATCCATACACTTGTTAGGGACAAGATCCCAAAGCTCCCTTCATGGATTGGATAAACTGACCTACACCTTCATGGATGCATAGGTCCTCAGTTATTTCCACAATTCCTTGTATCGTGGGGTCATGAAACTACCATAGTACAACAATAAACATGAGTTTGAGCTCACTAATCACCCTAACCACTACCCTTACAATAAAATCCTTGGATATACCATCATAAAATTATTTATGTTCAAATATTGGCTCCAGAACCATGTAGAAAATGGTGTAGTTAGATCAGGACATTTCTTGGAACATGTGACATACATATATTCTAATCTTGGGAGTTATTGAGAAGGTTTCGGTGAATGTAAGTATGTCTCTAACCATATAACTTATAAGTATGATGACCAGTTTCTATGTAGAGTGATCAATGCACCCATGGCATCATTTGTTCCTACCTAAGATTACCCAAAATTCCTGAAGTTGTTTCACCTTCTACGAAAGATGATTATGCATCCACATCGTAGACTTACACTTCTCAAAATAATATACACCCATGATGGAATGGAAAGAAAAGTCTCCCACCATTGTCGAATTCATCCCTCACTTTCAACGACTAATGGATTTAGTGATGGGAACCTTCCCCAGAGTTTTTACAACATTGGAAGACCTCTCTGATGATGAGTAGGAGTATACATATATGAATACCATCAAACTGGTATACTCTCATATGGTGACCAATGAAAAAGAGTGTCCATTATTTTCTTTGAGTGCCTCTGTTCAATTTCATCAATAAAGGAGTCAAGGTCAAGTGAATCGTCAAAATGATCAGAATGATTCTTTAAGAAAAGATGTCCACTCTACCTAGACCAAATAGTAGTTACTACACATGGCTCAGTAGGAATCGTTCTCTCAACCATTATGTCAAATCATCCACCAACACTGATCGAGCTACTTGTCTATGAATAACAGCTACGACTGAATCATGATCATTTGTGTTCAGCCATGGCCAGGCCTCAACTAGCCATTGATCATCCAATAGTGATTCTCAACATGTTGTCAATTGAGAAATAGGATATTTCCAGCACCATCCTGAATCCACAAGTTTAGCTTATTGTCGAACCATGCCTTATACCAATGAGAAATCCCATAAAAGTAGAAATGTTCTTCTATCATGGAAATATGACATGTTGATGCTCATTTCTAGTATACTTGAAAATATCTCTATCTTCTAGGCCATTTTCATTTCATGATATATGTATGAGGACCTCACAGAATCCATAAAAACCCATCTAGTTAAATAGAGGTTTTGAACATAGATACCTAAAATAATGAATAATTCAAATTATAAGAGTTAAAATCCATCATTTCGTTTTTCAAAGAATATGAGCGATACCTCATGTAGGGAAACATATTCCCACTGTATATCACTAGCCATCTCAATGGCATGGAAGTTTATTGATATTTAGTTGACCCATGTTTCTTAATCAATCTCCTCCCAAACTAGAATACTCTACAATTTAGGGATGACTAAATTAGATTTGAGTCCATCGAACCTAAATATTAGTGGTTATGACAATACCAATCAAAGGCTATGTTATAGAATATGTTTGATGAACTAGTTTAGTATATTGGTAGAAAACCCTGAATTCATGTTTTTTTAAAGGATACCACCTACATTGTGCTGATGGGTAGGCCCCTGATAAATCGTCATGCAGTAGTTCCCTCATCGTATCGCCAATACCTCATGTACTACCTCAATGGTTAAGTAGTCATGATCCAAGTTGATGCATCTCCCTTTAACTCCTATGAGCTCCACTATATAGACACTAAATATTACCAGAGGAATGAAGAGCTTGTTATTACCAATAAGGTCGAGATAATGACCACTATGGATGACTCATAGACATACATGGATGATGATTTCATCATCCCAATTCACCAATTTGAGGCCTTGACTCCAATCATGGGACACCGCTTCATCATTTCAAAAAATAATTGGATATGTGTTTTGAGGTACAAAGAATTTCATAAGATTACCTCATACTCCTACGCCATACAGAAATGGTTGATTCTAGAAACCCCTACCCCTTTTAAGTACTGATATGTTCACCTAATAACTGCCATTCTATGACACCATCATCTATTCCATAGAGTCGGGTCGGGTCTCTAGAAACCGACCTTCCATCCCTTCATTGATATCAATGATGGACCACATGTTTGATGTCTTAACAAAATAAGGTTGGAAGCTATGATATCCAAGTTCTCTATATATCAATAATCCCCAGTATAGATTCCTTATTTGCCTAAGTGGGTACCAGTGTCTATCCATTATCAGTTTCCTTGGATGCACCATATCTTTCCATAGATCGCCCTGCCATAGATAATGAATAAGAATTGGAAGAGTATCTTCCCACATTCAAAGGGTGTGTCTCTGCCACCATCGGTGAGTTGGATCAAGTGAATCTTGACAATGACAAAGATATGAGGCCAATGTTGATCTACGTATTCTTCCCTATAGAGGAACAACAATAATATGTTTATTTCTTGAAGTAGTATCTCACAGTATTTTCTTGGATCTATGATGAGATGCGAGGGATATACCCTTAGGGTTTTTTCTAACACTTTATAATCCCATAAAATCTCTCATCGTTAGGATGCCTCCTCAGAAAATTAACCCTTCTTAGGGTGCCACGATCTAGGAAAATGATGATAACCTCATCAAATAAAACTTCATCACGGAAGTTACGTACCTCAGTTGGTTAGCCAAAATAATTCCCATATGGAAGAAAAAAGAACATTTCAATGTTTTTATCGACTTTAGATACCTCAATCTCCACTACCTGAAGGATGCTTTTCCCCTTATGGGGATGAAGCTATTGATTAATTTTAAAACAAGGTTCCAATCACTCTCTTTTATGGATGGGTAACCCAGATAAAATTAGATCCAGATAACCCATAAAGATGAGGTGTCCACTTCTTTTAGTGATTAACAAGGTACCTTATGTTATTTTGTAATTATATTTAGTATAAAGAATGAAGGATCCACCAATCAATGATCCATACTTCACAACTTCAAACTAATCCTCAATTTTTTAGAGGAATGCTACATGGACGATTTGGTGTTCAAATATCACCAGTGTGCGGACTATATTTGAGATCATGAGAAAGTGTTCAGATTCCTCCATTCTTGGTAGTAAAATATGAACCACCTAAAGTTTTTCTTAGAGGTAACCTATGTTATATTTCAAAGCATCATCGTTAGATAAAAAGGAATTGAAATTTAGCTACAGAAGATCAAGGCCATTAGGCAGAAGCCTCCTCTTAGAAACCTTCAATAACTCTGGGATCTTCAAGGCCACTTAGCCTTTATAAGGAGGTTCATTTTGAATATGGATGGAATGTGTAATACCTTTTCCAATAATATGATGAAAGGAACCATCTAACAATTGGATGATGAGTACCATGTCACATTTAAGTAAATCATGAAATATATTTTACAACTCCAGTTCTGATTTCATCCCATCTCAAGGAATCCTCTTTTTCTTTATGTGATCACCCTACAATGATACCTCAGTGTATTTCCCACCCATAAGAATAAATAATGGAAAAATAATAGTTTATAATATCTTTGTAACATTAACCTTAACATAGAGTCCTAATATTCTCCTATCAAGAAGATCTTCATTGTTCTAGTTTTCTGATAAAAGTAGTTGCGACACTACCTATTACATCGTGTGGCATGGTTGGTATATCATGTGGACCCACCAAAGTACATCCTGAATCACCCAATGTTGATGGGAAGATTAGAATGATTGGTTGTGTTATTTTTGTATTTATAAATCTGGTTTACTCTTCATAAAGTCATCAAGTATTGATAGTTGGAAGACTTCATGGCCTCCCATCCATCCCCAGGAGAGAAGTCCCTGAATCATTATTTCCCAGATGATTCCATCCTCCCAGTGGACCAAGATATTCTATTCAGGCATATTCTTTTTAATGGTTCCTCACTGAGTCCAATCAGAATAAGGATCCATGATACTTGGCTCAATATAGTAAGCCTGATGTTTTTTTCCTCACCCCAACATATATCATTATGACATACACGTTCTTACTATCAGATGGTTGTACAAACATTGAGGTAGTGTATCAGGGTCTCATTTATGGTCTCATAATAGACCTAGATATTGATGTTCCACACCTAAATGTGAAGGGAAACTCTGAGTTAGTAACCTAGCAGGTAAACGGTGACTAGGTCATCAAGAAGTCAGAGCTTATGCCCTTTTTAGATCACACTCATCAGTTAATGGCCCAGTTCCCTCTTTAGCTAGAGGTGACTCATGCTACTTGGTCACATAATGGTCAATGTGATGCAATGTCCATCTTAGCCACATATATTGTATAGCCTTACTATGATGATCTATTATTTCACATAAATCATCAAAGGTTTATCAATCATGTAATCTTAGATTATTATAAAATCTAAAAGGTAAACAAAATGACTACTATTTATTCCATTTTAGGACCACTAAACCCCCCAGTAGTAGAGGAATCCTCCAATTATAAGTTTCCATTAATTGAGTATCTATAGTGTGACACTCTTCTACCAGATAGAGTTGAATGTGAGTGAATCCATGGAATCACAACTTAGATCATCATACAGAGGAGGACCAATAATGAAAAGACTCTAAAAATATGATTATACTGTTTTTCAATTAAGGAGATTAGATTTCATAGGATATTCAATAATTTCATGCCATGTTATGTGGTTCTCATCAGGAAGTGTTGAAACTCTCTCACCATATTTGATGGTTGGGATACATTTGTCCCACCATGGTCGATGACTATATCATGTTCTCCAAGTGGTTTCACATGTTTCAAATCCATTCCATCTTTGTGCATTGAATTCCATAGCACCTCCATACTACAAATATTTTTAACCCTTTCCAGTATGGAGACTCAATGTCATAGAATTGTTTCCACCAACACCAACTCACCACTATAGGTTCATTCTGACAGAAAAATACTACTTCTCCAAGTGGGAAGAAGAAATTCTTCTAAAGGAAGAAAAGGCCCAATCTATAATTGAATTTGTGAGCTCCCACACAATTTATCCATTCAGAGTCCCTGATGAAAGTTTCACCGAAAATGGCACTAACTTTCATGCTGATGAGATGAAAAATTTGTACGCCATGTACAAGATCATGTGAAACCATAAATATCCCTAACATGTGCAGTTCAATGGAATGATTGAGTTATCCAACGAAACTCTCTTAGTTTTTTTGCAAATATGGTGGGCCAAAATAAGAAACATTGGATGGATAAGCACCCTAATGCACTATGGTCTTATCAGATTGAAACGAAAAATTCCACCCATGTGACCCCATATCCCATACGTTTATGGAACTAAGGTTGTCCTACACATAAATATATATTTTCCATCACTCCAAACAACTATATATGATCTGAAAATGTCAGAAAATACAACCTATCTTTGTCTAGCTAAACTGGAATCCCATGATAAAAATAGGCTTCGAGCCCTTGACAGTCTTGAGAGGCACTAGAATAAGATATTCAAGGTGTTTAATAGAAATTTTCACCTCAAATAATTCCACTAATGCGGTATAATATTGTTTCTCCAAAAAAATAATGATACCTGGTAGGAATCCACCAATTTTGGAACTAAAGTTGGAAGGACAATACATTATTAACATGGTCTATCATAATGGTTAATACTCTATAGTCACCATGTATGGGGAGAACATAACTCTTCGATCCAATTTTATGTTATTCACATAGTACTTTTCATAAATATCATCAACATTCTAAGAACAAAACGTTAAACTAGGCACCCAAATCCCATAATCATGAATTTAAACTATGTGTGGGTTTTCTTGGAATTGTTTCATCTGGTTCGGGCCTCCTTTGGCCCTCATTCACATTGATTTTTTATTACTACACTAAATATTTCCACTTTTTTTGAATACCCACCCAATTATAGCCGAAGTTTCATAACATTAAACTCACAAGAATTAATTTCCTTAGCATATTATGTTAAATTGTGTACATGGTCAAGCTTTATGACCTTAAACTAAAGTTCAGGTCCATGCGTCAAGACAATAAACTGTTTACAGGTCTTCTTTTGGAGTGTATGGTGAAGCATGGGCCTCCTTGGTCTTAATTAACATTGGTTTATAGAATCCATGTCATATACATTCCTCTCAAAGTACCTCTTCCCCATCATCCTAGTGACATGATGATAAACTGTATAGGGACTAGAATCCTTACCACATGATGTTAAACTGCACAAACTAGTCCAATCACACAACCGTAAACTTTGGAATCGTCATCCAAGACACATAATGAGAAATATAATAGCATCCACATCCTAGTCATAGTAAACTAAACTACATAATAATTATCATCCTGGATACATGATAAAAAATGACACAAACAACATCATTCCCTCTTCATAGAGGACAACACTTCTATATTAAGTCATCTACTATGCCATATTTCAATAACTATGTATTACTTGATTTCTTCCAACATAGTATATATAGTTATGCCCATATTTTCCATCTTATAAATCCACTCAAAACAATAGGAACAGTAACAAAAATGGAAGAAATACATCATCCATGTGTATGGGTAAGACCTACGCATGCAGACCCTCCTTTGAATACTATATGTGGCTTTATTTCCATCCTCATGTGATATATAATGATGGATAAACACTTTTTATTTGGTCCCATCTACAAATTCACCACCACTATCATTTTTTACCCTCAATCCCCATTTATGTAAGATGATCCACCTTGGATAATTCATGTCAGGTTTTCCATCTATTTGTTCCATAGAGATTTCTACATGGACAGTTTCAAAAATATCCTTAGTGAAATGTTGTGTATCATCAGAACTCTTAAAATTTCATTCACATCAGATTTATTACTCTTCTGGGCCAAATATATTTATTATAGGGATCGACCTCCCCTAGGACTGAACACCCCAACTATATACTATGAGCCTATAGTCTAAGAATCATGGAATTAATCTTTTTTATGTCATTTATTGGATGTGTAATGTGGTGGTGAGCCTCCTTAGCCTCAATCACGTTGGGTTTTTTCTTTACACTACATTACACATTTCCACTCGAGAAACCTTCCTCCTTAGTAAAAACACTATGACTATAAACTAAGAGCCAATATCCACAACACATGATGCTAAACTACAACCATAACCTGAACATGTTTAGGATTCCCCATGATAATCATGGGATACCTCATTTCCCATTTTAGAGGTGATTACGCCCATCAGTGTTGGTTTCCTACCACACTATATTTCATAACTAAGTGTGTCTTGATTCCCACCCACATTGGATACGTAGTGACACCCAAAAATCTCACCTTCATAACCATCTGTAAATTGACAAAACCTTCAGCCCCTTGGTCATAGTTATGGTTCAAACATTATGAATCTAAACTATATGAAACTAGTATTAGGTAATTTTCACATATTTTATGTCCTCCATAGAACATTTACATTGGGTCTTTAACTTTTTCTCCACATGATCATCTTCAAACACCCCTTTTATTCATGGTCCATGCATTATGAACATAAAATTTTATCAACCTCTAAAATCAAATAAACAGAACTTTGAACTATTTTCCATTTTCCAAGAAATGTGAATTTAATCTTCTTTCAATATCAAAGTTTAGATTCCACATTTATTTGCACTCCATTATACACTAAAAACCTTTAATGATTTGGATTCCCAACATCATTCAAATCTAGACATACCCCCTAACAGTGTTGGTCTCATGAAATTGTGGTTCACCTCTTATGATGGGCCAACAACCTAATGGGTATCTAGTATAAAATAGTTAATGTGGGGTTTTTAACTTGTTAAATGGTTGCTTTTATGTTTTCCCTTCATATTTTTGATCATTTTGGTCGTGTTCCTTGTGTTTCGAAAATGCTCAAATGTTGATCCCTACTTACTAGTATCTATATTTCCTAGACCATGAATATCATGACTTACCCCATTTTTACTCCCCTGTATCGTGGTAGAATTTCAACCTTGGTATCGCATCTAATTCACTCTCCCACATTCCATATAGAACCCCCATACCACTATATGTTTTCTACACCGAGTGTGGCTCACGTGGACATGGGAATTTTAGTGGGGGGAAAGCTTATGTTTTTGAGCTACACCTGATCCCATCATGGTCCAAAATCTACACCCTTAAAATAAGAGACTAACTGGGAATGTGTGGTGTTTCTTTGGGACCCTTCGGTCCTCATTCATGTCACTTTTATCACCCCCACACCACATATACATGTCTTAATAAGCTTTCCTCCATTTGGTCCAAAATCCATGACCATAAACTAAGATCCTCACAGGGGATGTGTTGTTCAGCATAGGCCCCATGGTCTTCATTCACCTAGAAATACATATATGTACTAACTCTTATGTAGTAAAAAAGCCCCTTTTGGTTCATTAATGTCGGGTTTATTTCCTCTATTCTACACAAATGTATCTAGAAAAGACATTTCCATAGTCTGTGAAAAATCAATTTAATATTTTGGCTATTATCCAAGAGGTATGTCCTTAAACTATGTGAAATTTCTTAGTCACATTATATAAACTATGGGACGTTTCCTAATAACATGATATTAAAATGTACAATGAATAGTCCTTGCATTATGATATTAAATTGCATGATCATCATCCTTGGTTTCATGACATAAAACTGTAAGGTAAACCATGCCCTCACCTGTGATGTCATCTCGCTCAGTGTTGGTCATCAGTTTTTCATCATCACTTTTCTCTCAACATTCATGATGATTCTCCTCTATAATATGGAGTCGATCTTTTTTCATACCCATATTCTTATGCTAGTGTGTTTTTTTCTGTAGTGGCGTAATTACATGAGTGTTGGAATCTATTTTAACATTTCATCTCTGAGTTTAAATGCTTTGTGGTCCCCTTATTTTTATACCCATCCTCTTCCACATCTGAAGAGACCCCATTATGATTTGGTCTCATGCCACTTTGTATCACGCACCATCCTAGGACAATGTTCTCGAATACTTCGTACAAAACATTGAGATAGGTTTAGTGTTTAAAACAAGGTCAGTGGTTGACCCTAATTTGTTTCTACCCATTTTAGGCTAACGGTACAAATTATATGTTTCAAGCATGGTCACCAGATATCGTATCCCACCATGACACTCTCTTCATGTTTTTAATGGTGTTAATTGTGAATCACACTTCCCATTCCCCCTTTTTTTTGAAGAATCCAACTCCCCTTGCATTATCCCATTTGTGTACTTGCACGCATTGGGGAAGCACGTTGGATAATATGAGAGACCTATTCCATCCATCCCAAATCTATCTCATCTTGAATAATATTGTTTCTTATTCAAAAATTAATTGATTATATAAAATTCTCATAATAAGTTAATGATTATGTGATTATTACTTTTTTCTCACACTAGGCCTGACAGATGTGAGCTTAGGGATTGATCATTAGTTATATAAGAAGAATGATAGAAATGGGATGATTAATGCAATAAAATAAATATATCCATGCATTTAAAAGGTTTTAAATAAATAAAACATGTTGGAGAATGTAAAGGGTAACCACATAATGGATACTCTCATGAATTCATGTCGAGTTTTCCTTATAGCTCTACTCTAATGATTGAGAGAATCTGTTGTCTCAACCTATTATGTGTTTCTTCTTGGATTTCCTAGATTTCTCACAAGATTTTATTTCTAATCATTTGATGATGGATGGATGCTCATTTTCTCTTGTTTTTGATTGATCATACTCAAAACGGAGATCATTAATATGATCATTCGCCTACTTCATTTGGTTCCAATCCTATTCCAGTTGAGCCCTCGGTTTGATGATGACACCCTCTTGAGTTATGAGGAAGGAAACATACTCTCCCGCATGATCCTAAAACTTCTAGTACTCTTGGTTGAATTCATGAATATTTTATACACTATCAGAATTCACATGGATCTAGGAGCCTTCTAGATTCTAGATCTCATCCCGAATCTTTTCAGGGAGATAATCACAGACAACGCATTGGTGGTCTCAAGCATTCTCCCCAAAGATGCATATATTTCACAACCAGATGTGAAGGGACCCAATCTGCATCACTATATGTGACTCCATATACTATTCTATGAATAATTGAATAAACCATCATGACCTACATAAGATGATGTGATTTTCATTGACCACCTAAGGGTCGTAATCTTCCTGCTCCTCCGGATCTGTAGTCTCATACTCCGGGAAAGCATCTAGGAGTTCAAAACATGGGTCATCCTTTGATATCCTCTCTGAGGTTTTGGGTTACATATCATGGGGATAACCATATTCACTTTATTATTATATAGAATCCCCGTACATGCTAAGATAGAGTTCTTCCACACCAGTGGCATCAGTCATAGTCGTAACCTATTGTTCATCTGAAACCACCAAGTCTAGATCAGTTTAGATGTATGGATCCTCGTAAACAGGCACAATCATCAAAAGAGAACCTATTAATGACCCAAGCTCTTCAATTCATTGGGATTTATGTCTTCTAAGAACTACATTGGATAATATCTCCTCATTCAATCTGATTCACAAATGAAAAGTGAGACTCTCTGAATGTAAGGACTTATAGGATCTTAGAGCCACTAGGTCAAGAACATCAATCATTGTTAGAACATCCCCCACAATAGAGACTTCATCAATTTGTATTTCAATGATTTTCACTTCTTACCTTGGTTTCATTTTAGTGGGAGGTTCCTAATATAGGTATACATTGTTGCTAAATCTATGTGGAAACTAGGTTATTACCGAATAGTTCAATATTTTATATTACCTTGAGGAGAAATGTCAATAACAAAACATATCAAATGTTCCATGTCATTAAAATGTGTTTTACCCACTAGGATACCATTAAATGACCCCCCATATATGACGGGAAGTACCTTGAGTCTTTATATTTCCACCCAGACATCATCAGTTGGCCCACCGTTAGCCACCTCAACCACGACTGGCTCACCACCTACCTTGGTTCTAGGTACAGGGCCTAGGGAATGATCCTACATCCCCACTATCTCATCTTCACCCCTATAGTGGGGGACCTTTATCAACCCCAAGTTTCTTCTGTTCAGGGTGAGTTGTGGTTAGAATATTTATGTGGTGAAAATAAGTGATTAATTAAAGACATGGGTAAGTTACGCTTATCG
Organism: Viscum album; assembly: GCA_963277665.1. Taxonomy (NCBI): domain Eukaryota; kingdom Viridiplantae; phylum Streptophyta; class Magnoliopsida; order Santalales; family Viscaceae; genus Viscum; species Viscum album. The sequence continues at coordinate 751,450,421 of OY728126.1, forward strand.
AGAGATATTTAGCAAACTCTTATTTGAAGCCTATGATCTCACTGCTCTACCAGAGAATCCCATGATGAGAATTCGTCCCCTGAGACACCCCATATTCTTCCTCTTATTCTTCTTTCTCTAATTATTCTTCATCATCATCGTTGTCATCCTCGGGTGGTGTCTCATATCAATATGACTCTTGTCTAAACATTACCTTTAACAAGGTGCTACGTTCCTCATACTTCCACCTCTAGAATTATTAAATATCTATGGATGTCAGGTATGAATGCTGCTGATATAATTTCACCCTGTCTTCCACTTTAATGCACATGAAATATGGAAATTCAATCTATCCCTGCTTCAACTTTTGCTACAGGTCTTCAGGTTACATCGATTGTCGTAATGGCCTATAGGTAGAATAATGGGATGGGAAGACCACATCAGTTCTTGGTTGCAAAAGATACCCCATATTATATATAAGGACATACTTGGATAGCCCTCATGGTCACTTTTGAGACCATTATGCATCATGAATCTGGGTTGTGTCAACCCCATGTGATGTCCCTACCATTGTGGTTTCATCTTGGGAAGCCCTAGGTTCTAGGCATGCTTTGTGGGTTGCAGCCCGTTTTCCTTCTCACTTCTCTAGATCCATGCTCACTACTTCAATCATATGAATTCATTTTTACAAGGTTTCTTCCAGATATGTTGCCACATGGTTTTTTAAATATTTTTTGGATAATCGAGAGTTGACGTTCATAGGAGGAAACATCATTGTTTCACTAAAACCCATAGACATAAGATGGCATCACAATTGGAAGAGATACATGGGTGTTGTTCTTCGCGAACCTCCATTTACACTCTATTATCCACCTATTTAAGGCATTCAAAATTCCTAGTTCAATGGTACGGAACATATGGCACACAGAGAACCTTTTCATCGATCCGGACAAGTAGAAAACCAACCTTGAAACTTTTTAAGTACTCTATCTATTTTCATGAACCTCAATGGTTTTTCACTATTAGGATTTATAGAGTGTAAAAGGGGTAGAAGTTTCAATTTTAGTGGTTTCCAATATGAAGTAAAAACCAATTTTTGTGAATAGTCAGCAATCAAACCCTATTAATGTTTAGTAGGGATGGACATAGACCGGTCTCTATAGGTAAAATAGAGTTTGATAATTATTAAATGCCAAGATGTGCTTCTATCAATCCATAAATGAAATGGAATGGCCTAGATATTATCCTAGGTGTGTTTCCCATTGAGAGCATCCAAGGATATTGTAGATCCTAGAAAACATTAACACTACCAATTTAACTCGGTTACGAGCTGCTACAATCCCAGTCATCAACACGTTCCATGGGAATATCCCCATTCTTGTGTCTCTCATTAGAAACAACCACCCACTCATGAAAGTGAAAAGAAAGGAAGAGTAATGAACTAGTTGGTCCCACCTTCTGACCATGCTATGCCCCATGTCTGATATTCTCATAAATCAAGGATCACAAAATATGATATCACATTTCCCCTTTGTGATGTGATCATAAAATTCTTCCCTTGAAATGATATTCTTACCTTCTCATCCTTCTTGAGGAACAAGTTGAACCATGATTGAAATGTGATTTCCTTTTGGATGATTTTTATCTTCAAATTCTCCTTAGTTTCCACCAATAGAGGATTTTCTAGCATAGGGTTTCATTCCTTCTCTATCCATGTATTATCTAGTGAATGGAACTCATCGTATTGGAATCACTCTAGATGAATTCCTTCTATGTATTGAATTTCCCACAAGATAAATATTACATCCCCATGTGGATATAGAATGTGTTTTTTTCTGGAGACTATCGGCTAAGGATATCTAGCACTAGCACATGCTGATGAAAGATATAGAATTGTGATATACATACTACTTTATACAGCTGATGTTATGTATATATGATCCAAACTTCTAGCATGTGTATGGAACCCTATACACTCATGCCCATTGTAGCATCCCGCCATTTTATAACATAAACTTTCATTACATTACACATAACTGAGGATCTTTAAGGTCTAGTGTCTTGGAAACCAGGAACAAAATACATAAAAAAAACATAAAACATTCTTCTTAAACACTTGAAAGGCTTCTCCTTTATTTCATCCTATGTTAATTATGCATCTCATAACCTGGGGACATACATCAAAAGAAAGGGTGAGCAGAAGGCCCAGTAAGGGAAGCAAGAGGAACATTTTACATGTGAACTGGATATACTTCAATAAGGACATGAAAAGGACTTTAAGGCATGAGAAATAAATCATGAGGCATTTCATAATAAAAACAACATTTTCATAACTTGAAGATGTGGCTGCAACATTTAATATTGACAATCGTTTCGTTTCACCAAGGTCCATCCCCAAGGTGTCGTTAAAAAATTACCAAGGTTATTCACCAAGGCGTCGTTAAAATGGTCATCTCTAGAGATTAAGTCTTTACCCAATGCATTGGAGCTCTATCAGGGCGCACCCTTAAATTTTCCTTTATTATCATGTTATCCACATATATCATCATCAAACATTTCATAAATAACCCATATAGCATAAAATAAATGGGTTTCATTTCATAATCATAACATTTTAAAAAACTGCTTTAATGACATGATCTTTACGGCACTTTAAACCCACGGAAGGGAAAGTGGGTCTCATGTATGTAAATCCCAGAATTTGAAATAGAACATTTTGATATATATGTGAATACCCTTGTAGAAATAAGAGCTTTGAGTTTTCACTTTATAACATAAAATAATTTTGAGAAAAAAGGGAGAGGCATTTTGAGACGAAAATTCTGCAGCATAACGGCTACGTTTCGGGGTTTTAGAAAACATTGAAAAGAGAGGGGAAATGGTTCACCCACTCATAAATGATCCATAAAACAGTAAGGGGACAGAATAAGAAGGATATATGGACATGGTAATGAAATTTGAAGGACATACCATTTGAAATGAAAAACATGGAAGGGAGACAAAATTTAGATTTCTCTTATGAAAATTCGGCAGCCTAACGGTGTCACTTAAACTTCAATAAAAAGAATTGACAAGATCAAATAGGGTCCCTCATCATATGATCATAAGAGATAAGTATGATAGATATAGAGATCATACCCCAACATAATAAAAAGGAACTTGAAAGACTCGACATGAAAATCGAACTTGAAAAATGAGAAGGGGAAAGAATCACTTAAACATTCGGCAGCCTAACGGCGTCACTTAAACTTTCATAAAATGAAATGATGAGAGTAAGAGGGGATCTCTCATCATTTAAACATGAAATGGGCAGTAAGAAGAATATAAAAGAACATCCTCTCACATAAGAACATGGATCATAAAAGGAATGACATAAAAGAGATTACATGAAAAGAGGAGAGGGGTCGGATCCCTTACCTTAAAACGTGACTCTTGAAACTCAAAGGATTGGACCTTGAGGGCTTGGGGGCACCTTGGGAGGACTCCTTGGAAGGTAAGAAGACCAGAACTTCGTTGGGGGAGAGTTGGGAGTGAAAACTAAATGAGGAAAGGGTGGGTATTTATAGGAAAAGTGAGGGGACAAGGCATTAATGGCCAAGGGACACCTCACATGTGCTTTTCTCAAACCCATGTGATCTCCCTTGGAATTTATCATGGAGTTAGGCCACATGGGTCCCCCAAAACAATAATTCATCACCCTTGGCCGGCCAACCCTCAAAAGATCTCATGACATCATCATGACATCATTATGATGTCATTAAACATACCGAAACCCTAAAACGGTATTTTTACTATTCACTGAAAATTCAACTTTCTCAGAATAATCCCAAAATTTCACCTTAACCAAATATCAATGCTCTGATTTCAAAAATGAAATCCATTTTATAAAAATATTTTTCTAAATATTTTTAATTTAATTTTTAAATAAAAACACTATTCCTCGAAAATTCATTTTTTTCAGAAAAATCCCCAAAAACTACCTTAACATAATATCGATGCTCTGAGTTCAAAAATAAAGTCATTTTTATAAAAATAATTTTCTAATTATTTTTAATTAAATTTTTAATTAAAAAACACTATTCATCAGAAAAAACTAATACTTGATTAATAATTTATGAAACCGTTATTTACCCATTTTATTGAATCACATTACTTAACCAAGGTGTCTAAATTATATTAAAACTTTCTTTAAGTGAAAATTACTAATCCATTTGGTCACATTACTAATCCTAAGCGTAAAATCACTATTCATAATTTACTATTCATCAAAAATTAAGTTGATCTTATTAGACTCCAAATTCCTTAATGAACACTTTTGTAGAAGACCATTTTTTGAAAATCATTACACATCATTAGTTATTTAGGGTTTACATAAATATTTCAAAATATCCCTTTTTCAAAATTAATCAATAAAATACATTCTAAAATTATCTAAGCATTTGAAATTTCACAAACATCACTAAAGGAAGAAATCTCAATTTATTCACCCGAGAGGATTACACAAGGAAACTAGGGTCTCATCACATAGGCCCTTATAACACTGGCATAAGACCTAAGTGTAAGGTGTGCTATGGTGAGAGAATCTGAGGGAGTCTCAGATAACATTTCCCTAGTAGCAATCTCCACTAACTTGAACTTCTCCTGCAAGCGTTTTCGTTCAAGCTTGACACGCTGGAGCTCGGCTTGGGCTTGGTCCAAAGCGAAGCCCACAGATGCTACCTCCTTCCCAAGCTCTGATAAGTGGGCTTCGTAAGGGTTGAGTCTACTGGATGAAGCCATCAACTCCTCTTTCTGCATTAACCATTAACATCTTATTAAATAAATAAGAGTATGTTAATATACTACTCAAAAAGATTGGGTCGTTACATTCTTCCCCCCTTAAGAAATTTCGTCCCCGAAATTTACACTTGAGGCCTAGTCGAAAAGGTGAGGGTACTTTTGCTTCATTGTTTCCTCAGGCTCCCAAGTCGCCTCTTCATATTTATGATTCCTCCACAACACTTTCACAAGGTGGGTAGTCTTGTTTCGTAGGACCTTGTCTCTACGGTCTAAGATCTCCACTGGCTGCTCTTCATAAGAGAGGTCATGTTCAAGTTGTACCACCTCTGGGTTCAGTACATGCGAAGGGTCGGGTATGTACTTCCTCAAGAGAGAGACATGGAAGACATCATGAACTTGAGCTAGGTTCGGTGGAAGTGCTAGACGATAGGCCACTGCTCCTATGCGATCAAGGATTTCATAGGGGCCAATGTACCTAGGGCTGAGCTTCCCTTTCTTCCCAAACCGCATGACTCTCTTCCATGGAGAGATTCGAAGGAAGACTTTGTCACCCACCCCAAACTCCAAGTCTCTTCGACGATTGTCAGCATAGCTCTTCTGCCGACTCTGAGCAGCCCTTATGTGTTGTTGGATGGCATGAACCTGTTCTGTCATCTCTTGCACGAGATCAGGCCCAAGAAGCTTCCTCTCACCAGTTTCATCCCAACAGGTAGGAGTTCTACACCTCTTTCCATATAGAGCTTCATAGGGTGCCATCTGAATACTCGAATGGAAGCTGTTGTTATAGGAGAACTCCACTAATGGGAGGTGTTGATCCCATCCACCTTTAAATTCCATTGAGCATAATCTCAACATGTCTTCGACTGTCTGAATAGTCCTTTCAGATTGGCCATCAGTTTGAGGATGATAGGCCGTACTAAAATTCAATTCAGTATTCAGAGCATACTGAAGACTTCTCCAGAATTTTGATGTGAAACTTGGGTCACGATCAGATACGATGGATAGTGGTACCCCATGCAGCCTTACCACTTCCTTCACGTATATCTTGGCAAGCTGATCCAGAGATAAATCTTCCCGAATAGAGATAAAATGGGCTGTCTTGGTGAGACGGTCCACAATAACCCATATCGCATTGTTTCCTTTGGATGTTTTTGGGAGACCAGTTACAAAGTCCATGGTGATATTATCCCACTTCCATCCTGGTATGGGTAGCGGTTGTAATACCCCCTTAGGAAGTTGTCTTTCTCCCTTTACTTGCTGACACACCAGGCACCTTGTAGTGTAATCGGCAATCTCCCTCTTCATGTTATCCCACCAATAATGATCACGAAGGTCTCTATACATCTTAGTGCTTCCTGGATGTATAGAGAAAGTAGAGCTATGAGCTTCATCCATCAGTTCTTTCTTTATCTCCGGAATAGATGGAACACATAGTCTTGTACGAAATTTCAATACACCTTCTTGATCAATATTGAAATCAGGGAACTTCCCATCCTGTACAGCCTCGAACTTCTCCTGCAGCAAAGGATCTTCTTTTTGAGCCTTCTTGATCTTCTCTAGTAATGAAGGTTGAGAAATCATTTGGGATAGGGTTGATGATGTCCCTTTCCTTATAATTCCCATGTCCAGTTTTACTAGATCTTTAATCAAGGGATCTCCCAGGATTCTCATTGTTGCCAGAACAACAGGATCTTTCCTGCTTAACGCATCCGCGACTTTGTTTGCTCTTCCAGGGTGATAATGAATTGAACAATCATAGTCTTTAATAAGCTCCAACCATCTCCTTTGTCTCATGTTCAATTATTTCTGTGTGAAAATATACTTTAGACTTTGGTGGTCAGTGTATATATCACATTTCTCCCCATAAAGATAGTGCCTCCATATCTTTAGAGCAAAAACAACTGCCGCCAGCTCTAGATCATGCGTAGGATAATTCTGCTCATGAATCTTCAACTGTCGAGATGCATAAGCAATTACTTTGTCATTTTGCATGAGGACGCACCCAATCCCTTTCAGAGATGCATCGCTAAAAATAACGAATCCTTCTCCGATAGAGGGTAGTGTTAACACAGGTGCAGTAACCAATCTCTTCTTCAGCTCTTGGAAACTTTCCTCGCATTCCTTTGTCCAGATGAACATAACCCCTTTTCGAGTCAACTTGGTTAGTGGATTAGAAATCCGTGAAAAGTTTTTCACAAACCTCCTATAATATCCCGCTAAACCAAGGAAAATACGAATCTCAGTTACTGTTGTGGGTTGAGGCCACTCCTCCACAACCATTGTCTTTGCAGGGTCAACCGAGATTCCTTCATTGGTTACGATGTGCCCCAAGAAAGCCACTTGTTGTAACTAAAACTCACACTTGCTGAACTTCCCAAAGAGCCTCTCCTTCCGTATAGTTTTCAAAATAACCCTCAGATGATCTTCATGCTCCTCACGACTTTTTGAATATATCAAAATATCATCAATAAAAACTACCAAAAAGTTATCAAGGTAGTCCTTAAAGACTCTATTCATCAAATCCATGAAAATAGCAGGAGCATTAGTCAAGCCGAAGGGCATAACAGTAAACTCATAATGCCCATATCTTGATCGGAAGGCAGTCTTTGGAATATCTTCCTTTTTCACCCTCAGTTGATGATAACCAGATCGAAGGTCAATCTTAGAGAAGATTTGAGCCCCACGAAGTTGGTCAAATAAATCATCAATTCTTGGAAGAGGGTATCTGTTCTTCACTGTGATCCCGTTCAGTTCTCTATAATCAATGCATAGCCGCATTGATCCATCCTTCTTCTTCACAAAGAGAACTGGTGCTCCCCAAGGAGACACACTCGGTCGGATAAACCCCTTCTCCAAAAAGTCTTGGAGTTGTTTCTTTAGCTCCTCTAGCTCCACATTTTCCATTCTATACGGAGTCTTTGATATCGGTTGGGACCCAGGTACGAGTTCAATGGAGAACTCTACCTCTCTCTCTGGGGGAGGTCCAGGTAACTCCTCAGGAAATACATCCATGTATTCCTGAACAATCGGAACATCTTCAATTTGTATGCTCCCTTTCCCTTCTTCCTCATCACCGATTAACTCCATAAAGAAAGCTATAGGAGGTGCTTCTAGATAGGGATCAGTTCGGCATATCTATCCTCGGAAGATAACTGTAGGTCGTTCATTCAAGACTACTGAGATTTCCTTACTTCTGCATTTGATCTTAGCATTATACTTTGAGAGCCAGTCCATCCCTAGTATAATGTCGAATTCCATCATGGGAATGACTACTAGATTTGCGATAAGATTGTGCTCACCAAAGTAAACACTAGAGTCTCTAAACACTGTTGATGCATGGATAATCCCACTTGGAGTCTTGACTGACAACTCTACCTCAAGTAATTCGGGGATTGATTCTATATTCTTTGCAAACTTGGAAGAAATAAAGGAATGCGTAGAACCAGAATCAAATAAAGCACTTGCTAGTTTTGAGAGGACAACAAGAGTACCTTCTACCACATCATTCGGAACTTCAACTTCAGTTGTTGTGATAGCGAAAGTACGACCTTGCTCTCTTGGCCTCTGCTGAGGTTGGTGGTGATTCCCCTCCACCGCCCTCGTATTGGGACATTGGTTAGCAAAGTGCCCAAGCTGTCCACACTTGAAGCATGTGACTTCGGGTAGGGCCAGAACCATCTTTCCTCTGTCGTTAGTGTTGGGAAGCTGAGGCTTCACCTCACTATGACAATTCCGAGCAATATGGCCTCCTCTTCCACACTTGTAGCACTTGCCACTTCCGTTCAAGCAGTTCCCCAGATGATTCTTCCCACATTTATTGCATGTGGTAAGTTGCATTTGCTTTCCACCTCTTCCCTGATCAAAAGACTTCCCTAAACTGGGCTCCAACGATCTCTTCTTTTCATTTGGCTTATGAGACCACTGTGTCTCACCAAACTCCAGCTCGACTTTCATAGCACTTCGAACTATTTCTTCATAGCTATCATAGTCCCTGTTGGCTAGATTCTTCCGCAGATGAGGTCGTAGTCCGCCAAAGAATCTATCAACCTTCCCATTAGGGTCCATGACAAAGCTTGAGGTATAACGGGAAATCCTTGTGAAGTTCATCTCGTAGCTTCCGACAGATTCGTTCTCCTTCTGCTTCAGCTCGAGAAACTCTTTCTCCATTCTCGTTCTCATGGAACGAGGGAAATACTTGTTAAGGAAAATTCCTTGAAATTCTTCCCACTCCATAGCTTCCATCTCTCCTCGTGGCTTCGTGTTTTTGATCAGTGACCACCACTGATCAGCTTCTCCCTCTAGGCGGTAAACAGCAAGGGTGACTTTTTCTTGTTCCGAACAATGAAGTACAGAAAAGATCTTTTCAATGGAGCTTATCCATTGTTCCGCAACCAATGGGTCAGTAGATCCACTGAATGTTGGCGGTCGTTGACGCATGAAGGACTCAACAGAGTGTTGTTCCCTTCGTGGTGAGGTCGGCCTCTCAGCTTGATTCAAGTTATTACTCATAACTTGAGTCAGTTGGTTCATCATTCTCATGAATGTTTCCATTCCGGCTTCCATCGGAGGGCCGTCAGCACATGGTGCATTGCGGTCACCATCAGCACGGTTCCTCCTATTGACCGCCATTTCTAAAAGAATAAAACCTTAGTAAGAAACTTATTTTATTTATGAATCTTTTAACTAAGACTTAATGCTTAGACAATTACACTTTTCTATAATTCCTTCATAATGATTCATAGAAAGCTTGTGATTAACCAAACATATCCCCCGGGAGTGTCGTAACCAAGAGTGCAGCAAGGCCCGTTATCGTGCACCAGTTCTCGTTCGAGTCTAGCTCAAAGCGGTGTTTTCGGGTTTTACCCCTATGTACATCTGTGCCAGAGCCGCCTCTACCTGCTCGTATCCAGACAGGGATGTATTTGTTTGATAAACCACTTACTCAATACTTACCAAAATACCAGGAAGTTTTCCTATATTTAAACTTTTCTATAGGGTTCTTCCTAAAGTTTTTATATCCTAATTTCCACAAATAACTAAACCATCCTTTGATACCAACTGTAGCATCCCGCCATTTTATAACATAAACTTTCATTACATTACACATAACTGAGGATCTTTAAGGTCTAGTGTCTTGGAAACCAGGAACAAAATACATAAAAAAAACATAAAACATTATTCTTAAACACTTGAAAGGCTTCTCCTTTAGTTCATCCTATGTTCATTATGCATCTCATAACCTGGGGACATACATCAAAAGAAAGGGTGAGCAGAAGGCCCAGTAAGGGAAACAAGAGGAACATTTTACATGTGAACTGGATATACTTCAATAAGGACATGAAAAGGACTTTAAGGCATGAGAAATAAATCATGAGGCATTTCATAATAAAAACAACATTTTTCATAACTTGAAGATGTGGCTGCAACATTTAATATCGACAATCGTTTCGTTTCACCAAGGTCCATCCCCAAGGTGTCGTTAAAAAATTACCAAGGTTATTCACCAAGGCGTCGTTAAAATGGTCATCTCTAGAGATTAAGTCTTTACCCAATGCATTGGAGCGCTATCAGGGCGCACCCTTAAATTTGCCTTTATTATCATGTGAGCCACATATATCATCATAAAACATTTCATAAATAACCCATATAGCATAAAAAAAATGGGTTTCATTTCATAATCATAACATTTTAAAAAACTGCTTTAATGACATGATCTTTACGGCACTTTAAACCCACGGAAGGGAAAGTGGGTCTCATGTATGTAAATCCCAGAATTTGAAATAGAACATTTTGATATATATGTGAATACCCTTGTAGAAATAAGAGCTTTGAGTTTTCACTTTATAACATAAAATAATTTTGAGAAAAGAGGGAGAGACATTTCGAGACGAAAATTCTGCAGCATAATGGCTACGTTTCGGGGTTTTAGAAAACATTGAAAAGAGAGGGGACATGGGTCACCCACTCATAAATGATCCATAAAACAGTAAGGGGACAGAATAAGAAGGATATATGGACATGGTAATTAAATTTGAAGGACATACCATTTGAAATGAAAAACATGGAAGGGAGACAAAATTTAGATTTCTCTTATGAAAATTCGGCAGCCTAACTGCGTCACTTAAACTTCAATAAAAAGAATTGACAAGATCAAATAGGGCCCCTCATCATATGATCATAAGATATCAGTATGATAGATATATAGATCATACCCCAACATAATAAAAAGGAACTTGAAAGACTCAACATGAAAATCGAACTTGAAAAATGTGAAGGGGAAAGAATCACTTAAACATTCGGCAGCCTAACGGCGTCACTTAAACTTTCATAAAATGAAATGATGAGAGTAAGAGGGGATCTCTCATCATATAAACATGAAATGGGCAGTAAGAAGAATATAAAGGAACATCCTCTCACATAAGAACATGGATCATAAAAGGAATGACATAAAAGGGATTACATGAAAAGAGGAGAGGGGTCGGATCCCTTACCTTAAAACGTGACTCTCGAAACTCAAAGGATTGGACCTTGAGGGCTTGGGGGAACCTTGGGAGGACTCCTTGGAAGGTAAGAAGACCAGAACTTCGTTGGGGGAGAGTTGGGAGTGAAAACTAAAGGAGGAAAGGGTGGGTATTTATAGGAAAAGTGAGGGGACAAGGCATTAATGGCCAAGGGACACCTCACATGTGCTTTTCTCAAACCCATGTGATCTCCCTTGGAATTTATCATGGAGTTAGGCCACATGGGGCCCCCAAAACAATAATTCATCACCCTTGGCCCGCAAACCCTCAAAAGATCTCATGACATCATCATGACATCATTATGATGTCATTAAACATACCGAAACCCTAAAACGGTATTTTTACTATTCACTGAAAATTCAACTTTCTCAGAATAATCCCAAAATTTCACCTTAACCAAATATCAATGCTCTGATTTCAAAAATGAAATCCATTTTATAAAAATATTTTTCTAAATATTTTTAATTTAATTTTTAAATAAAAACACTATTCATCGAAAATTCATTTTTTTCAGAAAAATCCCCAAAAACTACCTTAACATAATATCGATGCTCTGAGTTCAAAAATAAAGTCATTTTTATAAAAATAATTTTCTAATTATTTTTAATTAAATTTTTAATTAAAAAACACTATTCATCCGAAAAAACTAATACTTGATTAATAATTTATGAAACCGTTATTTACCCATTTTATTGAATCACATTACTTAACCAAGGTGTCTAAATTATATTAAAACTTTCTTTAAGTGAAAATTACTAATCCATTTGGTCACATTACTAATCCTAAGCGTAAAATCACTATTCATAATTTACTATTCATCAAAAATTATGTTGATCTTATTAGACTCCAAATTCCTTAATGAACACTTTTGTAGAAGACCATTTTTTGAAAATCATTACACATCATTAGTTATTTAGGGTTTACATAAATATTTCAAAATATCCCTTTTTCAAAATTCATCAATAAAATACATTCTAAAATTATCTAAGCATTTGAAATTTCACAAACATCACTAAAGGAAGAAATCTCAATTTATTCACCCGAGAGGATTACACAAGGAAACTAGGGTCTCATCACATAGCCCCTTATAACACTGGCATAAGACCTAAGTGTAAGGTGTGCTATGGTGAGAGAATCTGAGGGAGTCTCATATAACATTGCCCTAGTAGCAATCTCCACTAACTTGAACTTCTCCTGCAAGCGTTTTCGTTCAAGCTTGACACGCTGGAGCTCGGCTTGGGCTTGGTCCAAAGCGAAGCCCACAGATGCTACCTCCTTCCCAAGCTCTGATAAGTGGGCTTCGTAAGGGTTGAGTCTACTAGATGAAGCCATCAACTCCTCTTTCTGCATTAACCATTAACATCTTATTAAATAAATAAGAGTAAGTTAATATACTACTCAAAAAGATTGGGTCGTTACACCCATTCATTTGTGAAGTTTTCCCTAGGACCTTAGGACCCAATCCTTATAGACACCCATGTTGTCATTTCTCATGCTGCTTTGGAAGGTATTGGCATAGTGGGAAGGGAACTCTTCTACCTTCAGCTCATCTTCCTTGATCATCCTGGTCTTTTTATTCAAGTGATAGATGGCCATGTCCCAATTATGTATCATGGAAAGTCCATGAACATATATATTGTATCAATAAAGGATGACTTCATGAGTGAACCCTAACTAGGATGAATAGAATTTGAAACATGGGATGGACACTTCATCTGGTAGCCTAATGTTCTACTACAAGTGGCTTTCAATTATAAGATAATACTTCTCAAACTATGTCAGCATGCCCAGAAACATCTGATTTTCTGATACAACCCTATTATTGTGGTGTATATAATGGTTCCCAATCATATCTACTATTGGCAAAGAAATATAGGATTCGATATCAGTGGTGTTATGTTCATTGACCATGTTGGTTGAACCTATAAATACAAAGGATTATGTGTGAAATAAAAAGGGTTTGTTGTGAAAAAGTTGGTTTTCATGCATGATCAGTCGATGGTCATAGAAAATGTCAGAATCTTCATAAATTCATAATCGTTGAAGAAGATGAAACCATGTGATATAGCATCAGAAGCTTGGTGTTCGACATAGAAAATCTAAACTAACACACATGAGAGAATACTTCATATAACAGGGAAAGTCAAAGTGTCATACGTAGGGCCCCCTCTACATTTTTATTTAAATCGACCTATATATCCATGCATGCATAAGAGAAATTGTGTTCCCCCAGATGTTTTTTCATGCACATCATAGAATAAACCCTTCTCTTTAAGATTTCCCTTAAACCCAACCTTCTAGTCCCCATTATGTTTAGGTTATGATGAGGTAATTTGTTGGCACCAAATTCCTACTAATTCCACAACATCATTCTTTGGGTAAACCAAATGTGCCATCCAACTTAATGGAAAATACCATGAATGAAAAGGATGGTGTGTGCATGATTACATGTGTTCACACAAGATTTAAATCAATTTGAAAATCCATTTTATTCCCAATGGTATGTCAAACCTCCCATGACCCAACCCAAAGGTGATCGGGATACAAATCCCCAATCCTTCCTCTAATAGGCTAGGGGATGACGATTAGTGTCATGTAGACATATGAATAACATGGTAAGCATTACATATGTACCTATACACATACAAACATATCTATGCACAAAAAATGATTATATTTAAAAACTACTAAGTATCCAATGCATGAATATATCTATATCCCACAACCAGAGTAAAAAAGAAGTACTGAAAGTTAAAGAAGGGATAAAATTCCCACCAAAGAAAATGATAAAAGTGTCCAACCTTCTAAAAAGGAGGGTATCACTATCAAATGAAACTAATAGAAATCTCTTCATCACCACTCCGATAAAATCCTCGGTCTGTATAGGTCACTAATCTCTGTCCACCATGGGTCCTTCATAGACTTCGTCGAAAGGCCTATGGTGTGCACAAGGACCAAAAAATGTTTACGAAAAGCCCATGTAGGGCGAGTATAAAAATACTCAGTAGGTTCCCAAAAACCTCAAAAAGAGAAATGTAGAAATTTAATAGAAAAATAATACTCATTCTAGCCAAAGGGAACTGCAATCAAGAGTGAGAATCCAAATCGACCCATCATCAGTTGTACATGGAAAATCATCTCGGTCTAAAAGGGGTTTCAACCTCAATCTATGAAAACACCGAAAGAATCCCTAGAGATTATATAGATATACTCATCTTATCATCTAAGCCTCGTGAGGTTACAACCTCATAGCTAGAACAAATATTATCTTCATAAACTCTAACCATAACGCGAAATGTGGACAACACACAACATCAGCTCAGCCATCCGAGATGGTACCTGTCTGAGAGATGCACATCAATGGGAACAACTCTACCATTTCTAATTGTATGTTATAGAGAACGCGCTCCATCAGGAACATATTACTATGTCCATCTCTAGTTACTATAACCAAATGTTCAGTCATCGTTACCATGCACCCAACACAATCTAAAGAAACCCTTGTTAAGAGTCACACCCCTCACCACTGCACACATTCGTTGGATCAATACTCCAAACTATGCACCGCATGAATCCTCTCTATTGATAGAAAAAACACTCCCTCTCCTCACTACTTCCTCGTAGTTGAGGTAATACTACTACTAACTAAACTTTGAAACTTTTGTCGCTCCTGTATATAGTGGCTCACACCTTAGTCTGTTGAGGGATCACTAACTCCTAGTGAGTTATCATTAATTTCAAGTAGAGGTTCCTACTCCTTGTAACTATATCCCATAGCCAGGGGATCTATAACTCCAATGTAGGACTCACCCCTACTGCTACTTGGATACGAGGGAGTATTAATCCATATGTGGGGACCTGCACCCTGAAACGATAGTGGATTAGTACTCAATGAATGGAGGACCCAAACCCTAATAGGATGATGGAGTTAAAATCTATAGATTGAGGACCCAACCTTAATCCATTAGGGGAGTACCACTCTATAGCTAGAGGACCCACACCCTGGTATGATAGGGAAGTAACTACTTTACAACCTCATTCATTATGGGGGAAATACATCTGAATACTACAGGTAAGTACCAACACCAAACTAGAGGTCCCTCTCTCTATAATGAAAGGGGAGTACTGACTCTGCAAGAACAACACATATGGAGGTCCCACACCATAGAACGACAAGGGAGTACCAACTCATAGTATAGAGGACCCACACCCAGTCACGGTAGGGGAGTACCCACTCTATCTATATGTTATATATGGAGGACTTGTACCATGGTACAACAGGGGAGTACCAACTCTACAGATAGAGGTCCTGTACCCTGTAATGATGGGTGAGTACCCACCCTACCTTCCAGCGGGTATGTAGGGGTTGTTCCCTAACATGGTAGGGGATTACTATCCAACTTTACAAACTTCATGGGGAAACCCACACCCTAGTCCATCATATGAGTAATAACCCCAGAAGGAACTATTTAAAGGAAATGATCCCATTACCACAACGTGGGGAATCCTATCTTTACCTATGTAGAGTGGTATTGGAAACACGCTCCCTGATGATTCAAGGGAGTGTCAGTCCCAACATCTCTCTTCAAAGACAACACTAATCTCCAACATTATCTCAGCACATATTCATGAGTGACATTATTGATTTATTCCACCTCATATCACATAATTTGTAATAGATACCATCTTCACATTATATGTGGAAAACCACTTAGGAATGCCTATTCAAAATCCTGAATCTGAATCATAGATAAGAAGATACGGAAGACAAAATATCCTAGGAGAATCTACTAGGAGTAAAAGTAATGAACCAGGGCACACATAGTGTTTGATCCCACCCAAAAACCTTGTTCTTATCCTCTGTACAGAGTTTAATAACCCATTTAGGGGTACATGACACATATATGAGGTACGCATTGTGTCCCTCTTCACACGACCCCTGGCTATGTTTCACATCTACATAGCTCGGCCAGTCGTGTCCCTTACATGTCATCCACCCCATACTACATGGTGTATTTTTGATAAAAAACCACCTGCTTGTGTTGGTTTCCTATGTCCGTGTACTAGACCCCATGCCATGTACCTTGGTTGTGTGTTAGTGCAGGACCATTTAGTTTCACACGGCTAACCCAAACCATGTCCCTCGGTCACATGGTTTTGGGGAACTACATGGTGTATGACCCTAGTACACAGTGTGTTGTTCCCAAATTTCATATTCCCCAAAATGGACGAGCTTCACAACATGTTTCACTAACATACACACCATGTAGATGGTGATTCTAGTAAGGATTCACCTCCCAAAACCTCTGAATTTTCCTGATTTACCATGAAAACCATATATCCACCTATAAGAGATCTCTAGAAATTGTATTTGGGAACTAGAACCTTAAAACAATATGTAAAACCAAGGGTTCATGACCAAAACTCAAATAATCATACCATGATGGTGAAACACAAAATCTTTACTTGAAGAACGATGCTCAGATCATGTTTGTCCTTGATCTAATGATGATCTGTGTTAGAAATAGAGATCCAAGGCACCACACTTCATCAATTTGGCTCATTTCTATCCATTGGAAAAAGAGAGTAGGAGAGGGAGGTGAGGATAGGTGATCCTTCATTAGTGTGTAGTGTTCCTTAGGGTTGGGGAATTGGTTTTAATTAATTTAAACCAATTAATACCCCTTTCAATTTCATGTCACCAAAAGGCCACTAATTGAAACTCCCTATGTGGATGACCTTAGGTAGAACCTAGGGTAAACAAGACATTCTGAACTCAATGGTGCCCTTATAAATCTGATCTGAGACTCCAAATGGAATTTATTTACGTTTTAATAGAAACTTCATGAATTTGACAAAAATATTTTTAATAACACCGCACTGAGGCTCCCTGGGCCCCGGCTTTTGGTGATGACTCAGCATCTGGCTTCAAAAATATTTTCTAAAATATTCCAAATACTTATGGATAAAAACCTAAGTCATTACATCCTACCCACCATAGGTCTTTTTATTCTCAAAAAGAAAAAACCTAAGCACATGGGAAGAAACAAATCTCCCCACTGGACTCCTACACCAGCAAGCTCACAAATGGTTCATAGGCTAATTACAAGCATTAACTTAGGGGAACCACCAAGATCAAACTGATCTTATGTACAGAATCTTCTAGGACAACATTTCACAAACAATGGGGACATTCCTCCTTTTCTACAACAGGTGGGAAAGGACCAAGAACAATAGTCCATCTGCAGTCATAAGTCTAGTGTCATAACACCTCCTTAATCTTGGGCAGATAATAACAAAACCCCATAGTTCATATCCACCCTGGAAATACTATAATGAAACCTCCTCATGTGTTTTTCATTCAAGGTTTATGCTGAAAACGTGAGGGTACTCACAAATGAAACATGTTTTATAAAAATTAAACATCGGGTCTTACAAGTCCCTTTTTTTAAAAACATCCAAATATAACACAGCTCGCCACAACAGAAACACTAACAAACCCACTAGTGGAATCCTAGGTGATTATGGATGGTAGGAAACCAATCCACACAATGGAAACATCATAGGGTCTGACTATATTTCTATGGAATGATTGTAAGCATGGATCTCCCTCTCCCATGGCCTCAAAGATAAAGGGTTCAAGCGGGGAAACTCTGCTGTCATGGACAGGACCTGCTTTGACACTCCATCACATAACCTCAAACTAAACAAACAAGCCTAAGGAACTCATCCACCACACTTTGATATAGTCCACTTTGGGTTGCACTAACTCGCCTTCATGGTTTTTGTCGTGTCACAAAACTGTGACTCTGTGGGAAATGTTTCCCACTTCTACATGAGTTCAAAGAAACATCAAACTGCACCACATCCTACTCAAGCATGTCACGTACAAATATAATTCCAAACACATGAGGGTATTCACAAAAAACAAAGGGATTACCAAACACACATTTAGTCTTACTGGTCCCTCTGTCACAACTATCAACATGGGGTTCTACTGATTCCTCACATCACTCTCATTAAACCTCAAGAAGAAATGGAAAGAAAAGAGTAACCATAGTAGTGTCTCACAATTGATACTACAATATTAGAAAGGAAACCAGGCATACACCTATTCATCCTTGGATAATTCAGGTTAAAGGCCTCTATAACCTGTAGTTGTCCTCACCCATGTCCTCTAGCTCCCTGAGTCTAGTGTAGACCACCTATGGGTGGTGGTGGAAACGACTCTAATTGCTTTCCTCCTCCTACCTCTCTTCCATCCCCTCTAAATCATCTTCAACTTTATAGAACTCATTTCCCCAAGAACTGTCTTGTCCATGGTTTCTCATCAGACGACTCCCTCTAAACTATATGGTGGGTTGGGAAATATCTAACGATATTTCTCTGTCTGTCTCAATCATAATACCACCTCTCCTATAGTTGTCTGGATCCTCAATGTTTATCCTATATTACTGGACCACATTCATGAGTTTGGGAATGTGTATGCATCTAGCATATAGATACTATCATTCGTCATCTTTCTTCTCATGAAGACACATTATCCTCATGTTCACTACTGTGAGTCACATCCACATGTTCCTTGGATAGGAAACTCTCCACCACCAGAGTGTTCTCCATCACTCCAGCATAGGTGGGATTGCACAGAATATTCACTGACACCCTAATATCTTGACATGAGGCCTGATCAAAGGTCCAGTCATTGAGAAACATATATCAAACCATATATATGGAGTATTTTGACATGTATGTGAACCTCACCAAAAAATCTGCAACTATTTTTCTACCCTTCCAAAGTAGCAAAATCTCCAGGATACACACTCATCTCAACATGGCTGGGTAAAAATATTCCTTG
The DNA here is from genome assembly GCA_963277665.1 of Viscum album. Taxonomy (NCBI): domain Eukaryota; kingdom Viridiplantae; phylum Streptophyta; class Magnoliopsida; order Santalales; family Viscaceae; genus Viscum; species Viscum album. The sequence goes on from OY728126.1 coordinate 751,469,555, forward strand.
AAGATTCACTCAAACTCAACCCGAGGGAGCATCCCTTCATCATGTGATTGTATAACCAAAATCCACCATCCATTTACTAATCCCTTTAGAAGGATCACCGCTAGGACCATCATATTATCCAGAGTTGACCTAGCTAAGAGGAAAACTCATGTGACTTCCTCAAGCTAGTATTCTACTTCATGGGGGTTAGGATCGCCACAATACCTTAGAGGTCGCTTCCTATGGAACTCATGTAGTACACTCAGCCTACACACATCCACATTCTGAACTACCTATAAAATTTTCTACTCAATAGGTGGTGGAACTAACTAAAGGCCACCCGAAGGTAATGCCTCAAAATTAGTTCCCTTCACTAAAGCCTCATCATGGAGAAGATCGTCATAAAAATCACACCATGGAATCTAATCTGGTTTTCATCGTAGTGGCATCCTAAAATAGAATCAAGATGTACCATGGTCAAATAGTATATCATGTGGGATGACTTAAGAAGTATAGGAAAAATCAAAAACTCAGTCCAATATGAATCGTCTACTATGTATTTCCTAGTGACCAGTGTCCTAATGTATCGAGGTGAAAAGCATGTTATTGGATTCTTCATGAATGGATAGGTTAGCCTCTGCGCAAACACTTGAACCTCTTGCATGAGATACAAACTCGAATCATCATAATAATATCTCTAAGAAACCCAAACCAAGTTCACAACCATGTATTATCAAAGTGTAAAACTTCTCTAATACTTCTCTTTCATGACCCGGCCCAATGGAACCTGGGCCGCAACTCCCCAATCCCACATCCTATATGCTAGTAGATAGTGACTAGATCTGAGTAGTCATATCAATAACATGGGAGACATTTCTTATGTACCTATACAAACATGCACATCTCCATTCTCATAAAATTATGAAATGAAAAAACCACTATGTAACCAATGAATTTGTTCATCTAAATCCCACAACCAGAGTACAACAGATGTACTGAAAGTGAAAGAAGCAAAAACCAATTCCCAACAAATAAATAAATAAAATAATCCATCTTGATCAAATATGGGATTACATTCAACTAAAATGGACGAAAATATACTTAGAACAACCCTGATAAACACCTCATTTTTTTTTCTAAAACACTAAACTCTAACTACCTGAGGTCCTCTGTAGACTCCATCGAAAAGGCATGTGATCTGTTGTGACATTCTGGACCCAAATTCAATTTAATAGGTTCTCTGAGCCTGGTGGGCCACATGGCCGAAAGTGCATCTCCCCAAATTCTAGAGGCTTCCGACTAGTAGCGAGGTCCTATGGTGTGTCTATGGGGATTAAATTCCTTCAATAGCATACTGTAGCATATTGGAAGGAATATAAAGAAATAATGAATAGAAAAATAAATATAAATAAATAGTGGAATAAAACTGATGAAATAGATAAACAAAAAAAGTAATAATTGTATGAACTGAAACAATGATGATGTAATGACATGTTACTAGAAAACTACAAAACATGGATACATGAAAATAATAATAACATGTTCTATAGGGTAAATGAAAATAAAGACTACTCCAAGAATCCGAAGATCCAACTCGATCATCTATTATCGAGCTCTATCCTATCGGTAAGAAATAAAGTGATTGAAGTGGTATTCTTCTCTTTATCAACACTTTTAGTCATGCAATCTACTTCTGGTTCCAAATGGTGCCTGAAGAGGGTGGGAGATAAATCTAAGTGGTCCACCACCAATAGTGTCTATAAAATTTGGCTCATATAACGGAGTATAGAAGTGTGAAGTAATGTATATATAAATTAAAGAAAGTAGTACAATATAAATAAATACCCAAGTACCAACTTCAGCCCTTGTCTAGTGTCTGAACATGTAATCATTTCCTTATTTAACTATTACAATTTAACGTGAATAGATCATGTGAGGCATAGATAGAACTGAAATCAACTCATGAAGTTATAACTAGTGAATGTCCCAAAACATAACAAGGCATCCAGAAATGATATACAGTGAGAGAGTTACAGGGTAAAAACCAAGGTAACCTAGATCTCATGAAATGCTAACTTAGTAGAATCTGATTCTAGCTAAGAGGTAAGAGTGTAATACAAGGAGATTAATCTAAGGCATTCCACAATGAGGTGCCTACCAAGTCCAAGGTGATCGACCAAGTTAAAACCGGGCTAAGAAAAGATAGGGCCCTATGGACTTTCACCATGGAACCTACTAGTCAATGCTAGATCCAAGGAGTGTATCTGAGGTATCCTGAAGTAATGTGAAGGACCCTACGTTAGTATACCAGGCATCTAAGGAATAGAAAATAACCAGAGTCTAAGTGGATATCTATATAAGAACATTGTGTCCTTGAATTTAAATTTAGATCCTGAGTCCCAAGGTATTCTGCTCTTATAATCCAAGGCAAGCCTGAGTCAATCCATCCAAATTTGATATTATAATAATGTAATCATTAATTAGGTTCAAGCCCTATCTTCCATTAGTATGGATAGGCCAAGTAGTGTTGCAACCATTTAATCAAGCCTTCATTAACCATTAAGGCATATTCAGTTATTGTGGCTCACTCAAATACCATCCATCAATATGGAAAGGGGTGCTACAGATATGCATCCTTTATTCAATATCTTTTTATAAGGCCAAGTTATATACATAGAATACATTCCATTCCACATTTCATATTTAATAATCATTTTAATGCACTTATCTTAGGTGGGTCATATGGTGATCATACATGGTACATGCCATTATGAAATTATCATTAATAACAAGTCATTTATTATAAGATTACTCACCATTAAGAAGGCAAGAAAGGGAACACCCAAATCATGGCTCAAACATATCGAAACACTAAAACAAAATTATAGCATAACCTTAGACATGATGTGGATTGAGTTATGGTTGCAAATTCTAACAACTAATCACATATTTGTAAAGATCCCAGCCAAATGATTCTAAAAAATATAATCATGGCATGTAAATTTATGAAATGGCTTCTGATGAAATCTATGGGGCCCACACGAATATTCTAAAGGCAATGAACTTTAAAGATGAGTTATATATCACCCACCTTATGGTTGTACGATCCTTCTCCTCTGGTATCGGCCCTTGATTTTCCTAAGATCAGAGTAGATCTAAGAAAATGTGAAAAATTATCACATAATGATATCTAGGTCATGAGAAAGAGAGGATAAGAACTGATAAAGAGGATTTGAGTACTTACCGTTGCACATCCAATGTGATGAACGAAAGCTTGATCGACTGCCAGACGAAGGAGATCTCTTGATCCCTATATTTGGCCTTCAAAAAGATCTAAAATGAGAGGGAAAGGGGGTTAATACTTCTAGTTCTTAGATTAGGAAGGAAGGGTTGAATTAATAGATCAATAAGGTCATTTTGGAAATTTTACACAAGATTTTAGCCCGCACATGGTTTTTCCGCACAGTTTTCCAAACCATGCGCAAACCGTGCGAGACAGTTTTTTCGGAAAATACATCCTACACACTGTTTGATCAACCCATGTTCAATCCATGAATAGGTACCTTAGAAAAAGTTAATTTTCATGGTTATTCTACATGGTTGTGCACAAACTGTGGGAGAAGGATTTTTCTAAAAAACCCATCTGCACAGTTAGGAAAAACGTGCAAAATTACTATACGTTTTACTCTAAACAATGTGCCAAGCCAGTTTTTTTCAAAAAGATTGGTTTTGGTCTATAAACAAGCCCCATACACCCTCATAACCTTTACTAACTCATTAGGAATTCATTTCAGGTAAAAGTAATGATTTAGATAGAAAATCGAAGGATACGTACCTAAGTGAAAAAGTGGGTTCTCACATCTGCACAAGGCACAGAACATATACGGGAAAAGATTGTGTATGGGTGAGTATAAAAATACTCAGTATGCACCCCAAAACCCCAAAAGGAAAAGAGATCAACTAAAAGGCAATAGTATGCTCGACCTAGCCACAGGGAACACCAATCGAGAGAAAACACCATCTTGAACCATCATCATCTATATAAGAAAATTAATCTCTTTATATAATGGGTGTCAGCCCTGACATGTGACAAAACCACATAGACTCCTGGAAATCATCCATATAATCTCATCTCAGCACCCAAGTCTCACAAGGTTCCAACCTTACAGACTGCAACATGATTCTCTTCGTAGGCATAACTGTAACACCAAACCAAGATAACACACTCCACAAGTTCTGTCATCCCAATGGCACCCCTTCGAGAGATTCACTCCATCTGGAACAACTCTACCATTCTTAATGATACATCCAAGGGAACATGCTCAATCAAGAACATCTTACTTTTTCCAGCTCTAGTTTCAAAAACCACAAGTCTTGTCATCGTTACCTTTCACCCAATTCAATATAAAGAAACCTAAGTGAATAGGCTCACCACTCACCACTGCAGATAGTTTAGGTATCACTAATCTAAACTATGAACCATGTGCATCCTCTTTAACCAGAGAGAATGAAGGGACCCACACCTTTCCACTACGTCGAAGTCTAGGGAGCATTGCTCCTAACTAACCAGTGAATCCTTTGTCACTCTTGTATGGAGTATACCGCACCTCATTCCATAAAGGGATCAATAAATTCTAACTAGCTATCATTCATATCAAGTGGAGGGTCCCACTTCTCGTAACTATATCCCATAGTCGAGGTAGATCCAACTCCAAAGGAGGACCTAGTCCCTACAACTACTCAGGGATAGGGGAGTACTACTACATAAGAGAGAACCATCACCCTGAAATGACAATGGAGTACTACTCAGATAATTGAGGACTCGCACCCTGATACGAATGGGGAGTACAACTCCATAGATTGAGGACCCATACCCTAAGCTGGTACGGGAGTTCCATTCTATAGCTAAAGGACCCACACCCTGATATGACAGTGGAGTACCGACTCTGCTAGCTCATTCACTATAGGGGACCCACAAACTAATATGACATGGGAGTACCATCCCCATGCTAGAGGACCCACTCCTTATAATGACAGGGGAGTGCTAAATCTACTGAAATAACATGTATAGAGAATCCCCACCCTTTAATTATATGGTAGTACTGAATCCTAGGATAGAGTACCACGCCCTATCAGGGTAGGGGAGTACCCACTATATCAATACATCATATATAGAGGACCCACACCCTGGTCCAACAGGGGTGTACCAACTCTATGGATAGAGGACCTGTACCCTGATATGACAAGGGAGTACCTAATCTACCTTGAAATGATTTTGGAAGGCATTCACCCTAACACAGTAGAGGAGAACTGTCCATCTTTACGAACATCACCGAGAAACCCACACCCTAATACATCTGGGAAGTAACACCCCTGTAGGAAACAACTCAAAGGTAATGAACCAATGCCCAAAAATGGGGATTCCTATATCTACATATGTATATTTTTAAGAGAACCCCATTCCCAAAAGATACAGGGGAGTACCAGTCCCAACATATCTCTTCACGAAGAACACTGGTCTCCAATAAAGGCTTAACACATCTTCACGAGAGTTGCTCGATTTATTCCACCTTGTATCTCATAAACTATAATAGAGAACATCATCTCATTATACATGTAAAACCACTCAATATTGGCTATTCACAAGCATGAATCCTAATCTTGATGAATAAGATTTTGAAGATGGAAGATCCTAGGAGAATCTCCTAGGAGAACATGACGAGAACCGTGGCAAACATTATGTGTGAGCCCCCCCAAACACCTCGTCGTGTATCCTATCTACATGGTTTACCAACCTAATTTTTCATGCTAGGAATTTAGAAAAGGTACACATTGTTTCCCTCTTCACTCAGCCCCTGGTCATGTTTCTCTTATACACAGCAAGGATAACCATGTCCCTTACATGTTGTGAAACCCATACTACATGGTGTGTTCGGGTGAAATGGACACCTACCAATGTAGTTTTCCCGTGTACATATATCAGACCTCATGTCAATGTACCAGACCTCATGTTTGTGTGAATTGGTCATGTGTTAGTACAAAACCATGTAGGTTCACATGGCTATCTCAATCCATGTCCCATGGTCACACAATTTTGGGGCACTACATGCCGTGAAACCCTGGTACATGGCGTGTAATCACCAAATTTCATCTTCCTGAAAGAGAAATAGAAACACAGAGTGTCACCAAACTAAACATTGTGTATGTGGTGATTCTAATTTGGAATCACCTCCAAAAGCCTTTGATATTCCCCTGTTTTCCTTGGAACCCGTAAATCTACCTAGAAGGAATCTATAGCAATTGTATTTAGGATATAGAACATAAAAACATGCATAAACAATTATATTGGGACCAAAATAATATCATACTACCTATATGAAAAAATTCTACAGCTTCGATTGAGGAATGTTTCCTAGATCATTTTACTCCTAGATCGGATGATGATCTGTGTCAATAATGGAGATTAACAGCTCCTTGGTTCATTGATTTGGATCATTTCCATTCATCAAAAAAAGAGAGGATGAGAGGATATTATAGGATATGCACTCCACCATTGGTGTGTAATGCGCCTTAGGGTATGGGGGAATTTGTTTTAATTTAGTAAAACCAATTAATTCCCCTTTTAATACCACACCACCAACACTCACCTCATCAAAACCCCTAGTGCAGATGACCTTGGGTCGCACCTTGTGTAAAAACAACATTCTCATCTCAACCGAACCCTAAAAAATCTGACTCAAGACTCTGAACAAGAGTTATTTACATTTCTAGAGAAGTTTCATGTGTTTGACACTAATATTTTTAATTTCACCACACCTAGGCTCCCTATAATATTTTTAAACTGTTATCTCTCCCTATATTAAAAATTAAGGATGTCCCCGTTTATGAGTGACGCAGAATGAGATCCTACTCACATGGAGTGATATCCTCCACACATGGGTAGAGAGGGGATGGGCACTGGGGGAAACTAATAAACATAAACTAGAGATATTTTTCATTTTTCAATAAAAACATATAAAAACGTTGCTAATTAATTTACCTATGTTTCAGAAAAACATCACTAACTTCATTATTTTTATAAACATCTCTATTTAGAGACACCTTAATTATTGAGGTTTTTTAGAAATGTCAGTAAATACTTGTCTCAAAATTAGTCATTTTTTGAGATGTCGTTATTTTGCAACACCTCATATATCGACATTTTTTAGAAAAAATCTATTAATGAACCCTCATTTACCAATGTTTTTGAAAGACATTGTTAATTTTTTTAAAATATTAATATTTTAGGTCCACCGATATTATTATTATTTTTTTGAATTTTTTTATTTTACCCACTTTTATTTTTAAATTTATATTATGTGTTTTTTGAAATTTATATGAAAATATAATATGCATATATTTTTTGAAATTTATATGAATTTATAATATATATAAATATATTATGAAATTTTTATAAATTTCTAATATATATTTCCAGCATCCACCCCTACCCCCACTCACATAGTCCCCATATTGTACCCCACCCAAACCTGTCTCGTGTCTCGTCGAGAAATTTTTTTAAATGGGTTTTTGAATTATTTTTTTCCGAAATGGGTTAAGGTTCTAAATATTTTTAAAATTGGGTCTAAGATGTGTGAACCTCAATTATGCATCCTTCATCTTGGGAGAATGCATGAATGGGGTTCACGCATCTTCCGCTGAGTCTGGGATGCATGAACGGGGTTCACGCATCCTGTAAAAACCAAATAAAGGATGGGTGAACCCCGTTCACGCATCCTACAGAAAGTTTTATTTTTTATTTTATTTTTATTTTTTTAAAAGTTTTTTTTTATTTTATTTTTTTTGTTTTGTTTATATATATATATATATAACAAAACATTTCAACAGAATTTATCTGCTATTTAATATCCAGCAGTTCTGCCGTTACAGCAGTCTGCATTCTGACATACACCCTCACCTAGGGCTCTCTATTATATGAGGGCTAGCCCTGGAAATCATTCTGCATTTTCGATGTGGGATTCAGCTTCTCTCTTTCCTGCACAGAACATTCTGCATTTTTGATGTGGGATTCTGTTTCAAGTACGTGACTTTTAAAGACTATAAAATACAAACTATAATACCAATATAAATGAAACTTAAAACATGGATTAAACATATAAGAAATTGTTGAAAATAAAATAAATTTCGTAAAAAATGTGGATAATTAATAATTTATAAGCTTTCAAAGTCACCAACATGAAACATAAAATTCTTTTTCAAATACGTGTCTTTGAAAGACTATAAAATAAAATCTATAAGACAAATATGAATGAAACATAAAATATGGATTAAATATATAATAAATAGTTGCAAATAACAGGAATTTCATAAAAATGTTGATGAAAAATAATTTATAAGCTTTCAAAACCACCAACTTGATACTTAAAAACGTTTCAAGTGCGTGGCTTAGAAAACCTATAAAATAAAAACTATAAAATCGATATAAATGAAAATTAAAACACAGATTAAACATATAAGAAATAGTTAATGATTAATTAGTTAATTAGCCTTATAATTATTAATTATTTAATAATTAGTTAATTAGTAATATAATTATTAATTATATAATAATTAATTAGTTAATTTGTAATATAATTATTAATTACATAATAATTAATTAGTTTATTATTAATATAATTATTAATTATACAATAATTAAGTATTTAGTAAGTAATATAATTATTAATTATATAATAATTCATTAGTTAATTAGTAAATTAGTAATATAATAAATAATTATAATTATTCATTACAATTATTAGTTATTAATTATTAATAATTAATTATATAATAATTAATTAGTTAATTAGTAATATAATTATTAACTATATAATAATTAATTAATTGATTATTATATAATTAATTTTTAATAATTAATGAAATAGTTAATGATTAATTAGTTAATTAGCAATATAATTATTAATTATTTAATAATTAGTTAATTAGTAATATCATTATTAATTATATAATAATTAATTAGTTAATTTTTAATATAATTATTAATTACATAACAATTAATTAGTTAATTAGTAATATAATTATTAATTATACAATAATTAAGTATTTCTTTAGTAATATAATTATTAATTATATAATAATTCATTAGTTAACTAGTAAATTAGTTCTATAATAAATAGTTATAATTATTCATTACAATTATTAATTATTAATTATTAATTATTAATTATATAATAATTCATTAGTTAATTAGTAATATAATGATTTAGTATATTATAATTAACTAATTAATTTTTATATAATTAATATTTAATAATTAATAATTATATCGGTAATTAACTAATTAATTATTATATAATTAATCATTAATAATTACAATTAATGATTATATTATTAATTATAACTCTTAATTATATTAATAATTATAATTAATAATTACATTACTAATTAACTAATTCTTTATATTATAATTAATAATTATATTAACAAAATAATTATTATATAATTAACAATTAAAAATTAAAAATTAAAATTTATAATGTATAATTCTAATAAATAATTATATTACTAATTAAATAATTAATTATTATATAATTAATAATTAAAATTTATAATTAGTAATTATATTACTAATTAACTAATTATTTAGTATATAATTAATAATTATTAAATATAATTAATAACTATAATTATTAATTATATTATTTATTAATTATTGTATAAATAATACTTATATTACTAATTAACTAATTAATTCTTATATAATTACTAATTAATAAATAATAAATAATAATTATAAGGAATAATTATAATTACTAATTATAATTACTAATTATATTACAAATTAAATAATTATTTATTTTATAATTAATAATTATATTACAAAATAACTAATTAATTATTATATAATAAATAATTAATGATTATAATATATAATTATATTACAAATTAACTAATGAATTATAATCTAATTAATAATTAATAATCAATAATTAATAATTATAATTAATAATTATAATTAATTGTTATATTATGAATTAACTAATTAATTATCAATTAATAATTATATTACTAATTAACTAATTAATTATTATATAATTATATTACTTATTAACTAATTTATTATTATATATTAGTATATATTAATTAATAATTAATAATTAATAATTAATAAGTAATAAGTAATAATTAATAATTAATAACTAATAATTAATAATTAATAATTAACAACTAATAATTAATAATTAATAATTAATAATTAATAATTAATAATTATATTAATTATCAACTAATTAATAATTATATTTCTAGTTAACTAATTAATCATTAACTATTTCTTATATGTTTAATCCGTGTTTTAATTTTCATTTATATCGGTTTTATAGTTTTTATTTTATAGGTTTTCTAAGCCCCATACTTGAAACATTTTTAAGTTTCAAGTTAGTGGTTTTGAAATCATATAAATTATTTTTCATCAATATTTTTTACAAAATTATTTTTATTTTCAACTATTTCTTATATATTTAATCCATGTTTTAAGTTTCATTCATATTTTTTCTATAGTTTTTATTTTATAGTCTTTTAACGACACACATTTGAAACATTTTTAAGTATCATGTTGGTGACTTTGAAAGATTATAAATTATTATTTATCAATATTATTTACTAAATTCTTTTTAATTTCAACAATTTTATATATGTTTAATCCATGTTTTAAGTTTCATTTATATTAGTCTTATAGTTATTATTTTATAGTTTTTCAAAGTCATGTACTTGAAACAGAATCTCCCATCGAAAATGCAGAATGTTCTGTGCAGGAAAGAGAGAAGCTGAATCCCACATCGAAAATACAGAACGATTTCCAGGGCTAGCCCTCATAGAAAAGAGAGCCATGGGTGAGGGTGTATGTCAGAATCCAGACTGATGTAACGATAGAACTACTGGATATTAAATAGTGGATAAATTCAGTTGAAAATTTTTGTTATATATATATATATATAAACAAAAAAAATTTAAAAATACAAATAAAAAATAAAACATTTTGTAGTATGTGTGAATGATGTTCATGCATCCTTTATTAAGTTTTTACAGGATGCGTGAACCCTGTTCACGCATCCCGGACTCGGTGGAAGATGTGTGAACCCCATTCACACATCCTCCTGAGATGAAGGATGTGTGAACGGGGTTAACACATCTTAGACCCAATTTTAAAAATATTTAGAACCCTAACCCATTTTGGCAACAAAAAAATTCAATTCCCCATTTAAAAAAAGTACTTTGTCTCGTCTCAGCCGCAAACCACCTGAGTCCCTTATCCCTTGTCCCATCCCCACTCGCAGTATACCCAACCACTTGTGTCCCCCTCATGTGTCTATTCCCGCCTCGTCCACCCCAACCAATCCCATTCCGTGTCTCTTATGACCTCCCCCACCCCAGAACCCTCCCTCCCATCCATGTCCCATCCTACCTCACCCCCATCACACGCCCGCCTCATCCACCCAACTAACTGCTATCACCACTCCTCCACGTTCCTAATAAAAGGGGTCTGTATTGGAGTTTGGTCATTGGACTTCTGTTATTTCAATAGATGACCTGACGAACACACCCATTATAATTTTAATAAAATAATTGTATTGTGTTATATTTATATATAAATATGAATAGATTTTAGTATTTATAAAATTGATACAATATATATATTATATACATATATTAATATATATATGTTTAAATTATTATATATATATATATATGTCAATATTTTACATATATTTTTATATATATATTTTATATTATGTCTATATTTTATGTTTATTTATATGGCTATCTATATGTTTATTTATATATATTTATTTATATATTTTATATATGTTGTATCGTTATATGTATATATGTTTATATATATACACACATAAGTGTGGGTGTGTGTGTATAAATGTTTACATATATTTAATTAGACATCTTTTAAAATACTTCTAAAAATAGAGACGTTTTCTTAAAAACTTGATTAAATTTAAAATATTTAGTCGTATTATTTTATATTTACATATATAAATACATTTCAATATTTAAAAAATTAATATTATATATATATTTTTATATATAATAATATACCTATAAATAGATATGTGTGTGTGTGTGTTCATATATATATATATCTGTGTGTGTGTGTGTGTGTGTATTTATAATTTATATTTTTTAGATATATATGTTTATTTTATGTTTATATATGTTAAGTATAAAAGTCTATAATTTATTTTTATAATATATATATATATATATATATATATATATATTTAAATATATTATATATATGTTTATATTATATATATATATATATATATTATATGTTTATATTGATATATATATACATGTTTATGTGTGTGTGTGTGTAAATATATATGTCTATGCAAACATATATATAATTATATTAATTTTAAAACACTGGTAAAAATTTCAATAAAATAGCTACGATTTCTTAAAAACAAGACTAAATATAAAATATATGTGTGTTTTTAAATATAAACATATGTATATATATCAGTGTGTGTGTGTTTGTTATTATATATATAATAGATATACTTATATATATATATTCATATATCGGAGTCTGTGTTTAAATATATTAATATATATGTCTGTGTTTATATTTTGTATTTTATGTTTATATTTATATAAAATATTAAATTTTATTTTATTATATTTTACATATATGTTTATATATTATATATATATATATATGCGTGTGTGGGTGTTTATATTATATATAATATTTATATGTATGTGCATGTATAAATATATATAATTATCCCCAATTTAAAACGCTGGTAATAATGTATCTAAAATAGAAATTTTTTCTTAAAAACGTGACTAAAATTAAAAAATATGTGTTTTTATATATAAATATATATATATATATATATTATATATGTGTGTGTGTGTGTGTGTTTGTGTTTATATATATATATATATATATGTGTTTATATATATGTGTGTCTGTGTTTATATATGTTTATATATTGGTGTTAGTATTTAAAAAATTAACATAGTATATATTTATATATTTATATATTTATATATTTATATATTTATATATTTATATATTTATATACATATATTAATATATATATATATAATATTTTATATTATTTTATGTTCTTATATATATAACATTATATTATATTATATATATATATACATTTATAATTTTCATAAATGTTTTTAGTTTATATTATATATATGTATATATGTTTATATTATATTATATTATATATATATATATATGATTATTTGGTACATTATATACATGTTTATATTTTATGTCTATATATATGTTAACATTTTGTGTTTATATTTTAGGTTTATATATATATATTTATATTTTATATATACCACATGTTTATATTAACATATACATGTCAATATGTATATATTTGTGTGTGTGTGATTGTAAATATATGTGTAAGTATATAAACAATTATGATTATATATATATATATATATATTTCCATGTTTTAAAACACTAATAAAAATGTCACAAAAATAATATCATTTTCTAAAAATTGTGAGTAAGTTTTAAATATACAAGTGTTTTTATAAATAATAATATGAAATTATATATATATATATTAATATATTTATGTGTGTGTGTGTGTCTGTATATATTTTTCTATATTTATATATTTATATATATATATATATATGTTTGTCTCTTTTAATATATATATATATATATATATCTAAATGTATATTTATATTGATGTGAGGATATGATCTATATAGATATTAATATTATAGCGATGTTTTCTAAAAAATGTCGCTAATTTAGTAATGTGTTTCAAGATAGGTGTCTAAATTAGTGAATCCTTTCAGGGAAACATCGCTAAATTAGAAATGTTCTTCAAGAAATGCTGCAAAATTTTCAAGGATTTTTCAGAAAAGTCACAAAATTAGCTATGCTTTAAGAAAATTTCTATAAATAAAAAAAATCTAGAAAAGTTGATCAATTAGTGGCATTTTTTGGAAATGTTGCTAAATTAGCGACATTTGTTAGAAAAAAGTCACTATGTTAGTGATGTTTTCACAAAACATCGTTAAATTGTCAATTTTTCTAGAAAACATCACTAAAAAGGTCTATAAATTACAGTTTATGAAGTGATCCTTTATACCACCCGTACTTGCAATCCTCAATCCCTCTCCCTTTGGTATTTTTCTCCATGTGAACCTCGGGTAGTTTCAATTCATAATCCCCACACACCATTGATAGAATGCTCTGTGTATTACTGACATGGAATGATATCTATCTCACACAGAATGAGATTTATCTCACACAGAATGAGATCCTCCTCGTATATAATGATTTCCTCCTTAGGTAGCTTCTATGCATGAGAACCACATCATCCCTCATTGGTGCATCATTCACGACATGACTAGAAGGTCAATGTCTTCCTCTAGTTTCTCACATCGAGCATGAATCACTTAGGCTAAGGGATCAATAGTGGCCATGATACCGAACCATCTCCCCCTCATTGGAATCCCTCGTGGAATAAGTGTCAGTCTTCATCCACCCACCTGGCTCACTTCCATGCCTAAGCCCCAAGCGAACGGGCATCCCTCCTGGAGTAAGCCCCAACCATATGCGCCATTTTCAAGGCCCTCCTCGTTAGGTGTAAGCACAACTCCCCATCTATAACTACTTGAGATTTGATTCCCAATTACTTGGGATACATAGGAATCCTCACTAAGGTCCAGATCCAACAATCATCCCATTCTGTCCACATGACCAATAATTCGTCCTGGTTTTACCTAGGCCATCAAATATCGATAAAATCATGAGTCCAATATAGATCATTCCTATATGTAGGCCCCATCTATATCATTGTTTCTATTTATAGAACTCATACATTACTCATTTGTATTCCCTCACACTGTCGATCGAACTACATGGTTTTTGATCTCTATCTCCAAAACATGGTATATAGGATGCCTCTTTGACGTTCAATCCCAACAAATGATAAACCTTGGTTTCCCCATAGGGGTTAACCTCATTGATCCACCTCTGGCAGTGTTAAAATCAGCCTTCACAGTGAATCATCTTCTTCTATGGGACCACACCTTATAGGATCCACCTCCATGGGGTGTTCTAATCCATCCATAATTAAACCATCCAAGTACTCCATCCAAGAAATTTACCTCTCTAATCCGCCTCTACGGGGCATCCTAATCAATTTCACTCCTTCTCCAAAAAATTTTAAACATGTGATCCCAATATACTACCATTTTTTAATCAAGGTATGCCTGAGGAAGACCTAAAATGATATGAATTTGGAATTAGATACCTCTTGATCGAAATTGGATTCCTCGAGTTATGTTCTTGAGATGACTCCATGAGATACCCTCTTATAAGGAAGAATATAGGTGACGGATTTTATAACATCCAAACATGCCAGGGATTCCCAATGTGACTACTCCCTTACCAATAGGTTTCTTCTCTATCAATACCCCCCTTTGAATATATTAACTGAATATGTGTAATTAGTTAGTGTCCACAAAGATATAACAATGTGAATAAGTTTCACGAACATGTCTTAATCTATACGGAAGACCCAGAATATGTGATAATTTCCATGGAGGAAAACATAGAATGATAAACTGATATCCCATCATTCTATTTTCATCGCTAAGTATCCATCAATAATGACTTTGAAGAAATCCACCTGCCTTTGGAAATCAAAAATATGGGGTAACAAGGAACGCTAGCATTTTCAACCATGTTCGGATGTGTGACGGGGCACCTTGGTGAATGAAATGGAAAAAAGGGGCTTCAAGAGGTCTTCCCTAGGCTTTAAAACTCACTAGTACATCTACATGACCTTCTTATAGTCATCTGATTGTGTGTCTCTTAGGTGTTCATATGAATCGTTCGATCATGGCCACCTTCTTCTCACTTTACTTAGTGGGGAAAACAATACCCATATTCATTTATTTCTTCCTTTGTGAATTTTGTGATTCTCATTTCAAGGGCATCAATAGTATCTAATAACACAAAATAATAATACTCTCACCCATGAAATAGATTTTATGGTGATGGTTTTTCCCTTGATGTTGTATGTACTCTATATCCTCAGTGAGTGGTTTGTGTTCACTACATATCACTAAAATGTCATATAGATCTTTTCACTGAGAGATATAAACATGAGGCAGAGGTTTTGGTCTCATTTTCTATAGGAATATTATTTTTATGTAGTCTATAACCCATATATGGGAAATATATAAGAATATTACCTTAGTAATAAATCCAGTGCTGAATTTTTGGATGAGGAATTTGATTAGTTTGCAATATTATAGTTGGATTATACGGAAGAATGATAATTTTATTACATTTGATCAATGGTGGTTTCACACATACTTTTTCACTTGGTGAAAAGGTTGTTTTTTGAAGGTATCAATTATAAGTTCTCACAAGATAGAATATTCTTAGTTTATTCTCTATAATGATTCTCTAAAGAAGGGGAGAATTTTATCCTCCAATAAAGATGGATAACAGTTATACTTATGATTTGAAATGAGGTGGTGAGTTAATTCCATGAATCTACCTTATCTATATATCTTTGTGTAATGAACATGTAATAGGATCTCATCTATCAGTTTTTGTGACTATACATGACTTGTAGTGTTTTTGAGTTAATATTGATATGCCTCATCGATAGTGTTGGGTTCCTAGTTCTCATGATTATAACACTCTTTTACTTTATATTTGGTATATTTTATCCTTTTATTTATTTTTTATTTTTAATTGGTTGAGTGATTCCCAAGAAATAATTGGGAGGATACCTATAATGGGGAAGTCAGAGATTTGATAGAGTATTTAGTATAAGACCTGCAGTTTGGGTAGTCTACTGAGGATTTAAATGCAATGTAATGGGGTTACACGATGTGATTTAATTTTTTGGAAGCTGTCATGAAATGTCTACACAAAATCCATGTTTTACATTCTCTGTACAACTTATACACCATTTAAATATTAAAAATCTTATTTTTAATAAAATGTATTGGGATTTAAAAATATGTGGGATTCAATAATTACATGACGTGTAATTGGGTCACATGCCATGTAAAATCCCAATTTTTTATATTGGTGGTTCAACTTAAATGATCATTTCATTCATACAGGCTTCATTGATATCAACTTGGAGGCTCTTCCTAGGGAATTTTCAAGATCTCCAATCCCTCCAAATCATTCTTTTGATTATTGGTTATCATGTTATATTTGTGTCATCTCTCTGGGTATGCGGTCTTCTTGTCTCTTTCATCCCTCTATCTCTCTCCCTCGTTCCTCCTTGGATCTTGATAGATCTTCATGGGATTGACGTATCAAAACTCTATGTTGGTGAATAGTGATTCTAAATTTTGTTTGTAGATCTTCTTCACCTTTATCCTTCACTAGAGAGTCCCATTGTAGGCATTGGTATTTTGTAAAAAAGGTAGGATGTTCCATTTGAGATTTTCCATTTCATTAAAACCTAATTTTCTTTATTTTTCTAAATTTTATTCAGTTTATTTTTTAAAACTAAAATTTTATGCGAATTGAGATTTAACTTTATATGGGTTGAAATTATTGGAAAACCCCCAATTAGAATATAATGGATACTTTGGATGTCAACTGAAATTTTTGGAATTTATATAATGATTTGAAGATTAATTTTGAGACAAATGGTTTAAATTGATTTGATAAGAACCTATGATGGGTTTTGAATTAAAAATTTATAAAATGATGAAAAACCTATGTTTCAGTTTGAGAATCAAATTGGTATTTGGAAACTAGAAATTGGGAAATTCTTTTTTAATCTTATTTGAAATGATTTTCCCATTATTGATTGATTTTTTGAGAATATTTGAGCATGGGTAGTCAGTTGGTTATATCGGGAAAGTACTCTAGTATGGTAATTCCATAATAATAGATTTTAAATTACAAATCTAAAAAATCTAATAAGGCAGATCTTACCCACAATGAGATTTTGATGGTTCATATTTATCCAGATCTTGAGGGTAATATGTACACATATAGCATGATCACTAATATGAGAAGTGTGAGGATCTTATAAGTTTTAAATATCTTATGATATGGAAGATGAACAATATGATTATTATGATTACTTTGATATATATATTTCCTTGTTTATGAAATTTCTTACATGATACTATTGATTTATATAAACTATATTATATATAATGTTCACTTAATATATGGTTTTAGATGTTTCCATCATTTGAAATTAAATTAATGTTTTGTTTTAAATATGCAATTGAACTGCCATAACTATTTTATTTAAAATGGAAACAATTTTTTTATTATTATTATGGAATATTATTAAGGTACACTTACTGAGACCTAATGGGGAATGTTAACTCAAATCCTACCTTTTTCTTTTAGAGTTTTTAGATTTTATTCTTCTAGGATTGAATAAAGGGAAAGCGACTCTTTGAGGAGGTTGATGTTCTTAACCATTTTTGTTCTTGAAGATATGATACATTCAGGATGTTTTTTTTGGTCTTATTTGTTTATTGTAATTTGATAATGCACTATATAGGTTTTCATATACGGGGTTGGATTTTGGTACTATCTCTTTTGGGTATTCTTTTATCATACTAATATTTATCTATTTCTTTTATTTTTTTGTGGAAATACGTTCCTCATTTTATATTGTACGATTTTAGGTGCTAATCTTTAACTATTGGAGATTTAGAACACCCTTTAGGCTATGTCAACTCCATCTTGAGTACCAGGGTACCAGTGTATCCTAGATGGGTCATGAAAAAATGGCATCATAGATAGAAACTGATCATATTTCCTTGATATTAGTATCCAATTAGGAATATCTTGTAGGTACATATGATGTAGTTGTGAGTGATTTCCTAGCCAACTCTGATCATAATGAGCTTTATGTCACCATGTGTTATTTAGGAAATGAATGTTGAGGATTATATCTAGTATTTACTAGATTTTTATTTGAGTAGTTTGTAATAAAAATCATGTTTATATATATAATGGGATTAATTTACATGTTTCTATTGTTTTGGTTGTTAATATGAGTAATCTTTTTATGTCTTCAATTTTGATTGATGAAGTTGTGTAGCATCATTCCTCTGAGAAGACATGTGAGTAAGATATAGAGAGAATATTTTGATAAAAACAATGAGTAAATCCTCCCGTGGACCAAAATCTAGTTGAGGTGGTTGTGTGTGATGTCCAATCTCTGGGACAGGCACCTGTACCCATTCCCACTCAGAATCTAGATGTGGAACCTCAAATGAATTATTATTAGACTTTTGTTCATGAGTTCCTTATAAAAAAATCCACTAGTTTTCCATGGTTATAATGATCATCAACAATATGAGAATTGGTTGAACCAGATAAATTTTTTTGAGTTCGTGTAAATTCTAGATTCAATCAATGTGAAATGTTACACCTTTAACCTATAGGTACCCAAAAGGAGATATTGGGATACGATGGTGATGGAGATGAATAATGAGGATTTTGAGTGGAAGGAAATAAAGGTTCTTTTCAAATACAAGTTCTATCTAGAGTATATAGTTTATTCGAAGTCTATAATTTTTTTCAAACTCAAGTGGGCTAAAAAGACTGTTACAAAATATGGCAACTGATTCACTATTCTTATTAAGTTTTTACATGAGATTGTGTCGAATTTAATGACAATGAATAGATAGTTTGGGTCGGACTATCGATCTGAAATACATTATCATGTTTTCATATTAGTGATCTCTTCTTATACTAATGTTATTCATAGGGAGATAATGGATGAGATTGATATGGATGGTATTTCAGGGTTGAAGGGAGTTCTTTTTTCTGCCAATGGAAGTTCTATTAGTTATCATAAAGTGAATCGAAATAATGATGAATCTTATCATTGATCCTAGTAGAAGGGTTCTTCAAGACCAATTATATATCATGGTAGAGCCTAGTTTACATTCTTCCAGTGTGGAAAGATTGGGAATTCAAAACGGTTTTTCACTGAGGTACCTAATATATTTGGTTCATGTGGTTGTTTAGGACACTTGTAGAAATTATGTTATATATTTTATGCCCCACATAGTATCATTGGATTATTTAAAAAAATGTATAGTAGTTTAATCATATGCCTTGTGATATATGTGTTTCTAACCACAAGAATCTAGAAAAAATATAGTTCATATGGTGGAAGAGTCTCCATAGGAAGAAGAGATAGGTCCAACAACTGTGAGAGGTACCATCACTATAGTTTAATCATTAGTGACTTCTTTATTTTATATTGGTGTATTTTACTCATTCATTTGGAATCGTATTGTTAATATGATAATTCTTCCTATATATATTTTATCATATGTTATGGATTTTACTACATCCCTTAGAATGAAGAGAGATTATGGTCTTCATTTTCCTGACATGAAACCTATTGATGTTATTTTGTGGATTGATTATCTCATTGCTAATAAATCTTGAATTAATTATTATCTTTCCTAGGTGACCTTTACTGCACCTGATGGGGTGTGATATATCATTTAGGGAGAATGGGACCCTAGGTCATGTATATTTAGACCATATTATCCAAAGTTGGGGAAATAATAGTAGTGTTTTTTTATGAGGTGCAGAAAAATTTAAGTAAATATTTCTCTCCATTTTTCATTATGTTTCCATAAGTTTTTCCTTCTAACTTATCTGTTCTTACATTGGAAAGGTATTTTTATTTTTCAATAGATTTAGGGATTGGTAATTAGACATTATCTATACCTTTTTACCGAATCGAACTAGCTGAAATGAAAGGTCTAAAAACTAAATTGGATAATCTATTAGAGAAGGAATTTATACAATTTAATGTGTCACCTTAGGTAGTGTGTGTTCTGTTTTATAATTAAGCTAATGGAACAGTTTTCCTATGTGTTGATTATTAGAATCTTGACTGATCCATGGAAATGGAAAAGAATCTATATAAATGGATAGATGATAATTCGACTTATTGGAAGGGGCTAAGTGGTTCTTAAAGGTTGATATTTGATTTGGTTATCACTAGTTAAAAAAAACATGACATTCAAAAAACCATCTTTTGGAGCAATTACGACCATTATGAGTACCTTATCAGGCCGTTTTCTCTAACCATTTATTTTGGAGTATTTTTGGATTTTATGAACATGGTTTTACTAGAGTATCTGCATATATTCAAGGTGGTACTTTTATATTATATCCTAGTTTACTCTAAGTCCATGGAGGCTCATGTGCATCATATTATATCATTTCTACAATTATGGAGAAATCATGAGCATTATTTCAAGCTATAAAAATGTTATTTATGGATTATAGAAGTAAATTTATTTTGAAATGTGGGGTGGAGACATGGTATCTTAGTTATTCCTATGAAGGTGAAAGTTTTTATTACATGGGAGAAACTGTGAAATGTTTTTAGGAGTTGGATCTTCTTGGGTTTAGTTAGATATTATCACCAGTTCCTAAAGGATTTCTCAAAGTTTCAATAGCTGATGACCACTCTGACTTTAAGGGGAGTGATGTTTTCATGGGATGATAAATGATAGAGTTATTTTTTTGAGATAAAACATATTTTTGACTTCTTCTCTGGTGTTGACACTCCCATGGGGAAGGAAGGGATATTTGGTCTTTTTTTATGAAAAAGCTTCAGGTTTGAGCTCTATTATTATATAGGGTGATCACATCACTTCATATGACTCTTGGAATTATAGGATACATGAAAAATATTATCCAACCCAAGGAAGTGAACTTTCAGTTTTGATTCACGTGATTAATATTTTACAGTGGTAACTTTTCATAGAAAGGTTTTACATGTATTATGGGAATAATATCTTGAGTTACATCTTCTCTCAAAAAGATTTTAATCTCTTTTAGAGGATTTCGTTGGAGTACCTACAATCAAATTATTTTGGCATCACCTGTACCCTAGAGAAATAGAATGTTTATAGATGCCTGGGGTAGGAAAATTATCATCCAAGTTCTGAAAAAATCATTGAATGAGTGGAACATGATGGCTCTATTTTCACATTTTCAAATAGTTCTTTGGGAAATAAGTGTTGATGTTATTTTGGATAGTTCCAAGTTTTCCTTCACTCATCCTGAAATTATTACTCAAGAACACCATCTTCATGATGAATTCTGTAACCTAAGATACTCTCTTAATGGTGGGGAATCTGGTTTAGAGTAGTCATTCACCATGAATGGTGTTCTATGTTTTAAAAAAATGTGTTATTATCTATGAGGAAATATGTGGAGTGGGTTTCCATAATTCCCTATGGGAAACTCACCTAAAAACCATGAATTTGTTTTTTGATATGCACTATCCATTTAGGTGGAAAGGTATAAGATGAAAGATTTTTTATTTTATATCTCATTTTTTATACATTCCAACCTGTTAAGATAGAGCATCATAAACCTTTGGGTTTTCTAAAAAAACATCTAATGATGACGTGGAAGTGAGATTATTTCACTATGAACATCATGGTTGGGTTACCTCATAACCTGAAGAGGAAGAATGTGATAGGGGTTTTGATCAATAGGCTCACAAAATAATCTCACTTTATACTCAATCTTGATAACACCAAAGTTTAGTTGCTTAGAAATCTCTATGTGAAAGATAATTGTTTACACATAGTACCATCTACTATAATATATTATAGAGATCCTAATTTTATTTATCATTTTGGTAGATTCATTAATAAGGTACTGAGATATCATGTATGTTTGAGTATGGCATACCATCCGAAAATAGAGGGGAAGAAAGATATAGATATATAGACTCTTGAGAATATGTTTCATGCATGTGTCCTCAATTTTGGTGAATATTGGGATAACCATTTAGGATTGGTTGAGTTCACTTATAATAAGGATTATGCCCGAGGAGGACCGTTTCAAGGTGAGGGGATGATTCAGAAAAAATTACTCTCTAACTATTCATGTATACCATTTCCCTTGGTGATTCCACCTTTATGTATTACGTGTCTACTACTCATGAACCTATAGGAGGGACAAGTCGTAGAAACATCCACAGTGGAGTGGAAATAAAAGGTCCCAATGTTAGGGTACCTATGTTTAGTATAAAATAAATTAGGGTACCTATGATTTTATTAAAAATATAGGGTAATGTTCTAGGTCATTATTGAGACACATTGGGTGGACACAGGGGTTTGTGGTAATGGTCACACGAAGATTTGTTGTGTGGTTGAACATGTTTTGGATAAGAACAAGAGAATTATGACCTCGTATTTTAGTAAATGGTTTAGGGTGAGGTCTTATTGAAGTCTACAAGAATCATGAAAGATCATGTTTCACAGAATAGGGTGAACTATCCTTGGAGTGATGTTCTAGTTCCAATGGGGTTGGTTTTGAAAATGATAATTATCTCACAAAACCCCAAGAGCCTTAAAGGGATTTTTTTCTTAAAATAAATTTATTGGAAATCATGAAAGGAATCTCCACTATGGGTTTAGGTTCTAAAAAACCAATGAGACAGAGTTTCTCAAAAGATGAAAAACTTGGGAATTCCATATCATCTCATTCTCATGAAGCTTATGAATTCTAGGAATTTTAATATTTTTTTAAAAGATAAATGGTTGTTTCATCATAAAATTTTGATATATGGGGAGTATTTATAGTCATAGTAAAGGATATGGATTTTAATTATCAAAATATATAGGATACCATGGATGATTATGAGCTTCACAAAGTGATGAGTTTCAGTGAAATAGATTTACACTGTATGGAGGTCATTTCCTCAAAACTCTGCATGGATGGTGAATTTATTGAGTGGTAGTTATATCCTGAGGATATCAAGGCCACATGATCCACACCACTTGTGACTTCTGTAAAATGTAATCATTCAATTTTCTTTCTACCTTCATGAACCTAACCCATAAGTGAATTTTTCTAGCCATTTTGGCCCATATTTTCTTCGAATATGCCACACTGCCTTCAAAATCTACAATGATGAGTGTACATCGACATCTAAAAATTCCATCCCTAAAATTTGATCTTGATGGGGGAATGGAGAGTTGTATTCCAAGGGAAAACCACCAAAAATTGTCGATTCGAATTCCCTATTTGATAAACTCAGTCATACCACATGCATATAAATAGTGGTAAGAGTCACTTGGCGGACCACATTCTGTTCTAAAATTATAGTAAAATTATCACTTTTTTATGATGCCATATTTAATTAGTTTTTTTCAATATTAATCTTCAATTATCATGAAACTACCCTATTTTCTAACCTGAAATTCCAAAAATATGGCACCTTGAGTTTGAAACATTTGAAAAATTGATCTCAATGTACTTAATATCCATGAACCAACATTCAACAATCTATTCTATAACTTCTATATATATCGGATAAAATGGCCTCCAACATTACTAAGACATTCTCTAATTGGAATAGAATGACGGATGTAAATCTTATGATCAAAGAGAGTGTTTAGAGAGAGTCAAACAAGATTCACATTAATCAGTGCTAATAAAGGATTATTATGACAAACCACTTCTTAAGAGAATATAATTATATGATTTTAGTATAAGGTATAATGTGTTCATCCCTAGGGTTTATCTGGTTAAGCCTACATATTAGTTTTGGAGAATAAATAGATATTACTAGTATAACAAGGCTATTAGAGACCACATTTTGAAGGACCACACATCTCATACCACTTATATGATGGGGATCCATGTGAACAATGTCTATAGGTTGGAATTGGAGGATAATGCATCGCCCTCTCAGTATGATAATATTCTTAATGCGGGTCTAAGAGACTATCTCAAAGGATATATAAAGGAATGATACTTATGACATGGTGGAAACTTCATTGATGAATGGGCCTTAGCATACTTGGAATATGAGTCTTTTCATGAATGTGAAATGGTGCTAAAGAGGGTTTGGATCTATAAGGAACGATGGTGCTCATAATTCAAGTTCTACCATCCTTAAAATGTCATTCCTAAAAATTTGATAGTGTGGTCCTCGGGGACCAATATATTTTATCTTTATTATACAGAGTTCAGTGTTGGTTTATTGGACCTATAACAAATCATGAGGATCCCTATCCAAGTGAATAAATATGAAAAATTACCCCTGTATTAGGATATCTATGATGACCAAGAATGATACGAAATATCACAAGGGTGTTGTTGTCCATAGTTCAAGGGATTAATTACCAAAAACTTGGTATCCATGGCATCCCATTCATGTAATGGTTTTGGTATATATTTTTTTCGAATGAACTAGTGGACATGATACTAGGGATTTTAGGATCATGTATAGGGTAAAAACAATTAGGAAATGAGTACACATGTGGGAGGACTGAGGAGGAGACTGAATGTTGGTTTTAGGGATAGAGTGTGAAGCCCTTGGATCTTGTGGTTGGGCTTGTAGGATTTATCTCCATGCGGATTTATTGATGGATTCTCTATGTTTGAGATGAAAACATGGGGGTGTGCCAGAGCACCCCCATTATAGAGGTGATGTTTGTGATGGGGTAGTGAATCAACCTAGTGGTCTTGATCGTGGAAAATATATACAATTTGATGTTTCAAAAATAGTTAGGTGAAGACTCCCTTTAATATGTAAAGGCCCTTCAACATCCATTATGGTTGGGTCACTGCACACATCAGGGGACACAGATACCCAAACATAATCTCACCTCCTAGAATAGACATTCGGAAATCAATCCTTAACATCATTGGTATTCACTCCCCAGATTGGGCTTAATGGATGTGATAGTGAGGATTGGGATATCAAACTACTTCATTTTTCATATGTTACCTCTCTTTATAGTAATAGTGAATAATAACTACACATGGTCCACTAAACACAGTCTTACATATTTCTATTTCAAGGTAGGTTACTAGTAGAAATGATAGAATGTATGGTAATTTATAAGTTGTACACCCCACATTAATTTTCATTTTAGTTCTTGGTCATCAAGAAACTAACCTATATGGTGTATATGGGGGTATGCATCGAGCATAATTACTCAAATACTAGGAAAATGTATTATTTGTTTGTGTAAAGATAGGAGGGGTCATAATCAATTGCGATCATTAACTGAAGCCTATGGTGTTATACATTAGTACACAATTATTTATGAGGGTGCATATCTCGTAGACTATGAGAAGACCGATGACTCAGTAAAATGAGTAAGGGGACTTGAAACCATTTGGTGATAAGAAAACAACAATAATATCTTTCTATGGAAATAGATTTGGTCTAGTGGGAAGAACTGAAACCATAGATCTGGAAATTCATAGTCTTTTATAGGTGAAATCCACTACTATGGGAGAAGAAACATGCTCAAAACTCTCGAGAAAGCGGAAAAAAGAGGATGGTGGACCCTCTAAAGTAGTTACAAGGTAAAACATATATGGTCCAAGTAAGCAACTGCATTTCCCATAGTATTTGAGCAATCCCATCTTCACTGATTCCTGGGAGAGTTAGGGGATCCATAAGAAAATCATTTCTTTTTTTGATGTGGCAGTGTTTACACACTGAAGGGATATTCCTCAATAGGTCGGGTCATGCATCATAAGGTATCTTTTATCCACAAGTCTAGGTGATTCAATGTATAGCAGAGTAGTAAGACTCTAGAGACTCTCATAGAGTGATATTTTCATTGATAGAACTCGTAACGGTACTTCTGGGTACTCCATCTACTCCAGGTGTTTATATGTATAGAAAAAAAGCTGGTGCAATTAGGATAGATGAATTGGAGGAGTATTGGGGAATTTATTCTTATCAAGTATCCCATAAGAATGGAAATCTTGACATTAATTAAGAAAATATTCTGATCTTCAATGTATTTGATATTACCCAACCTCTAAAAATGCCACCTAAAAATATTTTTCACTTGTAAAGACATTTTCGATCATAGGGGAGGGGGAGGTTCCTAATGAACATTAGGTAGAGGATGAGGGAGACCAAACCCTTAATGTAAAGGTAATGTAGTATAGTGACCCTCTATTTTAAAACATAAAATTTTCATAAAATTTTCGAAATACATAAAACATCCTACAAACAAACACCCAAAGATCGTAATTGTTCAAGTGCATTTGGAAACATGGAAACATTTACAATGGTGCATTAGTGAGAACAATTATCTCCTACTATGTTCTTATTGACTATAACCCTTTCTACGAAACATCAAATATAATACATATATTTATATCCTAGGGTAGGAAACATAAAAAGGGGTGAGCTCATATTCTCAGTAAGGGTAAATAAGGGATACATGTAAGAATAAACATGAACATAGTGGTATAAGAATGTGATCCTAAAAATAGAAGATCATAGTCTGCATATAAAATATGAATAAACTAAAATCATGGCATAAATATTTAAAGTTAATAATACATGAATCATAAGGAAATAAAGAACAAAATCCATGGAAGTATAACAAAATAATTAAACATGGAATTGGGGAAAACACGTAGGCATATAATTTGATTTCAATAATAGCCAAAGAATCACTACCAATATCATATTGGTATTATGTGTTTACACCGCATACTATCTTGGTAGTCATGCTTCACTCCCTTGGTCATCTTAGTAGCCTGATTTCACTCCTCATAACTTCTTGGTTTCCATGGATAACTCCATTTGCAATCTTTGTAGTCAAGTTTCATTCCCAAGTCCATCTAAATCTATCTCATGAGATATTAATATTTATAAAATGCATTGGAGGGAGATATAGGTCCCACCAGTCCTATAATTAAATCATTCATACATATTACAAAAAAACATAAATAATCATATCATAACTCAGGAACTGAAATGGGTATCATAAACATTCAATCATATCATAATACTAGGAAAATATAAATGTTTCATAATCATTTCAAGAGAATCATAACATGTAAAATATATATTCATTTCCTAAACATATAACCCATGTAATAGGAAGTGGTTTCATAAATACCATGACATTTATCATAACTCATTTAGAGAAATAATATGAATGAAACCTTTATATCATTTCTTAGAATGTAATGAGTAACATCACTGGATTTCATCATATATGGAAAATAATTTTGAAATATATTTCAAAAATGTTTCTTGAGTAAAATATCCTTTCATCATTGAAAAAGGTTTTTTAATACATAAAAACATTTAAAAATAATTTTCTTAGAAAATACATCAAAAAGAGTTATAAATAAAACTTCAAATCATTTTGAAAACCTTTTTCATTGAAATTTTATACAAGAAGCTTAAAAACATTTTGAATACATTTTTCTTCAAAACTTTTGAAATAACATTCAAAACATTATAAAAATTTTTTTTTTTGAAAAAAATTTGAAAACATATAATAAAAACATGAAAATGGTTTGAAAAGGGTTTCATTTAAAATATCCTATATAAATTTTAAATAAATATTGAAAATGTTTTTAAAATATTTTTCCAAGAAAACTTATAAAAGAAGCTTGGATATGTATTGAAAATAATTTCACTGAAAATAATTTAAAAAATTCTTAAAAATTATCCTTTTAAGCATGAAAAGGAATCTTCATATAAATGATGGTGGATAAATCAATATATGGAGTATGAGGTAAAAATAACATTCCTTTTACACAATAAATGTGTAAAAAATTCCTTGTATGGAAAGTGAGAATAATATTCCTTTGAAAAAATTAGTAAAAGAAAAAAGGGAAAATTTATTTAATTTATTATAGTATAGTGGTAAAATATTCTTAGAAATCCAATATGGAAAACATGGGTTTGATGGAACACATATTTCTGACCGAAGATGGCGTAAAGTTGGGATTTTTAAAAACCACATTCTTTATTATCTTATATACCAAAGAGTGGAATAATTGTACCAATACATGAATATATCATGAAAAAATAGAGTATAATGGAACTCATTAGATTTATTGAGAAATGGATCACAAGAATTCATTGAAGTAATCATAATCATTAACAAGCTCAAAAAATGATGAGATTGTTTCAATAAACACTTCATACATGGTAACATGGGATCACAATATCCATGTAAGAAATGGAAAATAAATGAAGCATAAAATATCATGAAAAGAATAATATTAATTCTTAAAAATTTAAAATGGAAGTACATACACCTTGAAAAAGGATTTAGGTTCATAACAAAACATGTGTCTCAAAAAAGGTAAATAGAGACAAAACAATCTTATCGATTTGGTAACTTTTGAAACATAAAACCCCTGATAGAAGTTTCATAAAATGGATATGTAAATACCCATAAATATAATTAAACAATATATATAATAAATTTATGGGTAGTTTATTCACCACACAAAATAAGTGTGTGGTTAATAAGGCATTTATCTCACAGAAATAAAAGTGAGATGATATTTCCCTTATATTGTGTCTTCACTCTCATCATACATGTTCATACCACATATATAATAAATATATAATTTATTAAAATTATTTTTCACAATTATATTATTATATCAAATACAATATACTTTTTTGTTGTTAACTTATATTACCCTCTTGTTAACAATCCTATGTTCAGGTTTCACTTCGGTTAATATCTACTTTATTCATTATATGTGTCTTAATTTGTTATATCTTTGGTCTTTATACTTATATAATGATTTAAAAATATAAAACATTATATAAATATCATTTATATTTATTATATTTTTATTATAATAATATATATAATTTGGATGTATAAAATTGAATAAACCGTTCATGGAGACGGTAAGACATACGTATGCATGAACGATATCTTTGTTTTTGTTATCGTATTGAAAGAAATAAAAAAAATTAAATATATGTATATATGTATATAATTATTAAATTAGATTTATTGTTTATTATATTTCATATATATTCACTAAAACTATCCATTATAAATTCCATGTAGTTTATGAATAAATCATATCGCTTTGAGGGTGTGGTAGTCCATACTTTCTCAAATGAAATTATCGTATTAACAAAAAATGTAGAGTAAAATGATATGTGTAATAAAAAATAATAAATATGATTAAATACATAATAAAAATAATATATAAAATATATAAACATATTGTTTATCATAATTTTTACCATGAGAGGACGTAAAGAAAAAATGAACAATCATCATTTAGTGAGGTGGTAGTTCACTGTAAACGTAAAGAGTGTGTTTGTGACCTATTTGGATGGAGGTGTGTGTATGTGTAGGTTGAAAACATATAAAAAAACTTAATATTGTATTTAATACACAATTTTTTATAAAATAGTGGAATAAATAGTTTTTAGGGGGTGTGGAAGGCAAATAAAATTAAGGAGCTTTAGAGAAAGCATTGCCTCTTAATCAGGTAACTCTTTTTGGTTTATTCAAAATGGATTCCTTTAATTGACTTCTTCCCAAAAGTAAAGATTATAGGAGTAATGGAGGGAAGTTAAAAGGTATATTGGGAAGATATTGTATGATCATAAGAGGTTTTGGAGGTGTGAAGAAGAGAGAGAGGTGGTGACCATTTATTGGGAAGTGAAAGGACACACATGGAATTTTTGAAAACAAGTTAGGTATACCCACATTTTTCCCAAAACAATGTCATAAAAACTTATAAAAACTAAATAATTGAATTTAATGGCCTATTAATAGACATAAAATGTACTTTGGACAATTTTATAGGTCGTTTTGGGTCTTAAATTTAACATTTAGTACTTTATTAACCTAATTTATCTTTTAACCATTGTAATTAATTTTAATCACTTTCACAATATTTTTTTATCAAAAATATTTTACCT
Source organism: Viscum album (assembly GCA_963277665.1). Classification (NCBI taxonomy): domain Eukaryota; kingdom Viridiplantae; phylum Streptophyta; class Magnoliopsida; order Santalales; family Viscaceae; genus Viscum; species Viscum album. The sequence goes on from OY728126.1 coordinate 751,500,310, forward strand.
TATTATAAATTATAAATTATTATTATTTCAAATTTGGAATACATTTTTTTAAATTAGTGTCACAGAAGTTCCAGAAATTAATTAAAATTATTCTTGCAGTCTAGTCGATAATGCGATTTTTAAAGGGAACATTTTTCTAAATATTTATATCCAATTTCAATGTGAAAAAGGTTTAAATATCTTACATTGAATTAATTGATAAAATTATTATATAATTAAATATTTAATCAAATTTAACATATAATTTAACCTTATAAATAAGTTTGATGAAAAATCAGTTTTTAATTAAAATTCAATATTGTTTTAAATAATTTTAAAAAAAATGAATCCTTACATAAAAGTACAAAAAATTTATCATTACTTAATTTTTATGTTTCTATTATAACAATAATGTTTATTTTAAGATATTAAATGTATAAAAGTTCCAAAAATCATATTTAAAATGGGCTCTCTAATAAAAGGTGATAAAAATACCATTTTTTTTAAAAAAATAAGTTTCTTATGAATAAATATAGATTTATTATTACCTTATTTCTATTAAATGAATTTTATTAATATCAGAAATATTTTATTGAATATATAACATATATATTACATTAATATAACTAAATAATAATAATTAATTTAATTAATTAGTGTAAAAAATATGATAATAATAATAATATTTTCCTTTATATTAAATCGATTTCCATATTCATTTCTTATTTTTTGCTAATCTGTGAATTCAATTTTTATTTATTTGAACCATATATTTTCATAAATTAGTTACTACTAATAATAATCTCTAATTTAACATCTTTGTTATATGTTATTATATTAAATAATACCATTTTAATTATATACTATTATTTAGTAAAACTTGGTCTTGCGTGTTTCGTAAGCTATCAAGGAATGTCATTGTTGCATGTAATGCAAGCTAACCTTGGTGTTCGGTGTAGATAAAACTAAAATTTATGTTGTGTGTAGTGCTTGGTTAACATGTTTTTTCATATAACTCAATCCAAACATACTAGTTTTATATAAAACAAGATATTTTTAGTATTGCATGAAATGAAAATTTTCAAAAAGTTTAAATTATTTAGAAAAAAAATCACAAAATCGTGAGGTGTTACATTCTAACAACCTTAAAATGACTTTATCCCTTGAAATTAATTTGGTTTATCAATGTTTTAATACTTTAAAGTTTCATTTATTGCAACCCACATCATAATAATGAATACTAAAACATCCCATAAATATGGAATTTTGGGACCATAACGATTAGCCAAAGTAATATAAAACTTGGTTTCCTCATAGGAGAAAATAGGTTGCGAGTGAAGACTAGAAATGGAGGAAAATAATAACTATATATAAGGACTTATTGAGTCCGTAAATCAAAAACATGTAAATGATCAATGAAAAGTTTAGGGACTCAAGTCATAAATTTGTGATGATTTATAAGTCCATCTGTTCAACAAAAATTAAGGTATTAAGAAAACACATTTTCTTTTGATCATTATCCTAACATTGAATAATTGTTTTATTAATGTAGAATATGAAGAAATATACTTACTTGATATATTTCTATAAGAAAAATTTCATTCTTTAGTTGTGATTTTATCAATTTCTAATTCATACATTAATTCAATAAATGGATGTTAATAAATTAATATTCATGCCCGAAGCACTAAAATACACTTTTAGAAGATATTAAGGCCCATAAAAGAATGAAAAGTATTACTATTTATCTATAAATGTTCTAAAAAATAATCATTGTTAATACATTAATCTCTAAAATTAAAATGTGACATTATTGTTTCATCATAATTAATTATAAATTAAAAAAAATTATCCATTAAACAGGACATCACATAGGCCAATGGTAGGTGTGAAACCCTTATTATTCTTCAGTAATGGGTTCAAGACTTTTAGGCATGCCATGGTTGATTGGTTGTCCCCCAATATACATGATGTTTTTTTCTAAAACCTTACGAATACAATTTCCAAAATAAATTTGATGGGAATCCTTGAAATAAGTTTAATCACTAAATATCTTTTTAACCATGGTGTTCAACACAAAATCTGTGCATAATTACTTCCTCTAAAGTTTAACATAAAATTTTCATGAATGGTTATCCTTATAACCCTTCTCAAATGTGAAAATACAAAATATTATAAAGAGAGTCACAAAATCAGCTTAACATTGATTCCCTCATATATCAAAAAATAGCTATTATTTGTCACATTCTAAGCATGTGAATACTTTCATCATATATCCTATTTAAGCTTGGAAACAACATGAAAAACTATAAAGACTTCTAGAAAACAAGCATTCTTCATTATTCCATAGATTAATGAATATATCCCATAAATCCAATAATTTTTAAACTTCATAAATGATATCATAATCTACTTGACAATAAGTTCTTAATTAGTTCCAATGGAATCAGTATCTTCCAACTTACTTATTCATATCCCATATATATTTATCAAAAAAATATTATCATAAAATAAGGAACATATTAAGGTTTATCATTCCTTTAATCATGTGTTTAATAGGGGCATATCTTTCTATTATATCACATTTCTATTCCATCATAACCATTCAATGTGTTCTTTTAAATATATATGGAAAAACATAAACTGGAAAATCCTTATATATTTAACATTTCATATAACATACTTCTTGAATACAAATACATAAAATATTTTATTATTCTACTTCTTCCTTATGCCATTATGAATTCTCCCTCATCTTATTACATTTAACATATTTCCATTCACATTTCATTTGTAGTCTATTCATCATCATCATTGTAACCATTTCTCATAACACCTATCTAATCCTCTTTAAGAGCATTCCCCTTGGTACATTGAGATTAATAATGACTATTTAATCCACACAAAAAACACTTAACATTTAATGATGTCTTAGGGAGTTTAATATTCTCATCCATTTTGTTAACTGAACTCTTCATTTTTTCCTTACAGTGACATTCTTTTTTATTCTTTTCCACAGTGAAAAAATCTTCTTATTCCTCTTATAAATTTAGTTAGGTGATACATTCCACATTCTTGTACAAATAAAACAAAATATTATTTTCTATATGGTCTCCATTACCCAAACTCTAAATGCACACCTTCTTTATCTTCCATGGTAAGTTTGAGATTCGGTTATGGTACACATTGTTAATCATATTCAGTGAAAACTAATTAAGCATGATAAAACATCTATTACTCCAGTTATCACCCCACTTAACTACTCATTAGAAAATCATCCATCACATTCTACATTAATCCAGTTTTATCTGGTTCCCTCTATTGTCTAAAAAAATAATAATATTTTCAGCATTACTTATCATAGGAGAAAAACACATAGTCATGATAATAATTCCTTATAGTAAGTGTAAATCACGACACATTACTTAATATTTTACACCCTAGGATAGTCCTGTCTTATTCAAAGACAATTTATATTTAAATCTATAATGATTGTTCATGAATAGTTTGTGAACTTCTAAAGCATATCCCCCAAGAGTGTCAACCCAGGCATGAAACAAGGCCCATTGTCATATACCAAGTTACCCAGAGTCAGTACGGGAAATCTTCTCATTGTTTTTACCCCTATGTACATCTATTCTAGATCCACATCCACTTATAGTATCCAGACAAGGATGTACTGATAGGAAACCACTTACTCTATCCTTTACCAAAATTATAGGCCATTTTCTTATACGTTTCCTTATCTGTAGACTTATCCCTATAAATTTTCTTCGGGTTCTCACAACGGTTTTATACTAATATATTTCAAAGGTTTGTTGAGGTAATAAGTTTTCCTTATGACTTTTCCATTACTCTATGTTTTGAAACTCATAAACTCTCTATCTTAAGGAAAACTATATCTTCCCTAAAAATTATCTTAATAAGGAAATTTTTCTTTCCCTAAGGAAATTTTATCCTTACCTATGTTTTCATTGTTCTTTTTAATGTTTCTCAAAATCTAACTCATTTTATTCAAATCGATTTCACACCTCAAAAACTCAGAATCCTTTAAATACTTAGGAATAGAGTATTATGATTTCACGTTCCAAATTCAGGTTCCGAATTCTATGAAATTAAAACTCCAAATTCTATAAAATTAAGACTCTAAATTATTTGAAATTAAGAATTTGAATTCTCTAAAATTTAGACTCCAAATTCTCTGAAATTTGGACTTCGAATTCTATGAAATTCAGACTCCAAATTCTATGAAATTCAGACTCTAAATTATCTGAAATGCAGAATCCAAATTCTATAAAATTTTGACTCTGAATTCTTTGAAATTGAGAATTAGAATTCTCTAAAAAACAGACTCTGAATTCTCTAAAATTTAGACTCTGAATTATATGAAATTCAGACATCAATTTCTCTAAAATTCAGACTCCAAATTCTCTGAAATTCAGACTCCAAATTCCTCAAAATTCAGAATCTGAATTCCATAGAATTCAAACTCTGAATTCCTCATCATTCTGGTTCTAAATTCCTTATAAAATTGAATCTGGATATCCATGATTTATAGACTCTGAATGTTTGTTTGGTTATATTTCGATCTTTATTTTTCCTTAGACTCTGAAATTTGGATTTGGTTAAGCAACCTAATTTTTCATAAACTTGTTATAGTTATGAAATGATGTCGTACATTCGGTTTCTAAAAAACTGTTGTTTGAGTGACCCGTGTTTAGGCCCCTCTAAAATTCAAGAAAATATATGAACATTGGAGGAGGGAGCCAACTATTGAAGAAGTTACTATAAATAGGAGATCATTTGAACAAGCTCAAAAAAGATAGATACAATCCTTCCATCACTCTATAAATTTCATGTTGAAGTGATTTCTAGAGATAGAGACTTCCATGCCTTGTGCGTACTGACCATCTTGTTCAGCTTTCTTCATACGACTCTAATTGTTGTTGGGTACAAACATGGACTTCATAGAATAGAAATATAGAGGTTCTGAAAACCTTAATGTTATAGTAATTCATTAGATATGAAGACAGAGGTTCTGACTACCTTAAAGTTTGAGGACATGCGGGGATAGCAAGACAGATTCCGATATTCCAATCGAGGTCTTACCCAGGTGTGGGTAAGATAAACATTCTTGAAAGTATAAATCACAGGACCTTTATCCAAGATTTCTGGATACCCAACTCTTTGGATTAAAAGATTTCATACTTGTTACTTGTTTTGTTTCAAGTTTATTTTTGCTGTATTTTGATAAAGAAAAAAGTAAAACCTTCTTATAATTTATTGTTCTTTTGTATACTCTGATATGTAATATTCTATATGCTTTAAGGTAAAATCTTTTCCTTGTAAAATTTCCATAAGTTTCATTTCCAGAACAACATTTTTGGAACCTAGAATTTTTTTAGAACAAAAATAGGTCTTATGAATTTAACTTATTTAACATTGTTAAACATAGTTTTCCTTAATGTTAAAAACAAAGGTTTTTAAAATTCACCCCTATTGTAATTGAGTATTTACATTCATATTTCAATCATACAATTGGCATCAGAGGAGGTCATTGAAATACTTATATAAAAATATAAATTTTCTTGCTCTATTTTTCATTGTTCTAAATATTTTCCTCGGTTATGATTTTTTTATCCTTGTTTATAAACATTTTCTATTAACAAGTTTCGGTGGAAATATTTTTTATTTTAGATGCCAAGAATGAATATTGGTTTTATTGACAATCTAAATCCTTCTAGACCACTTGTATTTGATGGGAATGATTATGAAAATTGGAGATATTGTATGAAGAATATTATTATTAATACTGGAGTGGACAACTTTTTTATGCTTATTGGAGATTACAATATTCCTGATAATGAAGTCAAAAATTTTATTAATTAAGAAAAGTCAGAATATCAACTAAACTACAAGGTACACAATAATTTTTTGTGTTAAATTCCCAGGAATATATATAGTCATATTTCTTCTTGTGAAGTTGCTAACTGTATTTGGAAGAAAGTAGAAGTTACACATTTTGGTACATCCAAAGTTATAGAATATAAAAGAGCTATGCATATAGCAGAATATCATGGATTTATATTTCATTATGAAGAGCTAATATGAAAGGTTCGAAAAAGGTTTATGACTATTTTCAACAGTCTACAATCCATGGGTGAGAAAGGCCATGATGATGAAGCACTTGTTGACCAGATTATAAATATCATGCCAAATGAGTAGGAATCTAAGAGAACAACTATTAATGAGAATAGGAAAGTATCTCAAATTACTCTTGATGATATCTTTGGAACTCTTCTTCATCATGAGACCAGAATTTAAATATATTCTGATATGAATAAGAAGAAAAATAGTAATCGAAGTGTAGCCTTTACTAATACTAAATCCAAGACTCCTAAAAGGGTTACAAAATACAGTTCAATGAAAGTGAAAGTTTTATATGAATCTATTGGAAGTGAACATTCTAAGAATGAGCAAGCTAATCTTACTCGATGGATGAACAACATTGTTGAGAATAAAGATGTTCAGTATTGATTTATGAATAAATAATGAAAAGAAAAGAAATACTCAGAAGTTACTTATTATGAATGAAAAAGATCAAGGCATATCAGACCAGATTTTCCTATGCTTAAGAAAAATTATAGAAAGGAAATGCATTATGAGATGAATAGAAAGAATTATTACAAGGATATTTCTAAGAAATTTTTAAAATCCAATGACACATAGAGTTCCATTGGTGGTGAATATTATAATGATTCCTTGGAGTATTAATTTTCTGATGAGAAGAATCATGGTCTACTAGCCAGACTACCCATTGAAAATCATTGTCTAATGGCCAAGGTAGACAATGTGGAATCTATCACAAATGAATCCTTCAATGAAAATTATACTGATGATAAATACAATAAGTCTTCAAATGAAGAGTCTTTTTCTGATGAATTTAATATATTACCAACTTATGAAAAGGTATCTAGGTTTTATAAACTTCTTGAGAATGAAAATTCAAAACTCAAGAAAAAGATTGATAAGTAAAATTCTAGAATTTATATACTTAGTAATAAAGTATCATATCTTTCTAAAGATCATGATTAGAAAAATTTTTATTTCAAAATTATTTTAAAAAAACCCTGTGGAATTTAATTATGATAAAGATAAATTTTCTAAGGATCGTGAAAATGTAATTTCTAAGAAAATAATATTAGAGACTAACTATAGTTTTATAACTAATGTTTTTAGAATAAAAACTCGATTAGTAAACTAATGTAAAAAATATTTTCCTTGAGGAAGTGTTTGTAAAAAATTACCTCTGGTAAGGAAAAATTTGATAAAATGTATTCCCAAATTCGACCTCTAAATAATAATTCAAGATTTGGTTATACTCATTCTAAGCCAATTTTTAGTAATAAATATTTTGTTCCTCAAAGTTCCCCATTCTATAATAAATTTCAGTGTGGTGAACATTGTGGAAAAAAAAACTTTAAATAAACCTCAATCTTTAGGTTTTTATAAAGCTTATTTTTCTATGGAAATGTAGATTCCAAAAATCTTGCTTTCTAAAATTTCCGGATCCAAGAAAATATAGATTTCAAAAGTAAAAAACTCTTATTTTTATGAAAATAATGAAATTAATAACAGAAATATAAGGTACATGGATATTGGATGTTCCAGGAATATGACTGGTAACAAAAAAATCTTTAAAAAGTTTATCAAGATGAAATAAGGAAAAGTAACTTTTAGAGATAAAGTTTAGGGAGAAATTATTGGTATAGGTAACATTGTTCTTCTTGAAAAAACAATTATTTCAAATGTTTTATTTGTTAAAGGTCTTAATTACAACCTCATTAGTATAATTCAATTATGTGATGGAGGTTACCTTGTGAATTTTAGGAATGATTAGTGTTTAGTACACAAATCCAAGGAAGTCTTCATTCTTTCTTCCCACATGCAAGATAATGTATAAACACTAAACATAGAATACCTTATAAGCTAATATCTACCTTGACATAATGAAATGGAAGATCAATCTTGTTTATGGAATAGAAAGTTAGGACACTATAACTTTAGGAACTTATGTAAACTCTCTATGAATAGAATTTATAAGGATCTACCAGAGCATAGATATGATTATTCAAAAGTTTGTGATCTGTGTCAATATAGAAAGCAACATAATTCATGTTTTAAATCAATCGGTGATGTATCCACTACTTATGCATTACAGTTGGTACATATGGATATTTTTTGTCCAACACTAACTGGAAGCATTTTAGGCAAATATTATGTACTGGTCCTAGTTGATAATTATAATAGATTCACATGGGTCTATTTCCTAGCTGAGAAATATGAAGATTTTTTTTAAATTTAATATCTTTAGAGACCAAGATAAAAATAAGAAAAATTTTCAATTGACAATTATTCATAGTGATCATGGAGGAAAATTACAAAATTCTGATTTTGAAACTTTTTGTAGTAGAAAAGGAATTACTCATAACTTATCAGCACTAAGAACTCCTCAAAAAAATGATGTTGTTGAAATAATAAATAGAATTATTCAATAGATAACTAGAAACATGTTTATTGAATATTAGAAATCTAAAAACCTTTGTGAAGAATCTATAAGTAATTCTTGTTATATTATAAATTGATTTTTGATTAGACCATTTCTTAATAAAAACCCCTATGAATTGTGGAATAGTAGAAAACCTAGACTTTCCTACTTCAAATTATTTGGTTTCAAAGTATTAATTTTGAATAATAAAGATAATTTACATTAATTTTCACCCAAATTTATTGAAATAATCCTCATAGTATACTCCACAACTTCTAAGGGTTAGAGATTTTTTAATAAAAAAACTTATACTGTTGAAAAAACAACACATGTTAAATTTGATTAAACTAATCCATTTGTTTTTAAGAAACCTCAACCTACATATTCATATGTGTTTTAAAAAAGGGATTATCAACACTTGATAGATTATCCTTCTAATAATGAAAATGATCAAGTAAATGTTTTTGAAGCATTTACCCCAGAAGATTTCATACCATATGTTGATGAACAGGTTTTACAAAACCCAAATCAGTTGTTTTTTAAGAATCATCCCAGTGATAGTATCACTGGTGATGTAAATCAACCTCCAAGGACTAGAAGTTCCTTAAGAAATGAAGTAGAACATCTAGAATTCATTTATCAATTATAACCAAAAAGCACTGATGAAGCTTTAGGTGATGATTATTGGATATAATCCATGGAGGATGAGGTAAGTGACTTTGAAAAGAATAATGTCTAGACCTTGGTTGAAAGACCTAAGAAAACATCTTATATTAGAGTAAAATGGGCCTTCAGAAAATGTGATGAAAATAAATTAATTTTAATAAATAAGGCTAGATTAATTACTAAAGGCTATAATTAACCAGAAGGAATAGACTATGAATAAACATATGCTCTAGTAGCTAGACTTGAATCTATTCATATTTTACTTGCATTTGAAGCATTATTTAATTTAAAACATTTCCAAATGGATGTTAAATGTTCTTTCCTTAATGGATATGTTCAAGAGGATGTTTTTTTTAACAACCTTTTGGTTTTGAAGATAAAAAATATCCTAAACATGTTTTCAAACTTACCAAAGATTTATATGGACTTAAACAAGCCCCAAGAGCCTGGTATGATAGAAATACAATATTTTTTTACAAAACAATTATGTTAAGGTAAATTCTAATCCAACCCTCTTTATAAAGAAAGATAATAAAAATATTTTGATTGTTCAAATTTATTTTGATGACATTATATTTGGTTTAACTCAGCTATCTTAAATTGATTCATTTCCAAATTTAATAAAATCTGAGTTCAAAATGAGTATGATGGGTGAGTTAACATTTTCCCTAGTTTTTAAAATTTCTCAAAAACCAGAAGAAACTTATATATCTTAACAAAATTATATTAAAAATATTCTTAAAAAATATGGATATGACAATAATAAGAGTTTTAGTACTCCCTTTGGTACCTCATATTCGCTTGATCTTGAGGAAGCTGGGAAAACAGTAGATCAAACATCATTCAGATATATGATGGGAAGTCTAATATACATGATAGCTAGTCATCCAAAAATTGTTTTTTTAGTATTCTTATATGAATGACATCAATCTAATGAAAATTAATCTCATTTAAAAGAAGTGAAAAGAATTTTTCCCTATTTAAATGGAACCATGGATTTAGGACTCTTTTATACTTATGGAACTGATTTTGTTTTAAAAAGTTTTTCAGATGCTGACTTTGGTGAATGTAGAATGGATATGAAAATTACATCCAGAATTTTTCATTTCTTAAGAGATTCATTAGTTTATTGTTCATGCAAAAATCAACACTCATTAGCACTTTCCACTATTGAAGCCGAATATGTAGCAGTTGGAAGTTGTTGTGCCCAAGTGTTGTGTATGCAACACACACTCACAGACTACGGTATGAGTTTTACCAAAACACAGATATTGTGTGATAATACTTGTTCCATTGCCTTATGTAAAAACCCTACACATCATGGACATGAAAAACACAATGATATTAGGCATCACTTTCTTAGGGATCACGCAAAAAAAGGAGATATCGTTCTTCAATTTATTGGAATGCAAGATCCACATGCTGATATTTTCAAAAAATCATTAACCTTTGACAGATTTGAATATATTAAACAGAAGTTAGGAATGATAACTGTAAGGTAATCTTCCATATTAAATTTTTTTTGAAACCTATCTCATTATAGTAAGAAAATCTTTTTCATAGAGGGAGTACATTTACTTCTTAGTCAGTTTAATTTTCTTAATAAATTTTTTGTAATCAAAGTTTTCATAATAAACTTTTTATAATTCAAATTTTCGCAATTAAATTTTTCTAATCAAAATTTTCATAATCATGATTTTGTAATCAATGTATTCGTAATCAAATTTTTGTAATCAAAATTTTTGTAATCAAAATTTTCGTAATCAAAATTTTTGTAATTAAAATTCTCTTAATGATTTTTTTGGAATCTAAAGTTCTTAAAGAAGAATTTTCCGCATTACGAATAACTTTCCTAGAAATATGGAAGGTATGTTTAATTTATTAAATTTTCATAATAGTATTTTTACATGTTCTTATTTTCATTTGGTTTATAAATTTTTGGATTCACTTTCCCTTAAATCCGAACGTTTTATCATAAAAATCTCAAAAGATCGAAACCTACAAATTTCTTCTTTGGATATCATATCAACAGTCAGATTTGATCAAAAAATTTTCAACCATTGGATTAATCAAGGAATATGAATTGCTATCTCAAATGCCTATATAAGGACCCTCGATGGTTGTCCAACATCGATTCTCAAATATTTGGCGTGCTAAATCCCTACTGCTCTACATTATTCCATTTTGAATCTTCATGTTTTCCTCAATTATGAATGTTTGTGCAAACTTCTCCTCATAAAGAAATTCCATATGTAATGTAAATAACATAATGGAAGTTATATAGAGAGAGGTTAGTCAATCCAAAATTATTTTCTAAGTATGATTCTATCATTTCAAAGAATATCAAGCTAAATGGATGGGAGAGCCTATGTGTATCAAAACTGAAGGTGCAGGATCTGGTTTATCTAAAGGTGTTGATTGAATTCTATGAATCAGTACGTTTATTCAATGAATGAGGGAGATAAAAATTTTCATTCACGAGTTATGTAAAGACCTACTCCCTATGTTACACTAAGTCCGCAATCTTGATTGTAATTCCATGTGAGGGAGAAGCGAAGTTCTGTACCCATAGGATACTAGATGTAGAAGGATCTCTTGATAAGAAGAAAGCTATAAATGTCTTAGTATTTCACTAGCGAAGACTCTAAGGATTTTTCATCTATCTACAGACTTCCGTATTCTTGAATTATGGGTTCTTGGTTTTATTATTTTTAGAAAAAGGGATAAGGATTCCCTAAAGAAAAGTTACATCTATATTTTTGATTTCTTGGTGAATCTAAGGAAGATAATCTTGGTCATGTATATCTTGGTTATAATTGATAATATCAAGAATGAAAATTTAAAGTCTCAAATAATCATGTATCCAGTTATTCTTTAGAATATTATAGTTCTTTGTCTCGAGTCATTCAAAATCCTTTATATTTATAAGACACGGAATTTCAAAGTAATGTTAATAAGTGATGATAATCTAAGGAGAATGAATGCTGGTTTTTCTAGTGAATCAGGAGAATCATATGATTTGTCTGAAGCTGAAATTGAAGCTCTATAAACGAAATCAGAAGTGGCTGAAACTTCCAAGAATGGTGGAAAGAAGATGAAGGCGAAGGAATCAGAAGAGAAAGAAAATATCTATACGGCTAATGAAAATAAATCATCACCACCTAAGCCAAAGAAGAAAAAGACTTATCCTCTTAAAGTGGATGCTAAGTAGAGATAAGACAGAAAGAATAATAAGTAAGTGGATACTAGTTTTTCCCTAGACCCTACTGAGGAGAAATCCTTAAAGTTGAACATTTCTGAAGATATTGAGAAGTAAGAAAATGAAAAGAAGCAGAAAAATAAGATGTCTGAAACCGAGATAGTTCAATCCCTTCCCAGGGCTGCTGAGAAAGCCTCTGTACAAATTCAATTACCAGAATCATTTTTGAAAGAATCACTACCAGTGACTCCGGGAAGGAAGTTGGTGATTCCAAAAATAGAACAAAAATAAGAAATAGTTTAAGTGTAAGAAGTGGAAGAATAAGAAGAATAAGAAGGACGTGGTTATACATATGACATGATAAGGGAAGTAGAGGAATATCATGAGAAGTAGAGTCCTTCTGAGAAACTATATATCCTAAATTTTGAAGCAGAATCTTCAAAACATGCTACACTAGGAAAAGAAGAAAAGGGTCAAGATAAATTGATTAAACTATCTGATGAAGAAATAATAAACCATGAATTTATTCAGCTAGACGATCTTGTGGAAGGTACTGAGAATGAAAACCTTGAGGAAGACATGATTGTTCGGTTATTAGATAGTGAGAATGAATCACCCAAAGTAAAAGAGATCATTCCAAGAGCTGATATGGGAAATAATGTGTTGTTTCTTACACAAAGGAAAGTATTTGTAATAAAGAAAGATGTTAGTGGATCATCAAAGAGGAAAGATGAAGAGATAGAAAAATATTCCTCACCAACCAAACACTCTGATTTAGAATCATCCACTTTTGGACATGATTTTGAGGTACAATCTTTGAAGAAGTTGGTTGATACCAATCCATTATTTCTGAGTATAGACTCAAGATTACATATGATTAAGAATTTGGTAAATCAGAAATCATATTTAGTTTCCATTCTTATGGATAATTTTGTTAGACTCAAGAGCAATTTCAAATCTTTCTTCATTGAATATGAAGCTCATAAAAGATCATACAAGAAGATTACAAACTGGCCAAGGAATATAATCTAAGACCTGAGAGTATTTGATGAATTTCAAGAAAGTGTAAAAGATGCTTTTGACACCAACTATGGGATGTTTAATAATATTACCAAGAGTTTTCAAGAAAAGATAACTCTCGAACGGACATCTCGAAAGCAAGACACCAAGGACGTGAATGGCAAGCTTAATTTTGTGGCTATAAATTGTAAGAGGGAAATGGATCTTAGAATTTAGTTTGAAGACAATATTGTTAAGAAATAAGAAGTATTGAAGGATCAGGAACATATTCTTAAGGCATAGGAAGAAAATATCAAAGACTTATAAAAGAAAAATTATGATCAGGATCTGCTGCTCATGTGTGTGGAAGAAGATCACAAGGAGATAAAGAAGCTGAAAACTATTGTAAAGAAGTTAATGTCAAAGGATAAAAAAGGATAATTCATTTCCAATATGATATTTTTTTGTATTTTTCCTTCTTTATACAACTCTGTCCTATCATAATGAAATTCTGGTTGTTCATCATGTGTTTTTGTTGTATAGTGCTAATTTTTTAAGTACCATATTTTTTCCATTCTCTTTATTCCTTTCTGAAAATCACAAAGGGGGATAAAGGAATGATAAAATGAATACTAAGTAAAAAAATACATTTCCCTAAGTAAGTGGGAGTCCATATAAGGGGGATATCTTATCAAATATGATTTTTGTATGAAATAAAATGTAAAATATCATTTAGGAAATCAAGAATATGATCCTTAGGGATTTCAAAACCTAAGGGGGATTTAGTCATATTCACCATGATTCATAAGTAAAGGGATATAAGTTTTTCTTTTAAAGTATATAAAAAAATTTCTATGTCATTATATTCTTTTTCGTAAGGATGTTTTCGCTTTCCAAAAGGGGGGGACATTATTGAGTAAATAAGGTTTCTTTATGACTTTTCATTTCTTATATGTTTTGAAAATCACAAACACTCTATCTTAAGGAAAATTATATCTTCACTAAGAATTATTTTAATAAGGAAAACTTTCCTTCCCCAAGGAAATTTTATCCTTACCTATGTTTTCATTGTTTTTGTGTAGTTACTCTAAATCTAACTCGTTTAATTCAAATCTGTTTCACATCTCAAAAAATTGGAATCCTTTAAATACTTAGATATAGAGTATTCTATTTTCAGGTTCCGAGCTCAGGTTCCGAATTCACTAAAATTAAGACTCCAACTTCTCTGAAATTCAGACTCAAAATTATATGAAATTTCAACTCCGAATTCTCTGAAATTCAGACTCTAAATTCTCTAAAATCCAGAATACGAATTCTCTAAAATTCAGACTCCAAATTCTCTAAAATTCGGACTCCAAATTTTCATAAATTCGGACTCCGAATTCTCTAAATTTGGACTCAATATTCTCTGAAATTTAGACCCTAAATTCTCTGAAAATTACACTCTGAATTCTATGAAATTCAGATTCTAAATAATATGAAATTTAGACTCTAAATTCCTTGAAATTCAGACACTGAATTCTCTGAAATTCAGACTCCAAATTCATAGAATTCATACTCCAAATTCCTCAGAATTCAGACTCTAAATTCCTCAGAATTCCATATCCTAATTCCTCATAATTCAGACTCTAAATTTTATAGAATTCAGACTCTGAATTATTTAGATTTCAGGTTTCAAATTCATTGTAAAATATAATCTTAATATCTATTATTTATATACTCTAAATGTTTATTTGGTTAGATTCCAATCTTTATTTTTCCTTAGACTCCAAAAGTTGGATTTGGTTAAGAAAACTTATTTTTATTACACTTGTTATAGTTATTAAATGAAGTCATACATTTTATTTCTAACTAACCGTTGTTTGAGTGACACGTGTACAGGTCCCTCCATAATTCAAGGAAAAATATAACCGTTAGAGGATAGAGTCGACCGTTGAATAAGTTTTTATAAATAGGATCTCATTTGAATGAACTCAAAAAAGATAGATACAAGAGTTCCATCACTCTATATATTTCATGCTGAAGTGATTTCTAGAGAGAGACTTTCATACCTTGTGCATACTAAAAATCTTGTTCAGCTTGCCTCGGGTGACTCCCATTATTACTGTGTATAATTGAGGACTTATGGGGATAGGAAGACTGAGGTTCTGACTACCTTAAAGTTATATGACTTCTGTGGATAAGAATACAATGGTTCCTACTACCAAAATGTTCAAGGACTAGCAGGGATAGCAAGACAGACTCTAATATTCTTATCGAGGGCTTAACCTGGTGTGGGTAAGACGTACATTCTTGAATGTATAAATCAAGGGACCTTTATAAAAAGTTGTTTGATACCCTACTATTTGGGTTAAAATATTTCATACTTGTTACTTGTTTTGCTTCAAGTTTATTTTAAGTGTATTTTGATAAAAAAAAAATAACAAAGTATAACCTTCTTATATATTCTTATTCTTTGGAATACTCTGATAAGTAAGAATCTATATGCTTTAAGATTGAATCTTTTCCTTGTAAACTTTCCATAAGTTTCATTTCCAGAACCACATTTTCAGAACCTAGCAAGTTTGTAGAACTAAAAGAGGTCTTGTAAACTTACCTTGGTATACCTTGTTAAGTATAGTTTTCCTTAAGGTTAGAAACAGAAGTTTTTAAACTTACAATTCACCCTCCTCTTGTAATTGAGAATATACATTCATATTTTGATCCTACAAGGTTAAATAATCCTTTTCACTGACACCAACTATTGAGACCATCTATTTTCAAACATTAGATTTACATAACATTTGAATAATACTTAAAACATCATACAAACATATGCCCCAAGATCGCAATTGGCCTAGTACCTTCAAAAACATGGAAACATGAACACTAGTTCATAAAGGAGCTATATTATCTCCCACTAGGTTATTCTTGACTAGAAAAATTAATAGACACATCAAACATAATACATATATTAATATCCTAGGGGAAAGAAACAGAAAAAAGGGGTGAGCTTGGATGCTCAGAAAGGGTAAATAAAAGAGACATGTAAGCAAAGACAAGTATATATGGGTATGAGAATGTGATCATGAAAATGGAATATCATATCCTACATATCTATGATCATAAAAAAGAAATCATGGCATAAATATACGCAGTTTATAAGTCATGAATCATAATGAAATAAAGAACATAATCCATTAAAGCATAACATAGCAATAAAACATGGAACTGTGGTAGAAACATGAGAATATACTATGTTTTTCATCATATCAAAGGAATCACTACCAATACCATATTGGTAGTGTGGGATTACTCCCCAAAACATCTTAGTAGTCCTGGTTCACTCCCATCGATATCTTAGTAGAAAGAGTTCACTCCTCATACAATTTTGGTAGTCATGGTTCACTCCCATGGCCATCTTAGTATTCAAGGTTCATTCCCATGTCCGTCTTTTTCTATCTCATGAAATATAAATCATTACCAAATGTAATGGAGGAAGATATAGGTCCCACCTATCTCATAATGAAATCATGCATACATGTTCCAAACAATCATAAACAATCACATCATAACCCATGAAAAAAATGGGTATCATAAATATGAAATCATATCATAACCTGAGGAAAAGATACAAGTTTCATAATAATTTATTGAGAAGAATAACATGTGAAAGGGATTCGAATTTCATTAATATATTACTCATGAAAGAGGTATGGGTTTCATAAAGACCATGACATTAATCATATCCCATTTAGAGAAATAATATAAGTGAAACCTTTAGATCATTTCCTATAAGGATATGAGTAACATCAATGAATATCATCTTAGATGGAAACTAATTTTGAAACTACTTTAAGAAAAATTTCTTGAGGAAAACATATTTTCATTTTTGAAAAAATATTCTTTAATACATAAAACAATTTAAAAATTTATTTTCTTATAAAATACATTAGAAACTCAAAAATAATACTTGAAATCATTTTGAAAAACTTTTTCATCGAAAAATTAAAAAATAAGATTGAAAAAATATGGAAAAACTTTTTATTTGAAAATTTTTGAAATACGATTCAAAACATTTTAAAAACGTTTTTCAATGAAAAAATTTTAAACAATTATAATAAAATATTGAAAATATTTTAAAACCCATTTCTTTGAAAATAACTTTAAAAATTTAAAATGATTGTTTGAAATTGTTTGGAAAATCTTTTAACTTGAAAATTTATGAAAGAAGATAGAAAATGTTTTGAAAACCATTTAATTGAAAATAAATTTAAAAACAATTTATTAAAAATTAATCTTCAAAACATTCAAAGGAAGAATCAAATTAATGATTATGTATTAATCCATACCTGATGTACGAGGTGAAAAGGACATGCCTTTTAAATGATAAAAAGTGTAGAAAATGCCTTGGTGGGAAAGAGATTAGAATATTCCTTTGAAAAAATTGTTAAAAGAGAAAAATTGAAATATTTATTTTAATTATTATATGATAATAGTATAATATTTTTGTAAAAACTTACTAAAATACCTAGTTTTCACCGAACATGTATTTCTAACCGAAGAGAAGGTAAGGTCGATATTTCTTAAAAAACACATTCTTAATTATCTTATGTAGAAAATAGTTGAATAATTGTACCAATAAATTAATATATCATAAAATAATATATTATAATGAAACTCATTATCATTATTGAGAGATGGATCATAATATTTCATCAATGGAATCATAATCATTAATAATCTCAAAAAACGAAGAGATTGTATCAATAAACTCTTACTAATGGGTAACATGGGATCACAATATAAATCTATGAAAATAAAATTAAATTAGGAATAAAATATCATTAAAATAATTATATTCATCATATAATAAGTAAACTATAAGTATATACACCTTGAAAAAAATTAGGTGCATAAAAAATGAGTTTCAAAGAAGGAAAATTGAGACAAAACTATTTTACTGATTTGTTTACTTTTGAAACTTCAACCCTATTAAATAAAGTTCACAAAATTGATATTTAAATACCCATAAATTTAATTATAAGATAAATATCATACATTCAAGGTTGTAACATACACCACAAAAAATAGGTGACTAGTTAAAAAGGCATTTATATCATGAAAATAAAAGTAAGATGAAATTTCCCTTACATTATGTCTTGACTTTCATCGTACTCGTTCAAATAATTTGTATAATAAATATAAATTTTTTATTAATATTTTAAAGAAAAATATTATTATATCTTTGACTCTATATGGTTTTATGATCTAATATTACCTTCTTGTTAACAATCCTCTGTTAAAGTTTTATTTCGGGTAATATCTGCTTTGTTTTTTGCACATGTCTTAGTTTATAATATCATTATTCATTATACATATTTAATTATTTAAAAAATATAAAATATGATATAAATATCATTTATATTATTTATATTTGTATGTTAATAATCTATAAAATATATATGAATGAAATTCAATACACCATTCATGGAGATTGTAAGTTGTACGTACACATGGATGTTGTTTAAATTTTTATTTTCATATTGAAAAAATAAAAAATGACATATATAATATATTTATATAATTAATAAATTATATTTAATATATCATATATATTCACTAAAATTATCCTTAATACATTCCCTGTTGTGTACGAGTGAATCATATCGCATTGAGGACCGGTAGTCCACACTTCCTTAAACAAAGTTATCATATTAATACGAAATGGAGAGTAAAAAAGATATGTCTTGTGAAAAAGAATAAATAATCAAAAATAGATAATAAATATAATATATAAAATATATAAACATATTTTACATCATAATATTTATCATGATAGGTGGTAAATGAAAAATGAACAATCATCATTTAGTGAGGCAGTAGTTCATCGTACACATAAACAATATATTTGTTACCCATTAGATAGAGGGTTTGTATGTGTGGGTTGAATACTTAGTGTAAAAAATCATATTATATTTAGGATAATGGTTTTTTTATAAAATCGTGGAATAAATATAGTGGAGGTGGTGTAGAAGAAAAATAAAAGAAATTGTCTTGAGGGAAGGTGTCGCCTCTCAATCGGGAAACTCCTTCTGCTTTGTACCAAAATGATTATGTGGATTTTATTATTTAAAAGTTATGTGTTATAGGAAGAAGGTAGGTATTTTAGGAGGTTTATTAGACATATCTTTTCCAAACCTTAGAGGTTTTAGGGGTTTATGAAGATAGGGAGGTGGTGGCCTTTTATAGGGAAGGGAAAGGGAAGACTAGGAATTTTTGAAAACAAGTTAGGTGTACCCACGTTTCTACCTAAAAAATCTTAAAACCCAAAACAAACATAGTAATGGAAGTTTAATGTCAGAAAAATAGATATAAAATGGGTTTTATTGAAGTTTCTTGGTAATTTTGGGTCTTAAATTTATGGTTTAGTACTTTATTAACCTATTTTTTCTCTTAACTATTGTAATTAATATTAATCAATTCCACTACTGTTTTTGGTAAAAGACTATGATTATATAGTTATAAATTATAAATTATTTATAATCATAATATGGAATCCATTTTTCGAATTATAATCACAGAAGTGGCATAAATTAATTTTAAATTAATCCCAGAGTCGGGTCGACTAAGCAGGTTTTAAAGTAAAAACAATCAAAAGTTTGTCAAGTTTTTATATTCAATTTCAGTATGAAATTGTTTAAAATGAAATAAATTGGATTAAATGATAAAATTATTATCTAATTGAAATTTTAAAACATTTATAAATATAAGTTAAAATTATAAATAAATTATATGATAAATAAGATTTGAATTAAAATCCAGTATTTTTTAACTATTTAATAAAAAATGAAACCTTATAGAATAGTACCAAAAATTTATCCTAACCTAATTTTTATGTTTCTATCACATTTATAAAGTTTATTTTGAAATATTACATCTATATAACTTCCAAAAATTGGATTTAAAATTAGTTCACCATTAAAAGGTGGTAAAACTAACTTTTAAAAAATGGGGTTTTATGCATAAAATTGGGTTTGTTCTTACCTTATTTCTTTCAAATATATAGAATTAATATAAAATATATTTTATTAAATATATAACATATATATTACATTAATACCCCTCACTGATCATAATTAATTAATTTTATTTTTGTAAAACAAATTATAATAATAGTAATTTCCTTTATATTCAATGAGGTTTCATATTCCTTTTTAATTAATTGGTGACCTATGAATTCATTTTATATTTGTGTAAACCTTAAATTTTTCTAAATTAGTTTACACTTTTCATAAAAAATAATTTAACTTCTATTTTATATCGTAATATATTAAATAATAACATTATAATGATATACTATTATTCAGTAAAACTTGTCCTTGCGTGTTACGTAAGACATCAAGGAAAGTCATTATTGTGTGTAACACAAGATAACCTTAGTGTTTCATGTAAAGAAAGCTAAAATTTATGTTGTGCGTAATTCATGATTATGTTTTTTTAGTATATCTCAATCAAAACCTAGTAATTTAATATAAAATAAACTATTTTAAGTGTTTCATAAAATAATAAATGACAAAAAGGTTACATTAATTCGGAACAAAATTCACAAAATCTCAGGGTGTTACATATAGACTCTTACAAATGTTGTGGTCAAATGTTGAAAAATGTCAGCTAAAATAGAACCTACAACAGAGGAGATGAAAACTAGTGGAATGTTGTCACTAGGGAGATTACCCAAGAACCATTCTATGTTTTTCGCTAGACTCTATGACTCTCACGTGCTTTCACACATTTTCTATCAATTTTTCTTATTTCATCTCCCCATAAGTCATGCTCACCTGAACCCAATCTTTAAATGTTAGTTCAAACCATGCTTGGTTTTAAACTACCTAGGGAGATGCTCAAGGAAATAAATCTTATAAATTAGGTAGTGACATAGGAGGTTGTAAACCCATATGAGATATCCCAGGAGTCTGTGGTTATTGGGTTATCCATAGAGGTGATGTATGAGGAGGCTAATGAGATGGGGATTTAGTTGAGGGGGTTGAAACTAAGTTAGAAACAAGGCTAGTTTATGGGGATTTTATGACTATTTCATCAACTAAAATTACTTACTTGGATTGTTGTATAGTTGAGGCATTGACTAAGGATGTCAATATTGTTCAACCAAAAAAGGTGGTCGAGGGGGATATGGTGCATGAACCAGACTCAAAAGTTCCATAGGAAGTAATTGGGGATTCTTCTATGTGTGAAGGATCTAGAGAAGATGTGTTTTCCCTTGAAATAGGGATAATCTCTACCATATACCTACCTACGAATGACACTTCCACTAATGTGTTCGATGTATTACCTCTATATGATGTTACACCACCTAAGGAAATCAAGGATTGCATCACAGACATTTCCACGGAGAACGGAGTAATCTAACATAATGTGTAGAGGATTATGTGGACTTTAATCACTTATAATCCACTTGGTGATCTTCCAAATCAAGTGGGGTCTCTCCTCCATTGATCAATCATCTCGGGGTCTAGCAAGGTGTTTTATAGTGTCCTCTTAACACTATATAAATACTTTATAATTGATAAGGAATGTAGTGAGTGGCAGGAGTTTGAAATCCCCTAACAATAGAAGAAGGATATAAGTACTAAGGCCCTTCAGGAAGATTAGGAGGATGCTTGTTGTCTAGGGGGAAGGTGAAAGTTTGTGCATCTATCGTAACAAATCAAGAAGATATTATATGAAAAATAGGGGTGCAGTTTCTAGTGGATGGGTATATGGTAGCATAGGAGGAATCATTGGTAGTTGATTTTCATAATGAATTTAATTGGGTTTGAATTAGGTCAAAAGATGTTCTACATTCCACCAAGTACGAGGAGGCAGATCTGGAGTAGTAACATCAGACTCTAGATTATACTCAACAAAGGTTATTAAAACTTGATTTCTTAGTCATTGTTACTAAATATAATATAATTTTATCATATCCTTAAATAATTTAGAGGCTCTAACATGTGGATGGCCATCCCAAACATTTGTAATGGGTTGTATTAATGTCCAAATTTAACCAAATGCATCTCTATGATAATTTTTTCCATCTTCTCGGTAAAATAAAAATAAAACCACAAATGAATATCTATGACCACTTGAGTCATGTTTTCTTGTGGAAAATAATGTAAAAATAGAGGATTTATAATTTATATGATAATGTTAGACATGGGTGGAATAGTCAGGGTATGAATTCATTTATTGATAACCAGGAGTTTCTGGATCTAGAAAATTTTGGATGGAGTGTGAGGATCTCCACACATAAAAATTATTACCTCAACACACACTCGTGAAAAAATGAAATAATGACAAGGGAATTGGATTCTATATAAACATAGAGGGTATCCAGAATAGTGTGAATTGATTCTCAAGGATCACGACACAAAGGGGGTGATAGTGAAATAGAGTATGAATGATGACCATGTTATCTCTTTATTTTATATCAACTCATTGATTATTATATGATATTACACATAATAAAACCTATAACATATGTAAGACCAGTTTATATGGTAATTTTTGACATTAAATAACAATATAAAAAAATACATTATCTTTATTGAAAACAACCTTAGCATGTCTGTACTTAAAACTATATGGGATACCCTGGGGGAATATATAAGAAAGAGGTGAGTTATAAAGCGAAGTAAAAGAATTAATATTCAATAACATGAAGAATATTATACATGATAGATAATAGGAATAATAATGGGCATAAAAGGTGTGAGAATTATAACATGAACAATGAGGTATAAAATAGAATTATAATCATAAAAGAACCATGTTAAATTTAGAAACAACCTAAAACAATGAATCCTAAACATAGGTCAAGGATCACTACCTATAAATCCCAATGTAAAACTTCAATAATCAAATCAGGTTCACTCTATATACCAATATGATTTCTCATCAGACTAAACATTACCCAATTAATTGGAGTTCTATATAATTCTGAGCATACTTGTCACATTCATTCCATTTTCATGTTTAAGTGTGCCCCATAGATCATAGAATATAAATTCATTAATCATCATATTTTTTCAAAAATTGATGAGTGTGTAATAAACATATTTAATTCCCATGTAAAATAAGTATATGTTCAAAAAATTTAACACTGTTTATAGGAAATGGGTATGCTATTCACTATAAAAAAAATTTGTATAGAAAATCACGGAGAAATTTAGACAATATAACGATGTCACTTAAAAATTAATGTAATTTATTAATGAGATAAAATGGTTATCTCATAAATTTACATAAAATGGGATGTAATAGATACATTTAAGGACATATCTGAACATTAGTAATTGGAAAATAGAAAGCATCGGATAATAACAAAACTTCAATAAAGAGGAGAATGAGAGGATACCTTACCTAAGTGTGTGAATCCAAATGACTTGGAAGATATTCTTAGGAGCTTAGGAGAAACATGGTACGACACTAGAGAGTAGGGGGTATAGTAAAACAATTATCCATGTATTTGTAATGAAGATAAATTGGATATGTTGTGGGTTTATATAGGAAATGAGTGGAGAATTTTTTAATATTTATTCAACATAGGTTTTTGGGCTATATAAAATAAAATTATCCAAAATACAAACTTTACCAAGGATTTTTCCCTTGGTTTCTTCCAAATGGGAGTGATTTTAATTATTTTATAAGGCCAATTTTCTATTATAAAGAAATTATTTCCTTGAATATGTGGAAGTGAGACATACTCTTAATTAATTGGTTTAAAACCATAAAATATATTAATGGTTTTGGAGGATTCATAATGGATTTATGAAATTTATAAAATAAAAATAAAATAACATAATTATAGAGGGAAAACCTATATTGGCTCATGGAAACCATTTATATTATTTGTGAAGTGATTTTGTGTCATTATGGTGTCATAATATAGATTTTATATTAATTCAATATTAAATTTTTACACGAAAATTCAACTATATTAGAAAAGTATGAAAAACTCACTATTGAATAATTTAAACATTTTGATTCCAAAAATAATATTAATTTTATACAAAAAAATTCAAAATATGTCAATTCCCACTTTTATAATAAGAATCAACATTAATTGAGAAATGATTGACTTTTTGACAATAATAGTTTTCGAACACTTATAGAAATTATTTTCATATTCATAAAAATTAGTTGACCATTTATATTTAATAAATAATATTTTCTAATAATATTTCATTAATATATTTCTTATTCCAAAAATCCATTAATTCTTGAAAATATACTTCATAATTGAATTTGAACATTACCTTAAGATATAATTTTTGTTCTGTGGTATCAAAATCAAAATAATTTATAATAATAGGATGAATATATATTCATTATTATACAAAAAAAATTGTTGTAAACACTATTTTTCTAGGGTTTTGATACATATCCAATTAATACACTGTAAAAATCAGTATTGGTAAGGTACATGACTATGATACTTTCATAGTGTGGTTCTGCGGACATGGTTTTGATAGTGATCCTAATGAGCTTGAACATATCTTGTGAACAGTTTTTCTCTAGCTTAATTAGTTAAATTTCATCATTATCTTGGTAAAGTGAAATCTCAAGTGATTATATCTTCCTCTTAAGATCTAATAAATGGGATTTATATGGTATGATCCTACTATTTGAGTCCATCAATTCCTTCCAATAAGTTAATTAGTTTTATTAAAACCTGATATTTATACTAATCATGTGATCACTATTAAATAACAATATTTTTAATGGTAAAGATTATTAGTGGTATTTTAAATCTGATAGGATATAATAAAACAAAAGAAGTGTATATGTTTTCCATAAAAATATTATATAATAAGACATTTAATTTAAATCACAAGTGGAATTTTATTTATAAAATTATGTGTTGTTACAATCTTCCCTACTTTAGAAAATTTTCCCTCAAAATTGTCATTTCCCACACTAAAACAGATGATGGTATCTCTATTTAAAAACCTCCAATGGTTACCTTATCACTTATTTAAACTTGGGGTTTCTCCACAACACTTAGACAAGGTGCATTGTTATATTTTAGATAACCTTTCCCCTAAAATCTAAAATCTTCATTGGATTCTCCTCATATGAAAGGTTATTCTCCAGTGGTACCACATTTGTATTGAGTACAAGTGAGGTGTCTTGTATGTAATCCTTCAATAAGGAGACATGGAATACATCATGTACTTGAGATAGGTTAGTTTGGAGTGCTAATCAATAGGCCACCACTCTGAAGCGATCAAGGATCTCAACAGGGCCTATGTATCTTGAAATAATAATTTCTTTATTCCCAAATATCATGACATTATTCAATGGAGGTATTCATAGGAATGACATGTCTCCAATATCAAACTCTATTTCTCATTAATGATCATCATAATAGCACTTTGGATGACCCTAAGAAGCCTTGATATGTTTCTGAATTATCTTAACTATTTTCCTTATTTCCTAAACCATTTCATGACCTTGTAGTTTTCATTCCCTAACTTCATCCCATCATGCACATGTTTTTAACCTCTTCCCATAAAGGTCTTTATAGTGATCTATATGGATGCATGAGTGGAAACTGTTATTATATAAGAACTCATCTAGAATAATATTTATGTCCCATAATCCTTTTAATTCAATTAAAGATTCTATCAACATGTCCTCATGTTTCTATATAGTCTACTAATATTGGTCATCAGTTTGAGGGTTATATTAAATGATGAAGTTCAAATCAGTATTTTGACCATGTTGGGGACTCTTCCAGAAAATGGAGGAAAATATTGGATCTCGATTAGATACAATTTAAATTGGTATTTCATGCCATCTTACCACTTTTGTAATGTATTTCATTGAAATATGATCAAATGATAAGTCAAAACAAATCGAAATGATGTTTACAGTTTTTATAAGATGATCCACCAAAACCCAGATAGAATTATTTCCTCTTGATGCCTTCGGAATACCAGTGAAAAAGTCCATGGTGATGTTTTCCCATTTCCATTTAGGTATGAGTAATGGTTTCATCATCCCATTATATTTTTAATTTTCACCTCACTTACTGGCATACAAGACATCTTGATATATATTTTTAAATCCCATTATTCATATCATCTAAAAAAATCTCTCTCAGAGATCTTGATACATCGTTGTGCTTCTTGTATGGATTGAAAAAGTAAAATTATGGGCATTATAAAATAACTCCTTATATAGATCAGGATTTTGTGGGAAATATAGCCATGTACCAAATATTAGAACTCCTTCTTCATTAGCATTAAGCTCTTAGTATTTTCATTTTATTATAGTTTCCACTTTCTTAATAATTCCCACATCATCTATTTGAGAATCCTTTATGTAACTACCCTACCCTAGTTTCCCAGATCAGTTTCCTTAATTAATTTCATTTGAATGATTACATGAAATTACTATCCTGAAGGAACGAATAGATTAGTAGTTTGAAAAAACTAGATACATAAAGAAGTTTAACATTACAATTTGAATGGAAATACAATATAGAAATTTATTTTACGACATGAATAACTCCCATTTTATCCCTACATGTCATTCATAATATACTTATTCATTTCCTGGGAAAATGAAACATAATAAAGGGGTGAGCTCAAATTCTCAGAATGGGTAAGAAATACAGTAGAAGATAATATAAACATTGACATTCGGTATGTTGAATAACTAAAAACACATGCCTTTAAAAATAAACATGATGGCATTATGGCTGGAATAAGAGTTGAATAAAGAATTCTATAATAAATAATAATCATGGGTATTATAATAGTATAATAACCTAATTAAATTTCAATTACTAGTTTCATAATGAGGTAAATCATAATTCCAAACATCATTACCATACTTTCAAGGCCTCGTTCCAAGACTATAAGTAACCATTCTGTCAAGGCCTTGTGCCAACACTGTAGTTTGTCTCCTGATATCTACTGATGAATCTAGGGGATATAGTGGTCCCCACCCATCACATAATAAGTCCAATGAATTATTTATATGAACAAGTATAAACATAAACAATAAATAGATTAATATTGAAACTAAAATATGAAATGTAAATAACTTTCCTTGAACATTAATTATAAACACTAACTATTTAGGGAATTTTTTTAAGGGTTTTAAGAGAGTATATCCATTTTGAAACTACTCATAAAACATTATATTAAATATGGTATATGATATCATAAAATATTAATCCCAATAATACATAATAATCAACAAGGGTGTTGAACCATATGAAGATGCTCTTATAAAATCATTGGGTAATTCTTCAGATAAATAATCTTTAACTTTGAAAAGAATAGTTATTTTGGAAAATTATTTGTATAAAACCATAATTTAATTAAGATAGTTTTCTAATAATAAAATTAGTGATTTTAGAAAGATAATTTTTTCTAAAAACATAATATAGAGTTTCCTTGAAAATAGGTAAGAATTTGAAAAGTTCCCTTGAATTGGGCATGTATTTCGAGAATAATTTTTGAAAGACCCTTTTAAAACATATAAGTCCCCATAAATGAAACTATGATTCTTGTTAGTAGACATATATAGAACATTCACAAAAACTTTATGAAGATAACATATGAAAAAATAATAATTTAATTGAGACAATTAGAGAATAAGAGTGACCCGAATGAAAATGTAGGGTTGGGTAGAAAACCCCCACCTTAAGTCTAATGGTGTTCTTCAATTGATTTTAGTGTCTTGGATAACCAAATTATATTAATTAATTAATATTTATATAAATATTTCCTTTTTTAATTGATTTATTATAGCCTCATAATGTTAATTTATGGCCTTCTTGATGGGTTTAAGATGTTCAATTTTATTTTTTTGGGGTGTTTTCTTCCTTGGTGTTCATGAAGGATTTACTTATATACATGTAAGGATAAACATGTAAGATGGGAATGGTTTTAGTGAATAGAATTTGTATTTTATTTCTTAACATCTAGAATATTACATGGTTATAAAATTAATTTGGTTATTGGTAAAGAATTTGAATCATTTTATAAAAACATTAATGACAATTTTTTGGGTTAATTAGACGTTTTTTATCACAACGAACTCATTTTGATTTATAAATTAATATCATTTGTAAAAAATTATTCCAAAACATTATATAAGTTATAATAAATAAATTATAGTATTTTTTAAACATGAAAATTGTTTCATGCGCATAATTGAAGACATTAATATAAATTGAAAACCCATCATCCTTGAAAGCGATAAATTACCACATCTTAGATGGTGTTTTCATTTCTATTATAATAGAAGGGGAAAAGAGATATGGTGATGAATTATTACATTATCACAACAACATTAATTTACATGAAATTTACTATATTTATCATAACATTTGGATGAAATTAGGTTAGTAAATAAAAATAAAATAAAGAAACATGAAATAAAAAAAGAGAAGTTGAGAAATCAATTATGAGAATTTGGCATCCTAACAGCATCAATTAAAATTCATAAAATATTTTGATTAGAGAAAAATGTTTATATCAAAATTAATTCATAACATTGATAGTAAGGGGAATATGGAATTAAATATCCATGCACAATCCAATTTAAATGAAAAAAATAATAACTTAAAAAAGTGTTCTTGAGAATGAGAAGGGTGGTAGATTTCCTTACCTTGTAGAGTAACTCCTAAAACATGAAGTCTAGGACCCTAGGGGCTTGAGGAAACCTTGTAAGGAATCATAGAGAGGTAAAAATACAAGATATTGGAGGATGATTAATTATAAATGAAAGAAAATGATGTAATGGGTGGGTATTTATAGTAAAAGGGATTGAATTTTTTTATTAATTTCCAATGACAACACATTAGTGGTATTTACAAAACTAGGGGCTTGATCATGGTTTTTTCACACAGTTTTGTCCACATGGGTCACCTTATATCATATTTTATTACACAATATTAAACCTTTATTATTAAATCATGATTACATCATTAATTTTATCATTAAACGTACTTAAAACTCAAAACTGTATTTTTTTATTCATAAAAAACTAAAATATTTTATAAAATTCTCATAAATTCAGCATAACCTGATGTTAACATTATGAATTTATAAATGAAATTTTTTATCATAATAGTTCTCTAAATATTAAAATTTTAACATTTATCTATAAAAAATGTATTTATTAAAAATAATCACAGACATAAAATGCATAGTAAAATGCATAGTAAATTTTTTGACAAATAAAAAAATAAAATTATTTTATCACTTCTAATTAAATAAGAATGTTTTGATAAAACTATTTCATTATTATAAACATTAATAAAACTATAGTTTGATATAATAATTTAAATCTCTCTAAAATTTATAGTTATTTACTTGAGAAATCAATTTATCAAATTCGTTATATTTTTAAGAAGAACTAAACTCAAAATAGAAATGATGGAACAACATATTTATTTATATATTCTTAGCTGAGGTTACTACTCTATTAGTAATATTGATATTCAAAAGGGTAAGTTACTATTCATAATAAATGTAAGTTGATCCTATAAGACTCTTAATATCTTACCAATCGCAACTGCGTATGTCAGTTTTTCGAAATTCAAATCATAGAGGTTTAAAAAAATGTACTGGTTAGAGTCCGAAAAAGTGGTGTTTTGTAGAGACATAATGTTTCATGTATTCAATATTGAATTTATTTATGAATCCTTGGGGTGTTATATCTTCCCCTTCCTATAAAAATTTCAACTTCAAAACTCATAGAATGTTACCTCATAAAAATATTTGGGTAGGTCACCATCATAAACTCCCCATGCTCCCATGTTTCCCATTAAATTTTATGATTCTTACAAAGTATATTTACCAATTGAGTCATATTATTCCACAAAACCTATTTATTAGTGTATAGAACTTGGATAGGCTCTTTATAATATGATAAGTCGAGTTCCAATTATGTACCTTCAAAAGTGAGGAAATGCATTGGGTATGCCATGTACATTCTCAGCTGTGAGACATGGAACACATTGTATACTTTGGATAGGATAGTTGGAATTTCCAATTGATAATCCACAGCTCCAATTCCCTCCAAAATTTCAAAAGGGTTAGTTTACTTGTTTCTAAGTTTACCCTTCTTCACAAATCTTACAACACCCATCTAGAGAGATACTTTTAAGAAAACATGATCTCCCACTTGATATTACAAATATTCCTTAAATTATCATCATAGTTCTTTTTCCTTCTTTGAGATTCTTTGATATGGGTTTGAATATTCTATAAATTTTCTATTATTTCCTTCAAAAGCTCTGGACCCACAAGCTTCCTTTCACTGACTTCATCCCAACATGTTGGTGTACGACATCTCTTTCTCTACACTGCTTTATATGGTTCCATTTGAATGCTAGAATGGAAATTATTATTGTATTAAAACTCCACCAAAGGTAAATAATGATCCCACATACCTTGAAAATAAGGTTATCATGATCTCAACATGTCTTCTGGAGTTTGGATTGTCCTTTCAGATTTCTTGTCAGTTTGAGGATAATAAGCAGTACTCAAACGATGCTCAATATCCAAGTTTTTCTGAAGATTTTTCCAGAATTTGGATGTAAATTGAGGATCGTGATGAAAAAATATTGAAATAGGTTCTCTATAAAGTCTTAAAACTTCATTTATATAGAGTTTTTCAAGGTTCTCTCGTGGAAAGTACTTCTTTATAGCGAGGAAATGTTCAAATTTCATAAATCGATCCACAATTATCCATATTACATAATTAATTCTTAGATTTTTTTTGCAATAAAGTGACAAAATTCATAGTGATATCATCCCATTTCCATGTAATAATATGTATAGGTTTCATGACTCCTCTAGCCTTCAATTGTTGACAGACTGAAAATCTTGATATATAATTTGTAGTTTCCCGCTTCATGTTTTCCCACCATAAATGTTCCTTCAAATCTATATACATTTTAGTACTACTAGGGTGTATAGAAAAATTTGAACTATGGGTGTTATCCAATAACTCCCTTTTTAGATTGGGTGGATCTGGAAGACAAATCTTCCTACCAAATTTCAAAATTCCATCTTTATATATGATGTATTGCAACTTCCCATCATCCATAGCACTAATTTTATTTTAAAGATTATCATCACCAGGATGATAACTTTTAAATCTTTTCAATAAATATGGTTGGGAAACCAATTGAAAAAGTAATGATGTTTCACCTTCTTTGATAATTTCCCTGTCCATACTTACAATATCCATGAATACATGATCCATTTCAATCCTAATTTTGTTTAAAACTCCATGATCCTTCCTATCGATACATTAGCTACCTTATTTTTCTTTCCTGGGTGGCAGTGTATGGGACAATCATAATCCTTCAGTAGATCAAGCCATCTCATTTTCCTCATGTTGAGTTCTTTTTATGTGAAGATATATTTCAGACTCTTATGATCCATATATATCTCACATCTCTTGCCATAGAGATAGTTTTTCCATATTTTTAGAGCAATGGTCACAGTAGATAACTGAAGATAATGAGTATGATAGTTTTTTTCCTGAATTTTTATCTTCCTCGATGCATAGTCAATTACTCTATCATTATGCATAAGGAAACAACCATGTCCTTTCTTTGATGCATCACTATATATCACAAACCCATCATTCATTGATGGTAGAGTTATGATCGGAGAATTTACTAATATACTCCTTAATTATTAGAAACATTCCTCACATGATTTTGTTCATACAAACATAACCCCTTTACATGTTATCTTGGTCATTGGGTTGGATAAATAGAAGAAGTTATGAATGAAACATTGATATTAACTTACTAAATCAATAAAACAACATTCCTCGGTTATGTTTATTGGAGTAAGACATTCATGAGTAGCCTTTGTCTTCACATAATCAAAAGAAATTCCATCCTCAGAGACAATGCTGCCATGAAAGGAAATTGATTGAAGAAAAAATTCCCACTTTTTAAACTTCACATATAATTTATTTTTTCTAAGAGTATTCAAAATATTACACAATTTATTTTCATGACCTTCATATATTTTAGAGTATACCAAGATATCATCAATAAATACCCCCAAAAATTCATCAAGATATTCCTTGAAAACCCTATTCATTTGATCCCTAAAGACGAGGGTTCATTAGTCAGTCCAAAAGCATAACTCTAAACTTTTAATGCTCATACCTAGTTTTAAATACTGTCTTTGGAATATATTCCTTCCTCACTCATAAATAATTATATATAGATCGAATTTTAATCATTGAAAAATATTCAACTGCATAAAGTTGATCAAATAAACCATCAATGTGATGTAGGGGATACGTATCCTTTATTGTTATAGAACTGATCTCTATGTAGTCAATGAACAACCTCATAGATGTATCTTTCTTCTTAATGAATAGAATAGGGGCTCCCCATAGAAAGACACTAGGGTGAATAAATCATTTATCACTCAATTCCTATATTTGTTTCTTTAGATATACTAATTACAATGTGTCCATTATATATGGTGTATTTGATATATGACTTGAACTAGTATTTAAATCAATAGAGAACTCAAGTTCCCTATCTGGAATATGTTTAAGTAAATCCTATGGAAAAAAATCAATATATTCATGAAAAATAGGTACGTCCTCAATTTGAAAATTTATTTTCTTACTCATAGATATCGAGTTCTCATACTCCCCATGAATTGAATTAAGTGGAGGTTATGGTGGTGGATCTAGATGAGAATCAGATATTAATGTTTCTATAATAAAGATAAGGGATCCCACATCGTCCTCAAAAAATGTAACTTCCTTCTTCTTGGAATAGATTTTCACATCATGATTTGATATCCAATCCATACTGATGATTATATCAAATTCAATCATAGGTATGATAATAAAATCATAAGATAAAACACATTAATACGCTATAATGGTGACTTATTTAAACATATTTGTTGCAATGATACTTCCCATAGAATATTTTACTGACAAATACCTTCATAAATCAAATTGAAAATATATAATTTTCATAGAAAAATATAAAGATATGAAAGAATGCTATGATCCAGAATCAAGTAAAGAATTGGATAAGGTTGAGGAAATAGTTATAGTACCTACCAATAGATCATTAGTAACTTCAATATTAGTAGTTGTGATCTTATAAGCATGGCCTTCTTTAGGGAAAGTTTCCTTTACTCCTAGTAAAATAATTTTCATAATATCCCCTCTCCATGTAACTTTCGCGTTGAAAATTGGTAGCTTATTTCTTCGTCTTACAATCGCAAGATAGGTAGCCTTTTATCCACACTTGTAACAAATATGCATGCCCTTCAGGTAAGTTCCATGGTGTATCTTCCCATAATTATCATAGGGTGGAAGTTCAACTCATCCCTTCATCCTCGTTTTTTTATTTCCTTTTATAGAGTTTTCTATATCCCAATTCTTCTATTGATTTCCCTTAAAATAATAAGATTTAAGAATTTATTTTCTGTCTCAATAACACATGAGACTATATCTTCTTATGATGATAAACTTTAGGAGACTAGGTCCCGTTGGTGTAATGGTTTAAAATCATCAATTAATTAATAAATCTTTCTCCTTCGATTACGTTTGTAGTCCACATCATGTCTTGCTAACCTTGTGAATTTAGCTTCATACTTTGAAAAATTATCATCCTCTTTTTCCAACATATTTAGAAACTACCTATTCATGTTTACTCAATGTTCATGAGGGAAGTATTTTTCTAGGAAAATTTCTTTTAAATATTTCTGTTCCATTTCTTATATTTCTCCCTCCTCGTTTAGGTTTTAGATTAAAGACCACCATGGATCCACATATCCTGATAGTCGATAAACTTCCTTGACAACCTTCTATCATTATTTACATCCAAAATTTATAAATATATTATATAAAAAACTTATCTACTACTCTACTATGAATGGGTTTTTAGTACGATTAAATGATGGAGGTTGTTGTTTCCTAAAGAGGTCTACCATATCTCCTCCATGTTTTTGATATGGACGCTCTATAAGTGTAAGGTTATTATACATAGAATGACTCAGTTGTCCCAGTATAGTTATATGTTTCTCATCACCAGTGAAAGTATCAGAGCCAAAATTATTATCTTGCATCGGTGTGAAATCTTTACATGGGATACACACTTTCATGTAGTTTCCATTCCTTCCACTAGGTTCCGTTTCTAAATAATGTAATACACTAGATTAAGTTATGAATTATAATTTATAATCTCAATGTAGAAAAAAACTTAGAATAAATTGAAATTCAATACATATATATTCTCAAAATCATAAATAAGGCTTCTTTGAGGAAAAATTTACATTTAAATCCTTCATAATGTCTTCTAAAAATGATAATTATCCGTAGCATATCCCTCAAGACTGTCAAAATAGGTTTGTAGTAACAACCATCTTTATGTACCAAGATACCCTGAGTCAAGCCTAAAACTCCTTGTCATAGTTGATAATCCAATGTACATTTGTGGTAGAACCACGTTCACAAGTAGTATCCAGACCGAGATGTATTTTCTAGAAAGATCAAAATAATACATTCCATACCAAAATTCTTGGATGTTATTGTATATTTATCATCAAATATTATCTTAGGTTTTTTTTCCCCAATAAATGTTTTATAAATCTATTTTCCATGTTTTCTACTAAACTTACTCTGATACCAACTCTAAATACCTGACCCTAGTTTCCCGGAGTCAGTGTCATAATTCATTACATTTGCATGATTACAAGAAAGTTGTTTCATAAAGAAATTAATAGTTTAGTATTTTTTAAAAACAAGATGCATATATATGTTCAATATTACAACTTGAAATTAAATACAATATAGAAATTCCTTTTCCAACATTCATAACACCTAGGTTATCCCTACATGTCATTCATAATATACCTCTTCATGTTATGGAAAAATGAAACATAAGAAAGGTGTGAGCTCAAATGATCAGTATGTGTAATCAATACAAAGGAAGATATTATATATATCGACATTATTCATGGGGAATAACAAAAAACATTCCTTTCAAAACAATCATGAACACATTATGGAATGGAATAAGAGATGAATAAATAATGCCATAATAAAGCATAATCATGGGTATTATACTAGTAGGATAACCTCATGAACAATAAATTACTAGTTTCATAATTAGGTAATGAATAATGTTGGACATCATAACCATACCATCAATGCCTTATGCTAAGATCATAAATAACCATTTTGGCAAGGCCTTGTTCCAAGACTATATTTGGTCTCACGAGACCTACCGATGCATCGAGGGGATATAAGGGGGCCCCAAACATCACATAACAAGTCAAATGAATTACTCATATGAATGGGGAAAAACATAAACAACATATAAATTTATATTAGAATTAACATATGAAATGTAAATAACCTTCCTCGAACATTAAGCATAAATAATAACCATTTGGAGTAAATTGGTGAATGTTTTTAAGATAGGACATACACAGTAAAACAAATCGAAAACAATTTAGTTAAATATGGTTGATTATGTCATAAAATATTAATCCCAATAATAAATAATAATAACCCACAATTTGGAAATATATGAAGATACTCTTATAAAATCATTGAGTAATTGTTGAGATAAATACTCTTTCACATGGAAAAGAAGAGTGCTTTTGGAAATGTGTTTTTATAAAACCAAAAGTAAATTAGTATACTATTTTCATAATAAAATGATTTATTTTATAATGATAATGGTTTACAAAATCATATTATAGAGTGACCTTGAAAATTGGTAAGAGTTTGAGAAAATCCGTTGAATCATGCTTGTATTTCTAGAAGAAATTTTGAAAGATCCTTTTAAAATGTATAACTACTAATAAATGAAAGTATTATTATTGTTGGTACACGTATATAGAACATTAAAAAAATTGTGTGTAGTAAATATGAATAAAAATAATTTAATTGAGATATTTTGAGAATAAGAGTTACCCGGATGAAAATGGAGGTTCGCGTAGAAAACCCTTACCTTGAGTCCGATGGTGTTTTTCACTTGATCTTAGTGTCCTGGATAACATAATTAAATTAATTAATTAATATTTACAGAACCTATTCTTTATGAAATTTATTTATTATGTCATTATTATGTTAATTTATGGTCTTTCTGAAGGTTTTAAAGGGTTCAATTTTGTAGTTTGGCAGCACTTTTTTCCTTGATATTCATGACCGATTTAGTTATATACAAGTGAGGATAAACATGTAAGATGATAATGGTTTTCCATAATTTATTTTTTATTTATTTTTTAAAATCTATAATATTACATGGTTATAAAATTAATTTGGTTATTTTTATTTATGATGAATCATTTTATAAAACATGAATGATAACTGTTTGGGTTAATTGGAAGTTTTGTATCACAATGAATTCGTTTAGATTTATACATTAATATCATGTGTGAAAACAGATTCTAGAACCTTAAATAAGTTATATCACATATATTATAGTCTTTTTCAACCACCAAAATGGTTTCATGACCTGAATTGAAGACTGTAATAGAAATTGAAAACATGTTGTCCTTGAATGTGATAAATTAACATTTCTGAGATAGTGTTTTAATTTCTAGTATAAAATAAGGGTAATGAAGACATAATGATGAATTATTCAATTATTATAAAAAATTACATTAAATTTAATTTAATGGATCTATCATAATGTTTTGATGAAAGGAGGTGAGGAAATAAAAATAAAATAAAGGAACTCAAAGAAAAAGAGAAGTTGAGAAATCCCATATGAAAATTCAACACCTTAATGGAGTCACATAAAATTCATAAAAAATTTTGATGA
Organism: Viscum album; assembly: GCA_963277665.1. Lineage (NCBI taxonomy): Eukaryota > Viridiplantae > Streptophyta > Magnoliopsida > Santalales > Viscaceae > Viscum > Viscum album. Next base: position 751,537,546 of record OY728126.1, read on the forward strand.
TATAAAATGGGGTATATCATCATTAATAAATAACATGGAAATTAAGGGTGATATGGAATGACATATCCCAACATAATACAATTGAAATTAAAAATTGAATAAAAAAATTTTGTTCTTGAAAAAGAGATGGGTGGTAGATTCCTTTTCCTTATAGAGTAACTCCTAAAAATTGAAGGTTGGGACGTTTGGGTCTTGAATAAACCTTGTGAGATCTCCTATGGAAGTAGAAAATAATATATAATAGAGGATTATGAATTTTTATTGAAATAAAATAATGTATTGGGGGGGTATTTATAGTAAAATGGAGAGTGTTTTTTATTAATTTCCGATGACACCTCATTAGTGATATTTGAATAAGCATGGGCTTTACCATGGTATTTTCCCATAGTTTTGGCCTATTGGTACACCTAATGTAATATTTCATTACTCAAGATACTACCAAATTTATTACATCCCAATTACATCATAAATGATATCATTAAACATACCAAAAACTCAAAACTATATGTTTACTATTAACAAAAAAATAACGTATTTTATAAAATTCTCACAAATTCAGCATAACCTTATATCAATGTTATGAATTCAAAAATGAAATTTATTTTATGATAATAATTTTCTAATTATGAAATTTTATCTTTTATCTATGAAAATACTTATTAATTAAAAATAATAGCAGACATAAAATGGATAGTAAATTTTTCAACACATAAAAAAATAAAATTATTTTATCATTTATAATTAAAGAAGAGTGTTTTTATAAACTATTTGTTATTATAAACATTAAAAAAATATTAGTTTGGTATAATTATTTAAATATATCTAAAATGTACAATTGTTACCTGAAAAATAAATTTATCAAATTCGTCCAATTTTAAGAAAAACTAAACTCAAAATAGAAATGATAGAATAAACAATTTATTTATAATTTCATAGGTGAGGTTACCACTACAATTTTCATATTAAGATTCATAATGGTAAGTTAATATTCCCCAAAAAATTAATTTCATCCTATCATGCACTAAATATCTTATCGATCGAAACCATATATGGAAGTTTTTCTAAATTCAAATCATAGAGGTGGAAAAATTATTTTTACTGGCTGGGTTGTAAAAAAGTAGTGTTTTGTAGAGAATCAGTGTTTCATTCATTCAAAATAAAATTTATTTATAAATCCTTGGGTTGTTACCCTTTTTTCTTTCCAAAAGATATGGTTGAAAAATTATTTGGGAAAGGATTGATTATGTTCCTTCCTTTACGATTACCATATCGATACTTTTTTAAATCTACGAAAATCAGATCCTTTTAAATTCCTATCAATGATAAAATTTGGGAACCCTTTTACTTAGATCTTCTACCATGTTATTTTATTTTTCTAGAAGGTAGTGGATTGAGAATTCATAGTCACTGATAATCTCTAACCATCACTGTTGGAACATATTTATTTTATTCTTTGTGAATATATACTTGAGGCTTTTGTGATCCATATATATTTCAAACTTCTCCCCAAAGAGATAATTTAACTATATTTTCAATGTAAAGATCGGTATAGAAAACTCTGTATCATGTTTTGGGTAGTTCTGTTCATGAAAATTCAACTTCCTTGAAGCATATTCTATCACTTTTTCATTTTTCATTAACACATAGTCAAAGCCCTTCTTCAAAGCATTAGTTAATACCATAAAAGTTTCTCTAATTATGGGTAATATTAGAATATGTTTAGTAGTAAGACTCCATTTAATCTCCTTTAATATCTCTTCACAGTCATCATTCCAAGAAAAATTTACTCCCTTTCCAAGTTATCTTGTTATAAGGGTTTAAAAATTGTCAGAAATTTCTCAAAAATCGGTGATAGTACCAATAGAATCCATGGATACTACAAATATCTATCATGGATTTTGGTCTCGAATATCCTTCAATTTCTTCTATAATTGAATGTTTCATAGATATCCCATTTCTTGTGATGATATTCCCCTTCAATGATACATCCTTCAACCATAAATCAAATTTTATATACTTGGAAAAAAGAATCTTTTTTCGTAAGGTCGTTAGCACAATGCTCATATGACCCTCATACTCCACCATTCATTTAGAGTATTTGATAATATCATCTATAATTACTACCAAATTTTTATGGTAGTACATAAAGACTCAATTCATCACGTAAATGAATATTTCTAGAGAATTAGTGGGTATGAATGGAATTACTATAAACTTAGAGTGCATAACTTATACGAAACACAATATTAGTGATATCCGCCTTCTTCAACCTAAACTGGTAAAATATTGAGCATTGTTCCACCATAGAGAAGTATTGTGTTCTAGATATCTGATAAAAAAATCATCAATTCATAGAAGAGGGTAAATTTTAATTATCATGATCTTATTGTGATCATGATAATCAATGTAAAGGCACATTGACCTATCCTTATACTTAATGAAGAGGACTTGTACACCCTATGGTAAAGCACTTGGTCATATGAAACCTTAATCTATATTCCCCTATAGTTGTTTCTTCAGAAACTCAAGTTGTACAATATCCATTCTATATATATTCTTAGAAAATGGTAATATCCCATGTATAATCTCGATTGAAAATCCATCCTCTCTACCAAGAGGAAGATCATGAAATTATTTAGGAATCACATCTGCATATTCCCTCACAATGTGAATGTATTCAAGGATGATTATTTCCTTATATTAAATCATTTGATCAAGATATTATTTCTCATATGTATATAATATCTATTCTTGATATGATGGTTCTAAATAAAATTCATCCTCCTTGAACTTGTACAAAATAAGGAGTCAATTAATGATGCAGAGAGTGATTTCCTTCCCATGGAAATTTTTATTGGATTAATATATGGAAAGAAAATACATTCCTATAATTGCATCAAATTCCACTAAAGGGAGTATGAAAAATTCTTCTAGGAAGTGAAACCCAAAAATTCCAACATGGGAGGAATTATATAACCTAGATTCAATAATTTCCCCATTTCTCATTTTCACAAACATATCTACTTCTATTTATTGTGGTGTTTCTTGAATAGTTCTACCAAACATTCATGATATGGAGTAATTTTTAGAAATAGAAAAAAATTTACATTCTCTTTTCTAGAATGAATAACTAGTATACCTTTCACCACTTCCTTTTCAGGATCAACCATAGGGATTATGATGAGAGAAAGTCTCCCTTATTTCCTTGGATGTTTTTGGTTGTCACCAAAAACCCTTGTCATAGTGAATTTGTTTTCAAAGTTCCATGGTTTCTTGTAGCGGAATCAATGAACAATACATTGAGGGATGACTAGAGAATTCTTTTACTCCATCTCAATAGTAGGATTCTCATATCGAAAATCATTATATTTGTTTCCTTCCTTCCCACACATAAATCATTTCCTCATTCTCCTTATAAAATTATTAGGGTGCTTCTTTCCACATATTTGGAAAGTGGGATGTTGAAATTTATTAGGACTATTAGATTTATCCATCGGACCACTAAAATTACACTCTACTATCCACTTCTTATCATAATTAAACCCTAGAGATTCCTAGATATCTATTCCTATATTATGGTAACATCATACCATTTCTTCATAGCTATCAATGTCTCAGATCCCCATGGATATTTCTATATAAGGTTTTAGCCTACCAAATAAGCATTCAATCTTGAAATTAGGGGTAACGACAAAGTTGTTAGTGTAATGTGTAAGTCTTGTGAAGTTTCCCTCATATGATTTTATAGATTTGGAATAATTTTTCTTTAGGGAATGGAAATCCCTTACAATTTTATGTCATAGAGTAAGGAGATAATATTTATTCAATTTTTTTTATCGAATGTCATCCACCCAATCAATTTGATCTCTCCCTTATGCATCATATTTTGGATCAATGTATACAACTTATCATATTCTCCCACCCTGTGATAAGAATCTAGTAGAACCTTCTCTTTTATGAAACATTTATGTATTGATAAGATCTTCAAAATTGAGTTGATCCATTGTTTTGTGATTAAGGAATCAAGTTAACGATTGAAATTGAAAGGCGTTTGTCACATAAATATATCAATTAAACATTGTTCTCTCTTAGTGGGATATGGGAACTCTTCCTAGTCCATTTTTCAATCCATATCCTAATTCATCTGAGAGAGTATCATCACAATATTCTTTATTACCGCTCCAATCAGGTTGGGCATTTTATTGGGGCAGTCATCACATTATTCTTCGCATTGGTTTTTTACCCAATTCCTCATATTTGTAGCCATTGTTGAGAAAAAAATTAATATTTTCAATGATTATTTTTAAATAATTAAACACAAGATGGGGAATTTCAAGTAATTAATCAGAGGAATTATAAATTACATGCATTACATAAATTATGAATTTCAATCATTTAATAATTATTATATGTGATTTATTTGTAAACATATATTCCTGTGGAATTTTTTTGTTCTCTTAATTATGGTACATAATTATATTATTATTTTAACAAATAATATACCTTTTAACTATAAAAGAATGTGAGAATAAAGTCCCATTGTCATCCACTAGTTCTTGTTTGAGTTTAACTCAACGCGGTGTTTTTGGGTTTTACCATTATGTACATATGTTCCATAGCCACATCCACATGTAGTATCCCGAAATGGATGTATTTTATTTATAAACAAATTAATCTATAATTACCAAAATTTAGGTATGTTTTCATAAACATAGTCTTATCCCTATGGCTTTCACTAGATTTTTCTAATCTTAATCCCAATAATAACTAAACATTTCTTTTGACGCCAACTATGATAAAAAATATCTTTATTGCATACTAATTCCTGAATTATGACATAATGTTAAAAATAAAAACCCAAGAAGACATATATGTCTAGTGTATTTGGTAATTAGGTACATTACATTACAGGTTAAAAAATAAATACACGGTCTTTATTGAAAACTTTTTTAACATGCTCATACATAAAACTATATGCGATAACCTGGGGACAAACATAAGAAAGAGGTGAGCTATAAATCCCAGTAAAGAAGTAAACATGGAATATAATGAAGAAGATAATAAATGTTATAATATAGGTATATCAATTCGAATAAATATATAGAATCATAAACATGAACAATGAGGCATGAAATATCATGATAATCATAAAGGAAACATGTGAAATGTGGAAACAACTTCAAACAGTTCATCATAAACATAGGTCAAGGATAACTACAAATACAACATGATGGAAAAAGTCTCATAAAGAAATAAATTTCACTTAACATCCCAACTTGACATCTCATGATACTAAACAGTACCCAATGCAGTGGAGTGATATATAATTTCTGGTACATCCATCCTATTCATTTCATTCTCATTCTTTAGTATACCACACAGATCATAGAATATAGGTTCATTCATAATCATAATTCATTCCAAAATCGAGGAATTTTGAATACATAAATTTAATTAACATGTAAAGTGTATAGATTTGAACACCATTGATAGGAAATGTGTACGATATTCACTACAATAAAATCGTCATAGAAAATAGTGTTGAAATATCGATAGCATAACAACATCACATAAAAAATCATAAAATGAGTTGATGAGATATAAATGGGTATCTCATAATTTTATATCAAATGGGGATTAATAGGTACATGGTAGGATATATCCCATCATTAGTAATTGTAAAATATAATGCATAAGATAATAAAGAAAATTTAATAAAGAGGAGAATGACATGATCCCTTACTTGAGTGTGTGAGTCCTAATGCATGGGAGGAGACTCTTGAGAGCTTGGTAGAATCTTTGAAAGAATATATAGAGAGGGTAAGACAGAGTAAGGAAGTTATAAAAGGATTTTTAGTGAAGAGAAATGGGAGATAGGGTTTATTTATGTATTATATGTGTGTGAATTTATTCAATATTTATCAAAGTTAGGTTTTGGACTCTATATAATAAAAATACCAAAAAAAACAAACCTACCAATGGTTTTTGACCATGGATTCTACAAAATGGGAGTGGTTTTAATTATTTTATATTTACATGTTCTGAACATAATAATATAATACCAATTATTATGTTGAAGTGAGTCTTACTCTTAAATAAATTAGTTTAAAACGTTAAAATATATTAATGGTTTTGGAAGATTAAAAATGGATTTAAAAAATTTATAAAATAAACATAAAATAAGATTTTTCTAAAGGTAAAAAATATATTTGGTCTTTAAAACCATTTATAGTATTTATTAGAACATTTTTTTTCATTATGATGTCATAATGCATACCATATATTTATACGGTATTTAATTTTTACCCAAAAATATGAATATCTAAAAAAATTAGAAAAAATTCACCATTGGATAATTATTATGTATTGATTCCAGAAATAATTTTTATATTATAAAAAAATTATTAATATGTGAATTATTTCTTTTTTAATAATTATCGATATTTTTTATGAAATGTTGTATTTTTTTGACAATAACAGTTTTTGAACACTTCTAAAAATTATATTTGGCTTCTTAAAAATTATATTAGCATTTATATTTATTAGAAATTTATTAAATGTAATATATTAATAATTGATCCAAAAATTCATTAATTCATGAAAACTATTTCTTTAATTAACTTTAAACATTACCCAAAAAGACAATTTTTGTTTTATTATTTCAAAATAATTTTTTTTTATAATAATAGGATGGAAGTATATTCATTATTTTATGAAAAACATTGTACATACTTATTTTTTAGTAGTCATGATACCTATAAATTTAATACAATAGAAAATAGAAAAAGGGTAACGTGAACGAATGTGAGACTTTCATAGGGTGGTTCGATGAACCTGATTTTTTCACTGATATATATGTGTTTTATCTTCTTCTACAAATTGTTTCACTCATGATTAAGTTATTGGATTAAATATTGGTCTTAGTTAGAGGAAAATCTTAGTTATTTTGTCTCCCTAATAAGATCTAATAAATGGGATTCATTGGGTATAATCTAATTGGTTGAGGCCATCATTTACTTTTTCAATGTTTATTATTTTTTAAAACCTTATATTTATACTAATCATGTGATCTTTGTTCAATGGATATATTATCAGCCATAAAGATGCTTAATAATCTTTTAAATATAGAAAGATATAATGAAACCAATAAAATCTATGTGTTTTATATAACAATATTACAGAATAAGACATTTAACTTAAATCATAAAGTGAATTTTATTTATAAAATATCATGTCATTAAAATTTTCATAGCATAGGTTCCACTCTCACTCCATAAGAGATGGGGAAAGACAAATGAGGGTTATCCATTGATCATGTTCAAAACACGTGACCTATTTGATCATAATTAGAATAATTTTGAGGTAAGTTCCCAAGATTGTAGGTTATCCATTGTGTCTAAGAACCATTTTCATTAGAGGACCCATTCATGCATGAAAGATTAAGGAGACCCAATTCAATAGAGATGCGAAGCGTGTGAATGAATTGATGGAATTTCTGAATATATTTCAATACTCTCACGATTATTCCATTATGTATTTGAGAACATTTTCATGGAATATCAGTCTGAATGATTTCCAAAACCTTCTTCTTAGGTGAGTTTCATCTTATATTCCAAGCAAAGGAAGAGCTCATGTAGTGTGGTAAGTGACCTTAACTGAGGAGAGGAAAGACCTTCTCAGAAAAGAACCTAAAATGTTATTCATTTTTATTTTCATGCAATTATGATGAATAGAACATAGCTTAACTTATTTTGTAAATGATTTTTAATGCATAGTTTAATGTCATGTGGTGAGGACCGTATGCCATACAATTTAACGTTATGTGATTAAGAATTGTTTCGCACATTTTAGTATCTTGATTCCAGGATGTGTTAACCTTCGTTAATAAATCATTCATGATTAGGGTAGTTGGATGAAGAAACATGAAACAAAATTGGTGGGACTTAATAGAGTATCTCATGAGTAAATTGGATATGGGATTTGTCTCTATCATCTTCTTGAACTGATGGGTTCACTGAGTAAAATCGAATTTTTATCAGGGCCCTATTGTGGATCCCACCATATTTTTACCTTTTATCTTCTGCACTTTCTTTTTCATAGGTTATAGAAATGACCATATGGACAGGGTTTTAACATTTTCTCATGTATTTATAATGCATCTTAAACCAAACAAACATATGTGCATCCTTCCAAAGGATGTATAAGCTCATTCTAGTGGGACCCAAAATTCATAAATAGTTCAAATTTATAATTCTTGGACAATGAGTTGAAATTAATTTTCAATTGTAATTATTGGAATAGGGTTTGTGTACCTTGAGGAATATGTGTGTCATGGAAGAAAGTTAATTTCAAAAGAATTAAGGGATTAGTAGGCCCGATGATGCCACATGAAACATCTCTAAGACAACCAACACACATTTTAAGGTCTTGATTCTTGGAAGTGGACACCCAGTTTAAGGATGTAGAGCTCAAAAAAATGGGTGAATGTCCAAAATAAATATGTGTGGCATGGAGGAGTGTAATCCTGGTGTAAATTAAGGTCCAAGGTGGCATGTCGATGCCACACAAAAAATATTTAAGTCAACATGCACACATTTTAGGGGAATGGTGAATAGAAATGGGATTCTAGTTTATGTTTGTAAGGATTATACCAATGGGTGAATGTCCAAAAATAACATGTGTTTCATGGATGGGTGGAAATATGATATAATTGATGGAAACAGAGGTCAGGTTCCACATGAAATATTCCCATGGTGACTTGAAGATATATTAAATATATGATTCATAGACATGGGATCCTATGGACCCTATAATCAGGCCATGTCTCTTGAATCATAAATGATGAGATTTATCAAATCATTTGATTTAGCTTTTCAAATTGGTTGGAATAATATCTGGTTTTAATGTAACTCCACCACTATTGTGCAATCTATTAAGATGGGTTCGATCCACCGCACCTAGAAGTTAAGGACAAAATGGGTAAATTGTCTAAACAAGCTTTCCTCTATAAATCATATCATCACTCATATTTATCATGAAGCAAACTACATATTTGATGTTCTTGAAAATGATATAATTTCATAAGTGGGTCAGATATTCTCTAGCAATATCCTTTTTGACAAGTCATTAATTTTTCTTCATGAAAATTGTAAAATTCCTTCCTCTAGATTTATGATACCTTTATTTGAACCAAACAAAGATTCACAAAGATTTTCTTTCTCAAAAAAAGGGGAAGAGGTTCCCAACCTAAGGATGTACCATGAGAGTATATTAGGACTTCCAAGACATAGATAATAAAAGATAAATGAATTATGGGTGGGAAAACTATTGACAATGTTAAAAAAAGGTTCTACACCCACACTACTCCTGGATGGGGTAAAAAAATACAGGATCAACCATTGATGAAGTTCAAAATATGGTAGCCACCATCTATTACTAAGGATACTTTGAGTGATTAGACTAGGACATTAGGTGATCAAATGTGGACAAGGACCATTTTAGTTAGTGATCATATTCAAATCTAGAGGATGATGATTATCCAAATCGAAGAAATCAATAAATGGGGGAATGAAAGTGAGGAATATCTCAAAGTGAATATTGAATACCCTATCTATCATCCAACCATGTGATCAGATGCAGTGGTTGAAATCATGGGCTAGAGAATACCAAGAATATCTTATAATTTAATGACCATGAAATGATTTGATGGTATGGTTAGACCTAGTATGACACATATGGGCATCACTATGTATCCCATGAGAATGGGAATCAAGAAATATGTAGTTATGGAATTCAGCGTGGTAGGAGGTTGACATCCCAAGGGTGAAAATATCTATGTAATGTATATTGAATCGTATAATACTCTTCATATGAGGTATAATATGTTCATCACATATGGTAAGGTTATAGTTTAACATCATGTGCTAAAGATGCTAATTTAGTCCAACTCATACTTTTCATTTGAGGTATCCTGGATTCATATGGGGTAAGGATATAGATTAACATTGTGTGATGAGGCTATTGGTTTGGTTCTTCTCATATTTATCATTTGATGAATCTTAGTGTTACATAGTGTAAGGCTATAATTTAACTTCATATGATAAGGATGATGTTTTTGTTTATCTCATATTTATCATATGAGGAATTCCTATTTTAATTGGGGGAAATTATATAGTTTAATATCATATTAATTTACATTGGAATATGTAGTTTAGATCCATACAACTCAAAAAATAGTGTCTACTATTATATGGTCATGGAGCTCAGACCACAGACTACAGGTGTAATAAAAGGGATTGTGTGGTGTGGAAGAGTGATAACCCGACATGAGTAATGATTAATAGAGTCTCATTTCCATAAAAACATCCATGAAACACTTCACCCATGTAGTACTCTTGATACATATAATATAAATACATTATAATATGTTCGAAAATAGTTGTACACTAGATATGAAATCTGAGTGTCCCTACATATCCCATGAATATGGGAATCTAGCCACACATTTTCTTGGAAAACATTGTAGTAGGATACCAATGATGGTAAGGTGAGGTCATCTCAATAAGTTTTTCAATGAAAAAAATTAGGTGTAATTATCTTATTGAAACACTAGGGGTGTATCAAACAATGTGAAGATGGGTCTCGTGCACATAGTTATGTCATAATGATTGGTTATAATGGAGTAAATGTAGTTTGAGGGTTCAAGGGTGTTTCAAAAGAGTAAAAATTGAATTTGAAGGATACAAGAATGATTTACACCATAAATAAAATCCCTAAGGAGAAAAAGGATCTACAAAACACAATTAAACCTTAAAACAAGGAACATATAGTTTAAGGTCATAATGTTTTGACTAGGAGGTGTAACCACAATTGGGTGGTGCTGAGGCTGGGCTAATTATGTTAGATCTAGGAATCCCTATGTATCTCATCATGACTATGAATCAAGACATACATTATTCTAGAAGATGTTGTGGTAGGATAAAAACAATGGTAAGTTCATGTTTCCTCTACAAAGGACACATAATCATCCCTTATTTTTTATATGATCTATCATATGTTTATCACATAGGCTAATCTTATAGTTAATTTCCTTTTGATGAGGAATTTTTTTTGTCATTTAACACTTGTTATGTGAGGCATGTTATATTTATTACATAGGGTAAGACTTCATTTTAAAATCATGTAGTGATGCCATTACTATTTTATGTTTAATGTCATACAATACATACTATGTTCATTACTAGTTTATGGTCATTAAGCTATGACCATTGGGAAATTTGTAACCATATTAAATTCATGATTCTCCATCTAGAGTGATGTTTATTTTTTTGAATGTATTTGTGGAACAAAATAGATAAAACCAAATGTGAAAAGTGGGAGATTCAAGACCACATCCCATATATATCCTAAAATAAACTACACCAAGTTTATGGTCATAATTCTTGGACATAAGGGAGCCAAAAGTACAAATGTTGGTGAACATAATTTATACCCCTCACCAGCCATGGGAAGGGTTTGTGATTAACTTGAAACTAGTCCCTATGAAAGGGTTTCTAAATTTCACTTTTTATCCAATAAAATTGGGAATCAAGCTTCCCATAGATCTAGACCACGACGTGGTAAAATAATGATGCCAGAATTGGGGGTTATCCTCTCAGATGAGGGGATTGAGGAATCCCATAGTTTTCATGGGGTATCCTATGTTTATGACATGGGGTAAGGATATAATTTAACATTTTGCAATGAGGACATTTTTTATCATCTCACAAATAGATTCTGAGGCATCATGTGTTTATTGGATAGGGTAAGACTGATGTTTAACATCATGGAATGATGATGTTTGGTTTTTCGGTTTTAATTTTTACAACATGATCTTTTATTTATAATATTTTAAAGTCATGGAGCTGAACAATGTAGGGATAAAAATAGTTCAAGGTAATAATTATTTTAAGATGGGGTGTGCAATTAGTTTATGTTCATAAATCTTGGACCATGGTTGTAGCATTTTATATTCTCATAGCTTTGACCATGGGTTCACACCATGTACTTCTTCAAAAAAATGGTGTTGGTGGAAGGTGTGATATGATCTCTATTCATGATGATTAAAGAGGATGCTCCGTTTTAATATACCTTGTTGATAATTCAAGTCCCTTCACATTTGGATTCCAACTTCTGTAGGATTTTTAAGGGTGCCATCAATGTTTTGAAATATAATACCATGGAACCTTGGAGGATGGAGTAGAGGTGAACCTTCTTGTTGAACGATCTCAATATCCCATTATGTTTCCTCCATAATTAATGTAATGCCTGAATCTTATTTTACTTAAGGGCTTCCAACTCATCTATACAGATATATTACAATCCAATTTTTTTGGTCATAAATGGACATTTGGAGCTATAGAAACTAAAACTAAATGTGTAATACTACCATTGTTCTATACACCAACGATTAAGGGTCACTAGGGTTGAATATTTATTTTTTGTCTGATATTACCAAAGGTAATTGGGGATCTTCTTGGTTAAATATTTTTGTTCTAGATCACAATTTATTCAAGATGTTAGATTGGGTCTTGTTTAATTGATTGATCTGTCCATTTTCTTGAACATGGTAGAGGGATGTATGTATGGACTAGATGTTATACAATTTTTTATAGTTTTTTCAACTCACTAGACCAAAATTTTGTTCATTTTTCTCATATAATATTGTGTAGAACAAAAAACTAATGGATGTTTAGTGATCCCAAAAAGTGATACAAAGACCGGGTTTTCAATTAATTTAGAGGAACCATGTAATCCATTTTAAAACAGAATTCTATTGTGATAAAAATGAATATTCAATGTTGATTTTTCACTAGTGGGAATGGTCCCACAATTTCAAGGCCCCATACAACAAGGGGACAAAAATATATAGTATTATGGAGAAGAAATGAGGTCATATGAACAAAGATAGAATATATCTAAAAATAATGAAAATATTTTTTTTGAATTAAATGTAATGAACCATGGTGGGATAGATGTAGCCCATACTCCAAATTAGTGTAATATAATCAATCTTGATTAACGTGGGAAAAAGGATTTGGCATGGACCTCTTACTTGAACTAGTATTTATCAACCCATTTGATGAAACCGGGAATAATTCCATTGAAACCACACATGTTGATTGTTTTCTCACATTTAGGACCACTCTAGAGTGTAATCTACCTTGCAAACTAGATGGTTTTATCACACTCATCTCAATCTGGTGAGAGGATTCCATACTGAAGATATTTGGAAAATTATTTCATCTAATTGGTTTTTTGGTCGACTATGGAGGGATTTGAAGGTGCCCTGAAATCGAGGTACAATAAGCCAATTGGTAAACATATTGGTTGACATCATTTGAGTAGATGGGGTATATGAATATCTAGTGTTCCACACTGATGACCAGGTCATCCTAGTCATGTTCTAGATGAGATGAAACCAGGTCATCCAAAGAATCATATCAACCATTGTACATATGAGGAACATGTGTCACCTTTGTAAGGGAATATAATTGGGATACTAGTTTATGAGTACATTCCAGTCAGGGGAAAAGTTCAATATTTCTAATGATGTAATCACCCTTGTTCTATTTTATGCCTAACTTAGAATCTTATTTAGTATGTAAATAGGGGAATCAATATTGAGGGCTAAATCAAGACCAATAATAATACACTGATACTCTGCATCACTTTTTTGTTTCATTTTCAAAACAAGGAATAGTATGCGAAAACAATACTTTCCTAGATTGAAAAAGATGAACCCTATTCCTACCCTGTTAAGTTTGATTCATTGATCCTTATTCCCATTGGGCTTCGGGAGGTACCATCGAAATACATCAACCAATACGTTATAGCCCATTAAACTATGATAATATCTTTTTCATAAAATACAAATCCAGTCGTAGTTCATTAGGGAATGGATGTGTGGCCAGTAAGTCTTCCAATGCTTGGGAATTGATGGCCTTTTACAGAAAAAAATTAAAGTCAAATCATTGTAGTATTACCAACTATTTCTATAATTCTCCTATCATCACAGTGCAATTGAATATTTAATTTTTCAAGTATAATCATGAAACAAACTATATTTCATGGTGTTGAAAATAATGTTTCATATTTTACAATTCAAAGACTAAAGAAAGGCATCTCTTCAAGATGGTGGAATAGCTTCATCCAAAATAAATAAATAAATATTCAGGGGTTGTTCATTATGGGATGGATGTAGGGTTAGGTGGTCTACCAATTCTTCATCATTGATGGCCTTTTTCATTAAATATTTGTGGTCTAATTGAGGGAATGTCTTGGACTACTAAGGGAATAGATTCATCCAAAAAATAATCTTCTATGTGTATTTCATTAGGGTCTATATGTGCTTCTAGGAATTTTTCAAATTCTGTTCCATTGATGGAATTTTGAAGAACAAAACTGATGTCTAACTACTGAATGAAAACTAAACATGAATCCAATTTTCATATTAGGATAAGGAAATTGAGGGTGTACATTTTTTGTTATACTTGAGACACCAAATATATTTCATAGTGGTGGAAATAACGAAACATCACTATAAAGAAAATCATGAGGATAGTATTATTGATGGTGGACTATTTGGTATATGTTTTCACGAGAATATGTCCAAGATTTTATAGTTGTTTAACTTACCCATATTATTTTTCTCATCTAGAAGGAATCCTAGGGATAATTCTAGAGTGCCCATGTCAATGACCAAAGTATTTCTTGATATGGGTGGAATCATAAATAGAAATCATAGAAGGAACTTCTTAATATCATCAATGGATGTTTGTAGGTACTTATCCCAATATTGAATTATTACTTTTTCATAATCCGAAATAATAGATTACACTTTTTAGCCATACATTAAAAAAAATAGTTTATGTAGGACAAGTGTACATAGTGGCCTTGCAACACTGATAAACTTTTTGAGAATGGAAATTGATTTATTACATTTATTTTATCTAGTTAAACCTCGATGCCTCTGTATATCATGAAAAAACTAAGACATTTTATTGAGGTAAATCTGAATGTGCACTGTTTGGGGTTCATCATTAAGTGTCTATAGTGGGAAAATATTAACTCGTTTTTAGGATTCTTAATAATATCCCAATGTTGGAGAGATTTGATGACCATATCATCAATTAAATACTACATTAATGTCAAAAGAATTGTCTTAAATATATGGTGCATAAAACATAGGTATAAGGATCCAACCTTCTTTAAACCAAAATGAATAACTTGGTAGTAGAAATTTATTTGATGTTCCCTGAATGTAGAATAATCCACATCATCTTGGGTCCATCAGGATATAATTTTACCTGTTGTATAATTCCATTAATGAGAGAACTTAGAACCTAGCTATTACACAATCAAGATTTCTATCATGATAATGGAAAAAAATCCATCATAAAATGGAATTTTAGGTCTCATAAGTTGATAAAGACATTTATCTTCCCATTATTATTCCTAACTAGGACTATGTTGGATAGACACCTAGGGTAATGGACCTCTCTAATAGTGTTTCATTTAATATTATTGTCAACATCGGTCTCAACCATAACATAGTGAGAGGGGTGTATCTTTTTTGGATGATGTATGATTCCATGATGACCCCTTTGGAATACCAATGTGGTGAACAAAAACATTATGTAGTATCCCTATAATATCATCATAGATTCCAGAAAATACATTGCAATACTTTTTTAAGAAGACACATAATGATGATTCTCTTTTGGGGACATGGATGTGCTGAATAGTTTTAGACTCATATCTTCCTTAATACCAAGGTTCAATCTTGGTAATCCAATTAAAATGGTGTAGACACCCTCGTAAAATTAAGGATGAGAATATTTCACATCTTCTTCTTCATCTGAGATAGGGAGATCAAATGGAGGAGGTGAATCTTCTAGGATAGCTAACCTAGAGGGGGCACTGCTGCCTACTCTCGTGGGTATATAATCTTTAATGAGGGGTTCCCATTCTATAGAGAATATGGAGAAAAAATATTTTGAGCTAATTACATTCGTTATATGGATGTGAGGTCTACTCTTTATATCAATGAAATGGTGGTGATTCATCCTCCATCAAGTTAGACCTACTTTGTGGAACATGTGGGAATGTCATGGATTAGTGGACAAGGGGAGAACTCATCGATACTTCATATGAGTATGATCTTTTAGTATCATTGAGGCCTATCCAGTGCAAGAGTAAGAGGGAATATGTGATCACTTCTTTTCGTGAAGATGATGTTACAACCCCCAAAAATATCATTCTAGGATGTAACTAATAAATTGAGAGAACACAACTATTTTTCATGATTTCCCATGCACCGACTGTTGTGGTTGTAAGATCATTAGGGGAATATATGTGCTTAACCCCATTAGACCAGATATACTTTCCTTCACTTTTGTAGTAAACAACATCTATATTGAGGTCCTTGTAGAACCTAGTGGCGGACACATCTCCCTTAAGTATTGTTACATAACCATCAATGGGGTACATTAGTAATCGGTGATATGAAGAGGGGCTCACTACTGGCGAATGAATCCATGGTCTTCCTTATAGTTTGTTGTAGGAATTATCCAATGAGAATACCATAAATTTAGTTCTTAATACTAGAACACTGAATTGAATATTTAGTTGAATCTTTCCAAATGGTTTTTGTTCTCTGTTATCATATCCTTAAATTGTTTCTTTTGAGGATATCAAATATTCTTGTATAAGTCCTAGCTTATAGAACATCTGTATTCGGTTGAGGATGATTTAGGAGCTATCATCCTATAGTATGTAGGAAATTTCCATGTGATTGAACTATCATATGATATGAAATGGTCATATGTTCCCTCAAATAGTGATAGTCTCATCTTCTCCCAGAAATAATATTTTGGACCAATATTCCTCTCACTCAGCCTCTTGTACGTAGTATTACTCAGCATTAGATACCTCAGTATCCAACTAAATATAATTTTTTATGGATTTGAAAAGGGCCTGACACCTTCCCTTTGAAAAGACTATTTCCTTGAGAATTGAGATTCTCAAAGGTATGCGGTTGAGGTTATTTAACAATTCATACTTCCATAAAAGTTGAATATTCTGTCATAAAGAGGGTTTAGCATTAGCATGAGGAATAACGATGTTTTAAGATGATGTTTTGGTGCCTATATTATATTCGAAATATTAATCTACTTGATATGTTTTTTTCTATGAAAAATTGAATGTTGAGTACTGGTCGGGTGAGGTTAGACCCTAACAAGGTGTGGCTTGTCACAGGTCGGCTACGAGATCTTACCTGATAGAGTGGGTCGAGAGGGATGTGTCTGTTGATCCCTACACAGGGATAAGTAATTGGTATTAGTAGAATCAACATCCTAATTGAATAAACTATTCAAATTATTATATTTGATAGCATGTCCTTGGCCTCCCCTTTGTTAACATCAACCAATGGTGAATGAAGAGATCACTTAGAATTATTCATTTTTCGGTGTCATGAATTGGTCCGCTAGTTAAACTTCATTTATGAAGGTTTATTATATCTCATTGGTTGGGAAAATATCCCTCAAGGAGTCATTGAACCATTTTTTTGCATTTTTGTTTTTTGAAAAATATGGTTTGTTTGTTGAAAAACAAGGTTTCTACAGTGAGTTGTTGAGTTCCAGTCATATTGCGGACAACCAATGTTGACAAAGAAATGGATGATCTAGAGGAGGTACGAAAAGAATAGATCTATGGTGTCCCCGTTTTCTAGTAATTGCCAAATATTTGGACCTCAAAATTGGAAAATTGAGAGATGTGTTTTTGTAAAAGGATGGTGGATGAAATATTGGATTAGTGGATGAAATAGAGGAATGGTGTGTTTCACACAAGAGGTGTTTCAAGATCATAAGCTTGAAAATTGGAAAAGGAATGAGGTGCACAAAAAATTAGAGCAGTGCACAAAATACAACGCTACGCGGTAGATGTTTTTTTGGCACTCGAAGAGGATTACACGCTCAAGGAGGTTTTTTCACATAGTGGTTGAGTTTGCCTATAAATATGAGGTGAACCCCTCATTCGAAGTATCTCATGACTTAGATAATATCTGAGCTTTGATGTTCGTAAAAACTAGGCAAAGGGAGTTGTGTGAAAAGTTTGGTGTAGTGTGTAAAAATTGGTGTTGCGCATAAAAGTTTAAATTTCACATAAAATGAAGGTTGTGTGAAATGTGTAGTTGGGATTGTGTGAAAAAAGAGAGATATTTTTCATGAAATGTAAAGGGAATTATGCGCAAGGCTCATTAAGGGCTGCATTTAAAATTTGAGGTTTCCTAGTTCAATTCTTTGGAAAATTGAGATTCATCTATGGGTGAAAGGTGTACTTTAAAATAACATCTATCAATAGTTAAGGATGCATAATTCATCTATGATAATGAAGATACCTACATGTCTATAAATTGTGAGTAGATCTTCTAAAGAAGTAGTGAGCACACTTTAGTTAAAAGAGTAGTTAGATTTCATATTTAGAGTGTTTGTAAACTAAGAGGTATAGTGAGTCCACTCCAAACATCATAAAAAACAATGTAGTTTTAGTGGATTTGGTACATTGGAACATTGTAGATGTATGCTCCTTTGACATAGCCTAGTGTGGGTGAACATTGTAAAAATTGTTGTGTCCTATGAATGATTTAATTTATGTTTACACATTGCAACATGAAAGGGTGAGCAGAGAGTTTTTCTTAATAGTGAAACCAGATCAATAAGGACAATTTTTTTAATCTATCATACCCTGATTTACCCCCCCCCCCACTCAAGGTATCTAAAATTTTGTAACTATCATCATCATTAGTGTAATATTCCATGGTAGGATGAACATTGGGTCAATCTCCTAATTTGATAGGCATGAAGTTTCCAATGGTGATAAATGTTTTTTGCGTCAGTGGAAGACTCTAATTTCCATTACGCCATCGAGTTCTGGACTTACCAGACATGGAAGGCTATGAGACAAATGTGAAGGTAATGGTTATAGGAGACATTATAACCACAATATAGTCTGTATTTATCAAATTGGCATAGATAATATCATGTTATTGATATAGTATTTTACAATCCTACTAGTCATATTAATTATGTATCCTATAGTTGGGAACCTATTTCCACTCACTATAGTCTTCTCTATCTCCATCAAGGTTTGTAGATACATGTTTCACCTATGATGGGACATCACCCAATTTTAATATTCAATCATCTACATAATTTTGGATCAAATATTTGAAGACAATTCACTCTTTTATGGTGTTTCCAATGATGTTGTGATATGGAAAAATATCATAACAACCATTGAGTTTGGTCTCCTAGGTTATCATATATTTTAGAAACATTAGGATTCCATTTTCTAGGATGATATTGAAATTTCCCAGGGCCTGTGCTTCCATGATAGAATTGGTCTTATTCTTACGTACTATAAAAGGAACCATAGGATCCTTTCTATGATGTGGGGTTCGAGATACATTCTCTTGATGAGGTATATGTTCTTGGTGAGGCTTCACCTAGCTTGGTTGCAGTTATTGAGTCGCATATAGAAAAGTGTCTAATAGTTATAGTGGATCAAGAGACTCTTCATATAAAGTGGAAGAAAATTATTCTTTTATATTCCTTCTTGAAGGATCCATAAGGGTCAATCGGTGTTACTGTTGATGGGTCTTCTACAAGGATTCTTCAAGATTCTAATAATTTTCAAAAAACTCTTAATATTTTCATGGGTTGTTCAAGGGGTGATGGTAGGGGCCAAATCATATCTCTTTTTCTTCACACTCATCAAAAAAAATATTTATTGGAAAAAATTATGTTTAGTGAATACATGAATCCTCTACATTGGGTAATGATTTTTGAAACATTCTCATTGGGATTCTGGTTTCATTTTAAGAGGGAAATGGTTCTTTTATTGTGTAAGGTGGAGCTAAAATTGAATTTGAAAGGATTACAGATGACATCCCAATTGGAAATGGAAAAGTTGAGATGTTGACTATACCCGAAAAATACATTCCCATCTAGATTCAAGAAAAATAAATGAATATTTGAAACCTTTTGTTTTTTGGATTCCCTAACATTGGACCGCACGTTAGGGAATAGTGGGATGGATTCTATAGTGTATAACTCATCCCATAAAACATAGTTAAGTTAGGATTACTGAATTTTATGAGCTCTAAAACATGATCCACCCATACTTGGTATGATTTTAATTTAGGTATAATTATCACAGGTTGTGTTTCTATAGCCTTAGGCAGGCGATGAGTGTAGCTATCATGACATCATGGAGATGATTTTTTTTACCAATGCATTTATAGGATCATTAACTAATATAGCAATGAGGCCTTGATCTTGAGGTGAATATTCACACTATTAAGGTAGGTTGGGAGACTCATAACTCTATCAATATTGGTTTCCCCTTGCTTTTACCCTGACTGACAACACAGAGACACAATTTCCAAATCAAATCATCTGGGTATGGAGGAATAGGATCCCCACTAGAAGAGATATGGGGTCCTTTATAATGTTTTCAGGGTTTTGAAATTGATCGATACTAACATCAACAATGAGCCTTTGATAGTCTTCATGCTCCTAAAGAAAGGCACTTATCTGGGTGTCAGACTCTTCTTTTGGTGATACCTTTGATGGATTAGCAGGATCATAATGTCCCCTTCTATTAAAAACATACTAGAAGTTAGGTGGTAATGCATCATTTAATGGAATTTCAATACCTAATGACTACCTCTATTGGAGATTAAGGGCACATTTCGAGTGGTCTAATTGGTACTGTATCAGCACATTAGGTGGGGTTTCCCTATCATTCCCTATGTCAGGGGTCTTATTTCTTTGATCCTTCAGTAGGTCAACGGTGATGAAATTATATATGGAGGTAATTAGAGAAGAACCTTCTTTATCGATGGATTGTATAGTTTGATAATCCAATTATTTCCTTTGGATAGGTATGAAATGGAGGGTAGCATACTAACCCCATCCTTTGATATTCTTGTGGTGTTATTCCTCTTTCATGATCCAATAGATTGATAAGGCTATAAATAATGTTTTTTAAGAGTCTAAAAGTAGCCATACAAAAAAAATGTTATGATAATGGAATCATTATAATTTAAACCATCTTAAAAAATCATTTATTTTCATCAATGATATTTTGGATCCCTGAGTAGGCCAGCCAATGGTCATAGAGGTGAGGTAACATCGTCCAAACATTCTGGAGAAAAAAAGTAAATTTTTCTTCATTAGGGATTCTAGGATCACAGTATAAAAAGATATTGGTCAAAAAAAAGTTACAGATATCTATTCGGTTTTCAAGAGTCTCTATAGGTACAGTTGTTTATTTCTAGTGGTATGGACCTGCTCTTGGTTGGAACAAGCGCTAATTCACATAGGCTGATACACTCATGGAAAAATCCTTGTAGATATTCTTATAAGAGGATTTATTAAGAGAGGGGTAATTGATAATTTAAAAATAAATTTCATAATATAATGAATCTTAGATGTGGATCTAGATATAAGATCATATCCATGTATGATGACTAGTTTACCTCCTCCTCATTCGTGAGGGAAGAAACCTCCCTTTGATGCTTAGTGAAGTGCTCACCATCATTTAAGGGCATCAACCCAAATAATAAAATATCTTCAACTTATAGTATAGATGATGAGAGAATAAAAAATTATGGTCATAGAGAATTTTGATTATGAGTCCTTGAAAAAATGGGAAGGACATCCTCCACTTGAAAGTACATTTGGAGTGATTTTTGGATATTGTAGACCATAGCTACTAAAATTTTAACCATTAATCAAAAAGATTATTCCCCTATATTTTTTATATGGGGTGAAGGTTCCATCATCAAGTCACTTGTCACTTCATGTTTTGAGAGGAAAATAAAGAGACGATTCTTCTTATGCTCCAACCTATAATGGAAAATGAATTCTCTAAGATCATACAATTGATATTTTATTGGGTTCTTCCCATGAACATTGAAACCATCACTATGGAAATGGTCCCAATGATATTTGTTCTCTATACTTTCTTTTTAATGGTTCTTTAGAGTAGGGAATGTTTTTTTAATAGGGATTAACTCCATACTAGTTCATAGTGGTGTAGTGAGGACATTTACAGTATTTGGAGGTGTCATATAGAGAAACACTGAACTATTATTCCTTATTATGGTATGGATTGTAACGAATGTTGGTAGAACCATCAATAGAGAGAATCAACCCGACCTACTTGGGAGAGATTGGGGTCTCAATCCAAGGTGGGAAAATATATATTCCGAATGTGTGATTGAATGGATCTAAAAGGATATTCGATGGTGGAGAGGTCCACTGAATTTCCAATGATTAATATAATTGACCAATGTTATTTTTCCTCCCTCGGTTTCAGTATCAAGTGTTTTAGACCAAGTCTAATAGAGTGGGGATAGATTCAACCCACTCATCGACCATTGGAAATAGTTAGTTTTAAATAATATGTGGCTTTGTGGGAGACGTCCTAGTAAGCCATTGAGAGGTGTTTGTGATGGGTATGACTTAAAAATACATTACCTCATCAGATTTGTTAGAGTGAGATATTAGATCTCTCTAGAGAGATGCTTCCAAAGAGGTTTTTCATTGGAACATTGCGTGGTTTTCTCTTGTGTGGACCTCAGAGATACCAGTGATAGAAATATTCTAATTCTTAGAGATCATTGATGGTTGTTTCCCTTGAATTAAATACCAAATATTATTCTTATATAAAAATAATGGTGTCTATCACACTCCTCAGGAAAATCATGGAGGGTGAGATTGGGGGTCGGAGCCCAATAATAGAAGGTGTTATTGATGTCATAGTAGGTATATTACCATGTAGTATTGATTAACCCACATTCCCCCTACGTATAAGCCTAGTGGAATTAGTTGACTAGTAACTTGTATCTAGTGTCTTGTAAATTATGAGGTTCTATCCATCATTACAGACCATTTTAATGTGATTTCCGATTTCTCAACATCTTTCATTATTCATGAAACAATTGATGGATTCACACTAATGATATCACAGTCCAAGGATACCAAATTTTATATACCATAAATCAAAGGAGAGTTTCATGATAGGAACACCTCATTCCTAGTGGGACCTGGTGTTGAATATATTGATATAGTGACATGAAAATATAATGGTTCCCCAACATTAATAGTTCCCATAGTTAAATGAGAAGATAATCCTATTGTGTTCACATTTTTTTGAATCTTAAAAATTGAAAATGTTGGACTATGTGATTCCAAAATATGATGGTGTCCTATACTACTAGTCTATAAATTGTTGGAGGAGAAGGGATTCATCTTGGATTACCATTTTTCTTTTCGACACATTCCACGAGGGTTGAACGTTACACTAGTATATCCTTGTAATCCCTCTTTAAAAAGGCAAATTTAATCCACTATATTAATTAGTTATGTTAGATCCATGATAAAAAATGGACGATGAGATGTTATTTCTACCTTCCATGGACTACCCCTTGGATTTAGTCACCGAGTTTGGGTCTCCCTTATATATTTGAGTAATGTTCATGAAAATAATTCCCAATACCATGTCGAGGTAGATGCAAGTTAATTATAATGCTTATGACTCAACACTAAAACAATATTTAATCAGAGTAGATGACAAATTTTTTTCATGATAGGTAATTTATAGACATTCGATGTGTTGGGAACCTATAAAGTATTCCTTTTTTGAATGTAATCTCATGTGTGACGAATCTTAGGTGAAAAACATATAGAATCCCATGTCAGCCATGAGGTAGTTGACTCCAAGGGAATATGTCATATGAGGATTTTTTTTCTACATGCATCACGTGTTCATTAAATGGGGTAAATATTTTGGATTTGGGTGGGTTATAGTCTTAGGATCTTGTGGTGATATAATTAGAGTTCTGATATATTTTGAGGATAGGGTGTTTGTAGTTTAACATCTTATTAGGATAGGATGGGTGCGAGTTTAACATATTATAGGGACTAGATGGTATCAGGATCAATGTCTTGAGGGGATAATTTGGTCACAATTTAAAAATATTTCATATATAGGTTGGACACATGTTTATTGTCTTGAATGAATAGATTTATAGAAAGTATAGCATCCCATAGGGACAATTTGGTTGCAGGTTTAACATATTCCTGGTATAAATGGATGGTTATGTGTGTCTACAGGGGGTATGAATATCACACTTGAAGGATTGGTTATGTATTTCCCTAAGGGAGGATATTTAACATTTGATTACTTAGAATAGTTTAGTTTCCTTGATATTAAACCTCGTAGAGGTACCCCCAAATGTGTTGGTAAGCCAGGATAGAACCTCAGTGTGGAATCTTATGTACCCTATTGAGAAATAGTAATGAAAACCCACATAGTTCTATGATATAGTTTATTGTAATGTGATAGGACAAGTTCATAAAGTTTATAATCATGATCTAAGGACATTCATGTCATGTAAGGATATTTAATAAGGGATGGTGTGGGACTTACACATATAGGATTCCCGAAGTAGGAGTCATTAGGGTGAGTATCTTGGGGACAGATTATATATTCATGTGATTTCATCCCATTATAATTATACATGGGTTATCATGTTCTCATTACCTTGGGTAAGGATATAGTTGAACACCATGTCGTGAGTAGGTTTTTGTGCATTTTAACATCATATGACTAGGACGTGGAGCCATATAGACTCGCATCATGAAAATCATCCTCTGTGGGGGCTTATGACCAGGGATGATCAGTTCAAGCTGAGAGGGTGATCTAGTAAAAAGACTATATATTGAGATAAGTATTACATTTACCTTATATATTCCACATTTAGATCTTATGTGTACACTACCCAAGAACCTTAGGGAAGGGCATGTTGTGTACATTTATATAGAGGAGTGGAAACCAATAGTACCAATGGTATGATTCTATTTATTATGAATAAAGGCATTAGGGTACCTTTGTTTAATATCAAAAGGTAGGTTCATGGTCTAGACCACGCATGATGCACAAGTGAAATTCATAGGTGTTGGAATAACTAATCACATGTTGATTTTTGGGGAATTTGAACAGGATTTTTATGGTCACATGGGCCTTAGGAACTCAACATTCACAAAAAAGGTATTGGTTTAATGGTGGAACCATATAGAGGCATGGAAGATAGGTTTCATGATGGTTGGGGTTTCATAAAATTCGAGGGCTTCACAAAGCCCAATGCTCCATTAAAAGAACCTATTTTTCAATGTAGGGTGATCCTAACTTGAATTGATTCCTCGTTTCCCATGGAGTTTGTTTCGTGAACAATAATTATCTAATGAAACCCCAAGATCCAAAAATGGATTTATTCTTAGATAAAATCTATTGGACCTCACAAAATGTATCTTTACCATGTGTTGGGGTTCTCAAAATTTCATGTGATGTAGTTTTGGGAAATAGAGACACTATTCAAAGTCCATATCCCCTCTTTCTTGAGGAGCGTACGAGTTTCAAGAGTTAATATTTTTTCTTAGACGTTCAAAGGTTTTTTCCCCTTAATAGTCAGACATATGAGGGTATTTATAGGTCAAACAAAGGAAATGGTGTCTATTTAATAAATTATGGATTTTTATATGGATGATTATGAGATTCATAAAGTTATAAGGTTTCATGAACAACTGTTATATTATGTGGTAGTTACCACCTCAAGATATGCATGATTGGTGACTTGAATGAACCAGAGTTGCATTGCACAGAGGATACCATTAGAAGCTCCATGAATCCCATGACTTCTACTAACTAGATCCATTCTCAAATATTTGGACCTTTGAGAACCATTCCTTCAATCAAAATTTTTGTTCCATTTTGGCCTAAATTTTCTTTGAACCGACTTTTCCATATTTTACCTCTCATGTGACATGTGTATTTCAAAATTGGAAAGGTGAAAAATTGTTAATAATTTTTTTTCTATAATTTTTCCATCATGTAGTGAAATATCGTACATCTTCTAGGAATATAATTGGTTTCAATGAAAGTCACTGTAGTTGGAATTCCTAGATAACTTTTAAATGGAACTTTTCCATTCCCCATTTGATTATTGGAATTCATAATATTTTTCTTACACTAACATGTAGTAGATGAATGATCTGTTTGATTATATATTGTAGTTATTATTTATTTTAGATATCTATAGAAGTTAAATTCAACCAGACCAACAAGTTTTAATGGTGGATAAAATATGTATTAGAAGGATTACTTAAAGGCATTTTTATAATATTTGGAGTATAAAATAATCTTATATTGAATGAAGTTTATCAAATTTCATAGACATATATAGTTGGATTCACTTAATATGAATGAGTAGAGTGTATATTTAACATCTATACAAGGAATACTATTATATATACTATTTAAATGAATTATTATTATTCAATTATCCTCTTGTCATACTATCAATAGTATTTAGAATAAGTTAGAATTTGTTCATTTTGGAACCTTAAAAGGTCTTATTAAAAAAGAGCATTGCTCAGAGCTGATTATTAAGGAATTTATTTTTTAAATCATGAAACATCTTCTCAAATGCACTATAAATTTAGGATGATTATAAATAGACTTTACTCAGGATTATGAAATAATTTCATAAGATCATTTATTTTAAAATAATATCCATATTCTACAAAAGGAGTAGGAATAGAAATAAAAAATGATAATCGATACACAACATATAAAAAATCTTTGTCTTGATAATTTTTTAGAAACAATAATTCAATATGAAAATCATTTAAGGTGAGATGTATAGAGAGATAAAAATGATAATGTGGATATGTTATAATTTATTATTGGATATTTTAATTATGGAAATTAAATTTTAAATTGAGTACATTGAACGAAATAGTTACCCAGAACTAAGATAAGTTGAGATATATTTGTTTTATAGACATATGAATATAAATATTGGGAAAATAATTTTTGTATGGACAAAATGAATTATATATATAAATTAAATAATAATAAAGAACCTTTAAACAATATTTTTTATTAATTTAAAGATTTTGGTCACATTAAAACATATATTACAGCACATAAATGAAAATAGAATGATTCATAGAGAATTATTAAGTGAATAAAAATAAAATAATTTAGAAATACCAATGAAACATGGAGTGTCATTTAATATTAGTCATCTTATAAAAAAATTAGTTAATTATATGATGATAATTATCTAAAAAATATTGATTATTTTCTAGAGCCTCTCTGAATAAAAAAAAGTATTATGGGTAAAATTTCTCTTGATACTCTCTTTATGTTGTCACTTGGTCTTAATTTTTTAATTGGATTGGAGGAAGACAAGATGAACTCACCAAATAATGATAATGGTGAAATTACCTGTGAAGAACAATTAGTATATGTATTTAGTCATGATCAGAGATAAATATGGATGAAAAAGGAATGTTATCTTGTGATATTAGAATTTCTAAAAATTGAAAGAAATAATTAGAACATAACACCAAAATTATTGATAAGGAGAAAGAAAAATAAAAGTTAAAAGAGATCTATAAATGATCAAGAATAATATGTGTAAATATGAAGATATGTTTTTAAAGATAACATGTGATCATTTTTATAGAATAGAATTATAATACATCTATGTATGATAATAAAGAAATGATTAAGTATAAATTAGAGGTTGAGGGAAAAAATAAATAGTTCAATTAATTTAATACTTGATGGATGTCTTATGAAAAGTTTTAAAAATATCTAAGACTAATTAATAGATCTTCAAGGCTATGATGAAACTATACTTAATGGTCAAAATATCATAATAATTACATTGTGGTAGTATATCCAAATCTAAAATCTATAAGGAGATCCATTTTTTCTAGAATGTCAGAACTATATTTCATATAGTCTATAAGAACACATAATGTGGACTAATGATTCTATGATTATAGTGTTTATTGGTGGATATAAGTATAAACCATTATGTGGGACCCCCACATGTGGTGTGACCTAATACTGGTGGCCTGATGTGTACTCTGGGAGTACACAAAATGGTACAGTGCTTGATAAATGGATAGATCCAAATGGAAAATGGTATGAATAGGATCACATGGGTAGTCCCCCTGTGGCATACACAATCCATGTAGTTCCCTTTTATACTATGTCATTCTACATAGCTAACAATCTATGATCTATAAAGGAGAAAACTATTATTCCATGTGAGGTCACACGTCATGTGACCCACCTTACATGCCATGTACTTTTTAAGAAATTATATCACTTGTATATCCTTTGTTTTGACTCATATTTTGTCCCATGATTAACCTATTCTATATTTTTTCCCACATAGAACATGATAGTTTCTATATTAGTGGATTTAGTGATTTGATATAAGAATTTCGCAGATTGAATCTCTATTATGAGGTGCTTGATTATGGAAGTGATAAGGTAGTATCATCTAACATAGGTTGGGTTTAAAAATTCCATTATCTTACTAGGGTGTGGGTCTCCCATACACCTCTATCTAATGGGTGACACCACCTAACAAACTACGACACAGGTCCCCTATCTATGGATTGGTGCCCTCAGATGGACTATATAATAGGTCCTCTTTCTATTTAGTGGTATATCCCTGAAGGACTACAGAGAAGATCCTATATCTACTAATCGATACCCCCTTATGGAATAGGTCATATGTACTCTTTCTAATGAGTGGTGCCCCCAAAACGGACTAGGATGTGGGTCCTCTATCTACCGAGTGGTACCCTCCCCCCTCCCCCCACCCCACCCCCTAAAGGACTAGGGGGTATGTTCTCTGCTTATAGAGTGGTATCAACCTAGAACACAAGTGTGTGGTCCTCTATATATATAATTTTACCCCTCAAATTTTCATCATAATGGAGAGGTTTCGGTCATCCACATGGTTATTCAGAATGAAATGTGAGATGCTGGGAATTGATGATGGACCTCTTGAACTATTTGAAGACTATATTCCGAATATGGGGTATGAGATAAAGATCTCCTTTCACTATAATATTATTTTCATATATGACCATGTATATAATTATTTTAGGGTATTAATTTTCTTATTTAGTTGGGTTGAGCTGAGTTATAATAATGTGTCTCCTATTTTCCTCCTATATCATTCAGGGTGTCCTACAAGGTATGTATAAAATACAAAATTCAGGAAATTTTCCCACATGTGCTCTATCTTATGAATATTAAAAAGATATTGAAAATGATTTCAAATGATCAGAGGGATACCCAAGTGAATTTTAATGTGTATTTTCATTGAGGCTTTGAGATCTAGAGCCAGTCTCTATTAGTATTTATTTACCAGTTGTTGTCAAGATGAGAAATAATTTGTGGTTGGTAATTTATATTCCCATTCACTTTTGGTTTACATTTCCATGCTATTTTGTATTCCATGGATGTTATTACACTCATGGTTTTTAATCTTGATGTTAATGTCCTTTATCATTATTCTTATGCACTTCAGTACGAAAATGGTTGGGTTCAAGTTTATTGATGATTTTTCAAAGGACACCCATTTTAGTTATTCGTTTTTGTTATTTTTTAACACCACTTATCTATAATGGTGGGATTTTGGTATTTGTGGCTCAACCTTCCATTATTTAGGCAGGCCCTGGTAGGTCGGTTGAAGACATATTGGTATCCGAGATAGTTTGACCTCAGAAAAATATTATGAATTTTTTACCTTATGATTTCTGGTTGGGATATTATGTAAATGGTTTCAATGTATCTCAAATGAGGATTTAATTATAGGAAACCTTGTTTTGGTGTTGTAACCAATGCATCTATTCACCATGACTCTAAAAACTAACTTTCTAGCTTTCCATACCAAGACATTGGTTGTAGGGATCATTTGTATAGACATAATTTAGGATTAAGTAATTTGACAATCCTTCATGATTCATCTCCCCATATATATATATATATTATCATATAATCATGGTAGGTATTGATTATGTTTTAAGGGTTCCTCCTTATAGAATACTATCTATGTTACTGATTACGGATTGTGATGACGATCCGATGAGTTATGAGGCATCAATTTAGGGGACATATAATGAGATATTTACTCAATGTGAGAATGTAGAGTCACCCCCTATTATTGAGAAATATATTATACCAACAAAAAAGGATAAGGATGAAAGAAGTATTAGCACACTCTGTAAGTTCCATTACTAGAGGACATTTTGGTTAGATGGTGATACAAATCCTTGGTAAGTGGAGGATTTTATTGAGTCGGTGATCAGATTTTGTGTGTTTGTGTAGACCTTGATTGATCATATGGTGGCACTGGTAGTTAACCTTCTTCATGGAGAAACTGGTAAATAGTGGAGAATAGTCATGTATATTCATGATAAGTCACCACTCTCATGGCCTGAATTCGAACAACTATTTTTTAAAGAGTACTACCCCCCATTTTTATTCTCTATTTAGATCCAAGATATTTAACAGTCATAGTAAGGGGTATGATATTTATTGAGTATTTTATGTGTCTTACTATCTTTATGTTTTCCTCCCTTGACATGATTCAGGATGGTTACTTATGGGCATATAATTTTTATCAGGGTCTCCGTAGAGTCATCTTTTCCAGTGGGGTAACCTTGTACATTCCAACATATGATGGATTGTAAGAAAGGGAACTGGTTATTGAATTATTCCTATTTAAGGTATGTATGAAAGACTCCATTGGAAGTTTGAATCATGGGTCTAATTCAACTATATTATCCAATAGTCTTTAGTTTGTAGAGTTTCTTCATAGGATACCTCTTCATGACCAAATCATGTTCATTTTCATGGAGCATAGGGACTGAATAAGAGAACAAAGAATCCCTAGGAGAGGTGATTTTATGCTTGTAATAGCTGATTTCAAATGGAATTTTATTCCCTAATCTGCCATTCTAAGGATGATAGGATGATAAAAAATGTACCACCATTGAAAATGTGTCGATTTCATCATAGATCTTCTAAGAATGGCCAGGGAATCCCCAAGGGAGTCGAATATGAAAGATGGGTATGTGAGGCTCTCAAAGTAGGGGTTTCTAGTGGTGGGTGACATTTTGAGTTCCTTCATTCACCACTACCAAGAGGTCCAGGACATAGCTCAAGGAGTTAGTGGTCAGGGCCATGGTGAAATTCTAGATATGTGGGCTTATGAAATGGTAGCTCATGATATTATTAATAGTATAATATATGTTTATTATACTATTTATTTAGTACTAGTACATAGAACTGTTAGT
Organism: Viscum album; assembly: GCA_963277665.1. NCBI lineage: Eukaryota > Viridiplantae > Streptophyta > Magnoliopsida > Santalales > Viscaceae > Viscum > Viscum album. Next base: position 751,568,835 of record OY728126.1, read on the forward strand.
AATTCCTTAAGCCCATTACACCTGATCATAGAATAAGGGGTCGTAATAGATACATTAGCACAATATATTTTACTTGAGGTTTCTATAGGGAAATATTATTCCATATTGTTAATTTTCTGATAGTGGGAGCTATCACTTGAATTATAGAGTTTCCCATGAGACCTCATGGTCATCATGATGATGGCTTCTGACATAATCGTGGAATAGACTAGTTTTCTATGTTCTGATCCAAGATTGACTATAACCATATAGAAGTTGGATTCCTTTTGATATATGGGATGAGATTATCATTAGTGAGTTTATCCCTTGGTGTAGTTATATCATCATGCATCGGGGTTTCTTATTTCATAGATGGTTATAATAAAATTTTCCTTAGGGAATATTTTCGGAGTAATGATAAGGTAGGAGATGGATATTTTCATCAACTTTCACCCCGATACCACTCAAACATATTCTATGGAATTTTTTTGTGAACCATACCGAGCTCTGAGAACTGAGGTTACAATTGTAGGATCTTTGGTAGGTCGGTTTTATCTTAGCCAGAGTGCCCCCTGGGAAGATCCAGTTTTACTGATCAAAAAGGACTATGGTAGTTTATTAATTCAAATTTTATTATCTCCCCCTAAACTAGGTCAGGATAAAAAAATTCCCTTATCATGGAGTGATGACCTCTTTGAATTTTTTTGAAGAACGTGATGGTTCTCAAAGACCGATCTCAGGTATAACTTACACATGATGAGGGTTTGTGAGGCTAATATTATGAAGAAATAATTCCAATGTCACTAAAAATACTATGATTTCGTGGTGACGGATTAATATGTGACATATTACCTAGATATATTCATGTCTCTAAGGATTTAGGTCTTCCATCCTTACATGGACCAATTTTTTTGTTTTCTTCATTCATTACATACTCATATACTCTAAATAAGAGGAAGATAATGGATATCACTTGATTATGGCCCTAGACATGATATGGGAAAATCAGATTTATGGTAATATCTTAAATGGAAACTTATATATCAATGGGTTTCACTTTCTGGGGAATTCCATATTTGTGACTTGATCAGATGTGGACCCTATAATGATTGATGTAGTTATTACTTTGGAACCACCCATGAGTGTGTCCAACCTGTGGAGTTTTCCTTTCTTGGTGTGGTAATAAAGAAGTTTCGTGGAATAATTCTCTATAATTGAAACCCCTTTTACCACCCTAATGTGAAAATGGAAGTTATTTACCTAGATTTATCAGTTCTACAAAGTCTTTAAAGAGTTGAGGTTTTTGTTGATGAGTGATCCTATTTTGATACAACTAGAGGAGGGAGTGGATTACGTTGTGTGTTGTGATTCCCCTTGAGTTGGGAATGTCTTTGTATAGATGTATTTGTAGGAAATGAATTCGTATGGGTTAAGGAATTTGAGAAACCATAAGAAAATCTATGTGACTCACATTATTAAGTTTGCAGGAGAAGTCTTCTCTATAAATATGTGGAGGGAATATCATCTGGGAGAGAACATTTCTTAATCGCACCATCATATTAAAACGTATGTATTCATACAGAGATATATGAACTCGGGATAGAGGATTTAGTTTGAATTTTGAAAAGATTATGACTTTGAGATAGTTTATTCTTCTAGTAAGGGAAATTTGGTTGTAGATTCCCATATCTGGTAGTCCATTAGTCACATGATGATGGAGGCATATGAGAAGTTGAGTTTTTGTAGTTGAACCTAGTAGAGGAGGAGGGTAGAGATTATCTTTAGCCATTATTGTCTAATCCTATGTTTCTCTAGCATGTTTGGGATATTCAATTTGGATACATCTACATTGGGGTCCTACATGACCATATAACCTCAGAAGATTCACTATATGGATTCTATGAATGATTGAATCACATTATCCTTTTATAGGTATGGATGGTCGTTCCAGTCCTGATGTTATTAGAGGTGATGAGGTAGTTTCAAACTTATCTTTTGGACGTGCATCCTAGTGTTGGTAATTTGTATAGGAATCATCAGCGGTAGTTCTTCTGGGTTGTCCTCTGACAGAGGGTTGCTAACTTCATATCTCAATGTCTCACATGTCAATAGGTGATGGTTATGAAATATGTTATTGGAGGTTAATTGCATCCTATTGAGTTATCACTCTAGAAATAGGACTAAATATAAAAGGTCTTTGTGATAGGTATTCTGTGGACATCGAGAATCCATGATGCTATCTTGGTGATAGTTGGCGGACTATCCATGTTGGAGAACATCCTTACTATCCTGGAGTAATGTTTAGTGGAGATTTTGGATAATATGTTTGTTTGGTATATCACATTATTTTAGGGTGTGACCTCAAAAAATTTCACTAAACATAATGTGAAGATCATGTCATGGTTTTGGAGCGCCCTTTATGAGGCATTCAGGACCCAATTGAGGATGAGTAAAATTTTTCACCAATAGACAGATGGGACATCTGAGCAGACAATCTAGATGATGGGTCATATATTAAGGGATTATGTGTTAGACATTGGATAGAATTTCTAGGACCAAATACATTTGGTAGAGTTTTTTTATAATAATAGCTATCATTGTACTCTTCACATGACACCTTTCTAGGCCCTATATGGGAAACCCTATAGGTCACCCTTATACTAGACTAAGATTGGTGAGGCATCTCTTTTGAGTACAAAGATGGTGTAGGCTTCAATTGAAAAGTCCCATGTGATCCACAATTGGATGAGGACAATCCAGAGAAGTTAGGTATCTTATGCATATCAAAATTGTAGTCCCTCATAGTTTTATAAGAGATATCACATTTTCCTAGAGTGTCCCTACAATAAATATTGCGGATATTTGGATGGGTAGGCAAGGCATCGCCAAGGATCATTTGGTCATTAAAGATCTTAAAGTGGGTATGAATGGATTATTAATTCCTCACCTTACCCCCATAGTTGGAGATGAATCATGACATCTTATATGTTTCATATACTAGGAGATACATTCATGTTCCTATACAAGATATTTATTGGGGAAATGTAGAAATTGAGGATGGATCCACCTTTACAGATTACATGGTGGTGAGGATCCAATGTGGATGGACCATTCCATTGGTTCATATATAGTATCAGCATGGGATCTTATAGAAGAGTTCCTGGGAGATGGGGAGCCAGAAGAGGGGTCAGTATCCCCACCTTTTTTCTTAGTCTATTTTTTAGGATATGAATCTACAAGGAGTGAATAATTTAGATACTCCATTTACCCCTTGTATGAGAGTGAAATATATTAAACAATATTTTTGGAGCTAGGAACTCAGACAGCGCATGATTTTGAGGTTCAGTTTGATTGGAATTAATTATATAAAAATATTAAATTTATTTTATATCACCTTGGAATAGTTTTTATTGAGAAATCATGAAATATATCTTTAATATTGTCCTATATAAAAAATATGAGACCGTCGTTGAATCTAAGGTGTGGGTTTTACCCAACATATAGTCTAATGTTTAGAGACTCTAGTTTTTCCATGTAAGTGTTTTTAATATTCCTACGAATATTTTTAGAGTCAGAGATAATGCATGATTTTGAGGTCTGATGAACCCAGACATAATTTTACAAAAAGAGTAAAAATATTTTATATCGCACACATGATTTTTTCTAAAACTAATGGAAAATATCATTAATGGATGCCTATATCTTAATTCTATGACCACTGTTGAATCAGAAGTGTGGAGATTACCCTATGCATAAACTAAAGTTGGTCGATGCGGAACATTTGGATTCGACAACCATTGGGTGATACATTTAATTAAATTAATTAAATTATTTATTTATTTAATTTATTGAAATATCTAATTGAATAATCTATAAATACACTATAATAAAAAATTTAAAAATGTTGGGCACATAACCACTTATATATATAAGAGGATGAAAAGATTTTCCATCATTATTGGATCGACATTGAACGTTGAACGATGATTTGATCAAGGATAATTGTGAGAAAAGTAATGAAGTCAATACGATTATAAAATTAATTTCTAGTGGATGAATTCTTCATCACCAATAAATCCATAATTTATGTAGGGATCATCATTTGTGTATTTTACTCTTTTGATTAAAATATTTATTAAAAAATTTATCTTCCTTTGATCTATGATAATTATTCTTTGTTAGAGCCCCAAAATTTATGATTATATTGATTTTGTATAATTCTTCCATCATTGAACATGTTATCACCCATTTTATATAATCATAATCCAATAAAACTTTTATAATAATGGTTCAATTTTTTCATGTTCTTTTTCCCATATTTGTTTGTCATGTTCTTCCCTATTGGCTAATGGGGTCAGGGTTTGACTTTGGATGGGCGTGTTCTAGTGCGATCGGACCCCCATATTTTTTGAGGTTGCAAGAATGAAATATTGATAAATGGGTTTCGTAAGGATTGATGGAAAAATATGATGGTTTTTTATTATATTATATTGGTGATGTGGTTACAATTTGGAAACAAAGGATGTGATCAAGGTGTGATGAGAACAATAGGTGAAAAATGTGGTTAGATATCATCGTATTTTCTTGGTTATCATGAAGTGATGACGTGTGGTCCCACAAGATCAGTTTCAATTATAGGACTTATGTGGGGTATCATGGAGGAGGCATGTTGTCTTTGACATGATGGTGCATCACATGTGCGAGTCTCACTTCCTAGTGTGGATCGTGATCAAAGTTAGGCCAGGGATTGAATAATAATATTTGAGTTATTATTTTTATTTTAAATATTAATTATGTTGTTTTATTATAATTATTTTGTATAATTAAAATTTTATCATTACTATTATTATCATTTATAATAATAATATGAAAAATATAATAAAAATAATAAAGGGGTGCTAATTGATGATGGGGGAGGTGTGATACCCAGTAGGGGGTATGGCCTGGGTGTGGATAAAGGGAGGTGTACCCTTCTCTTTTTTTATAATAATAATAATATTAAATGATATAATAATAAAATTATTCACTAGGTTGACGGGTTTTTGGTGCCTATCTATTCTCATTAAGTGGTTTGAGTGTATAAGGTTTAAAAATAAAATAAATAATTAATAAATTATTATAATAAAATTATTATTATTATTATTATTTGTTGGAACCTTAATCATGACATAACTTCTTGATACAGTGTTGTATTGATTAACTATATAAAGAAGTATGGTACTAAATTTATACATTAATTTAAATAAAAATATTACATATTTATTTTTAGCTCATTGAGAGGTTCTGCTAACCTCCCAGAAATAATAATATTATTATTACTATTATTGTTACTGTTACGGAATATAGTATCTGACAAATATTTTTTACATAGTGTTATAATGAAGATATTTCATAGGAATTGTGTCCAAGTTATTGAGGTGTAATTTCCAAGACCAACATAGAGTATTTAATTTTAACTCATGGATCAGTCCCACGAAACTCTATATGAGCGAGATGCCACAAAATATGTTTTTTCACAAAGAGTCTAATTTGGACATGTGAGTATCCCATCCCAAGTGCTTTTTTATAAGGATCAAAATGATGTAATCTATTTTTCCATTCATCAACATTTTATATAATATATCAAGGGAATGATATTTTTCCCCATCAGACTGATGCAAAACCTCGTGCATTCATCATGTTTTTGTCCAGACATGATATATACTCAAAAGAGTATGTATAAAATCCACAGGGTACATGGGCATAAATAAGTACATTATCATGCAATGGAGTGTGACCAGACACTGTGTGGACCCCCTTACAAGCCCTTTACTTCATGAAAATATTTTACCTCTCGTATCTTCTTCGTTTGGATTTTGATTTTGGCTCACGAGTAACATATATTGATTAATTTTCCACATATAATTTTATGGGGGAATTCATAGTGGTTGTTCTGATATGATGCAAGATGTTATTTTCATGATTAATCATTAAGCAGTTCACGACGATGGCAGTGATCAGGCAGGGTCATCAGAGAGATCATGGGGTAATAAATCATTCTATTATACTATGGTGTGGGTCCCCTGGACACCTCTAAAAATAGAGGGTAATCTTCCTTCAATGTTATTTAATGGGTCCTCTATCCACATAGTAGATACCTGCTAATGTGTTGAGGCATCAGTCCTCTAACAACAGATTGGAATCTACTTGTCGTATCAGGGCATCAATTTTCTACCTACTAACATGAAGAGTCTTGTTATGATAGGGCATCGGTCCCCTACAAAAATAGGGGAACCATCCCACTTTAACAGTTTATGGGTAATTTATCATTATTATATTGTAACCCCTTCACTATGAGGGAAAATGATAAGGTCTGTCTTCACATGGTTACCTCATTTGATAGACATATGAGATGTTAGGCATCAAAGGTGGTTCCATTATAGAGCTCTAGGAAGTATCCTTGTTCAAATATTGTATGTGGAGTTGTAGGTCCCATTTTTATCTCATTTTGTCTTCTTTTTTAGTATATCTAGAATTATTTTTGGTTGTTGTCTAATATAATGATTGAAATGCCATTTCTATTTTGATTTTACTATATTTATAGTGTCTTCAATCATTCCCTCTTCTGTTTTTTGGGTGTCCTTTTGTGTATGTATGTTTTAACCCCTGTATAGGATTATCCCACATATGTCATGTCTTTTTAGATGATAGAAAGATCAAGGGTGGATTTGGTGGATCTTAGAGATACATGGGTGCATAGTACATGTACTTTGGTTGGGGGTTGGTGGTCAGGAGTCAGTCAATCTCATCTTTCATTCTTTTCAAGTTATTTTTAGGTTGGAAAATATTTTTCTTATTGGGAATGTATTTTTTTTTAATTTCATATTATGGTTTTGTAACCTTTTTTATTCCCTATAAGTTATTACATGCATGGTTTGTATTCTAGACATTATTTTCTATTATCATTTTTTTGTGACACTTATTCATACAAATGATTGGGTGCATGAATAAAATTATATTATGAAAAGGAACCCCATTTTAATAATCCCTTTAATCAGTTTCCACTAGCCCCTAGAATATTTTGGGGGCCTTGAGATAGTTTCTTCTCATCCATCCATTGTCCAGGTGGGCCCTAGTGGTTTGGTTCCTGGTAGATTGGTATGAAATATGGTTCGACGTTGAGATGGGGTTTGGAGTTTTAACCCCTTATGAGGTTTGGTTGGTACATATAGCAACAATTTATAATGTGTCTTAAGTGTGGAATTCATAATGGGAAACCCAGTGTTGGTGTTGGGGATAATGTATCCATACACTAGGACTCTAACTTCTTGCTCAACAACTAATCATACCATGACATTGGTTGTTGGGATTAATGACACATGCATCATATAGGATTGAGTCCTTTGACTTTTCTTCTTGAGTCAGCTCCACAGATATAATCATTGACACTGATACATCACAATAACTTTAAATACAACTCTGTGATGATATCCATCTATGATTTTGAGATATTTTCATGATGATAATTGGTTGAGCGATGAGGCAATAGTTCAGGGACCTAGAAATGAGGTTCTTTTATCCATGATAGCACCAAGTAGCACTTCCAACTTTGAGAAGTGCATGGATACATTAGTGGATAAGGTGGATGATCATATTCATGTGGACCAGTTGATAGATCCAACATGATAGGATGATGGAATACATAGGTTTAGATAATTACATGTGTTCTATAAATTAATACCACTAAGGTTCTACGATGAGACATACCCCCAATCCTTAGAGGTATGACTCGAGGTAGTGGTCTATTTTTTCTATATTATGTGGTACCAAGAAATTTTATAGTTTCATTAGAAACCCGTTTTCTCTATTTAGTAATTGTTTTCTCCTGTGGTACTAATAGATGATGCACATGTGTTGATTGTGCATCGCGAGTTTCAAATACTAAGGTCTCCAAGGGTTCATGGTGATCCAAAACCCCTTCTTAGGTTGCAGAGGATTTACTTGAGCCTATTTTGTGAATGTAATTCTTTGATAGGACCCCTCCAAATGGTGGTCCTATAGTTGATTCTTCTCTAAGGTGATTTGGGACATCTATAGAGACCTATGTTGTAGAACTTTGAAATGGAATCTAAAATGAATGAAAAAGGGAACCTTATTCTTCCAAGATGTATTCTTGTGATGTTATTCAAAACCATAATGGAGATTTAGTGACACATAATTTAGATATTTTCTAGGTATACTGTATGATTTCCATCAACATGAATGTTAGAGGTTGTTTTTATTGTTATATGGTGTCGAAGTGAGCCCTGGTTATGGTGAGATAGTGGGAAAATGAATGAATGAATTCATATGGTAGAATATTTTTGTTCAATGGAATTTAGTGTGGTTTGGCATATGACATGTGTCTCCACTTCTCCAAATATAGTTATAAAATAGATTTGTAAGCCATAATTCCATTTATGTAGCTTGTATTCAAGACATAGTGATATAAGTGGGGAGGATTTTTTATCGATCCTTATAAAGGAGACTCTTCCAGGTAGGATCTATGATCCCTTTCTTCTGCTGGTTGTGTGACATGACTCATCAAGGGGGGTGGGATAGATGTTTCTTGAAATCTTTCTATAGTCGTAGTGGGACACTATGTTGTTTTCCTTGGTATAGGATAGTTGTTTACTATTCGTTCTTAGATTATAGCTAAAAGTGTTAGTAGTACTACTTTTATTTTTTTGGTATTTAGTTTTTACTCTTTTAATAAGGATTAATCCTTGGTAGAGCTGGATGATTCCATTCACATGAGGTTATATCCACTTCCTTATCAATTGGATAGTATTACCCTTGGAGCAACAAATTCCAATAGCTTTCAATTTTCTGCTGTGGTGTAAGAGTTCGATGGAATCCATCTTGAGGATTTTTTGGGTTTACCTCACCATATAGTGATTATTTTCTACATGGACTTTCACTAATAATGGCATGATATCTATCCTAGAATAATATATGTCCTAATGTATCTAGGAGAGCTCGTGGAGCAGTTGTAAGAGTATATAGAGTAGAGAATTTTTAAGACCCAATGTGTTTTCCTAGGAAACATGGTGTTGTTATCCTAAGGGGTATATTAGATCTACAGGATAGGTGTATATTACTATCAATTAAACCAAGTGACATGAGGAAGAGTATCAACTACCAAGAATGATTGGGTTCTTAGACTAGTGGTTTGGGGTGATGTTGATCTTCGATTTTGACCTCATGAAGGGTTATCACAAGTTCTAGGTTTGAGGGGTGGATGTACCCAGCACAGAATCATAGAGAAACTATGTTTTCTTTGAGTTATTTTTGATACCATATGGTGTGTTTAATTCTATAAAAGAGTTCACAATAATTATTTTCTAGATCCTTAACCTTTATTTTATTGGTTTTTGATATTATTCTATGATGGTACCCTCATGTCCTTGACCTTAGAATTATAGAACATGACCCACAGGCGGATGGTTCTATAAATGATCTAAGAGTTCTTATCATATATAATATCTCATCAATTCAACTCAAGATTCTATGTTATAATTCTAGGGTTATGTTATCTCATACATGGGAGTGACAATGGTGCTTTTAGAGATTGAGGAGATATGACCTTTAGGGACACCAAGGGCATGGGTGTGGAAGAATGTGATTATAGAGAATATTTCTATTTTCAGTTGTATAATTTGGTGAATGATTATTTTACCTCTTTAATGTTTAATATTTTTGGGTTGGGATTGTTCAATGTACATCCATTCGATGATTATTGCTTATTTTATTCTTTAATGAGTCAGGGAGGCTCGACATGGGGATATAGACTGGGAGATCTTGTTTGATAAAATATATACTGGATATATTTTTTATGGATTCAGTAATATTATGGAGCATGACATCCTTGTTCAAGGATGGTTGGTGGCAGTAGTCTTGCTTCGGGAAATGGTGTGTGGGGGTTTGTTTACACTTAGTAGTACACCCAGGAGAAAGGTGGTTGTACTAAAATTCTTTCAATAAGAAAATGTACTATCTATAAGGATTATAGGCCCTTTTCTAGATAATAGTTTAGGTTAGACAGGTGGTGTACTTTTTGAAACTATGATGGAAATTATAGTAGGTCCTTGGTGTTCTCCACATGCCACAATTGATGAGGTAAGTGCATAAATCATTGTACGATGTTGGCCTAGGTAAGAAAGGTCATGAGAGTGAAGTTCCATTTTTTTAGGATCTACTAGAATTGATAACTATAACATATTTACAATTTATTTTATAATTTTTTACTTGGGTGCGTGTTTCTTGGATGAATAAAAAATAATCTATTTGAGCTCGTGACAGTAGTAGTGCTGGATGCAAGCTCAATATCCCCATCTTCTTTCTTAGTTTTTAATTTTCTAAGATGAAAACATTTAAAGAATGGAATAGTTTATAAACTCTTTTTTATGTAATACATTGGAATATTTTAATAAATATATTCGAAGCCAGGAACTAAGACATCATGTGATAATGAAGGCTAGTGATTCTAGTATTAATTTTAGAAACAGAATATATATTTTTTACATCACGTGCATGAAATTTTTCATAAATAATGGAATTTATTCTAAATGGAATCTCGTATTGGAAATAAGATACCAAATTTGACCCTGAAGTATAGGGTTTACCCTAGTTATGACCTAAAGTTTATCAATTCTAGACAACTTGATAAGGCAGCCATTGGCGTGTACATTTAATTAAAAATAAAAATATTTTTTTTATTAAAAAAATTAATTTAATCTTATATTAATTCCCTGTTATAAAAATCTTTGAGGGGTTGGAAGAATAAGAATTTCTAAATCTTAAAGGTGGAGGAGAGGATTCTTCATTGGTAGAATGACATTGAATTATGAATGTTTATTGCCTTGAGGATAATTTTGATATGAACAACAAACATAGTGGTATAATCACCTTCATTTCTAGGTATCTTTTATTCAAAAAAAATTGATCCATAATCTAGGTAAGGATCGTCATTTTTGGTATACACCTTTTTTATTAAAATATTGAGAAGTGATTTTATCTTTTTTTGAACTATGATGGTCATTTTTGAAATATCCCTATAATTTATTATTATACTAATATGGTATAATTCCCCTATTATTAAACTTGTTATCACTCCATTTATATAATTTGTGGTCAATAAATATTGGTAAATTATGGTTCATTTTTTCCTTGTTCTTTCTCCCTATCCATTATATGTCCTCTACACTATTGGCCAATGGAGCAATGGTTCAACATTTTTGGGGAGGGTTTGAGCATGTTTAAACCCTCATATTCATTAAATTAGAAAGAGTGAAATGTGAATGAATAGTTTGTTGATGAATTGATGAACGAGTGAGATGGTGTTTTCTTATAAGATCATATTTGTATCAGGGATCTAGGTTCACGGTAGAGGATATGATCTTGGTGAAATGAAAATGATGGGTAATCAATGGTTGTTCAGGATCTGATTGATGACCCTTATTTTTTATGATTGACTCATGGTGATTATGTGTGGTGTGATGTGATTGGTTTTGAGTGGAGGTTGTTTCTAGGGTCTCATAGTGGATGTTTCAAAGACTGGATGTGACAGCGAGTCAAATTTGTGAGAGTCAATACCCATTCTAGAGGGTTGTCAAAGCTAGGTCTGTCCATGAAAAATTATATTTAGGTTATAATTAGTATTAATTACTATAATATTTTTTTATTAATTTTATTTTTAATAATTTTTATATTATTATTATTATTATTTAAAATAATAATTTGAGTAATTTAATATAAATAATGAAGAGCCTTCATAATTGAAGATGGGGAATGTGTGATACCGATATGGGGGGCGAAACTTGGGCATGGATAATGAGAGGATAACCCTTCTCTTGTTTTACAATAATAATATTTTTATTGGATGTAATAAAAAAAAGGAATATAGTTGATGTTTTTGGGGAACCTCTTGATGCGCATGAGGTGGTGTGAGAATATATGTTTTAAAAACAAAAAAGTAAATAAATAAAATCTAGAAACATGAATTATGTGGGATCATCAGTCTGGATAGCCTTAAAAAATTATTTTCTAGAATCTCCCATTATTATCACTAGATGGTCCATAGGGAATCCTATTTTAAATTATGTCATGAAAATTGGATATGTATTCCTCTCATTGGCATGGTATATTTTCCTGAAAATATTGTTGACATTAATATTGATATTAAAGAGAATATGATTAACCTAGATAATCTCTCTATGTAAATTATAAATGTGATTGTGAACAAAGATTTCATAAATTAGGATGAAATAATGATCTAGGAACTATAAATAAATGATATGATTATGTCCAAACTATTCTAAAAAAATGTAATTCAAGGAAATGTGTGTATATGGATAAATAATATGAATAAGAAGTGGATATGGACTTCCAAATTCATGATTTTCTAGATATTAGATCACTTGAAAATCTTTTTTGATGATTTCCAAAAATCATTTGGTATCTCAATGTACTCCAAATTTAATCATTTAAATCATAATACTAAATAAGTTAATCATTTATTTTTAATATATAACACAACATTGGCCCTCTGGTAAACATTTTTTGATATGTTTGTGGTTCCTCTTATTCAAGCCGATTGTATTATGGAATTATTAAATGTTTGATAAAACCACATCATTTTATAACAGATGAAAAATCTACAAATTTTTGCATGTAAGAAATTGATTTATATTATTTTGTATATCCAAAATAGGATATGTAATGATCAAGTGCATTTCAATATTCAATTATCTATCAATGAAATCGCAGTAGTAGTGAAATATGAAAAAATACATCAAAACTGGTATTATGTTAACTCCATTCGTGACTTTTTGATTTTCAAAATATTTGATATTGTAATTAATTTTTCCCTCCTAGAGTAACTCTCGAAAAATTTTGGACCACACCAACCAATGGATAGATTAAATGCAACATTGATGGAACCTCAAGAGTCAATTCAGGTCCATTTGGTTTGGGTTAGGTTTTTAGAGACCACAATGGTATTTTCATAAAAAAAATTTATGGACCATGTGGTACAACGTCATCTATTGAGGATAAAATGTTGGGATGGATCAATGCAGTGAAGATGGAAGGACAAAGAGGATTGGAAAAGGTATGGTTTGAGTGTGATTCCACCATTATTGTGAAAGTATTCATTCATGGTGATCCCCATATATATTAAAAAGTGATGAATAAATTGATGAAATGTATTAATAAATTATTAAACATGAATTAGTTCATCAAAAAATCTTTTTGAGTGGAAAATTGTATATAAAATGGTCTTATAAACAAAGGGTTAAGTAGTGAAGGCCTTATGTTATCTAATTCATTACCTCAGTATTTTATATCTCTATCTCAAAGAGATTAATCAAAAATACCTTCATTAAAAATTTGTAAATTGATTTCTTAATTTTAGTGTCATGTACTTTGGTAGAACCCATTTTATTAAAAATATTCTTAATCTGGCCCTAACATCTTCACAGGGTGTTAGATTGACAGAATACTTATGGTAGCCTGACCCTTTCATTAATACTATCATTTCATGACCAATGTTATATATTTAATTCTGGATTTTAGCACTAGTCTGAGAACCACCCAATATTATTATTATTATTATTATTATTATTATTATTATTATTAAGGAATTTAGTTTTTGACATATATTTTTTATATAGAGTGGGAATGAAAAAATGTCTCAGGTATCATGACCCTAATATTGAGGCATGTGTTTGAAGACCAATATCAGGTATTTAATTCTAATGTATTTCTTAATCTGATGAAATTCCAATTGAACATGATGTGGTGAAATATTTTTTCATTGGGTGTCTGCAATGGGAAATTAAATATCCTATCTACAGTGTTTTTTCATGATGAAAAAAGATGTTACTCATTTTTCCATTTATGTCCATTTCTGATGAAATATTTGTTGTTTGATGTTTTTTCCAATCAAACAGATGATAAGAATTGTGCATTCATTAGGATTTTGTCTAGACACACTGTATATTGTAGAAGTATGTGGTCATTCCCATGGGTACATGAGCATAGAAAAGTACTAATCCATGTATTGAAGAAGGACTACATTCCATTTTCACTCCCTTAAACACCATGTACTTATTTATAATATTAAACCTCTTGTGTATACTTCATTTGGAATCATATTGTGGCAAACAAGTAGACTATCCTATTATTGTTTCCACATAGAATTTGATGGTGGAATTCGTATTGTCTCTTGAAATATGATTCAATATGTTCCTAGTGTGATTCTTCAATAGGCAGCATAAAATGACTGTGGTGATCAGATAATATCATCATAGAGAAGTCGTTGGTTGAAAATATTCATATAGTACAAGATAATGGGTCCCTCAGACACATTTATCCATAGATTGGAACCCTCCTACTATGTCAGGGAATCGGTTCTCTATCCACATAGTGGATCCTTCTTAGTATTTTAGGGAATTGGTCATTTATCCAATCATGGAACCCTCCTCTTATATCAGGTCATGGGTCCTCTACCTACTGATTGGTCCCCCTACTATGATAGGGCAAGGGTCCCCTAAAAAATAATTAGAACCATCCTGTTATACTAAGGTGTGGTTCCACTATCATTCGGAGATTGTGTCCCTTGACTATGTGGAATAGTGGAAAGTTGTGACTCTATATGGTTAATTATTTGGATATACGCACAAGATGTGGGGAATCATAGATCGTTATTTTTTAGAGCTAGATGCATACTTAGTATTCATTTCTAGGTTATGAAGATGGATATCCTCTTTTTCTCTAATTTGGGATTCTTTTTGGGAATATCTGGGTTTTCTATTATGATTTTTTCCTTGTATAATAATTTAAAATCTTTCATTGTGATGATATGACCACTTCTAATATGTCTTATATTTCTAAATCTTTAGTGTTTTGTGAATTTTATTGGGTATGTATATACTAAACCTTGCATGGGTTATTCTCTCATGTGTTGTGTCTTATGCCGATGAAAAATAGATCGATGATGAATTTAGCGGAGAATTAGGATAATTGGGTGCATAGATTACATATGGTTGTTAGGTCTTAAAGATCGGGAGTCAAACCCTTTTATTATTATTTTTTTCTTGTTATTATCTAGTTGAGACATCTTTTATAGTTGGTCATGTATTTTTTCCTTTAATTTTTAGATTATGTTGTTGTGATCATTTTTATTATCAATAGGTTGATACATTCATGGATATTGCACTATATTTTACTTTATTTTATCATTATTCCTCTATAATTCTACATGTATATGGTTTTATGAATAAATACAGTCACATTAGGCAGTGAAATCCTATTTTTTCTTGTGAATTTTGATTATTTTGGCTATCCCCTGCCCTATAGAGTAGGGATTAAGATAGTTTTCATCATCTTATTCATTGGCCAGGTTGGCTCTAATGGTTCAGTTTTGGACAATAATTTAGTCATCATTGGATGTTCAAATGAGCAATAAGTTGAGGAGTTTGTTAAGTGAATTAATTAATTAATTAATTAATTTAATTCATTTCAGAACCAAAACAATTTTTATTATATAAAATGAAGTTAGATAAAATCTCTAGGGTTATCTTCATAACCTTCGGATTGTAGAGTGGATTATTCCACCATTATTCATTATAGAATCAATATCAGATGACTATTGACAACCAGATCAAGGTGAATTGAGGTGAAATAGATTAAATGGGTCCTCTCCTTCATTGGAAATTGTTTTATTCCCCAAATATCAATAATAATTGAGATAGGCCACATTATGTGATAGATTTATTACCTTTTTAAAATGATTAATCTTGGATTAAATTATTGGCTTTGAATTTTGGTGTTTCCAACCTTTGCATGAGACCATGAATATATTGGATCATTCTTTTATTCAGTTAAACCCCTTGAATAATTGTTATCACCCTATTTATGTGATAATTTTCCATGAACACTTCCCTATTGAATAATTCACTTCATTCATGTGACTTTTCCATCTCTGTTCAATGTGTTCTTCACCATTGGCCATTGGGACCACATTTCAACTTTTCTAGTGCATGTTCGAGTGAGGTTAAACACCATAATTCATTGAGGTAGCCTGAATGACATGTGTTTTTATGGATTAAATATGTTTCAAGGTATAATGTAGAATATGGGTGATAACACCATGGACTATGGGGCAATGAGGCTACAGGTGATTCCACAAGTGACATGTGACATAAGGGCATTGTACAAGGGGAATGAAACTGAAATCCATGTGATGATCCATATGTTCAATAATCATGATTATGCGCCATGTAGTTTAGAAGAACACACGATGTGAACTTCATATTTTATGGAACTAGGGTTTCTAATAGGAGATAGGTATCAAAATCCATGTGAGAACCCCACATGCTCGATGACCTAGTGCTGGGGGCCTGGCGTAAACTCGGAGAGTACACAACTAAGTACTTATCCGAACACACAGACACAATACGAAGGATACAAGAACAACCAAGATCACCCAAGCATGTCATGGGTGACTGAGACATCTTGTGTAGTACCCTTAGACATCATATAATACTACATGTCTATCATTTCATGTTCTAGTGAGGATATGTCCATGAGGTCAGGTGAGGTCACATATTGTGTGACCCACATTACATGTTGTGTGAGACACTATTCATGTTGTGTACTTCTTGAGAATCTTCTATCAATCACATATCCAAATTTTTTACTCATATTTTGGCCTATGAGTATAATCTCTTTAGTGATTTTCCCATAGAACGATATTATGACTTTTATGGTACCTTTTTATATACTATGTAAGATGTTTTAAGCATTATTCCTTACTAAGCAGTGCTCGACGATGTCAGTGATCGTGTCGAATCATCTGTGAGAGGATATGGTTATAAATCCCCTAATTGTAATTTATAATTGGTCCCCCATACACCATTATCTATTGAGTGTACCCCCTGATGGAATTGGGAGAGGGTCCTCTATCTACTATGTGGTACCACCTAATAGATAAGGACACATGTCCTTTATATATTTAATGGTATCCATTTGACATAATAGGGAGTGGGTTCCCTATCTACAGAGTGGTAACCCCTAATGGATTAGGGCGTGCATCCTGTATCTAATATGTGGTGTACCCATGATAGAATAGAGAATATGACATATATATTTTTTGAGTAGAAACCCCTTGATGGACTATATCCTGAGTCCTATATCTACTAAGTTGTACCCCCTAATAGACTAAAGATTAAGCCCTGTATATACTAAGTGGTACCCCTAATGGAGTATGATTTTATTCCACTGTCTATTGAGTGGTACATGCTTATGGACTATGGAATGAGTACTCTATCTACTGATTGGTACCCCCTAATGGAGTTGGGAGTGAGTCCTCTATTTATGGAGTGGTATTCACCAGGAAAACTAGGCTGTGGGTCCTCTACTTTAAGATTATACCCCCTAGACTACGAATCATTATTTCAAGGTGTGGGTCCACCTCATGTTTACATATTTTGACTGACATTCCATATGTTTGGAACCAATGATGATTCTTTGGAACTATAGGAAGACTATTTTTCTTAGTCATACTGTAATATGATGATATCTTCTATCTCTCATTTAGGTTTCTTATATATGCATAAGGAGTGAGAGAATTTAAAATGTATATCTTCCAAATGACAAAATAAAATTAAAGGAATATCCTTATGGGAGATATAAAGTTTGGTGACATTTCAAAATATTACTTAATTTTTTTAATCTTATTCTTCTATAGTTTTTCCATAAATTTCTTTATGTTTTTTAAATAAATAAAACGGATAAATTTGATAAATATATATTTGAATAAGAAAGATATGATATTTTGTTTTTATGATTTGTTAACGGTATAATTACGAGAGGTTAAATGGGGAGACCAATTAGATCTTCTAGATTTCAAACTCTTGGATATTTTCCATTGAAAGCTATAATTTGTTTCATTTAGAATTTCATAAAATATTTTATTATAGTGTGTGTCTTGTGATTGATAGAAATGGGATATTGTTGGGGAGTATACGTTTTTAAAAACAAATCTTGTATCATTTGTTTTGAAAATATCAATACACATTATAATGTATTTTATTTAACATGATGCTTATTGTTATTAGATGTTTTATATTGTAAGGATTTTAATATATGATCCCTTAATGTTTAGTGAACATATCCAATATTTATATGTTCATGTATGATTAAGAGATGAATGGAACTATATCCTAATGGTATTAAAGATTAATAGTGGTGTTCACAATGGAAAATAGATCAACATTTATATCAATGAAATGATGGTGTACATTCTCTAATGTTGTTGTAACTGACCTAAAGTACTCAAAATATGACCATTAGAGTTTGTTTTAGTAGATCACATTAAAACAACCTTAAGGAATCAGTTAATAGAACATGATTACAAATATTCTCATGGATCATATGATCATGATTATGTATCCAAAAAATCATATGGATCACTTCTTATTGATTTATTTCATTGTTGAGTTTTTTATTCTAAATATTTGTTTGTTATGAGACTTTAATAGTTCAAATATCACCATTTTCAATTGAATTATGTTTTTCAATGATCCATCATGATTGGAAATATTTTTGGGATGGAAGAAGGATTTTCCAATCAATGTGAACGAGAAATTAGAAAATAGAGCCCCTGTGATAGGGTTATAGTTGAAAAATATTCGGGTTATTGATAATTCCAATGATTGATTAGTGTGATTAAGGGATTTGGGTATATGATGATAGATATTTCAAGAAGGTTTTTCTAGTCGATAAAATTATAGGTTTTTAAGTGGGATACCTAGGATCATGCTTAAATATCTACTTACTCATTTTGATAAAAGATAAGTATTACTAGAAATTAAAATAATATTGGAAAATAATATCCTTCCTTGGTATTTGAATTCTTATTTTTATACTCCAAGAATTGTCTTTACTTTTATTTTTTATATTATATTGTGATTATAAATTTAATCATACCATGTCAATTTTTAAATAGACATATTTCCACTACATTAACATTGTGTACTATGATATAGTTTTAATTTATTAGTAATAATATTGTTTGGTCAACGAAAAATTATGAGTAGGGAAGAAAATATGTAGCAAAATTTTCATCTATAATTCATCGCCTCATGTAGTACCATATCGAACATATTATTGGAATACAATTTTCCCTCTTCTTATAACATTAGATAATTCTCACAAAATGATCTTGCATGTGATCATTTCCCTACATTTATAACTAGTGAGGATGATACCATGACCTATTTTCCATTGTTATTTCTCCTTATATACTGTTAAATTATTTTTAGTATACTGACATTAGTCTAATTTATATACAATTATATCCCATTATTGTCTGATTAACACATTATTTCATATATGTCAGGTCATTTTTGTTTTCATTTAATTTTACAATATTTGACATAAATTTATTATATATTAATTTGATAAGCATATGGGGATATTGGGGTATACAATTAACTCATGATAGTGGTGTAAATATATATGATTAAATCATAACATTTGTTTTAGATTAGGTGGTGACTTACTATAGAGTGTGGTGTAGATACAACATACACATACACCATATGATTGTATATATATATAGTGAGAGATAGATATTATAATTCATGACACAATTAGTGGAAGGATTCATGTGATCAATTGATGAAAACCATCAGTTATTAGTAAAAACAATTCATATGTTGTCTAATGTGAGATCGAATATGTTTTTTAGGACCTAATAATTTTTTTATTGATTTCATTATAATTATTTTTATATTACATCGATAATGATGTAATTGATTTCTATATACTAATAACATACCACAATAAGTGTATATATTGTTAGATTCATTTTAATTCATTATTTGTTTCACTCTTATATATTTATTACAATTATTTTATGTAATTTTTGAAATAATTGTCTATTTGTATATTTATGTTTACATTTTATTTAATCTATTATTAATATATTTTATCTTTAATTAAATCACTAAATAATAAATTTGTACTAACCAATCATACATGAAGTCAACTATAATTGATCAGATAGTGTATATGATTTATTTTGTTTCCTTTATTAGAAAAATTGGAATAATTTTAAGTTATATCATTACAAAATGTTTTCATGGAATGTTTAAACATAAGTATTATATAGATAAACTCAATTGAAGAGGGGGTGAAATGGGATGATTTTTTATTTTGAATTTTTCTTAATGTATCACCTTTTAACATAATCTTATAACCCTATTAAAAGGAAAAAATTTAATTCTTTATAATTTATAAGATATCTATAAAAAGAAGATTAAAACATAAGGATAAGAATTTAAAAACTCCATTTATTCATGGTATAATGTGGATAGGTTACAGTAAAGGCATATAATAAACACACTAATGACACATAAAAATTACTACACTTATATCCTCCAGGATTATAAGATTAAAAATGGTGATTCATCATCAAGGAACACAACCTTTACAAGATTTAGGGATTGTTCACAAACTACTAAGTGATAATAATTCTTTCATCTTCTTCACCGACCAATTCAATATTTTCAATCACAATTTAAAATCTTTTGAGTAATTTAAAAACATTCATAAAATTCGTGGTCATTAAAAATTTTGTGAAAATGTAAAGAAATAATAATATCACTCGAGAATATAGAATATATGATGTAGTGTTTCCAAAGTAACTTATATTTTCCCTATAAGTTCTCTAAATTTTAATTTTGACCTCTTGGATTATATTTAATATTCAAAATATGAACACTTTTTTTGATATAAAACATTTTATTTTCTCTCTTATTTTTATTATTAAATAATTCTTCCATTTTATTGGTTATCGATTCTTATAATATTATTTATTACAATGGATTAAATATCATAGTACTATATCCTTATAAATATCTAAAAAAATATCATTAAATCTATTATTTGAATCTATTAAATCATTTAAGTTGACATTATTACAATATATTTCCTCATGAAAAGAAACCTCATCAAAAATCTTACAACCTCAAAAATCATACTTCTTATTATATATTGATATGGAAATATAATCTTGTTTTTAATATATTCATCTTACTTAGAAATATCTATTTACATATTATTCCAAATATATATACAATTCTATAATAAAATATATAATTATTGTAAAAAATTATAGATCTGAAAAATATAAAATCATTTCATTCTAGAAACATAGTTATACCAAAATATTATTTTTATGTGAATTGCGAGTATCATTCCGAGTTATCCATAAGAAAAATATGTTAATTATATTACATAAAATACAATTTACATATTGTTCCAATAACAAGTAGAAGTGTACATCATCAAGATATATCTTCCACAAATAATAATCTATATAACACGTCTCATAGTCTACCTCATCTTATTCATAGTCAGCCATATGTTACACTTAAATGACACTTTATCTATATATTATTTTATATTATAAAAAATCTATGTTGGTTCTTCCAGAATATCTTATATATCTTAATATATTGAAATATATTATTCAAATTATATCACACATATATGATGTCTCATGATATATTTTTATTTTTATTAAATTTATCAATCATCCAATGATACAAATATTCTTTATCATGTATTAATATCTTGAAGCTTGTTATAAAATGATATTGTGCAACCCAATAATATAGAATTAGCATTTATTTGTGATGTTTAACACACATAGTCTTTTATCCACCATTCCCCATTTTACATTCAATAACATGAAAACATAGTTATGTTTTATGTGCATATCAAATGATTGAATAAAAGTTCAAAACATGAATCTTTATCTATTTATAGTTCATTACATTCAGTTGAATGTGGGTGGAAAAATTACAACATAAACAAAAATCATGGTTGTAACATTCACCCATTTTTTATTTTTTCCAAACATGAATACAGATATATATTTCATGAAAATCCGGAATTATTATATTATCTTTTATAATAACCAAAAAAAATGTTTCAATTCATCTAACATTCATAAATGATATTTTGGATTATCTCTACATTTACCAAATAATTTCTACTTTAAATGAATGATTTTTAATTTTATAAAAAAACATTAATGTTTTTTATAAATTAACTTTGAAACTATTTTATTAATGAAGAAGAGTCATTATATCTATGTTGGTACTCCAAATAGACTTATTAAAACATCCCTCAGTCTTTCTTTTCTTCCTTATATATAGTCCAAAAGTTTAATATAATCATTTATTTATACTATATCTAGATGATTTATTTTAACACCAAACCAAATTAAAATACTTATATGTAAATGATATCAAAATAAAAAAATTTAGTCCATAATACTTGAGATAAATCATATAATTGTTACAAATATTCATCTTATTGCAAATATAAAAAATAAGTAATGATTTTCAATATTATCAACTCTATGAATACACTATTCATTATCCAAAAAACCCAGTAATTTCAATATCACTGAATTTATTTATAATTCATATTTTTGTCTCACATATTAGCTATTTCCTAATGCCATTTACACCACTTTTAAAACATTTAAAAATATGAATTCACATCTCATAGAATCATTTGTTAATATAGTTATATATAAAATTGTTTTTATGTATAATTTAATCATTATTAGGGTAGATTCCTCCTTAGATTTAGATTCTCTAATATAAATACAAATAAAATTATTCTCCACATAATTTGAATCACTCTAACTGAATTTATATTTCTATAACCATTGGGTAACATGATATAAATTACACCACATTTAAATAACACTTGTTTTTAAATAATCAATTATTTTATATTTTATTGATATTACACCTTATAAAAAGGATTAATCATTTTAAGCATTATAATGGGTTTCTATATTTTAATTATTCTCAAATTAAAATACACTTTAATGATTAATTTTCAATGTATATGATAATAAATTATTTAAAATTACATTATATATTATTTATTTATTTAATTTTAACTTCTCAATGTATAATATACCTATCATAAGTCATCGTTAATTTTTAATAATTAGAAAATTTTGTTTAAATATTATAAATGATTGTTTATCCTAGGTTGGTGAGGGTACTACTATGGGGGGTGAACCAGTAGTACCTACCAATTTTCTATGTAAATGTTTTCACTTTTTATTCAAGACCCTATGACCAATTAATATCCACATGCACTCTTTAATCACTTCAAATTTCTCGTATCTATGAAAATAATATAATGGAAAATACAATGGATTTTTACTATATTCGGTCTCAATGTGAGAGCCTATGCCTTACTAAGATTACCTGTAGTTGTTTCCCTAATTTTATTAACACAATAAATTATAGTGATTAAAAGTGCATCATAATTTTCATATAATGTCTAGATATGTATTATCCACTGCCTATAAATTATTTATGGTGTTATTTATACTAAAAACATTAGTTATTCCAAGATAACATTTCCTTTTATGATGAAAAATATCTTCTAGATATTTAAGATGTCCCAACAATAAATAGATAGATCTTATTCAAGGAATATTTAAACTTCCTTAAAGATTTTAGTTTATTATCAAGCACATTAGTTTCATTATAAAAATTCAAGTATTTTTTACATGTTCATGATAGCATGCATGAATTTGAATACATTACTTAATGTTTTTGCAAGTAAACAGTCATGAGTTTTAATTAACTATGTGTAAGATAAGAGGGCATCATAAAATCATTATCTTAGGAAATAAGGAGTACATCATGGAATGTATCATGTATCATCATGCAAAATACAAAGCTTCATAAAAATGAAAAATAATTCATGCAGTGGAGTAGGAATGTGGATTCATGATTCTTCATGTGAAAATGTCATGCATGGATCATCTCTTCATGGAGGGGAGTTTCATTATTATCTATTTCACAAAATTTAGAGAACTCTCAATCTATACATCTAGTAATAATTTCTTATGTGGGATGCTCTGTATTTATTGGAATGATTTTATCATGTCTTATCTAATAAAAATATTTTTCCAAGGACTAATATAACTTCCCATGTTTCATGAAATTTCATAGATTCATATTAATATTAACCATTATTTGGTTATTTTAAAACATCACACGGGTTTCCATATCATGGAATCAAAAATCATAGAATCTTTAAATAGTTTCCTTCTCTTGATCTTCCTTCTTATTTTTTGAAAAAAACATACAAATGAATTCATTAATATCAAATGAATCGTCGCCTACTTGAAATCATTCCTATATTGAAAACAAATAGAACATGGTATTAAACATGGATTTCATGAACCTCATTTAATTTCTCATTCATTTGGTTTTAGTCAAAGGAAATTTGGAGTTGTATGCTTGATCATTTCAATCTCATTGGTTTATTATATATTGACTTATCATATGAGAAGTTATTTATTCTAGAATCTATAATTATTCATTGAACTATGAGTGTGTATGGATATTATACTTCCAAATATGAATGTATTGATCTTATGATGATTAAATTCATTATTAAATCATGATTGAAATATCAGCATGATCGTAGAATTTTGAACTAGATTGATGGAATGGTCAACAAGACCTGAAAATAACAATATAAATCATGTGTTGTTAAACCTTAGAGTGAGGGAAGAAGATGAAATGCTTTATATTGATTAGAAAACATGAATTTAAAAGACAAATGATGAATTTTATTTTCATAATATTTTTAACACATTAACAATACCCACAAGATCACATCCCACATCGATCTCTCTCTATTTTAGGAACATCCATATAACCCCTAACATTACATTATATCATTATGTTAAAATTGGGTTTAGAACCCAAAACACCGTGAACCCACTCCCTTATCTAGGCTATTTAACACATGTACTTTCCAAACATGAACATTTATTCATGCTATGCACTCTCCATGCACTTATTAAGGGTAAAATGCATACCCATTCCCTACTAGAATGTAACATGTTCTCTCTATTGCTACCATGGATTCCTATGTGTGGGATGTCTCCCATGTGGATGATTATATCTCCCATATACATTTGATTATTTTTTCAACACATTGAAAATATCTAAAAATAAATTATATAATATAACAATTCCAAAAAACGAATTTTAATCCAATCAAAACCATTAACATTTTTTCATGGATATCTTACCACAATTTTGTTGATGTAATAATAGATTATTTCATGGTCGTAATCTTCTTATTGTAAATAATGTGTCATTATTAACACGAATACTTTATCATTAATATCAGTTAAAAAAACATCACAGTTATGTTTTCCTTATTATCTTGACTTCTCCATTAGATTTCTTCAAGCTGTATACTCAAAATTATTTGTTGAAAGAAATTTAAATATAATAAAAAAATACAATGAATCTTAATTATTCCCCTTTGGATTTATTTTAGTCCAATATTGTAGCTTTAACAACAATAATAAAGAGTCCTCACATAATATCCTTCCTCAAAGAAAAATGTCCTAACAACACAAAACTGGTTAATGTAATGATTTTGAGATAATTCCATATCTTAATTAAAATATTTTTTCTATAAAAGTGGTTTGGATGCTTCCCCACAATGCACACAACTATTTCACAACCTTTTTACATTAACCAAAATCTTATATTCACATAAAAATGACCTTATAAAAAAAATATTACACAGTTTTTCCCCTATTTCAAATTGAATAAAAAGCCTTGTGGGGGTCACAAAAAACTATTTTTAATGACTTATACGAGATAAACATTATTTTTCCATCATAGTGTCACATATAATTCATTAGGGATATCCTTTGTGAATGTATCTTCTGATTTATCTTGATTTTGAAAAAATTCTAAATCCATATATCAATTTTCCACTTTCACATTGATGAAATGAAATCAGATAACAATATGATTTGATGATCAATATTACAAAGGATTATTTTCGAGATCTATATAATTTTGATTATCACAAAAAACAATAATTAGTTTCTAATAAAAATACTAAGTCACATAATTGTTCCTTTATAAAATTCATTTGTGTGAAATCACTTTTTTTGGAAACATATTCATCCTCTCTAGTACTTAGTGTAATGTAGTTAAATTTTTAAAATTATAACCCAAACAACAATCTCCCAAAGGTAAAATTACACCTATGGAGGAAAATATATCATAAAAAAATACCCAATTTGAATCTATAATCCCATATCAATTAAAACTATCTGTATTATTTTAATTAATCCCCTTTTTCATAATCCATTTGATATATCTTATAACCCTTTTATAAACTATAATATGTGGTTAATTTGGACTACTTTGATATCTAGCAATGAGACTCACAATACATACATTTTATGGTATTGATGATGTGAGATAAACAATACTCCCAATTAGTATTCCTAATTATATTTTATTAACACTATCACTGAATGTGTCCATTGAAAACATAAGACCCCCTTTAATGGGTGTAGAAATTAGATTTAAATCTTCCATTTAAAATTTATTCAACAATTATATGGAGTAAATATCATGGGATGAGAAGGTAAAATTTTCTTTTCAAAAGACTTGTAATCCTAGTAAGTATTTCTCCTCACCAAGCATGAAAATTTAAATCTACTTTTTGGTTTGGTTTTCCAAATCATGACATGAATTTCCATGATCTCTTACAAAAATGATATCATAATCATATAAAATACATTAATTTTACATGTATTCTTTTATTGGACATATTTTTGTTGCTTTATATTTTTCCCTTCATAAATTTAACCTCTTTAAAGTAGTTTTATTTCTTTTAATACCAAGACCCTAGGTCCTATTTTATTCTTTAAAGAGTATTCTTCAATTTACATACTCTAGTTTTGTCATTTTAAATGAAATACCCATCATGTTTCCAAACATACCCATATTTTTACTGTTCACTATTTAAAAATGTATATTTAAAATCTATTTGATTTTTTATTTCATGTAGTTTGGAACAACAATTAAAAATCTAATAGTTTCCAACCATTATACTGGATAAAATTTTTCTTCAAAATAAATATAATATACTTAAGAGCATCCCTTGCATAAAAATCAGGATTTATTCTAGAAAGCCATTAACTATTCATTTAGATTGTTTCTGAAGAACCACATGGTGATAATTTCATTACTGTCATTAGTTATTAGATTAAGATTCCCTATGGAATTATTTTCAATTTTTCGTAGGTTTTCGTTCATAGCCTTAATCCACTATTCATGCTCAACGGATTCTATTACTATTTTGTGCTCAATTTTAGAGATAGGTGATGTTTGATTTTGAATCCTCAACATTCTTCTATAAGGATCTACTATGTTCTTATCATATCAGGGCTTTATTATGGTCTGTACTAGTATTGGGAATTTTATAATGATATTGTATCCTTGTACATGTTTCTATAACCATCATTACTTTTATTTATTATTTTCAACAATATATGATTCATTATATTTGTAATCTAAATCAATACATCTAATGTAAGGTTCTATGTCAGGATTTATTTCACTAACATTTTCAAAAACTATCATGTTGTTTAAATTATATTATTAAAATACAATTACACCTAAATAACTATTTTTTGGGGTGGTTTTCAAGAAAATTGACAACATAGAAATAATGAATTTAGTGAAATATTTTAATCAAGTATAAATATCATTTCCCATTATAAAAATATCCCTTAAATACACCTTCAATATCATTATAATCAAATTTACATAGATTATTTTACTTTGATATTGATGATGCATGGGCACCCAAAGACTCAAAAGTATATAATTGTAAGATTATTCTTATACATAATTTCATATGAATTATAATTTAAATTTATCTTATGCAAGAATCAGTGTTGAATGTACATATAATTACATACTAGTTATCTCCAAAATAATTTTGATCAAACAAAATTTAAAGGAATTACTCTACCCATTTCCACAATACATCTATTCATTATTTCATGAACAATATTTTGGTGTAGAGTATAAGGGGTGATTTATTGACTTATTATCCGATACATTTCATTATGATATTAAAAATAAATTGAAGTGCATTCCATCCCATTGTTAGATCTAAATTTCTTTACGTGATTACCAATCTCTCTTTCAACATCTCTTCTCTAGATCTTCATGATATCAACTGCCTATGAATTTTGATTTACAAAAAGTAACCCTGCCATTATTATAAAATCATAAAAAAATTAATAACATACAAGTCAATTTTTATATACATATTTTCTAAAGGCCCACAAAATTCTATTTGAATTAATTTTAGAGTACATTTTAATTTTTTTCACTCATTTATATTTCACATGAACTATATTTACATTTTGGAAGGTCATAAAAACCTGATAGTTATTTTGACTTATTTGAGGAAAATACCAAACAAATTTTTCTTCAAAAGATATTACTAAAATTATTTCGACCCATATGGGAAAGTATTTAGTTACAAATATTATTTTATTCTATATAACTAAGGTAACAAGAATTATAAGGATGTACAGTGTAAAATAAATTTATGCTCATTATTTCTCCTCTTATAATAATCGTTCCATCATAAATTCTATTAATGTGAATGTTTTTTGTTCAATATTACCTCATTGAATTAATAACATAATTCACTAACACAGACTATGTTATCTTTGAGTACCTTACTAAATAAAACCTCATGTGAGTTTATTCTGAATGGTTAAAATTTAGTAGAACCGATTTAATTTACTTTTAATGATATATCATTTCATATGGTCTCCAAAACTATATCATGTTCTTTAATATTCATAAAGATCATTATATCTCTTCTCATATGTGATGATCATACACTATCAACAATCCATGGTTTTCCTCTTTTGTTGTACATTAAATCAACATACCCAATACCTTATGTTTCGATCTTGATTGTATGTTCAACATTCTCATATTTTAGAATATTTGTATTGTCGATCCAATAAAATAGTCAAATAGTCTTCAAAAAAAAACTTACTAGTCACATATTCCATAGTTCTCTTCATGTTATTTGAACCTTTTTTGGTTATACACCACATATGAGCTTTAATTCTTTATTTTCATACTCATATGTTGAATTAAATTATTTCTTGAGAAGATCTACCTAAATTTTATCCTTATTTGATTATTGGGGAGAAGCATGTTGTACAAACATACTAAATATATAGGTATAAAAGTTACAAAACACTAACAGTAGATCCTAATTTTTTATCTTTTATAAAATTATTTATTTCTTCATTGAAATTCAACTTCTAGCTTTCTTCTTTTTCATAGGTGTTGAGGAACTTGGTTTCTTTCGATAATATTCTTCCACTTTGATTGATGAAATATTCTTATAAAGATTTTCATCAACCCATGTTTGACCACAACTACCCTAGAAACCTAATATATTGGGAAATAAAGAATTAATATTTTCAAATTTAATGAGGCTATAAGTTACCTTATAATTGAATTAAATTTTCTAAAAATTCTAAGACGATTTAAAGATTTATTCAAAATCTTTAACATAATAAATCGTCATAATTCCAAGGGTATTTCCAGCCCTGAGTCACCTGGATGCAAACTTAATAAATTTTTCCTCTTAAGTAGTCATATTCTTCTAAAATGCTTGCATAATTTGTTCCTTCTCAACCGCTTTTATTCGAGGAAGTTTGATCTCATTAATGAAATCGTATTTATTATTGTGAAACTAATATTCATCCATCTTCAGTATGTAAACACCATTCTTAGATTCTTCAACTTCCTTCATGAACATAGTATTTTATAAATACATCATGTTCCATATTAATTATTTGAATATTATGATCTTGATTTTAATCTTATTCTATAATATTTGAACTATAATATTTTCAATCAATATATACAATAAATTTTTTGTCCTTTTTAGGAAATTCATTTATTGATTCGTCACTTTTTTAATAACTATCTTCTTTCTCTGTTCTCAACATGCTTCACTTTTTTCCTTTCAAATGTCTTATTTTTTTCTTTTGTCAAATTTTTTCAGCATTCTATTGATTTTATTTTTGACTTCCACTGGTATTTTTCTTATTCTTATTCTTCTTTACCTAATTCAGTAAATTTTATCTTCCTCGAAAATCAATAGAAAAATTTCCAACACCAATATAATTAAAATATTTCATTGGCATATTTCAATTGTACCTATATTTAACCCTTTTAATATTTTTACATATAGGCTACATGATTTTCTTATAGTTATCAAAACCCTCATTATCCTCGTCTGAATAACTTGGGTGAATCAATAAGTTCTTTCTCCTTAATCTTTATCTTATTAAAATCTTTGAAATATTTTTATTATTTTCCATTTTTCTTGAATGCTGGAGTTTTTCTCAACTCATAATAACAATGTGTATTGTGCAATACATCAAGAGACATATTTTTAAATTCTTCCAAAGATGAAATAATTCTCTAAAATATATATGGAATATTTATCATTAATTGTTTTACATTAGCTGAGTCATCTAGTATGTCATCAAAGATAATGATATGGATAATATTATCATTTTACATTGTTAAATATTTATCAACATTTTCATCTTCATCCATTATTATATATTCGAATTTTTCCCTCTAGTTTTTAATTTTTTCTTTTATTTTTTTCCTTCTTACAAATTATCATGTTTTTACACATTTCCATTGCTATCAATAGATACATCACCTTGTTGTAGATTTTTCAAATAAATATGATAGTATATAATTTATTGTTTTTCATTAACCTAAAAAATTAACTTTTCATCAAAAGTTATTGAACCATATCTTGCAATTGGAAGATACTCAATAATGAAAACATCACTTACTCCATACCCATGTGATAATATATATGAAAACATTTGATTCTTCCAACCAAAAAAATTATTTCCATCGAAAAGATGAACTCTTATTCCATTAAAATAATTATTAATAACCATAATATACATCATAAGAGTAAAAAAATAGGGAACTTTATTTTCTCTAATACAACTTGTGATGACCAGTTCTGTCAAAGTACTATTGAGGGGGTGGGAATCAGTAGTATCAATCTCTTTTCTTTTTAAAAAAAATCATTTTTTTTAAAAAATCACATATTATTAGTTAATTTCCTAAACCACCCTTAAATAAATAAAATTTTCTTATATGTAAGAAACTAAATATTAGAAATGCACAAGATATTTTTACAAGTATCAATCTCAATGTAAGAATATATCCATTACTATGATTAACCTTTATTTATTCCATATATTTTCTTATCACTATAAATTATAGTGATGAAAATTGAAACACAATTTTCAGATTAATTTTTAGATAAATATTATCAACATTCTGTAAATGATTAATAGAGTTTTTTATACTAAATTCATTAGTTCATTAAAAATTTACATAATCTTGATTATGAAAAATAAATGCATGGTTTTTCAGGATTTCTTAATATCAAAAAATAGTACTTATTCAAAGAATATTTCAATTTCTTTAATGATATTTTTTTCTAATCAACCATGCTAACTTAAATCTCAATATTTTTGTAGAGTATTCGTATTCATGAAAGAATTCATGGATATTAATTGTTTTATTCCACCATATGCATATAAACTAGTAGCTCATATCCTTATTGTTTTTATCTCTTTTTTGCAATATGTTTCTCAAGTTTTCAATTCCTACACATAAACTAAATGGGATTTATAAAACCAATTATTTAGGAATGAAGAAGTGATTCACATAGTGTCTTATGTTTCTTCATGCTTACCAAACGGTGTCATGGAACTATAAGATATTTCATACAATAGAATATGTATATGAGATTGAAATTATTCATGTGACTATGACATGTTCATATTTTTCCTTCATGAAATATAGTTTCACAATGTTGTATTTCACAAAATCTATAGCACTATAAATCTCAATTTCCTGCCATAATTTCTTTAGAGGTATGCTCTATATTTAGAGGAAATATTTTTCCATGTTTTCTCTTATAAAAAATTCATGTTAAGTAATAATAAAACATTATAATTTTCAGGACACATCATATATTAATATTAATATTTTTAAACCCTCAGTATTTTAAAACAATATTTGGGTTTTAATTACATGATGTTGTAAATCATGGAATCTTATGTAGCAAGATTCTAGTGATCTTCCTTATGATTTTTCTACAAAACACTCAAGTGTCTGTGATAATATCACATGAATCATCACAATAATTAAATCATTACTTTATAAAAAACCATAAGATTTAAAGATGAACCATTGAGGTTATGGGACTAATTTTATTTTATACCTCATTTCATTTTCATTCATGAAATGTGAAGATGTAGGAATGATAATTTAGATATAACTGGTGTATTAAATCAGGATTTATCATCCTTTGACATCCCAATTTCAGATTCTATAAATATTCATGGAATTTGGTGTGTACATATATCTCAACCTTACTATGATTTAGGTATTAAGATTATAATGATCTCATCCATCATAAAATAATGATGGAAATCTCAGAATGATTATAAAATATTGAACTAGCTTAATGGGATAATCACCATGATATGAAAATGAAAAAAACATGTGAAACTGAACACTCAAAAAATGGACAAATAATATGAATTAAAATTTGATTGGTTGATACATTTAAGAAATTGTATTATGGCTATTATTTGTGAATCATTTTTAATACGCAATCAATGACTGCTAGATCTTGTCCCACATCAATCACATGTTAGATCAAGCACATTCACATAAAGCTCATAGTTACTTAATCTATTCAAGTCGACACTTAGGTAAAAACATAGAATGTAATGAGCCCATTCCCATAAATAGTAAATTCAATATCTATGTTGTACAACCAAGAACCCCTATGCAAGATTTGTATGTGATATTCACTCCTTGTGGGTGTTGTTCTTTCCATATCATTCTTTCTGATTACATCCCCTATCAAATTATTCTATGGATACATATGAGTTGGATGAAACCCATATGGTTTATCCAACCTCCCATTTAAAATTTAAAAAATGACCATAATATAGAAAATATCTATTTTGAAACTTCCACCATATAAGAATCCCAAAAACAAATCCCCAACACAAAAAATATTAATAGTTTTTCATGAAATTTATTCAACTTATTTCTTATTGAAATAAATGAATATTGCATAGACTTATTGATCTTTTTGTGAACAATGTGGAATCGTTGATACAACACTATGATCTTTTAGATTGGTTCAATAATCATCAAAATTATATTTCCCGCATTTTCTTGAACTTTTCAACTAGGGTTATTCAAGATGTAACCTCCCAATGATTGGTTAAATTTTTTTTGAAATAATAAAAGAATCCCATAGATATTCAATGATAAATAATATATTTATAATAAATATCCATAATATTATATATATATATATAGACACACATACACACACACGCACATTATGAGGAGTTATTCTTTCATGATATCCTCATGTAATGGTATTTTGTTAACCATGATGATCATTATAATTTTTTCACCATTAGCCTTTGATATCCAATACTTCTTCAGAGTGGTGTTGATGTGGGTTACAAGACTTACATGTTTTTTATATTTTATTCACGATTCATATCTATATTTTTATCCCCCATCAATGTGAGAATGATCCCACAAAAAAATCCACTTCTTCATTCATATTAAAAAACATCCAATTTTGTACATATTAATTAATGATTATCTTTTGATAAAACTTCAATAAACAACATGAATATTTTATATCTCATAAGTCCCTTTTTTTCCATTATCATTCCAAATTTCATTATTTTTTTAATCTTAACTTCTGTGTAATTTAACCATTATTTATATCTTATATGCTAGCTATAAAAGATTTCTATAATTTTTTTACATTCGATATTTTATCAATTTTTCAGACATATTTTTTCTAAAAATATTTCTCTTTTAGATCCAATAAACAAATTTTTATAAGATTATTCTTCAATATCAATCCTTTTAATTTTTCATGGATATACTAACTATAATTTTTAAACTATTATCAAAACTATTACTCCAATATTTATCAATATTACCAAATAAATTAACAAAAAACTCTAAGGTGAATAGTTTAATATATTATATTAACCACTATAGTGACTTTACTCACATTAATGGAATATCCCATTCCACCATAAAAATTAATTGTTGAATGTTTTATTTTAATAATTACTCCATTTTTATTTAATAATAAATCTTTCATTTTTTTATTTTTAGATGTTATATTTAAAATTATTTAATTCCTAGAATATTTATAATTTAATCTCAATTCAATACATGGATATTATTATTAAATTAGGTTTTTTTATATTACACTATTCCATATTATTTAAGGATTTTTCATTCTTCTACTCTCAATTTTTTCAAGGATTTCTTATCTATATTAATTTAATAATATATTCCATATATTTTTTAAATTAATAAAAAAATTTACCTTCTAATTTGTAAATTTCTATGAAATACTATCCAATATTCCTCATTTTTTGTATTTCACCATCAATTATGCCATCAACTCATAAAAATAAGAATTCAACTCATCATTCATTGATTAATGATTTTATTTAAATTATTTTCTAATAAATAATATAATATCTCCCATGTTATTTTCTATTATTATCCATTAATCACATCCATAAGTTATTCAAATCCTTTATTTAGATTTAAAATATTTTATATTCTTAATTTAATTTATTAAAATAAAGAATTATAGATGATCACCATATTTTTTTCATTTCTACTTCAATTTAGTTATCATTATTCTCAATATCCATATATCATTTTTAGACTATATATCCTTATCTACATGTTTATTCTATGAAACTATAATTCTCAATCTTATTATGAATAAAAAAATCTATCTTATATGATTCTTTGATCATCCATTTTGAGATCTTCTTCTTTTATTTATTCATCAAACCCATTGAAACTAGACACTTTTCTTCTTTTCTATCCATATCCAAAACACATATTCTATATCAATGAGTAAAAAATATTAATAAATAAATATAAATTATTTATAAATAAAATTACATATAAAATCATTATAGTATATTAAACACAAATATATCTTTCATTATATAAAATCCCTTTAATCCATAGTTTCTTTTTATCTGTAAAATAATTCCTTATTGGAAATGAATCAAAATCTAGTTATATTTTTCCATATTGGTAAAAACTATTTTATTAATAATGATAAAAAAATATCTATTCATTTACGTATCATGTATATTTTTATAATATACATAAAAATATGATATAAAATAATTAACCTAACTTGAAAAGAAACATCCACAAACAATTTGGATTGATATATAAATAATTAAATTTCAAAAAGGTAATTGAAAAATTCAACCAAGGAGAAATATTAATATATGGATCAAGATGCGGAAACTTTTCTTCAGAATAGATTAACTTGATTTAAGAGGGTAGTGGGTGAATCAGGGTGTAAAAATATTTATAATTTTTCATTAGTTAAATAATTTTAAATAAATTTTATTACCTTATTATGACACTTTCTACATTTTTTGATTTTATTGAAATATCCATATATAGTTGATAAAGGATTGAACAAAGGAATAAAAAAATAATCATTTTAATATCTAATATGGATGGGAAATATCTACTTTACATATTTCACACACATCTATAATTTAAATAATACTATACTCATTATCTTCATGGTTATAAGTTTAAACAAGGGATTTCATTAAAAAATACTACTAATATTAAATTATTTAGGGATGTATCACAACCTCTCAATGGTTAAACATATTTTTGTGATTTATAATGATTAAATTGATAAATATTATCACTGATCATAATCTTGTAGATCATTTCACATGTTTTATAGGATTTTATTCCATTATGATTTTATTATTCATATAAAATCAAAATTAACATCATAATAGAATAGTTAATCAATGTTGTATAGTTATGTTAATATTCTTATCCTTATAAAGAGTTATCCTCCAACTCTTGTCAGGTATCTTTTCATCAGATGAGAAATGTCATTAACTTATTTTCTCCTATAAAATATTTTAACTTATTCTAACATTATGTGGAAACTAGATCTTATTTTTTAAATAATAGTTTAAATAATCCATATATATTTAAAAATATTTAAAATATTATTCAGATATATTAAAAAATATTACTTTAAAACACAAGATATTTGACTTCCAAATATAAAGAAACTTAGTATTTGGATATCAATTTCACAAAATGAATAAATTAAATATGTTTTGTGTATCATTTTATGTTATTTGGTATGAACTTTTTTCCATATATATTTTACAACACTATTTACACATAATATGTTTTTTATAAAACACATTTCATTCTTGGTAATTTTATTACTATAGAACTAATATGTTTTTGTGATTCCAAATTTATCATATACAAATATTGTTCAATCTCATGGAATAACAAGACTTTTTCTCATACTAGTATTGGTTTATCATATATAACTGTTTAATTATCAAACTTTTTTCAAAATATCTCACAAATGTTTTTATTAAGATATATATGTATAATTATCTCACATGTATTAGAAAATATGTTCTTAATTTTAAATTTTCTTGCATAAAATAATATTATAATGATAAAAATATTTTTCATAAAGTATCCATATCTATATATTTTTAATCACTTTATATTCTCTATATTTATTTTTTATGCATCCTAAGAATATATAATTATATTATATTTACAGGTATTAAACACACACATTCCATTATTGATATTTCTAATGTACATACATCAAATACATGCATAACATTTCAAGATTTATTATATATATCCAGTAATTTAATAGTTTTTGATGATAGAACTCATTACCTATTAATAATTATTTATTATTTTTTATAGTGCTTAATAATGAATATAGCATGAATACAACCCTTATTTCCAACATTTCAAATTTTTCTTTATTTTGGGATTCTTATATATAATTTTATGTACTATGGTAGGACAATAAAATCTTGAAAAGTATATTATAAATATATGTGACCAGTATAATTCTTGTGGAAGTTCAAGTTTTGAGGTTTATAAGGATTGTATTAATAGTTGAAATGATTTTATTTTGATTTGGTTTATATTTTTATTTATTTTTATATTATTTTACATCAAATAAGAGATAACTAATTGATTCACATATATCATGTGTCATAATGTAGTGAATTATTGTAAATTTTTTTCTTTTACATGATCAGTTATAAGCTAACACATAAATAAATAAAAATAACAATAAATTGAATCAAATTTTATTAATGTACTAAGATATCAATGGTATTTTCAAAATAATATATTTAAATTAATTTCAAATAAATAAATTTATTTATTGATTAATTATCTAATTTATTATTGGTGAGTTAATAAATTATAACTTAAAAGGTGGTGTTCATTAATTTATCACAATTATTAAATCTATCTTTTTTATGTAAGTGAATTTTTTTTATATAATTTATGAATTTTATGATTAATAAATGTGTTTTTATATGGTTATTAATGAAATAGTCAAAAGGGATTATAAAAATAAATTGAGCTCCGTATGTGATTAATGTTGTTATTGGATAGAAACTCACCTTTTTTAGAAAGATAATTTTGTTTTCCAGTCTTTATATTCAATTTTAGGTGTATTTTGTGTAAGGGGTATATGAAAAGAAGTTTTCAAGAAGAATGGAGGTAAATTAGAGGATCCTTAGGACCT
This sequence comes from Viscum album, assembly GCA_963277665.1. Taxonomy (NCBI): domain Eukaryota; kingdom Viridiplantae; phylum Streptophyta; class Magnoliopsida; order Santalales; family Viscaceae; genus Viscum; species Viscum album. The sequence continues at coordinate 751,606,530 of OY728126.1, forward strand.
ATGGACCATCAGGTACATGGTGGTTCTATATTGGGTACCTGGTAGGGTTTCTAAGGGTGAAAATATTATATTGTGTTCAATGGGTACCCAATGAATATTTGTAGTGCACCTAGTATAATCCTAATAAAAACCCATAAAATGGGTATTTTTGATCATTCACAAAAAAAATTAATTCCCATTTACCCTAAACTCAGGGATCAACCCTTCATTAAACTTTTTCCCCAAATAATAGATCCTTCTCTATTACTCTTCAAACCTATTCAAATATAGATTAAATATATATTTCAATATTCATTATCAGGTGGCTACAAGAGTCTTTTTTTATTGAATATAAGGTAGTTCACCTAATTCTTTTAAAAAAATTTAATGAATACTACAGTCAAAAACCTCTCTCAAACACATACCTCTTAAAGGGTTCAGTTTTGAGTTAATCCTTTGAAAATTCTTTCTTTAGGTTAAATTTGGAGCATGTGATCCTCATATAAATTATAAGGATGCATCCAAGAATTCTATATTTTTTCTAATTAGGGAAGTGATATATCATTCTTTTGGTCTAACAAATGGTTTTAAATCAATTTGGTTTTGGAATATCACTCTTTTTATTATTATGGTATCATAACTAAAAATGATTAGGTTAGTGATCCTCTTCTATTTCTATCATTTTGTCAATGTGTTGTAATTAAATGGTAACAGGATAGTTATGGGTGAAAAAACTATTGTTTTTTCAATAGAAAACTCTTTAAAAATGATTAGATCTTCTATAAACCATAATTGGAAGTAGTTATCCTCTATATCATTGATTATACCAATTCCATATTTGTGCTTATTTTGTTTCACTAAACTATATTAGATATTCAAAATACATGTTATGAAATTTTCATATTGTTTTATGTTGGATTATAATATTTTTTCAATTATTACATCATAATACATGAATTATGGTATAATTAGGATCCCCTTTGGCCTAATTTTTCAAAAACATGTTCCAATGTGTTTTGGGTGACCAAAAATTAGTATTAAAGAATTTAGGAATTGATATATATATATATATATATATAGTGACAATGAATATACCTAGTAAGATATTCCCTATTGAAAACACATAAAAAATCAATAGTACAACCATTTTGGTGGGAATTCATTCTTAATATATGATGTTATTTTTTCTTCAATTTGATTCAAATTGAGATGTTATATTATGATTCTAAATTAGATAAATTAAATGTTTGGTGTTTTAATTAGTCCCTTGGTTAATAAATTCTAGACTCTCCACATGATAATAATATTTTCATGTTTCATGTTGTGATTATTATATGATCATAATTTTAATATAATTTTATTGATAATTCATTATTATGTTCTAGTTTCTAGGAAACAAAATTATTTGCATTGAGCCTTATTTGGTTGGTCATGGAATGAATCATGTATATTGATTACAAATAGTGATTCAATTTACACTTATGTTCCTTACCTCATATAGGTATTGAATTACATATATGTATATGATATATATATCCCTTACTTGTTGAATATATTACCTTATATGTGTCATGTGTTTATATAGTCATTCTTTTAGAGGATGATTATAGATATGAATATATACAAGAAAATTCATAAAAAGGGATAGGTGGATTCCTAGGTGGATGGTATATATAGATCCACCCTAAGATGATGACTATATGAAAATGTGTGTGTGTGTGTGTGTGTACACTAACTCTTATTTAGGATGTTTTTAGTCAAACTTCTTTGACATATAGGCCCCCTATAAAGGGTAGGTATCATAGTTGGATTATAATCATGAATTGAATAATTTCTATCTTATGTGGCTAGAAAACATTAAATTATTAATGATATGTTTTCTCTATTGTTTGTTTTATTTTAATAGCATATCTAATTGTTAATGACGAATAATTTCCCACTAGTACAACATTGATAGAATACATAAGATTATTTAAACTTGTATGATTTATATTTCTACATTTCATACTTGAAACTATTACTGACTAGTTGATGTTTTGTGGTAACATCCACGGGGTACATTACAATCACACCCTATATGTGTCCCATTAGTTTCAATGTAGTCTCATCATTATGTGATATAGGTAAAGGTATTTTCTCACCTTCGAGATTTGAGAATTTGGGATCATGGGGGTTTCTGCATAAGGTGCATGAATTTACAGTGATCCACTATGATGTTTTTAGAGGACTCATAGCGAAGCATAAAAGGGCTATATATAGATGTTCAAAGGTTGGGTTTCTATATGATATCCTTAATTTTGTACCCATAATAAATTTAAATCACAAAAATTATATATAATATGTATTTTTTTCTAAATTCATTTATTTCATGGATTATATTGACATTGTGGCCCTTAATATCATACAGTTTCAGGTTTATATAGTTATTTAATCATATATTGACTCCATACTCTGATAATAGGTATCTTGCTAGTGGGGGGTCATATATGGTCTCTATGATCTTCCATACCCATTGTTTTGGTCGATTTTATATATGTTCCATATGTTTTAAGTTAATTATTATAGAAAAAATTCATTATATAAAACCCTATCTTATTGGATCTCTATTTTTCCTTTTGAATTGATGTTATCTGGTAGCAATTGAGAGGTGAGATATAGATCTTATACTGGACCATATCAACTCTATTCATGTAACCCGAGTTAGTTAATTACAAAATGTTATCATGGAAACATAATGGATAATAACTCTGGGATTAAGATTAATCGGGAGGATTGGTAACTTGGGATCAATAATAAACTCTTTAATATGTTTGGATATCATAATTATAGTAGAATTTAAAGTTACCAAAAGATGTTCATATTTTCTTACATTTACCTTCAGTATGTATTTACTTTTAAAGACTAATGAATCTTTAGTACACATGTTCATAAAGGCATTAATATTATTACATGGAATATACTGTGTTTTCCTGTAAAAAATTCATTTATAATTAGAACTATTTTGATTTTTATAGTAAATGTGACCTCATTCATAAAAAAAATTCCTATTTTTTATTAATGATGATTTTTTTGTATAATTTTGTTGATTGATTCAGTTAGTTATAAAACACATTTTTTTAGACATCACATGCTTGATTTTAATGTTTTATTTTTAGAATTTTGTTTAAGATTGCTTTCAAATGATAAACACTAATAATTAAAGACATAATATAGATGGGATGATGTTTTTTATATGATTAGAACTATATTGATATAGATACATAATTTTACATTATTAGTAGAAAATATAGTGCGATTCTCATTATTAAAATAGAATATTTCATCCTTTTGACCTCCGACATATCCACAAGAGAGGGATCGTGAAAATTCCATGCATGATGGTCCTTTTATTAATTTTTATATTTTAGGAAAAATTTTCATATATTATATATTATGTGGAAATGTTTATCTCAATATAAATTCACAAGCATTGATAATAAAATGACTTATTTGGGTGGTATTACCTTAAAAGAATTTTAATAATAGATTCAAGGGATCTATTTCCTCTATCATCATGTTGAACATATATATTAGAACCTAGAAATAGTAGTTAAATTTATTCTTCAAATAGATGATTGGCGTTGGTGGGATTTCGTGATAGAGAAATTAAAGGATCAAGTGTTGAAGTATCAGTGATATTACCTTTGAATTAATCATGGTTAGGAGGAAGGAAATCACACCAATATCCTCTAATGATGTTGTAGTGGAGGTGATACATGTTTATTTATTTTTGTATGGTCACTTATGATATTATTTTAATGTGGTTGACTTATCTAATTATATACCAATTACATATTTAAGGGAAAATATTTCCATTAGTTTATCCATATTTACCATCTTTATAAGTGTTATGGTTCTACACCATCATGGAGTTTGGGAGAATTGGCATAATAAGCCTAGATCTCATTGGTTTACACTAGTTTGAAAGCTACCAAAGGAGGTATAACTTCTTCAAGAATGTATAAATAGAATAATAGTTGGGTAGGAAAAAACTATTAGTAAATAGAACCATCATTAAGGAAAATTTCTTTAGAAAAAGGTATCGAGATAGTTCTAGAATCATTTTTATGGTAGAGTAGTCGGTTTTTTATGATAAAGAGGGTCTTTCTATTGTGAGATCTACACTTCTATTCTCATAATTTATTGTTTATATATTTTTTTATACGAGGGATCTTGTTCAATTAATTTAGTTCAACTAGTGTTTGTCTTTGTAATAGAGGTGGAATCATCTTAGGTTGTCATAAGTCTCAGTACCTATTTGTGTAGGAAATTAGAGTTATGTAAGAGGCGTCTCTGAAATCCTATTACAGTATGATCATATCAATATCTATAGGAAATTTTTTTCATTTATATGGATATATTTTATATAATATCTAATATTTATTGGTTATCTCAGTTCAAAGAACTTATCAATTACTATAATATGTGAGCCTCATTCTCCTCTCCTAGTAGAACCTGACATGGTCTTGTGGGGGGAATAGGATTATAATACAAGTATAGTGGAAATGGAATTATATTAGGTTGAAAATATTATCTCTTGTATTAAATTTCATGTTCTTTAATTAGTAAAAACAAATATATTGTTGGAACTACTTACAAAGGTAGGATTCATTCATGGAGTCTCTCCCAAGAATGATTTTGGGTTTCCTCCCAAATATAAGGTGCAGTTATCAGTCTACTTAGTTCTTGGAATTTATAAATTTTTCCACAAAATAACATAAAATAAGTGGAATTAATATAATTAAATGTTCATCATGATGATTTAGAGTCCAACAGTTTTATATGACATAATACTTCTCCCTAGGGAACTCTAATTCTCAACACTAATAAATAAAATTTAATTATATACATTTTTATAGATTATCAAAATTTAATCTAGATAACTATCGTGAAATTTTACTCATTTCCATGATTTTATAATTTTTTACACCAATTCATATGATATTAGGGTATAAATAACCTTTTGTGAGACTTAAGAATATTATCAAAATGGATTTTCAAATTTTTTATATTCATTTATAATATCTTGTTATGATTTTCATATTAACTAATTTTCTTACAATTTTTATAGTCTACATGATTATAATCATTCATTTTTATTTATAATAATTTTTGTCGTATTTGTGGTTGATATATCAGAGTATTTTAAATCCTACGAAGGGAATGGAAGGTATATTTATGTGATTTTGGGAAGGAATATGGAGGATAATATTAATTTTAATATTTTACAAATGTTTTTTCTTAATTAAATATTTTTAATTTTTGGTACATGTGGTATCAAAAGTTATAATTGTGGCTGATCATGAAAAACTAGGAGTAGTGATATGTTGGGATGTACTGAAGAATTTTTTTAGGTTTTGATTTTCCTAGTAAATTCTGAAAATTACAATTATTTTTTCAAGAATTTTATTCTATAGATACTCTTATTAACACTATAACAAATGAATAGGTTAAATTAATTTGGTATGTGTAGTGTGTGATAGCTTTTCAGGAATTAAACAAGATGCTTACATCAAAAATAATCAAAAAAATTGGCTCAAGTACTTATTTTTTGGTGTACTATGAATATTATTTTTTATATATCAGGTGTGTGTTGATGTAGGATAATTATATAGTAACAAATAGTTCTTAGAATATATGACCACATGAGACAAATTAACCACTCATAAAAAAGATATTTTATTTATTTTACATACATTTAATTTCAAGGGGCATTATTTTATTCATTGTAAAGTTTATATTTTATACAAACCATAAATTAACGAAGTACATATTTTCATAAAGATGTATTTACTTAAAGGAATATTGGTGGATGTAATACCCAAAATAATTTGGTTTTTAGAATCTATAATCACTATGTAAATGAATTTTTTTGGCTGACAACCTGAGTGGGAAGTAACAACCCCCTAATGAGAATCAATCTAATGATGAATAGAGTCATTAGTATATATTGGTTTACCTTAAATTTCATGTATATAATGATCAAGATAATTTTTACACGTATCATATCAATTTAAAATGAATAGTATTGGAATAAGTGGAAGATTATTATATATCTTACATGTATTATATCATCATTTGAGAGAGGCATGATGAGGTAGAGATACTAAAAATATGGATTCAGGATGTTGATTCATTACTCTATACCCATGGATGACTAGTTCTTTATATTATAATATTGGAGGAGGATATAAGAAAGTATTTACCCTCTCTATGGGATATATTAATTGGAATTTATAAGATGCGTCAATATATGCATTGAAAAATCTGACCATCTAACATGAAACATAAGATATCAGGATTCATAACTCAATGTTTCATGTGTGAAATGGCTAAAGAGTAACACTAATGAACCATAGAAAAATTATATCCACATAATATACATTTATAGAAACGGTGTGGAATTTTTTTTAATTTTTTTTCAAAGAATAACACATTCATAAAAGGATAAAGATGTGGTATGGGTGACTATGAATTACCTAAAAAGACCACTAATTCCATTACTATTTGAGAGACGTACTTGGTTTCTAAGTTCGGAAAGCTCAAAATTGAAGTGATTTTGAAATTCGAAGGGGTACCATTACACATTTTATCTAAAAAAATCCATTATTTACATCCAATTTTTTATGGGTTAAAAATTCCAGTAGGTCACAGGAAATGAAAAGTATTATGTATCACTATCAAATGGATAGTTAATTAGAATGTTAAATTAATATTTTAAGGCTATGTTTTGATATTTAATCTATTTTTTAATGGATCTTTGTACTTCCATCAATAAATCTTGTTGTTTTATAAAAAAAATACTTATGAATCTATTGAATCATATTTGTCAGAGGCATTGTATGATTGGTAATTTCATTATATTTTATGATAAACTGAGATTAAAGAGTTACCATTGATTATTTTTAGAATATTATAAATTATGAAAGAGTGATTGAACCTGATTCATAAGTGGTTATCATTGGTGCACTACTTCTATAATTCCTATTCTAATTAAAGTTGATGAACTTTGGAATTCCAAGCAAGTTATCTTGTGTTTCTCTAAGTCTCCCCTTGATTAGGTCATAGGCATATGAAAATTCCATAAAATATTTCTCAATTTTTATTTGGATAATTATAAATATAGGATATTATCATATATTTTTATACTGGTTATCTTTGTATCCATAGTTCTATAGAACATAATATGTTTTACATCTCTTGATGATATGAAGTATATACCTAATCCAATATAACCTATTTATTAAATTGATAAAGATACTGTGTCGAATGATAACATTATGGAGAAACCTGTTATTCCATCAACTAGAGAAATAATTTATTATAGGGTAAGACTATTCCCTTTGTATTAGTATTATGGTAGCATGTACAGATCTCATATGATATTTGGGAGCATGGATCAAAAATGAGGTCCCAATGGATGAGGGTTTTCCCTTGGGAATAGAGTAGAAGCTTTTAGGTATGAGAATATTATAATAATGTAATATCAAATTTCAGTACCATTTTGGGTAATTTATTTTATTATTATAGTCTTAACAGTTAATTTTAATTATATTTTTAGTTTTATTTATAGGTAAAGGAATTTGAATAAAAAATAAAGTAAAATGGGAGGGTCTCTAAGTCATAGGGACCACCAGGTATCAGGTTATCTTGGAAGAGGAACTAGGTGGGTCCCCTATGGTGTGGTGGATCTATTAATTCAAATGGGAACCTAGTGGACCTGTAGAAATCTACTCATAGGATCATGAAAAAAACCATAAAATAGGGTTATTCTAAACTATTTAACCCTAAATTAATTTTTATTTAACCCAAACATACACATCAAACCATTATTATAGTATTTTTATTCAAAATTGAACTCATTATCTGTTTATCATTAAACCCTTCAACCCTAGATTCAATATTTTCTTGGATTCTTTTTTATGTTGCTTTATGAGCCCTTAATTATTTATTTTATTCTATGAATGCTCATTTTGAATAATATTCCCTTTGTATACTACAGTCAAAAATCTCTGCTGAATTTATCTTTATTATTATGTTCAAATTTCAATTAATCCTTGAATGAAACCAAATTTGGGGGTTTTTCAAAGACTTTTGTCATTATTCTCTAGGTAATACTGATTTTAAGTATTTAGTAATTGTGGTTGTTGATTAGATAAGTGAGAAAAACCTTTCATTCATCTAACCTAGGGTTTTAAATCGATTTATTGGTTTCATATATATCTTAATAGTCATATTTTATCTTATTATCTTGTATTAAGTATGTTATCCTCTAATATTTCCTTTATACTATCAAAATTAATCTATTTCAATGGAATATGGTACCAGGGGCTGGCTAAACTAATGTTTTTCATCAAAATTTATTTAATAACCATTCATTTTTTTCTCAACCTTAATCTGAATTGTTTATCTTCTATGTCTATTGTTATACCCATTCCTTGTATGTTATTATTTGGTTTAACCTATGTATATTAGAGATAAATGATAAAATTATTGAATAATACTACATGTTTAAAATTACATTATACTATGTTATGGCCTAGAACATCATAACACTTTTCTTGGCATAATTGGATATTTCATTAGCCCAATATCTCATAAATATATTCCTGTAGATTTTTTGTGGTCAATCATTTAAATTAAATCATATTTAAATTATAAATTATATTTATATATTGAGAAGTAATAAACCATGAATGGGGATTCCCAATGGTCCTAACATAAATTATTTTTATTTACAGACATTTTGTGGAAGTTAATTATTAATATATTATATTAATGATGCTATCATTTTATGATAATTTTAAATTTATTTTAATATTCTATAGGTTATAAATAAAAATTTTAGGATTGATTTTAGTCACTTTGAGAATGATGTTAGGAATCTTGATTTGATAATGATATATTTTGGCTTCATGTTATGATTATACCCTTAATGTAATTTTTAGATACTTTTATTGGTATTTAATATGTGTTTAATATTTCCTAGGAAATTAATATATTCGTGTTTATCCCTATTTTTTAGGTATTAGATCAGAATGTGGGTACTTGTTATACAAGGTGATTATGTATATTTTATGTACATTGCTTCATATATAGGGTGGATTTCATATATCTATATGATTATGAAAAATGTATTTGTATTCATTTATTATTATGAGAAGTTGATGCCTCCCAAGAGTGATAAAATATATAGTTTCTCCCTAAAAGGATGATTATAGATATGTCTATAAGATAACTACATAAAAGGGACATGTGGCAACCCATGTGAGATAGTGTATCTATTTTATCCATTAAATGATTATTATTGATAGATAAACATATATATATATATATCTGTGTGTGTGTGTCTTTTTAAATTGTATCTTATAAATATGGGAAGGTCCATAATGTCTAACAGATACACCACTTGGGTTATGATCATGGATCGTAGCTAGTTTGACCAATGTGGCAATATGATCATTTAATTATTATTAAAGTTCTATCTTTTTTATTTTTTTAATAACATATCTACTTGATTAAAATGGATACATTATTATAAGTATATTTTCAGTATATTATTTATGCTTATTATTACCTCCCTAATTTATATTCCAAAATTTCACACTTAACTTCATAATTTAATGGTTGAGGTCAGGTGGTGAATTCCATGGGGTTTTTTGTACACATACCTTACATTTACTACCTTATAGATACATTAAAAAAATTCTTTTTTTGATCCAAATAATGATAAGATATTTACCTTTGAGCATTGATATTCTTACAGAGTGGGGAGTTTTATATTGTGTGTTGATTTATGGTAGAATATTTTAGATTTTTATTGGAATCATGGGGATTCACTGGTTGGGGGTAGTGTGTTTTCCTTCATTTTAGTCTTTTCGATGGTATAGTTTGTTTTAGGAGATGGTGAGTTCTTCGACTAGAGGGGTGCGTGCTTCATCGGGAGTGGTTCCTGATGTCGGTGCTTCAGTTGCTGATGTTGGATTTCATAGTGGGGGGAAGGCGAAGTCTGGTTTTGTCAAGGGCTCCTCATCACTTTCCTTCAAGGAGGCGGTCTGTGGTAACGGTCGGAAGGGTGATAGGTTGTTTATTCCGCCGATTCAAATTGAACCTAGACAACCGGAGGTCTCGGAAGGCATTCTGTTGGTGTTGGTAGATAACAGATATTTGGAGCATGCTTCGGAGGTGCATAAACTTACTCTGATGTTCAGGTTTGGCCCGGTGAAACCATCCTTGGAGGTCTTTCATAGGTTTGTGGGCTCCTAGGGTCTTCAAGGTTCGTCAGCTATGTCAGAACTATAAAAGGTCACCTTCTTCATTCACTTCCATTCAAGGGATGATTTTGTTCGTGCTTGGTCAAGGATGGATAGACGGTGTGGAAACTTCTTTTTTTATATGTCTCGGTAGGCATGGGCTTGTCACTATGGTAGAGAATCTAATATGGGTGTGGTATGGATCAAATTATCGGGTCTTACCCTTCCTATTCAGAACCCCTCGATCCTGGCAGTGGTGGGGGATTATTTGCGTAATTTTCTTTGTGTGGACGAGAGTAATGAGATTTTATTGGATGAAGATAATCCTAGAATCTATGTTGAGATGAACATAGCGGTGAGGTTTCCGTATCAAACTCTGATTCGATCCCCTGAGGGGTTGAACTGGTGGAAACATTTGGTGTATCAAGCTCCTCCTAGGTTTTTCACTTCATGCGTTATTCAAGGTCATGTTATGGATTCCTATAGGAAGGGCAGGAAAGGCCTTCACCATCAGGGGTCCTCAAAGCCTCTGGTTAGTCCGACGAAATCCTTGTCTTCTGATTTGAAGGAGAATGCTCTTGGTTCTTTGAAAGGTCCTGAGGTTTCTGGTTCAGTGCCACTTGAGGAACTCCATGCATTATCTTCCTCAAAGGTTCTGGTGAAATCCAACAACCCGGAATTTTTTTTTGATTTCCCATCTGATGTGGGATCTGGGTCTTAATGTTGTACATCATTTTCTAGAAATTTTCTGGTATATTTTTTCTCACGTGCAGGTCTTGTGCCTCCTGTGCTGCTCCTGTTGAATCTAAGGTCTCCTTACAGTCTCAGCTTGGATAATTCATTGTTGGAGAAGACAAAAGTGGTTCTTTCTCATCATACATCGAAAGGGAAAGATAAAATGGTTTATACAATAGTTCCATTCCCTCCTAGTTCTTCTTCTACAGTGGGTGAATTCTGGGCTCCTAATTCTTCATCTTTGGAGATGGAAAAGTGATCTTTGTTGACGTCAGAGTCTGCTCTTTCGCATTAGATTCAGGGAACATCATCTAGGGGTTTCTCATAAGGGACGTCCAAAGAGATTTATTTTTCTCGAAATTCTAGGGCTCACCTACTTATGGTCTCATTTCTGTATGAAGAAGTGATTCCAACACCAACTATAGAGGATAAGGGGAACATATTATCACTCTTGGAGGAAACCAACAGTCCCATGAAAAATAAAATACGCACACCGAAGAAAGAGTGTACTTCAGAGAGCTCTTCTAGGCCAGTGACTCAGTCAATGGTCAGGGAGGAATGTGGTAAGATGTTATTCAGACCTCATGTAGGTAGCCCTATCCAGAAGGCCAAGAGTTTCTTGAGTTAATGACTTTAATGTTTATCTAGAATTCTCGTGGCTTAGGAGGGCAAGATAAATGTGCCTTTGGTGCCTCTGAGTGTCATAGAAATAGGGACTCTATGGTGGTTATTTTAGAACCAAAGAAGAATACTTGAAGGATGGGTTTTTTCACCAGAAAGATGGGTTTTGGTCACTTTATGCATGGCCATCCATGTAACCATAATATTTGGATCTTTTAGAAGAACTCACTTCAGGTGGATTTGATGCAGGTGCATGAGCAATGTATCACAGTGAAACTGGTATTCAGAGGTTCTTCTATTTTATTTTCCTTTTTCTATGCTAGATGTGATGTTTTAATCAGAAGGGAGCTATGGGATTATCTTGGATCCTTTACTGCATTGGATTTACCATGGTTTTTGGGTGGGGAATTCAATGCTTTATCTGATATTTCAGAGAATAGGGTAGGTTCTCCGTTGTTTAACAACAGTATGCTTGATTTTAACTTCTTTATTTCTAGAAAGGGTTTGTTAGATTTGGGCTTCAGTGGGAGTAAATTTACCTAGTGCAACAATCATAAAAGAGGAAACTGGATATGGTGTAGACTGGATAGATGCTTCTCTAATATTCAGGGGTTGGATTCTTTCATAGGGGTCTTGGTTGTTCATCTTTCCTGGGGCCTTTTGAACGATTTTATAGTTATTTGGAATCTCGTGCAGGAGAACCAGGAGTACATAGAGTTTTTATATTTGGTGGATTTGTAGAGCAGGGAAGGTTTCATTTAAATGATGCGAGAGTCTTGGGTTCATGAAACAGATGGAAGGGCTTGGGTTGGTTTGTTCAGACGCCTCAAAAGATTGAAATCTGATATTTGAAAATGGTTTATGGATCATCCAAACTCAAATGACCCTATCAAGGCTCTTCAAAGAGATATTGAAGTTTTAGAATACTCACTGCTACAAAGGTGGGTGGATAAATCCTTCATATTATTATACGATAAACGGGAAACCTTAACTCAAATATTGTTGGAGGTTGAGAAGGGTTATAAGTAGCATGCTAGAATCAGGTGGCTCAAGGAAGGGAATAGAAATATTGGCTTCTTACATGCCTGTTTGAAAGAAAGGCAGAATTCTAAAATCAACATCAGGTTGGAGGATGGGTCCTTCTCCTCTGACATCAATGTTGATGGAAATATGGCTTTAGACAACTTTGAATGACCGTTGATAGGTGAGAATAAGAAAAATACAGGAGATGAGGAGTTATTGCTTGGTCAATAATCTTTTATGGAGAACATTTCAAGTAGGGTTGACTCTGAGGATATTAAAGGTTTAACATCCCTACCATCTGAGAGTGAGATATGGGAGGTGGTTTGTAATTTTCTCTTGGATAGTGCTCCGGGCCCAGATGGCTTCCCTACTTTTTTATGTGACAAACTGAAAGTTTGTGGGTCCTTTTGTGATTTAGGTCATGATTGATTTCTTCAAGGGAGGTACCATCAACAGAGGCTCATGTGCTTCTATAGTGGTAATGATTCATGAGGTGAAAGACCCTTGTTCTATTAGCCAGTATACACTCATATGCCTTTGCAATGTCTCCTATAAAATCTTGGCGTCTATTATTGCCAGGAGAATAAGTAATCTGCTCCCAAAGATCATTTCCCAAGAAAAAAATGGATTTATCCAAGGAAGAGACATTCAAGGGGTGGTGGGAGTGTCTCGGGAGTTATTAGATGATATTGATAGAAAGGTGGTTGGTTCCAATGTTATTATTCAGGTGGAGATGGATAAATCTTGTGACAAGTTGGAATAGAGATTCATTCTCTGGGTGATGAGAAAGATGGGTTTTCAGGAAGGGGTTTGTGATTTGATATTTCGATGCTTTTCTTCCCCTTGGCTATCCATATCCCTATTGGGGAATAGCTTTGGTTTCTTCAAAAGCATGAGAGATGTTAGTAAAAGAGATCCGCTTTCCCTGTCTTTATTCATTCTTGCTCAGGAAGCCCAATCTATGAATTTACAAAATTGTTTCAGGGACATGAATATTAGGCCTTATCTGTCAAAATTTTCAGATATTTTCTCTCATATTATGTTTGTTGATGATATTATAATATTTGTGAATGGCAGGAGATCTTCCTTGGCTAATTTCATGCACCTCATGTTAATTTAACGAATCCTAAGTGGTCAGTAGGTGAACTCTGGTAAAAGTAATGTGTTTATTTCTAATAACTGTTCAAGGAGAAGAGCTCAAGAAATTTAAGTCATTATGGGAATAAACTAGAAGCAGTTTTCTATGACATATCTTTGGGCACCTATTTCGAAGGGATGGGTGAAGAATGTATTCCTTGAGGATCTTCTTAGAAAAATGACTGGGAGAATCCTAAATTGGAAAAACAGGTTTATTTCATTTGGGGGAAGGGTTACTTTGATCAATAGTGTGGTCTCTTCCATTCCTATGAACGTGTTATCTATTATTACTCCTCCCAAGGGGGAAATTACGATGATGGAGAAGGTGATGAACCATTTCATTTGGGATGATAATTTTGTGGGATGGTCGCATTAGGCTGCTTGGTATCGGATGGATAAACTAGTGGAGGAGGGTGGTGTAGGCCTGAGGGACATTTCTGATTCTATGAAATCTATGCAAGCTAGGCTTGCTTGGTATTTTTTAGAGGGGAGATCGATGTGGGAACATGTCATTAGAAAAAATATGGCAACAATTGGGAGGAGTGGGAGGTCAGAAAGCTTTCCAGATTGGAGAAATCTATCAGGTCCCAACTGGAGATTCTTTAGGATTCTGGCAGGTGGGTTCTGGGACAAGGTAATTTCAACTTATGGAGGGACAATTGGATTGGATAGAGGCTCTATTTTCCATAATTTCTGGTTCTAGACTTCTATATGAAGGAGGCATCTGCTCACCCTAGGCTCATGGAAACCATTCTGAATAGGGACCATTTACAGTCATTCAAGGAAATTATCCTCTCGGAGGAGAAGGATAGACTTTGTTTTATGGAGGCAAAGTCGGGGCATTTCAATGGGAGATATTTTCGCCTCCTGATCCACCAAAACAATGTCCGGGGTGATCTGGGGCTGCATTTGTGGTGCAAAGAGATTCCAACTAAGTTTGGTTTTCTGGTTTAGCACGCTAGAAAGTAGGATCTCTGTACTGATGACAATGTCCAGAAGAAGGGGGTTCAGATGGCCTTGATATGTTACTGCTATGTCTCTCCTCATGTGGAGTCAGTTTCACACCTGTTTTTTCAGATTGAATGGGCTAATGAGCTCTAGTCCATCATGGCTAGAGGGGGAGTCTCGATCGGGACATGAAATTATTTTCAGGATCTCTTCTCAGTCTGGTTATCAGGTACAGAGTTTGAACATATGGAATCAAAGATTCAGTTCATCTCTTCTATGGTATTTTTTTGGACTATTTGGGAAGCTATGAACATGGATCGTACAAATAAACACCCTTCTATTTTTCTGCTTCAGCTGAGAATGAGAATTCTGGTCTATGATCTTGGATCCTTATTAATGAAAGGTTAGTACTCCCACTCCCTCTGTATCTTCCTCAACAGGCTGGTTGTCCTTCCATGATCTAATGGATCCTGGATCAACAGGAAACCTTTGGAGAACAGACTTAAACTCAACGTGGATGGGTCCCTTCTACATGGAGTTATGCATGGAGGAGGGCTGGTTCGATATGGGAAAGGCTCTATTGTGCTGGCCTTTAGTAGCTACTATGGGCTGGGATGCTAACTTGAAGAAGAGATTTGTGCTCTGCTTACAGGGATAACGCTGTGTAGTAGATTTATTCTGGATTGTGCGGAACATGAATTTGATTCGGAGGTGCTATTTCAGGCGATCATGGCTAAGGTTGAGGTACCATGGTCTTTGATTTATCTAATACATAGCTGCATCTTAATGATACCCAGAGGTTGTGTGGTTCGGCATGTCCTAAGGGAATCCAACTTTTTGTGGATTCTCTTTCTAGAGGTGGTAGACCAGAGGAACCTTTGTTGATCTACTCTCATTTTGTCTCATTACCCTGGGAATGTAATTTTTTTTGTTCAAGGAGATTCCTTAGGTCTTCATCACTTTAGACCACCATGACCATTTGGTTCTGTGTAAGGTGTTTGCCTTTGTTTTATAATAAAAATAATCATTTTCAGTCATGGGGATTCATGGATGGACTATCTTTGGATGTTCATATGGAGGGGTTTACTTTTTGACCCTTTATTTTGGTCTATTTGGCAATGTTTGGATCACACCATTAGTATAGAATTGTTTTTATACTTTTTTATTTTTTTTGGGAGTTGTGTAGATGTTTTTTCTATTGATATGTGATTTTTTTCATGTTCTTATAGTTATTTATGTCCTTATTTTTCTGGTACTTATTGAACTATTATCCCACTGTAAGGTTCTTGGGTATAGTCACCCAGGTCAGATGTACAACTTAAGATTTTATGGTAAATTCCTCATTAATTTCATTGATGTCATTTTTTTCATGAAAAAAATCAGTTTAAAAGAATATAGAGGACCTATTAAAATATAATAATATTAAAAATTCAACATTTTAAATTCATCATGTTAATATTATCTAATGTTGATATTTTTATTATTTATTTCGGAATAAATGATTTTTAGTGAATAGTAAAAAAATAACAATATTTTAAAAACTATCATTCATTTTTATTGATAAATACTAATTATTATGAAAATTAATTCATAAATTTTCAAAATCCTCTTTTAGTTATAAATAATCTAAATAATTACATTTTAATTATTATAATGCGTTTTTTTAGTGTAGGTTCATTTTTTCATATAGAAATGAAATATTCAGAAAACCATTTTACATTATATTTTTAAAGATTGTTTTTTATTTAATTTTTGAAACATATATGAATTAAATTTTATAAAATTTATTTCATATTTTTAATCTTGAGGTCCATATTTGGTAAATAGTTCTCTTTTATTTTTGTTCATTATGAATATTAATAGTGGTAAAAGTTATCACCTTGTTTAACGGTAAATCGATAAATGAAGGCAATAAATAATTGTGATAAGGATTTTCCATTTATAAAAAACATTCCTATATAATTTTATATCAATGTAGTTCATTTGTTTCTTTCTAATTTGTGAATATGGATGATTTATGACATTTTTATTTGATATCAAACACTATATTACTTTATGAATAGAGAAAAATATGTCATACTCGTGACTTAATTATCTCTAATATTATTCCATGAAAATAAAATTAATAAATTTTCTATTTTAAATATTAATTTGAAATATTAAATAATTTTTTACATGGTAATTTATTTTTAATTTTTAACGATTTAATAATTCCATAAAATTCTTACACAAAACTGATACAGTATTTATACAATTAATGGAAAAACAAAATAAAAGGTTTTAAAAATATTATAACAAATATAAATTATATAAATTATATTCTTTCAATAAATTATTATATAAATATTTCATTTTATTGTTATATTAATGGAGTATATTCTAATTAAATTTTTTTCTTGATGTATTTAAAGTTAATGTAAATGAATTTTATAGAAAATGACTTAAATATATATTATAATAAATAATAATTTATTTAAAATTCATAAAAATCTTACCTTTTTACAAGTGAATGGTACATAGTCAAAAATAATATCCATGGTATATTTATGTTCTTTTTTACTTTTATGGTAATATTAATGATTATTAATTAGTGTAGAACTTTAATATTACAGTAATTCTGAAAAAGGTTTGGAAGGGGTTAAAACTAAATAATAGGGTCCAAATATAACCAACATTTATGATAATACTATAATATGAGATTATGTAGACTTAAAATATTATTATATTCTAATTATACTAATTTTTTATCCATTTGGGAATGAAAAATTATTTATATTAATTTAATACGTTAATAAATTCCATGAATTCTCATCCCCTCACTTATAAAAGGACACCCCTTATCTATTTTCCTTGAACAACTTTGTAAATAATAGATCGACAAAACCCTGAAAATTATTCTTATAAAAAAACTAAAATTAGTTATATTGGTGATTTACTTCCCAAAATTCTATACATATTTCCCGTAAGAGGATATCGAAATGTTGTTTATCAAAGATGAGGTAATAATTTTTAACGACTCGTTCAAGTTTGTTTTATTATTCTACATCATCTTAATATATTTTACCCATATTAAAATATAAAATATAGTATCATATTTAAACTTATATTTTATTATTCTTTTCATAAAATTATTTTTCATCTCTTCTACATCTTATGAAAAGTGAAAACATCTCTCACGCATACATAAGACTTACTGTCTCCAAAAAGATGTGTATTTGTTTCATAACCAACTTAATATAATGATTATATAGAATAAAACAATTTATATATATTGTGTTAATAAAATAATAATTTTTTTAAATATTAATATCATATCTTCTTTATTTCCTTCCAATCCATTAGGAAATGATAATGTTACTCATGCAAACTTGTGAAATACTACATCCATAAAGCAATGATATCTGTTTTTTAGTTCTATTTACAATGATAGTAATAAGTATATATTTAACCAATATATAAGACATACGTGACCTAAAATTGTATTTTAATTATTTATTAATATTTACCTTTTTCCATTCCATTTTTTGAAAAGTGGAAAAAACTTCCATGCGTATGTATGACCTGTCATCTCCATAAATTGGGTAATTCATTTCTATATCTCTATCAATTGTGGATGGTTATAAATATGTATATATATATATATAGATATCTAATTTATATGATATTTTTGTCTTGAATAACATTTAAGAGATGATTTAACCATATTTAAGACACAATGACTAATACTACCCAATCAAAACATATATGAAAAAACAAAGTAGTTCATTCCATAAAAATTATAATATTAAGAAATTAGTAACAAAAGAGTGATAAAATGTTAGGAATGGATCATAAATAATATTATCTATATGAATATGGTTCTAGTATTTAATTATAATAAATTTAAATTTATTATACATGATGTTATAGAACCTAAGAGTCATGTCGAACTTGAGGTAAGGTATTTCATATTAATTTTCACTACCTTTATACAAAGGCGTTATCATGCACCATTTTATTTTTATGTAGTGTATATACTTCCCCTATGATCTATTTAACATGAATATATATTTATTAAATATGATTAAGGTTTCTGTTCAATTATACCCTTTTAAGGAGTTTTAATATTTTCTTTAAAATTTTCTTCTCTTGGGCTCTTGAATCATGCAAAGAAATATTAAAAAAACCAATATTATTTCAATTTTGATCGAATGTGTTTTTATTACATGTAGATATTTTTAAAACTTTTATTCAAAAATTACAATTGATTTTATTAATAGAATTTTTATTTTATAGTTTAATTTTTAAATGGTTTATAAGAATTATTTCTAATGAT
The DNA here is from genome assembly GCA_963277665.1 of Viscum album. Classification (NCBI taxonomy): domain Eukaryota; kingdom Viridiplantae; phylum Streptophyta; class Magnoliopsida; order Santalales; family Viscaceae; genus Viscum; species Viscum album. Next base: position 751,625,580 of record OY728126.1, read on the forward strand.
TTCTGATTGGTTTTTTTAGAGTTTCTTTTAAAAAATCAAATGTAATGTTTTTTTAACATATGTCACATTAATGGATTTTCCAACCACCAATGTTTTTTTACATTTAAATATTAATTTTTTCAATGTTATTAAGAAAAAAATACATTTAATAATTCTTATTTTAATATACAATCTTTTATTCTACAAAATATATGAGTTTATGTAAAACCTTGTATTCCCCATGAATTGAAGGAAATATTTTATCTTGAAACATTCACATTCATTTTATCTTTTTTCATTGGATGTTAAATTTCACTAAATTAACCATCATCGATATTCTTATTTCTTAAAATTTATATCATTTCTACATACATTGTTTTATTAAGTAATTCATATTATTTTTTTAGGAAAACAATTAAAAATCCATATTATTTACCCAAAATAGATATATTTTTTATAAGGAATGTTTTTTAATATTTGAATTTATCATTCTATATATGAAGAATGCATTAGAAAGACAGTGATGGTTGGTTCCCAGTTATAGATAGATCCTTGATAAATCGATATGTCTTATGAGAAAAATAATTTCTCTAAATTAAATGGGTTTTTAGTGCATACCTACAAATCGATTATAATTTATTGGTAAAAGGAACTAAATATATAGATGTAATTATTTATAATATCCTGAAGTCCAATATTAAACATTTTATTCATTGAGAATTTATTTATTATTATCCATGATATTATTATACTAATATTATCCATAGAGGCATTTCATTATGACGTTATTGAATAATGGACATTAATTTTCTATTATTTACCATTCTATATTGATTATTCCTTATTGATTTAGGATAGCTTATATTATGTGTAACCCTTACCGAGTATTTGATCTCACCATTTATTTTTTTCATTCCCTCAAGTATTAAGAATGATATTATGAATAATATTAAAGATTTACTAATTTTAATTATGCTCCATATTTTGTATTTCCAATGTAATATGGGGATCATATATGTATCTAGGTCTTTAGGGATACTAAATAGATTGTTTTTTTGGGATGAGATACATTTTATCTTACACCAATGTAATAATGTCAACACTTACTCTAGGTTACTATAGTTTTGGTTTTTATTGTAGGTATCAGAGAATATTTTGTAGAAAACTTGGGAACTCGATTTCAAATAAACATTACAAATCAGAGAATTATGAAAATCCCCTATAGTATTTTAGAACATTTAAATTTAAAATTTTATATACCAATATTCATAATGATTATATGATAACTCAGTGTGTTCCATTATTTAGGGATGGAAAAAAATGGATGAATGGGGATCAACACCCATAGAAAACATAGATATTTACCTACTGAGAAAACATATAAAAATCATATTGGAACTATGAAATCATGTCTATATTAGGAACTGTTACTCAGGTTATAAAAATAATAGTTCTTGAATTAAGAAACCTATTATTCCACAGTGTTATTCTTTGATTTTTTATCTCGTCATATGACTGAAGCCTCCATCTATTACAGAATTACTAGTCCATAATTAAATGAAAATGTATAATTCTACTGAACATATATTCCTATATTTAGGATATAATGAAAGTTAAAAAGTTATTATAGAATTATTTTTTATCGAAATGAGATTTAAATCAATTTTGGTCATTGATACAGAACACTAAAGAAGCTAAATAAGTAAAATAAATTAATATAGAAATTTTTATGTGAAATTATTTGAGGAATAATTCCCTTAAGAAGAGTGATATTAAATGGAATGAAATTTCCTCACATTATGGTATAATGAAGAATAAAATGTTGAAAATTATGAGGCTAACATTACAATATTGTTCAAGAATGTTTTAGACTAAATATGTAATCTAAAAAGATGGATTGATCATTTAATTTATAGGATTATACCAAGTCCCCAAAGGTAAATTGTTTCTCAAACATTTTAATTATATGATATTATAGTATCATTTTCTATTGTGATAGAGAAATAATTTCATAGATCCTATAACATCAAGGGAATCAAAAAGAATAAGTATTCAGTTGAGTACCCTAAAAATGGGAATATATTAAAGAAGAATAATGGAAGGAAGAAATTTCAATCATGTAAAACATATAGAAATAAAAATACTAAGAAATGATTCAAGTTCATGGGATTTTGTTACAAGTGTAAAGATAAGTATCATATGGATAATAATATTAAGGAAATTAAAGTTAATATTGTAATTAAGTTCTAAAACTTTAATTATATTGGGAATTATTCAAAATATTATCCCAAGTGTAATGGGATCATAACATAATATAATCCATGGGGATAAATCCAAGCTTATTGAATTACTACTATGGAAGTGAAAATTCAATGATATGTGGTAAAAGGTTCACATATCATTCACTCGAAAAGTAGATTTTTTTTATTTGATTCAATATATACACACTCTATTATATCTGAAGAATTTTTTATGGGTATCACATCACCACCTGAAATATTAGATGTTATGTTTGTAATGAAGACTACCAATTATTGAATGATTTCATCTCAAGTATATATCTCTTCTTTGGTAGTTGTTTGTTGGATTTTTCTTCCTAAAATATTTTTATTCCAACTGTAGTAAAATTTTATGTAATTTTGGTCATGCATTATCTCTCTAAGTATAAATATTTTATCAATGGTCAAGGAAGGGAAGTTATATTTGATATTCTAAATCGTCATAAAATATTCATTCAGTGTAAGAATGAACTTGAACTCCAAATGAAAATTACTTCAATCATATGGGTTTTATTACCAATTTATGAGGAGTATTTATATCATAATGTTTTGGATAAACTAAACATTTATGTTTTACCTATTAAAAGGGAGTTAATTTATGCCTTTCTAGAATAGTTTTGTAGTATTTACCTTGATCGTGAAGTTGATATTTCAAAAGAAATATTACCTATTGATGCTATTATTTCAAAGAATCCACTTATAACAGCCCCGATTGAGTTGTAGTAATTAAAGAAGATAATTTTAGATTATATTTTTAAGTGATTAATTTTTTCCAATGCATCACCAAGGGGTTTAACAATTTTTTTATTAATAAGAAAGAAGGTTTAATTTTTCATTTCATTGAATATTGGGAACATAAAAAAATAACTAATTTGAATAAGTATCCCATGCCCCGTATCGATGATATAATTTTTTAATTATGAGGTAATCAATATTTTTCCATGTTTTATCTTCAATATATATGTTATCATCTATGGTTCAATATGGAGGATATAAAAAGACTGCCTCCCATATGAGGTATGGGAATTATGATTTTTTAGTAATGTTTTTTGGACTTGGCACAACTCCTTTTATCTATATGGATTAAATGAATAGAGTCTATAGAGATTATCTTGATTGGTTTTTGGTTGTCATTATAGATGATATTCTTATATATTCAATTACTAAAGAAGATAATTATGAATTTTTTATAATTGATCTAAAGAGCCTATGAAAATAGAATCTATATGTAAAATTTACCATCTGTGAATTTTGAATATAAAAACACTAAATCTTGGGTAATATAATTTCTAATGGGGGTATATCAGTGAATAATAGAAATATAGAAGTTATTGATGAATTGAGTAGAACATCCATGGAAATCAAGATCTTTAGTTTTCATGGAATGTAAATATACTAATGATAATTTGTGAGATATTTATCATGAATATATATTCCACTCACCATACTTACTAAAAAGGGGTTATGTTCTTGTTAATAGATGATTGCAAGGGGTGTTTCATAGAATTGAAGAGAATTTTTCTGGTATGCGTGTGATTATACTGACCTGTAATGGAAAAGGTTTTGTGATCTATAGTGATGCATCAAGGATTTTACTCGGATGAATCCTCATGAATAATGATACTGTGATAGATTATTCCACCCACAAATTTAATATCTATCTGTAGAATTAGCTGAATCTTGGTTTAGAGCTGGAAAAGTTAATGATTTTTCTTGATGATATAGTGGCATTATCTATATGGTGAATGGTGTGACATATATGCTAATCATAAATTTTTAAAGTATTTATTTTCATTTAACATGTGGAATGTGAACAATAGAATATGGTTAGAGTAGATCAAAGGGTATTAATAATCAATACATTACCACCAAAGTAAGAAGAACAAGGTGGTTAATGATCTTTTTTAGAAAGATCATGATATATTTTCAATTATGATTATTGAATGAGATCTAATATTTATTGATTTTCTGAATTTGGATCTTAAAACCATTTGTAAAGGGAAAATATTATATATTTCTCTGATAGATGTTCAAATATAAATATATGATAGGATTAGGAATGTATAGAAGGAAGATGTTGAAATAAAAATTTTGTTGAGTAATTTTCATTAGTTTACCGGTGATCACGCTTGAACAATAAGTTTTTTGAATCGAGTTTATATCACATCAATTCCCAATTTGAAGAAGGATATATTGGATGAGGCTCATAGTTCATTATCCATTATTCATCATTGAATTAAAAATATTTACATAGATAAAGAAGAATATTTATGGGGGATAAAAATAATAGGTATATTTTAAAATATGTATCTCAATTCATGTTGTGTCATTAAGTTAATGCAGAGAGGTAGAAGTATATATGTATGCTAAAACCATTTCCTATAACATAAAGGAATTTTGGAAACAAGACTAATGGATTCATCATTTTCTTACCTAAAATATCTAAAGGGTAAAATTCAATTTTTATTTTTGTCAATATCATTATAAAATTAGTTTATTTTGTCTCTATTATAGAAGATTTATCTCTTGACCATATTACTCGGTTAAACATTAATTATGTTTTGATATTTTGTGTTGTAAAACTCTAAATAATATCTAATTGGGATTTATATATTAACTCAAAGTCCATGAGAGTCATCCATCATGATATAGATATAGAGTTTATTTTCAAGACTTCTTATCATCCTCAGATATATGGCCAGTCTTAGAGGACCATGAAAACTTTATAAGATATGCTGTGATATTTCTCAATGAATTTCAAAGGTCATTGGGATACTAAATATCCTTTCATGGAATTAACAAAAAAAGGTATATTTTAATTGAGAAGTAATATGGATTCTTATGAATCCATCTTGGTATTAAGTGTATAAATCCAACGTTTTGGGATGAAGTGGGAGAAAGAAAGCTATTAGGACCCAATCTTACTAAAGAAATTATAGAGAAGATTAGTTTCATTTAGTAACACATAAGGATGGATCAGTTTTGACAAAAAGTAGTTTCAAAATCATCAAAGATATATAGATATTGATTTTTTTACTAGTTATTCTGAAAAATATCTCCTAAAAATATGGATATTAGATTAAAAAATAATGGAAATTTTTGCCCAAGATATATCATCCCATTTGAAATTATTGATCATATTAGTGCAGTACATTATAGTTCAATGCTTTGACCGAATATATCTCAATATCACGATGTACCACATGTATATATATTGATAATATACTTAAATTATACTTCATATGTATTGAATTTAGTGTTTCGATACCTAGATAATGATCTATATTATAAGGAACAACCAGTTGAAATTCTGGATCGAAGAAATAAGGTACTATGAAACAAGACAAATCATCTTGTCAATTTTAGTGGTGAAAATATAAAATTATGAAATATATATATGGAATCATGAGTATATGAAAAGGATGGATGATTATCATTTTTTTGGACCTGATTGATGAAATTTCTAGGGTGAAATTCATATAATGGGGTGAAGTGTAGTAGTCTGATATTTTATGATATGTTACTCTTCAATTTCTTTGATGGGTTTATTTTCAACCAAATCAAAATTTAAATGAACATAAAAAATCTGTTAAAATATTATTATTTTAAAATCATATAATTTTTTAATTCATCATTTCAATATTATCTTAGGTTTATTTTTTTGATTAAAAATATATTTTTAATGAACATTGAATAATAATTTTTTTTAAACTATTGTTACATTTAATTGAAATAAACATCATAATGATTTTAATAATATCTCGAATTAAACTAATCCACTATAGTTATAAATTATCTAATTAATTACATTTGAATAATTATTATACCTGGTTTTAGTATGATTTCATTTTTAGTCTTAAAAATGTATTTTTCAGAAGAAAAAAAATTCATCACATTTTGAGGGTTTGTTGTTATATTAATTTCTTCTACATATTTTAATTAAACTTAATAAATTGGATTCCAAATATTTAATAGGGAGGTTCAAATTTGTTAATAATTTATTTTAAATTTTGTTCATTACAAATTTTAATAGTGGTAAAATTTATCACCTTAATAAAGGGTAAGTTGGATAATTATGGTGAAGCAATAATTTGATAAGGCTTTAAAATTTCTCTAAGGCGTTAATATTTATAGATATATGGATTTATTTTGTCAACTTATATACAATTATAAAAAATGTTTCCACTTGGTTTTGTTCTTTTATATCCATCGTTATATTTCTTTGTGAATGAAAAAAATGGAATACTCTTGACTTTTATATTAATAAATTTTTGCATAAGGATAAAAAAGGATATTTAGGGTTTAAATGGTCATTTTAAATAAAAATTAATTTTATATCATGGAAACAATTTTTTTAGTGACTCAATAATTATCTTAAAATCTTATGCACCATTGACACGTTATTTATTCAATTAATAGAAAAATAAAACAAATGAAATTTAAAATTTTAAGCGTATAATAAATGGAATTAATTATAGTGTTACCTGAATTTTATATGTATATATGAGATGGTGTGGATGTGTGAATTTATTATATTAAAATTAAATCTTTTTCTCGATGTATTTAAAGTCAAATAAAATGAATAGTGTCAAAAATGAAATTAATGTTTTTTAATAATTAATAACATCTTAGTTAAAATACTTAAAATCCTATCTTAAAAATAGTGAATGGGATATGGTTTAAAAAATAAAGCATGGTTAATTTATGGGTCATTTTCACTCTTATGGTAATATTCTTGTCCATTAATTTTTTAGAAACATTAATATTTTATAAATTGCTAAAAAGGTTAATGGGTGTTAAAACTATAAGATAAGGGATAAAACCTAAAAAAAATATTCAAATTTTATAATATGATATTATTTAGATTCATTAAACTTTTATCATATTATTATCAATTAGTGTCCATTTAGAGAAGAAGGACAGTTTATATTAATTTATACATTAAGAAATTCCAAAATCCTCATCCTCTCACTTATAAAGGGACACCCCTTCTCGATTTTCATTACAAAACATTGAGAATAATAACTCAAACAAACCATAAAAATTTATATTATAAGCACACAATTAAATGTTCTATAGGTTATGGACATCCAAAAATATAAACCCTAAGTCCAGTAAGATGTTATCAACACGAAATCTACTAAAGTAGAGGTAATCATAAGTACCGACAATTTTGAGTTTAATTATTATTATAATCCATCGTAATAATTTTTAACTATCATAAAATAATAACTAGAGTGTAATAAATATACTGAAAAGTTATTATGATATGGGTAAAAAAATTATAACTCACTTTGATTCTATTAAAGTGAATATATCACTTGTGTGTATATATTGCTTACAATATCCATGTAGTACTTTAATTTTTTTCCATACACACTTTAAATTGATGTTTATAAATATGGAACTAATGAATATATATTGTATTTATGAAATAATTATGTTTCGGAAATTATAATCATTTATCTAACTTCTTACCTTCCATTCTGTTATAAAGTGATAATGTCATTCATGCATACATGTGGACAACCACCTCCACAAGCGATGTGATCCTTTTTTCATTTCCACTTTACATGAACATTAATAAGGATATATTTATTAAATATATAAGATATATATTATATTCAAATGGTCATATAATGTTAATTTGTTATTTACTATTCCTTTTCTATTTTTTGAAAAGTTAAAACAACATTCACGTGTATGTGTTATCTACTCTCTCCCAGAATGGTGTAATTAATTTTTCAATATCTACTATTTATGGATGTTTTTTAATATCTATATACTAAATATAAATTATATTTATATATTTAATATAATTTATTAGATGATTTAACCATTATAAATATTCAATGACTAACACTAATGAATCAAAACATACATGAAAAATAAAGTAGTTAACACCTAAAATAATTGAAATTATAAAATATTTTTAAAAAACATGAGATAATATGTAATAAAATGATAATATCTCATATTATAGATATAAATAAGGTTATTTTATTTATTTTTAATAAATAAAAATTTCTGATACATAATTTTATAACATCTATAAGAGAATTCAATATTTAGGTAAGGGATTTCGTCTCAATATCTACTCCATTTATATATTATTAGTATTATGAAACTATATTTTTTTATGAGTTTTATATAATTCCCACGTGAGGTATTTAAAATAGATATATATTAACTAAGGATTATTAAATTTTCAATTAAATTTTACTCTTTTACGGAGCTTCTATATTTTCTTCTAACATTTCCCCTCTTTGGAACTTGAGTCATGAAAATAAATGGGTAAAAGAAAATATTATATTATTTATCCTTTTATCATGTTTATTTTTATTAAATGTCCATATTTTTTCAAATAGTTTCAAAAAATTAATTTTTTATTTACTCAACGTACACTTCATGTTATCATTGAGGTTTTAATGGTTTTAATATAATCTTTATAATGTTTATTTAAATAGTTTTTTCATATCTATATACCAAAAGTCAAAAGGAATGTTTTTTTAACATATATGATGTCAAAAAAAATTCCATCCACCATATAAATTTACACTATTTAGAATTATCAATAAATATTTAAAGGATTTACAAGGAAAACTCATTTAAGAGATATTATTTTAATCTAATTTCTTTTATTAACCAAAATAAATGAATTTATTCTAAAACCTATATTTATCATGAATAAAAGGTTATATTTTTTCCTAAAACATTAACTTTCTTATGATAACGTTTCATTGAACATTCAATTTTTCTTAAATATACATCATGGATTTTCCTATTTCAAAATAGTATATCATTTCTAAATATATTGCTTTAATGTGCCATATATTTTATTTGTTTGGGAAAACCTTGAAAATCTTTATTATTTACTCAATATAGATATTTATTGATACATATAATTATTTAGGAATTGAATTAACTATTCAATATTTGAGGAATACATTAAAAATTTAGTGTTGGGGGCCCAATTTTATATATTTCTTTGATTCATCAAAAGATATTATGAAATAAATTAGTTGGACAAATTAAATTCATAATTGGTGTATACCTACCCATCAATTTAACTATCATTGCATAAGGTATTGACGATATTGGTATAATGATATATGAGATCACAAAATCCAATATTAAGAATTGCCTTCATGGTTAATTTTTTCATAATTATCCATAATATTGTTGTCTTAGTATTATAGGTGTTCAATTATATAGTTGTTAATTAAATGTATATTTCTAGTAATTTACCATTTATATTGATTATGATTTATTGATTTGTGATAAATTATTTTGTATATTACCCTAACAAATAATTTAAGATCACTATTTTTTTTCCTTTCCCTAGAATATAAAGAAGGATATTATCAATAAAATAAGGGTTTGAAAATGTATCTTTTTTTTTATATTTTAACTTTTCAATATAATATAGGAATCATGTATATATCATTTTCATCAGTACTACTAAACTAATCAGTCCTTTGGGATTATATCTTGTATATATTATACTAATGTAATAAAGTGATACTGGATATGGGTTACTGGAGTTGGGGATTTTTCATTCGATGTCCCAAATGGTCAGGAAATTTTTTCGATAGATCCTATATTAAAATTTAACCTTGGTTTCAACTGATCAAGAGGTGAAATCATATCCAATTATTTTCCCATTTATCCCTTGAGATTTATGTATTCTTCTATAAATTGGGAAGTGTTCCTAAGGTCCTATATTGATCTAGATCAGGTCCATTTGGGTAACTCGGGTCATGTAATTATCATTATAAATATTTTTTAGTCCTATTATAAATATTGATTTATTGTGATTGTGAGTTTAATTCATTACAATATGATATTATTTTTAAAAAATTATATATTATGATAAAATTCTCATACTTTTTTTAATAACGTTTAAATGATTATGTTGTTTTTCGTTTTTTATTTTTATTGAATAAAGGGTATATATAAATTAATTAGAAGTTTCAGGTGGGGTTTTAAAGTGGTGTGAACATATTGTATTAATATAGTTACTATTATGTTTGGTTTTTTAACAAGTTAATAATTTTGAATAATTTTATTGTGATACAGTAGTTTGGTATTAAAGTTATATTTCACCTCAGTAACTTCCTATGATGAATCGAGAAGCCACGTTATAGAACCCCCTACACAGGAATGAATATATAGTATTAAAACTCATAGTGAGATCATCTTGAGAGTTTTATACCATGGAGAAAGTTTTTTCAAATGAGGGGTGACATCATATAGTAATAACTGATATTTTTTAATAATGAATGCATTTTCATTTTTTGGTGACGTAGAACTAATGAGTATAAAAAAATATTATGGAATAGAAAATTTTTTAATATATTTGTACACTCAATGAGTTTTCGGTAAATTTAGTCATTTTTTACTCTAGAGGAAGTAAAATAACAGTTTTTTAAATTATTGGTGAATGATAATAAGAATTAATTTCATACATAGAGTGAAAATAAATATTTTTTATTAGAATTTTTTTCTTAATATTTTATACATGGAAATGGATCAATAATTTTTAAAACAATAGTATTGAGAGGTTTCTACTATGGAGTGTGATTTTCAATTATTGTACTTACTAAATATTTCCCCAATATTAGGTGGATATAAGTGTTAGGACACTTCCATTCCTATTAATGTCCACTTGTGTTCTTGCTTCCTCTCATTCTCTCCATCCAAAGGTGGGAAACTATCATTAATTTTGTCAGTGATGTGAACAACTTGATGGAAATGGGATGATGGGATGATGTTTCCTCCTGTATAAATTACTCCTTGAAACTTGTTTCCTAGTCCAACTCTCCATCACAAATTTAATTCAGGTTCACAAAACTCATTATCTATTCTATCCCTTTGTGGATGATGGTTAATTACACAGCTTGTGTCTGGACATTCAAGTGGGTATTAATTTTGATGAAACCTTTTTTCATAAGAGTAGTCACACTGGGCATTACTGACATGAATGGATATACGGAACATCATTCACCTATATTCTTTCTCTGAAGAGGGAATCTCAGGGAGGCATATTAGGTGTGGAAACCAAGGCATCATTCACTGATGAAGTGGTATCTAACACCAAATTTTTATATCTAAAAAAGTATTTTTCCTTAGTCATTCCATATTTTACATGAAGTAAATGATTCCATAGTTCCATATCTTCCAATTTTTTCACCACAAGCACACCTTATTTTTTATTAGATATGTATTTGGGGTCAAAATTTTATTTTATTTTGGAGATGAAATGTTGATCTAGACACCTCATGGAGGAAGATCAAGGAAGTTCATCCCTATGATTGAATCAGCCACACCGTGAAGGTGTATGGATCATAATTCCCTATGGGATAATTCCTAGTAGGTGTGTCCGATAAATAGAAGATGTAACTTTGTGAATAAAGATAGATTATAATTCCCTATGGGAGTAGATCAAGGAGTTGTGTCTCATTTAAGGTATATGTCACACCATGAAGGTTGATCAGAACACCCCATGAGGTGGATCAAGAGGTATATCCCTACAAGGGAGCATATGAACGTTTTACTGGTGGATGGAGTAAAATTACCCGTAGAAATGGGCTTGAGATGTGTGTTTTATAAAAGGAATATGTCACACCATAAAGGATGATCAGAACAACCCTTGATTTTGATCTAGTAGGTACATCCCTAAGAGGGAGAACATTGGGTTTCCATTGGTCAGGATTGAACCTCAGAGAGGCCACCTACGTACCCTACCTAGAATAAAGGGATAAAAACCCATGTATTTCGATGCTACAGTCTAAGTTAGAATGACAGGACTGATCCATGTACTTTAACATCAGGTTCTAACTACACTTGTGTCATGAAGGGACCATCGACAATGGATGGTGTGGGAATTACACATGGAAACTTCCCTTCGCAAGAGGATTTATCTTGGTTTTATAGTGTGGAGATTTCATGTGGAATAATTCCAAGAGACCTGGAAGAGATGTGATCACCCAGGTGGAGGGAATGATCTTATCATAGACGTGGCTTAGAGGAAATTAGGGTGGATGTGGATGTTGGGTTTATACCTCAAGGAGTATTCCTTCATATACTAGTTAATTAGTAATAAAATACAATGTAGTTCGTAACAAGATAAGAATTATACCTAAAGATGAGGCTGAAATAAACATGGGGTTGTGGATTATCTGTGTAAACATCATAATGATGATGAGTAAGTTTGTTGGAGCTTACACTAAGGAGGATTACCATTATAGTGGAGGTTGGGGATTATATATAGAGAGAAACTCCATGGTTGAGATTGGGTAGATTTAATTGTTGATACTAACTTCTAAGACCATAAAAGTCATGATCACTGTGAGAAACGAGATGAAGCATCATACCTAGTGTTCATTTCATGAAAGAAACATCAAAAATAGATGGTGTGGGACTTATGCATGTGGAAGCTGCCTGAGGAGGATATATTTCTATTTGAGGAGTGTCTCATTCCATGTGAGGATAATCTCATTCCATATGAGGGTAAGTTATATAGATACCATCATATTTCAATCACACATGAAACATCTGGTGCTTATTTCACTAGCTAATCTCACAGTTTAACATCATGTTCTATGGATGCTCGGACTAGCTAGTGATGTTCAGATGTTGGGGACTGACTTCTCCCCCCTTGGGCTTACATGACCATAGATAATGCACCCTCGGGAGGGGAATGTCTTTGGAAATGATATGTTATAATGATAAGGAGTAGTGGTCAATCATGAGTTCCATGTTATCAAGCCTATGTTGATAAGAAATAGGTGTTAGAATACCCATGTTGAGAACTAAGAGGTAAGGTATTGAATGCACAATATAAATCATGTGAGGGACCATGAAATTGTTGATCACATGTTTAGAGGGGTGAATGCAAGATGTGATAAAGAGGTATGGGTGTTTCATGCAAAGGTTTCACCGTCATGGTACTCTAACTCAGGGGATGTCCATTGAGCTTCAAACAAGGGGTGCATGAAATATTAGGTCTTATGTGCCAAGGTAGGGTGTTGCACACCTAACTTGGGATGAATAATATTTGGTAAGGATTACTCAAATTTGGTCCTAGCCAATTTTGGAACCAAATAGAACCTATCATGAAATATTTTCTACCTTGGGGGTTCCACGATTTCGTGATGTTTTCTAATATTAGTCTTACACACAACAGATCTATTCTATGTCTTCTAGAGAGTCACCCCGAATAGGGGGTGAGATTCTATTTATATATGAAATATTCAGTAAAGGGTGAAAAATATTATTTTCACAATAGAGGTATCCAGTTTAAATTCATCTTTTTTACATGTTGCCCATCCACCGAAGGCATCAGTTTGATGTCTCTGTTGCCACGCAAGTTTCTTGCAATCATATTGGTATTCTTACATGCAACACTAATATTTTCTCACAGTTTCCTTGTCTATATGAGTGAAATTCATGTATGGAATGATATCTATCACTGTATGTTAAAACTTGTAAGAGCCATCATTTTTGTTCCTAGAGTATTCTGTTTAGTTAGATGATGAATTCAGTTTAACCAAAGTTGGATGTTTTAGGATTTAGCTAGAATTTATGCACTAAAAAAATCCCCCTTGTAATAAAATATGAAATAAAACCACAAGTTTGGGTTTTTAGGGAAACTAAAAATAAAGGGTTTCCCTTCTTTGGGATCACACACAATTTATTCTTTGGCGTATAAGGCTATTACTTGCGTGCACAAGCCCATGGTCCATGAAAATAATTAGATATAGGGGGACCTATACAGAACATTTATTTTCTGTGTTATATGTTGATTTTAACTAATTCATGTAATTCTTCCCTTTTTCTTGAAAAAACGAGCCCCAACTACTTATTTCATAGAGAATCCATCTTTTACACATCTGACATTGCGACTAGATAATGTTATTGCACACCTATTTCCAAACATGAGCCCAGAAATGCTTCTCTCATGAAAAATACTCTTTCTTTCATGAACATTCCTATAATTTTTAGACTCATATGAAATAGAATACCAACATAAATATCCTAATATTGAATCCACTTCTGCTACTTAGAGAGTTGAAATGATAATAAATCTTCATTTCCCCCAATCATGGAGGTTCTCGTAAAACAATTAGATTCTCGTGGCCATGATAATAGAGTTGACAAACAGTTATCCACTAAGAAAGTATCTCCCACTATGGAATTGTACATTTCTACATAATGTTAACATTCCATCCTTTATGGATGACACAATGTGATTTCGGTTCACGTGTAAAGATGATATCAATCATTGGAACATCATTGTTCACGGCCATCCTACTCAGGATCATGGGGCTATAACTATTTATGTATCGAATGGGTTCACTATGAAGTTCATAGGGGAGTAGCTAGAGGCAAAATAATTTCCCACCCACTGTGCATTTATCTTCCAAAGTAGCAATATGGATAATATCCTTGGTTAGAATAGGGACTACAACTTATGATCGGGCCATAATTTTACCAATGAGTGGTCCTATGAATACAAGGTATTCTACACATTCCTAGAGTATAGGGAGATTTTCTGTGATGTTGGGCTGTGTGAGGTGGTTTGGTAGTCACAATTCCACTTTAAATGTAAATAGAAGTAGGTTCCATGGCTCCTTAGTAGATTGTCCCTGCATAAAAACACATCTCATATTATTCATGAAGAAGTCAACATCATTTTTTGGGACATTCACTAATTCAATGTCATTTTAATATAAAGATTCAATTAGGATTACTTCCTTACATTAGACAACATTTGGAATGATAGGTAGAATACACCTCTCCTGAAACAACATTTTCTACAGTCTCTAAAGAAGAAGTGGAAACATGATCCCTTTTTACATAAGTATATTCTATTCTGGTGACTTTAAATTTTTGATGTCAGGTTAGGGGAAAAAGTTCCAAAAAATGTGAAAGATAAAGAATCCAGAATCGTACTGGTTGATTTTGTAGGAAGGGTAGTTTTAGGAATGGTGATTCAGCGTAGTGGGAGGTTGGGATCCACTGGTTCACAACACTTCTTTTCTCTCCACATTCCTTGGTGGTTGGATGATTACCAAAAGGGAAGCATGGATTGGAATACACATAGGTACGTTGGCAATGGTGGTGATTCTTGAATCTAATAATAGATTCATCTTTGGGGTGCCAATACTGGCCTAACTTTACAACTTATTGGGCTATGTTGTGAGGGAAAGCATTCCATGGAGGATATGTAGACCCTTATATTTATTAAATGGATGGATCATGGTTTCCATGAGGGTTAAATTTTCCCAAACATCATCAGCCCTCCAAACACTAGTCTATAGCCATATATATTTAATATTTCTAGATATTGGATAGTGTCTCTTAAAGAGTCCATGGTCAGTGTTTAGATCAACAACTACACAAACTTCAAGTTGTATTTCTTCTCAACTATGGTTTGTCCAATGGTAGACAACCTGCAAGGCTCATGGGAACATAAGTGTTACATTCAAAGTTTCATAGGTGGAGTGGTGCTATCTAGAATCAAAGACCATGTCTTTTGTGGGATGTACACACCATCCTTCTTCACCATGAAGTTTGGGTTCTTTCAGCGACCAATAAATAGAGTCTACATGGGGGTCCATGAGGATTGATACCCATGTATCCATAATCATCTATGGGGTATGCAAGTTGATGGGGGGGTCAGGGGAAAAAATTGTGCTTCCACCTGACAATGTCGATATTGTCCTATCAATGGACTATGCTAGAAATGGGGTGGAATCATATCTGAAGAAAATATTAATGGTGTGTATTATGGTACTCAAACATGTGAGTGAGGAGCTGGAGTAGTGAGGAATTAGGAAGGCATCCACTGATGTGTGGGATAGGCATCTGAGTCCGCTCAATCTGAAACTACGGTGGTGACGTCGCAATGCATGGTCACACCCCAACCACTTTTAGGAGATTTATCACACAAGAAACCATGGGGGAAATCAAGGGAGGCTTTAGGGAAGAATTTGGGGTACTGCCTAAAACCTTCTGCTGATGCTATATTTCCATATCTCGGGATAGCATGGAAGGAAATTCTAATGTCACTTTCAATAAATGACATGTGGCAGAAGTTGAAGCGATATGGGATCAAGATACTAGAGGTAATTCCCATTCAGATTATAGAAAGAATGATCTTTCACCATAGACATGTATATGTGATGATTATAGCCACCTATTCATTTTTGTGGTGGAAATATAGACCTCCGGCCACTCTAGTATGAGTGATGTTTAGATATGATTTGGATCTGGAGGAGATGAAAACTATTAACATTTCATCATATGAGGAGTATCGTACTAAAAGTATATACAAGAGTCTTATAAATAAGAATCCATGTTCTCTACGGCCCATCAAGGGAGTCCCAAAAAAGTGGTAAAATCGTTCCCTATGAAGAAGTCTTGGTGGAGTTTTTCTAGGCGATCCTTAACTTATATGACATTCATAAGGCCTCCCCTTTAATTGTATATATTATCTAAATGAAACTTTTACTATATAGAAGAATCATAAAAATGGGTAGGGGCTACTAATGGGGGTAAAGGTACAAAAATAGGTGGAGAGTAGCATGCTCTGGGGCCTATTCTTAAGGATAAAGTGGTTGGTAGTCCAATCGAGGAGGTTAGGGAAACAACTATGGGACCTTAGGTCCTTCATAATATCTATAGGGGGTCATGTCTTGGAATCCCAAGAGTGAAAATCATTACTACATAGGTGGTACACCCATAATGGATCATCATCAAAATTTATCCACCTTAAGGTAAGAGAATATATCAATACATTGACCCAGATGAAATTTCCATAGATTCATTGAATCAACGTGTTTGTTTATTCATTACAACTCTATCCCAGCCAACATAATAGGTGATGGTGTTAATCATTAAAATAAAAACTAGTGTCAAAGGGTCTGCTATGGTGGAAATGACTACTGTAAATCAAGAGCTTAACTTGTTGACGATCATCTTTTGTAAGTCCCTTTTCTTCATAAATCCATACATATCATTTCCTAATAAGGTTGAATGATATTTTTTGTCCAAAGAAGTTCTTTAAAGGTTGTGTTCCCAACAAGTGAACAAGGATGAAACATATGGGGTCACTTATCTGATATCTACCATAGTTGATGAGGATTTCTTCATCCATGTTAATTTGGCCTTGGTCCAAAATAGATAGTAGGCTGTAGGGACGAGTTATTCCATTGGTCAGGTGGAACATTAGGTTGGAGGGAGAGAAGCTACTAAGGATGTGTCGGCTAAGGAATACCAACCTAAAGGTCTATAGACTTGTCCATCCAATAGGATAACAATAGAAGATCCTGATGTCGACCTTCTTTCATCTTTTACTGAATATGATCTTTCACTGCCTAAAGATATGGAAGACTCCAACCCTTACATGAATGAAGATAATGGAATAATCTGATGTAGGTCGTGGAATGGAATACAAAAAAATCATTAACTAGACTCTATAACCACAACTAGTTGGCCGAATCGGGTCTCTTCGCCATTGGCTATGCAATCTGAGCACCAGAGGGGCAAGCGCTAGTGGTATTCACGTACTGGTCCATGGATTTCTCATCGAGAAGTTGCGTGAAGGGAGATAATATATAGATGTTTCCAGGTTTTAGTATAAGTACCAAAAAATTCGAATGTTCAAAGATGATGACAAAAAAAATATTTCTTTGGGAGGAAAAAAGGATACTTATTTCCACAACATTCAATTAAACATCATCAAAAAACTAATGGCTCGATTGGAGGAGGTTGAGAGGTAGATGAGGTGAGAAAAATTTCATATTGTAGATCTACAAGATGATTGGGATAAATCATAAATCAAATTCAATGATCTTCATTTAATATTGGATAAGGATGAAAAATTTCATAGGATGAATTATTATACCTTTATGGCCACACACTAGAGGATGGAAGGGATGAATCACTCAATTTATTAAGCAGATCAATAGGGTATATTTTGAAAAAGACAAAAGAGAGGATCTGACATGTGGATAACCCTTTCCAATGCCACAATTTTCTTATTATCTATTGAAAATTTTCCTTTTTGTAAGGAAATATTTATTTGACTGCTTTAATTATCAAAATTTGATCATATTTTTGAGATAACCAATGACCAATCCTTAAGCTCATGTGATTCATGCTTAGTGTGAGAAACAAGGGATGAACATGTGATTTATTTTCATATGATAATGCTATAAAATCAGAGAAAACTCAATTTCTTCTATTGTTGAAGGACCACAGATAGTGTTTGGGCTAAAAGGGGTTGTGGATAAAGAATATGGCTCTCAAAAGTGCTGAATTTCTTTTCCAACATGATCTAGTTCACAAATGGGATAACACTTGGTGAATTGAATTCTATCAGAACAAATTGGATTGTTTAATGTGAATCATTATGACCAAATTATGGAACATGATTATAGTGGAAAGCTGATACTAGATAAATACTAACTATGTTTGAAACACATCACTCGTATCGTTATCCGGGAATGCGAACAAAAAATGAGGTTCAACCACATAGCACGTTCAAAACACAGAACCTATATCATAATGAAATCCAGAGTCTTTTGGGAGATTTTCTAAGGATGGTCGGTTATCCATTATGGCATGAGAACTTCTGTTAGGTAGTCCCTTTAGTGTTTTAAGAGGATGAGGATCTAAATAAGGGGAATGTAAAGTATGAAAAATGAGTTATATAATGTTAAAATTGATTCCAACACTGTCATAATTATGACACAATGGATTAGAGCACATTTATGTAAGAATATTGGTCTGAAAAAAGATCAAATCCATATTCTAGGGGATCTTCATCTCTGATGCTGAGTGATAGCTGAAAATGTGAATAGTGTTTTATATGACCATCACTAGGGGAGGGTACCTCTCAGGTGAGGGCATGGGATGTTTTTCAGTTTAACATCATGGAACTGAGGGTGATGAACAAGTAGTTTAACATCATATGGTGAGGAAGAATCATGGTACAATTTAACATCATGTGATCTGGACATATCCCATAGTATAACATCATATTAATGGAATGTTCCACATAGTTTAAGGTTGTGAGGTCGGGACCATGGCCAGTGGTTTAAATCCATGTTTAATGGGCCATGAGAAACCACCATAAATTCGTAATGCGGGGACTATGGAACTATCTATTCCATATGTATTTGTGTGGAAAAAGGAATATAAACCTAACCTGAATGGTCCAAAAGAGGATTGCATACCACACACATATCAGGAAGTATATTTTTGTCATTTTAAAGCTGATTATCCTAGAATGAAGGGGTTGTAAATAGTTTAAGGTTATATGTATGCTCCAAATTGATATGTGTAGAATGGAGGGATGGAACACCTGACTGGAATGAAGAACAATGAGGCCCAACACCACACCACATATTCCTATGAGAATTTTCACACATTTTAAAGTCATAATTTTAAGACATAGAATTGTAGTATATGGTTGTAGAGTTTTGGACTAAGGGATCCATTATACAGCTTAACCATGTTAATACATTCCCTAAAAGAATTATTATTCTCCTGTGAGTCATGCTCAGTGTGGGAAAAATGGAATAGTAAGGAGGACTTCCCAAAATGTTGAATCACACTTTAGGGGTGAGTAGATACAAGATTGAGAATTTCCTAGTGACACCATCCTACTTAATCAATGCATGAAATTTCACGAAGAGGAAACACTAAGGGTGTTGGGACTCCACCAAGATATAAAGAGGTTGAAAGGAGGTAAATTGAGACATTAATGACCTGTATAAAGGGGTGGATGGTGATTATGGATTTACTATTGACTATGTTCAAAACATAGGGACCCCAACCATAAGAGTCAATAATGGTTCGAGAAAATAGAGGATCAACTATTTGCCAAGTTTGAATGAAGGGATCCATTTTCTTCTACCATAGATCCATTAGGGAGTTGGCATAAGACTAGAGGTGAGAAAAATGGCATGATAACATAATCGTTAGGGGGTCTATATGCATTTGAATGATGATGGAAATCCAAATCAAGGAAGACTCGAAGTGTGGATGTGGTGTATTGTAATCAAGTATTCAAATACATGTTTTGAAAATATTTTAAAGTTTTATTTCATATAAAATGTTTATAGAACTTACTACATAGAGATATTTCCATTAATTTTTAGTTTAATTTCATAAAGTTCAAACCATATAGAGTTTCCTAAAAGGGAGATGTGTACCATGGAAGAGTGCCAAACCAATGTGAATGAAGGCCTTTGAGTCCCAACACCACACTATGCATTCTTGATAAGACTCGAAGACATTTTAAATTCATGGTTATTGGAATAAGGGAAGATGTTAGTTTAAGATCATAGATCTCATACTATGATGAGAATAAGAGGATGAAATAATTATCGAATCTATAGATGGTCCTAGATATGTGATGCACGAGCATTACTAAGTATCTCATAAGAAATGGAATCAAGCCACACATAGTTCTAGAAGGTAACACGCATAGTTTAAAGTTGTACGGTCTAGACCATAGTGGATAGTTTAGATTCATTTCATTTGGGCTATAAGGGAAAAAAATATCAAAAGGTAAATATATGGAATACAAGAGGTAAAAAATAACATTAATGAGGACATGAGGGCTCATGCACAACATACACACCATAAGATGAATTTTATATAGATTATGGTCATAATTCTTGGACTGTATCTGTGGCCATGGGGAAAAAGTTTTTGATGAATTTTTCACTAGGTCAAAAGATAAGAAATCTGAGAATAGATAAATATCCCATAAGGATGGGAATAAAGTGAAATTTTGTTCTAGGACACAAAAAAATTAAGATACCAATTTTGGTAGGAGTGATCCTCTCTAATGAGGTAATTGGAGGCATCCCATTTTTATCATGGGGCATCCCATTTTCATGCCATGGGGTAACATTTTATAACCATCCCATAGTTATTTTATGAGGAATCTTGGTTTAAAATGGGGTAATAATGACCTCTTATTAAGTTATAATAGTAATCCTAGTTTTATATGGGGTAAGATCATAGTTTTACATCATGTAGTGAGGATGTTGGTTCTTTGTTTAAGGTCATAGAGTATCAACATGTGAGGTTGGGTACCCCAAATAGACATGTTTCATGCAGTGAAATAATAAACCCCACATGAATGTGGGATAAGGAGGCCCATCACCATACAAAAACAGTCAGGATATATACCCACATATCATTTAAATTCATGATGGTTGGTTGTGGAATGATCAGTTTTAGACCATGTGGCTTGGACCTTAGGGTGGATATTAGTTTGTGACTTTAAAGCATGAACTAATAAAAGTGGTTGTTCTTTAAAAATATATGTGTCATGTGGTGGAATGAAAAACCTGGCCTGAATGGGGTCATATGAGGCTGAGTGGAATAGTATACATTCTAGATAGGACATTCATACATTATAGAATCATATTTTTTGGACTATTGGATCTCAGTTTTAGGTCATGGGTTGAGACCAAAGAGGTTACTTGCTACATAGGAATATGCATAGGGTGGAGGAGTAACAAAACCAAAAGAATGATGGAATATTAGTCCCAATGCCTCATGAAACCTCTTGAATAAAACCTGTATATAGTTTAAATTCATGATGCTTGGACTATTATTATTCGTTTGAGGTCATGGAGATTGGACCTCTTTCCAATAGTTTAAGGTCATGTTGGATGGACCATAGGCTTGCACATGAGCCTCAGCCATGTTGGTGAGGACTCTCTAGGTGCATCCAAGAGACCCGAGATCAAATCTGGGTGGAGGCATATTTCCAGGTACTGTAGCAGTACTGTAGCAGGCACTGTTTGGTACTGTAGCAGCCGGAACTATTCATCCATCTGGGCCTTCGGGCCACTGGTTTGGTCCTCGGGTCCTACAAGGCTTTCGGGCCACCCAAGGCCTTCAGGCCAGTTGATTCTTAAGGCCTTTGGGCCACCTTAAGGCCTTAGGGCCACCCCAAGGCCTTTGGGCCACATGAATTCAGGCCCTAGACACACTACAAAAAAGGAGTATCCCCAGAAGAGGATTCAGAGCAGGTGAACTCACCAGAGCAGAGCCAAATGGATTGTCAGAATGAGAGGTTATGGATATTCCATTGGTACCAGCCTGTGATTGCATGGGAATCCTAGCTAGACGGTCATGCAAAGGTGGAGAGATACTATCATGATGCAGATGCTGGGGAGGGGCAGTTCCTTGTAGATAATCTGGTTGAATTCCCTAAGACCTTCGGGTCATGTAATCTCCTAAGCCTACGGTCCATGTAATCTATGAGCCTACGGGCCTTGTAAGGGTTCCCCCTCATCCCATGAAAGGGGGGTTATCAAAAAATCAATAAAAATGAAGGCCTTCGGGCCATTCAGGACCATGGGCTTGTAGTTTAAGGCCATAGAGTCCAGACCTTGGGAAAGAGGATTCCTAAAAATGTTCATATGTGGAGTAGTGAAGTGAAAATAATGACGTTAATGAGGGACTAGGATTCCTGCTGCCACCCCCACACATTCCCATGAAGGCTATCACACAATTTAAATTCGTGCTGCACAGACTAGGATTGCATGTTTAAGGACATAGAGCTCAGACCTTTTCCAAGTAGTTTTAGGTCATGTTTCATGGACCATAGGGTCTTAGTTTGAGGAAATATAGTTTTTACCTAGGTATGGAGGCTTCCCAAAAAGGTTATATGTGGCAAGGTGGAGTGAAAACCCCGACATGAATAAGGGCCTTTGGGGCCCGATGCAACATTAGACTTTTCCCAAGAAGGCTGACACATAGTTTAATGTTTTGATTCATTTACTATAATTCTTAGTTTATGGTCATACATATAGGACCATTTTTTCAAATATTTTGAGGTCAAGTTTCATTGACCATATGATAATTATTAGTTTAACATCTGAAATCTTAGACTAGTGGGGCACTTAGTTTATGTTTATAGAGATTGGTTCAAGCCCCGTGTTTAATGATGTATACCTAGGATTTGAAAATTTAGTTTAACATAATATGATAAAGATGGTAGGTGTTATGTAGTTCAGTATCATGAAACTAGGAAGCTAGTGTTATCTTGTTTATCGTCATGTGGTTGGGATGTTGTTATGTGCTTTTCAAGATCATGCAAAGTGGACAGTTGATGCTACACAGTTTAACTTCATGTAGCTATGATGGGTGTTTTTACTACATGAAGTACTATTTGAGAATTATGGTGTTGTTTATAGTAGTTATAAACTCTCCTTCCATAGTTACCAAGGATTATTATCCATTGGAATATACATTTTGAATTATTTAATGTCCTTCCCACTTCATCTCTAACTTTGGTGGACTCTTACTATTTATCATTGGCATTATTAGATCTAGTAAAGTATTACCTTGGAGAAAGAAGAGGAGGTTTACTTTCTTGTTGAAATCTATTGATATCTTTCTCCGGTGCCACTATAGATTATGAAAGACCTATATAATGTTCTCTTTGAGTGATTAAAACTTAGTAATATGGAATTATTCTATTTTTTCAAGAATTTTATGTTTGTAGAAAGATGTTCAGAGTGATATAAATTGAATCTCAATGGGAAGGGATACCTTTGTTCCACACAATGTGGAATATGGGGTCTCCTGGGTGGAATTTATGTTCCCCATATGATTGGACTAGAGGGTATTGAGGGGATGGTCCAAACATCTCTTCTTATTCTGGCCCACCATATTCTGTAAAATATTAGACATTGTTTTTTGAATTCCTTGATCTGTAAATTTTACTCTACATGGTAGTGGAAAGTATAGATAAAATGGATACATTACATGGTGTAATAAATTTTCAACTTAGCATCCCATAAGTTGGTGATGTTATCAATGAGAATATACGAGGAACTCTAAACTGATGAATGATGTGGGAGCTCGTGAACTCAATCATGGATTGGACCTTGAGTTCCTTGAGGGGAATCACTTCTTCCCATTTGGAAAAAAATTATTCATGGTCAGAATGAACCTTCTATGGTGAGATGTTGTTAGTGGATATGGTCCCATGACATCAATTACATATACTAAAAGGGCTATTAATACTTCATAGTATAAACTGTATCATGTTTTCAATGAAAAATGTAGGAATAGATTTGACATGCATGAAACCTCTTGGCGTACTCGATGCAGTTGTGGACCATGGAGGGCTAAAAGTTTCCCATCCAATGAATCTTATGGGAGATCCTAAACCCAACTTGATGAGAACCGCAAGATGCTACACGAATTTATGGAATTACCAAGGTAATTTTATATGATTTTATAAAATAAATTATAATTCCATCAAACCCATGACTTTAGAGAGTCTATATGAGGTAATGCTCACTCTGGAGTGTGAAATGTGTTGCACACCATGTAAGGACTCGACCCTAGATTCCCATATGTGGCACCTTATTTTATTACATTGGAATATAAACAAGGAATATACATCCTGAAATACTTAGTAGTCTATTAGATTTGGTAAAAATATACATACATAAGTTCAATATTACAACTAGAAGTGAAAACAGCATATAAGTTTTATTGGGAACATCCCCAACTCTAATTTTATCTCTATAATTTTTTCATAACACACCTCTTCGAATCCTGGGGAAAAATAAAACATGTGAAAAGGGGTGAGCTCAGATTCTCATTAAGGGTAAACAATACAATAGAAGATATTATAAACATAAACATTATGCATGGTGAATAACTAAAAATGAAATCCATTAAAAATAAACTTGTGCATACTGTAGCAGGAACAACATCTGGATAAATACTACCATAATAAAACCTATTCATGTGTATTATATTAGTCTAATAACCACATGAAATTTAAATTACTTTATTAATAATTAGATAATGCATAATGTGGGACATTATAACCATACCGTAAAGGCCTTGTTCCAAGACCATAAATAATCATACTTTCAAGGCATCATGCCAAGACCATAATTTGTCCCATGAGACCTACCGATGCACCTAGGGGTTATAATAGGACCCACCAAACACTTAATAATCCCAATGCATTTCTAATATGAATTATTATCAATATAAATAACATAAACATTCAAATTGAAACTAATATATGAAATTTAAATAACTTTCCTCAATCATTAAACATAAACACTAACCATTCTGAGTAAAAAGGGGAATAGTTTCAAGATAGAACATCCATAGTCCAAATAATCATAATACATTAAATAAAACATGGTGAATGATATCATAATAGATAAACCTCAATGAATTAAAATATTTAACAAAGTATTTTGATATTGATGAAGATACTTTTAAATGAGGCCATTGAAAAATCCTTCAGAAAATAATCATTAAAATTTCCAAAGTGTCTCATACCACCTTGAAACATTCAAATAATAATCCCTTCAAATATAAGGAGAATAAGGAAACTATTTATATGATATACTAAAGGGAATTAAATACACCAAATGAAATAAATAAGTGGTGAGAAAGTCATATTTATCATAAAAGTTAAAGTGAGATGAGAAAAATCTTTTTTTTGCTTTGGAAAGAAGATTTCTTTTGGAAAATCATTTGTATTTTTCATGAAATCATATTTTAAACATTTATATCATATAAAATAGAAATTTATGGTCATTGAAATTATATTTGAGTCTTCAATAAATTATTATTGAAGAAAAATCATTAAAAATAGTGTTAAATACTCTTTTTAAATAAAACATTTTACTGCGGTTTAAAGAAAAATATTAATGGATTTTAAAGCACCAAGGCATGATTGCTTTCGTAAAACCAGAAATGAACCAAAATATATTTTTCATGTTAAATTTTTTTTATTTTATAAAGATAAATATGGATTTAAATATAGAATATAGTGAACTTCAAAATAGGTAAGAATTTTAGAAGTACCTTGAATCGGTCTTGCATTTCAGAACAATTTTTTGAAAGATTCTTTTAAAACATGAAACTACCCATAAAATAAAGAAGGATTTTGATTGGTACACTATATATAACATTAAAAAATAATTTTTGAGGATTAATTACGAATAAATAATAATTTCATTAAGTTTAATTGAGAATAATAGAAACACAAATGAAAATAGAGGTTTGGGTGGAAAATACATAAAAAATTGTAATCAATTTAATCGTATGCCCAAAAATTAATAATCATTAAATGATATGTTGAATATAATGAAAATAAAGATATTAATGAAATGAAAAATAAAGGGTAAATATATGTACAACATACACAATTAGTAGTAGTGAATATATAATATCTCATAAAAATGGATGTGAGATGAAGAAACTCTTACATTAAGTCCAAAGGTGTTCTCCACTTGATCTTAATAGACTAAATAATCAAATTTAGGTTCATTAATTAATAATTAAATAACATAATATTAATTTTATTGATTTATTATAGACTTATTAAGTTCATTCATGGTATTTTTGATGGGTTAAGAGGTTCAATTTCATTTTTCAAGTCCATTTGTTTCGTGATCGGTATACTTATATACATGAACGGAGAATCATTTAAAATTAAGATGGTTGTCCAGAATTGAATTTATAAGTTATTATTGAACATACATAATTTTAATAGGTTTTAAAGTTCATTTGGTTTCTTAGAGTAAAGATGAATCATTATATAAATTATTTAATGATATTTGTTTGGGTTAATTATCAGTTTTTGAACACATTGAACTAATTTTTCTTTATAAGTAGAAATCATCTTTACAAAAATATTATAGAAACATATATAAAAAATAATACATATATTATAGTCTATTACAAAAATAATTATGGTTTTATGTCCAAAATTGAATACAGTAATAGAAATTGAAAACTCATCGTCCTTGAATGCTGTAAATTAGCACATCTCGGATGGTGTTTTTTACTACTAGAATAAAAGAAGGGTAAATGAGATATGATAATAAATAAATCCATAATAATAATAAAAATTAATGTACAAGTAAGGTAGAATAGTTATCATAATATTTGGGTGAGGAGAGGTGAGGATAGAAAAGTAAACAAAGAAACTTGAAAAGAAAGTAAAATAACGGAAAAGAGGAATTTACCTATCGAATTAATCTTCCATGAGAGCCTCTTTAGGTGATACGATTTGGTATTTTTATGAGACCAAGGGATAAAATATGTGGAGGAGGATAATGCGACGAGATTTGGGCATAATTTATACATGTAACAAGGATTTAGAGAAGTGAAGAGAAGTGGTTAGGAGGGGTGGTATTTGTAGTGAAAAAGATGAGGTGTTTCTCATTATTTTAATCATTAGTTTAATATTTTTTCTCAATACATGGAATAGTATTGATTCATGTGACCAATGATAGTAATAAATCTATGTTATTTCAAAAAAAGTGGTACTACATCAGCCTTACATCACTTATGACTCAATAAACCAAGTATTTAGCATTTATCGTAAATTGTTAAAAGTTACTATTGATAAAAAATTCATGTATTATAGAAAAATCTCAAAACTTCACTCTAACCATTTATTGACATGTAGAATCCAGAAATGGACTCCATTTAATCAAAATAACTTTCTAAATATGCGATATTTAATTTTTAAATAAAATCTTTATATACTTGATAAATAGAGATTTTATATTTAAAACAGCTTTTTTAATTCTTTCAAAAATTATCTATGGTCTCATAAAAATATCCTAAAATCATAAGAATAAAATATTTATTTACGAACCCATTTTATGAAAATTAAATAATTTATTAATTAATAATTGTAATTTAATATTTTTCACTCTCATAAATATGAATACTTAATTAATAATTTATATAATATTCGACTTCATTTATAAGGTGCCCAAATTTTATTTATACTTTCATGGGCGAGGTTACTACTTATAAGGGTCATATTAATATTCATAAGGGTAAAATTAATATTCATAACGGTATATTACTATTTATAATGGTATATTACTATTCATAGGTGTATGTTATTATTCACAAAAAATTAAGTTTGTTCTATCCGACTCCAAAAATCACCTTGAACGCAACCGTGTATATCAGATTTTTGAAATTCAAATCACAGAAGTGAAAAAAATTATGTTTATTAGATCAGTTATAATAAAGTGTTGTTTTAAAATGACTCAGTGTTTCATGTATTCACTATTATATTTATTTTTAAATCCTTGGGGTGTTACATTCTCCCCTCCTTACAAAAATTTCAACCTCAAAATTTTGAAATTGAATTAAAAAAGTTAATGTTTGATACCTGAAAATTACCTTATGGGAAACTCACATTAGAAATATGGTTAAAATATTCTCTTAATTAGAGGGAAAGGGAAATGCAGCGATAGCTACAAAACTATACATTCTAATTAGATAACATGATCATGGAAGAATAATCAAACCATCATATTCTGATGGAAAGTAATAGAGAACTTGCTCAAATGAAAGATCATTACCACAAAACAATAAACTACAATTATGAAAAAAATGATAATAGGACATCATTTTTGTTTAAGACTCTTTTTCTAGAGTTTAGAAATTATTCCACTCAATAAGAGTATAAATATATGTTTCTATTTCCTAAACAAAATTGTATCCTTTTTTTGTGCCTTGAACTATCTATACTTCATCTCTTAGCAGTGGTTTCATTATGTGGTGACATTAAACTCTAAATCCTCATACAATGATCAAATTAAATCATTTGATAAATGGTTTAACTTTCCAAAAGATCATGATACAACACCTTAGAATCATTCTCATATCCATCATTATTATATCCATGTACATAGGGTCTTTAGAAATACTAATTTTGTTTAAAACTCTATGATTCATCCTGCTCAATACATATTCTACCTTATTTTTCTTCAATCGATATAAATCGGCCCTACATTTTCAAATTCCAAACATGTGAATATATTCATCATGTATTCTCTTGAAATATTGTAATTTCTCAAACTACTATAAAACATTATTGGAAATATGCACTCATCCATACACATTCTATTGGATATATTCCTTATATCTATAAATGTTTTAAACTCCACCAATGATGGCATTGACCACTTATAGACTCGTCAATAATCAATTTTGAGGTAGTGAGTACTTATCCAAATAAATCATTTCTTCATCATTATCTTAATCATTAGGAATATATTTAGGGTTTCCTTTCATCAACCATATATTTTACCAAGATATTAACATTATACAAAGTAACTTATTCTTGGTAAAATTCATCATACAACCTCAAATTCTTAATGAAATAGTACTGCAGTACAATCCTCATATATTCCACAATTCTTATAACCAGTACATTGATGATAAAATATTCAAATTAATTGATTCTAGATGAGGCATATTAATCATTCCACTTCATTTACGATATTATCATGACTTGATCATTATCCAGTAACATCATTTGGGGCATATTCCATTGATGTTTGATGCATTGATTCACATAGTGTTGCATTTCCTTACAGTTAAATCATTGTACACTGAAAACCAGTTTCTTACCCTTACAATCATATGCTTTCTGTCCCTTTTCTCCACACTTGTAACAAACTCTTTTTCCTTTTAAGCGGGCTCTAGGGTATTTCTTTCCACAAGTACCATATGTTGGAAAAATACCCTTTTTATTATTCCCTTTATCTATTCTTTCCTCTGCCACCCTCTTCTTCTCTTGCTTCCCTTCAAAGCCATGACACTCATAGAATTATTTATATACCATGTAAAAACATAATATTATCTCCTCATGTGATGAGGATACATTGGAGACTATCTTCCTTCGAAATTATGGCCTAACACCATAAGAGATATGATCTTTCTTAATCATTGCATCATGTGAATTGGTGATGTTCTCATTCCTTCTACTAGGTACCATTTTAAATCAATTCCATATACTAAATTAGATCATATAATTATGAAATCTATATAACCCTAAACATTTTATAGTACATAACATAAATTTATGGATCACAAATCCTAGAACCATATATATTGGATACTTTTGGGGCATAAATCATTTATAATGGCTTGTAATGAAAATTTGAATTATCATAAGCATATCCCCTCAGAGTGTAAAATCATGTGCACATTAAGGCCCATTGTTGTGTACCAGGTTACCCTGGGTTAAGATCGAAATACCTTGTTGGAGTTGTTACTCCTAGGTACATCTATTTCAGAACCACGTCCACTTGCAGTATCCAAATAGGAACTTATTTTCTTGGAAGATCCAAATAATCTATTCCTTACCTAAATTTTGGGATGTTATTGTGTGTTTATCATCGGGTTTATCTTAGGTCTGTGTTCCCTAATCGAAATTTTCTAAATCTAGTTTCTATGTTATCTAATAAACTTCCTCTGACAAAAACTATAAGGACCCGACCCCAGTTTCCCAGAGATGGTACCTTTTTTATTACATTGGCATATAAATAAAAAAATATGCATCTCGAAGGACCAATTAGTTTAATAGATTTGGAAATAAGATAATTACATAGGTTTAACATTACAAATTGAATTGAAAAACAACATATAAGTATTTTTGGGAACATCCATAACTCTATGTTTATCCCAAAAATTTATTCATAATACACCAATTTTTATCCTTGGAAAAAATATAACATAAGAAAATGAGTGAGATTATATTCATAGTAAAGATAGACAATATAGAGGAAGATATCATAAATATAAACATTGGTCATGGTGAATAACTAAAAATAAATTCCATTAAAAGCATACTTGTATAAACTATGGAAGGGACAAGAGTTGAAAAATAATTCCATAATAAGACATAATCATGGGTATTCTACAAGTCTAATAACCACATGAACTTTCAATTATTAGAATCATAATAAGGTAATTCATAATGTGGTACATCATAACCAAACTGTAAAAGCCTCATGCCAAGACCATAGTTTGTCTCATGAGACCTACCGATGCACCGAGGGGATATAGCAGGCCCCACCAAACACTTATTAAGTCCAATGCATTTCTCATATTAATGGTTATCAAAATATACAAAAAAACAAATTAATATTGAAGATAACATATGAAATGTAAATAATTTTCCTTAATCATTAAACATAATCACTAACCATTCGAAGTAATATGGTGAATGGTTTCAAGATAACACATCCATAGTCAAAATAATCATAAACAATTCAATAAGTCATTGTGGATGATATCATAGTAGATAATCCTATATGAATTAAAATATTTAACAAAGTATTTTGAGATAGATGAAGATACTTTTAAATGAAACCATTGAAAAATCCTGGAGGAAATAATCCTTAAACATTCCAAAGTGTCTCATACCACCTTGAAACATTCAAATCATAATCCATTAGAATATCATGAGAATAAGGAGAATCTTGATATTATATAAATAATTTAATTACATACACAAAAAGAAATATATAAGTGGTGAATAAGTCATATATCTCATAAAAGTTAACATGATATGAGAAAAATCTTTTTTTACTTTGGAAAGAAGAGTTCTTATAGAAAATCATTTGTATTTTTCATGAAAACATATTGTAAACATGTATATCCTATAAAATAAAAGTTAAGGTTATTGATATTATATTTTACTCTAAAATAATTTCTTATTAAGGTGAAATAATTTAAAATTAGTTATTAAATAATCATTAGAAATAAAATATTTTAGTGTGGTTTTAGGAAAAATATTAAAGGATCTTAAAGTGGCAAGGCATTACTCTTTTCATAAAATAATAAGTGAACCAAAATTGATTTTTCAAGTTAAAATGTGTCATTTTAGAAATATAAATATATCTTAAAAAGTATAATATAGTGAAAATCAAAATAGGTTAGAATTTGAGATGTTCCTTGAATCGGGTTTGCAATTCAGAACATTTTTTTAAAAGATTCATTTAAAACATATTACTCCCCATAAAATAAAGAAGGATTATAATTGGTACAAATATATATTACATTAAAACTAAATTTATGAGGATTTAATATGAATAAATAATAATTTCATTGATATGAGTAGAGAATAAGATAACCCAAATGAAAATGGAGGTTCATGTAGAAAATACTTAAAACATTGTGATCAATTGAATAATTTTCCAGAAATTAATAATCACCAAAATTATAAATTTAAAATAATTAAAATAAATATATTTCTGATATGAAACATCAATTGGATGTATACATACACCATACACAAGTAGTTTTAGTAAATATAGAATATCTCACAAAAATGGATGTGGGATGAAGATACCCTTACCTTAAGTCTGAAGGTGTTCTCCACTTGATCTTAATAACATGAATTATAAAATTTAGGTTTATTAAATAATAATTAAAGAACCTATTTTTCATTGAATTAATTTATTATAACCTTATTAAGTTCATTCACTTCCTTTTTGATGGGTTAAGAGGTACAATTTCATTGTTCGGGTCCATGTGTTTCATGATCAGTATACTTATATACAAGAATGGAGAATCACGTAAAATCAAGATGGTTTCCTAGAATTGAAGT
Source organism: Viscum album (assembly GCA_963277665.1). Lineage (NCBI taxonomy): Eukaryota > Viridiplantae > Streptophyta > Magnoliopsida > Santalales > Viscaceae > Viscum > Viscum album. The sequence goes on from OY728126.1 coordinate 751,658,295, forward strand.
TATATGTTATTATTTAAAATACCAAAGGTTACATTTTTGTAAATTTCATTTTGCTACTTGGAGTGAAGATGAATCGTTATATAAATTATTTAATGATAATTGTTTGAGTTAATTAGCGGTTTTTTGAAGATGATGAACTCATTTTGATTTATAAATGAAAACCATGTATAAAAAAGATTACAGAACCATAAATGAGACATAATACATATATTATTGTCTATTTAAACCAAAATAATGTTTTCATGTCCACAATTGGATACGATAATAGAAATTAAAAACCCTTCGTCCTTCAATGTGCTAAAATAGCACATCTCGAGTGGTGTTTTTTACTATTGGCATAAAAGAAGGATAAAGGGTAGATGATAATAACTTTTCCCAAAATCATAAAAAGTTAAATAATATGTAAGGTGCTATAATTTTCATAACATTTGGGTGAGGAGATATTAGAATAGAAAAGAAAACAATGAAAATTAAAGAGAATGTAAAATAATTGAAAAGAGGAATTTACGTGTTGAATTAATCTTTCTTGAGAGCCTCTTTAGGAGAGAGGATTTCATATTTTTATGAGAACAAGGACTTATGAACGTGAGGATAGAGCTTGGTAGGATATTTGGGCATAATTAAGACAAGTAAAAAGGCTTGAGAGAAGTGGATAGAAGAGGTAAAGAGGGGTGGTATTTATAGTGGAGGAGAGGATGGGTTTCTCATCATTTTAATCATTAGCTTAATATTTTTTATCAAGACTATGAATTATCTTGATTAATGTGACCAAAAAAAGTAATAATTTCATTTGAGTTCTAACAAAGTGTGACTACATCATCCTTACATCACCTATGACTCAATAAACCAAGTATTTATCATTTATCGTAAATTATCCTATTTTACTATTCATCAAAGATTCATGTATTTTAGAAAAATTCCAAAATATCACCCTAACCATTTTTGGATATGTAGAGTCAAAAAATGGACTCCATTTTATCAAAATAATTTTCTAGGTATGTGAAATTTAATTTTTAAACAAAATCATTATTTACTTGAAAAATACTGATTTTTTATTTAAAACATCTTTTATAATAATTTATAAACTTAACTATGGTCTCATAAAATTATCCTAAAATCATAGGATAAAAAAATATTTATTTAAGAACCCATTTTTTTAATATTAATTAATTTATTAATTTTTAATTGTAATTATATATTTATCACTCACAAAAATATGAATACTTAATTAATAATTTATAAAATATTCTACTTTATTTATAAGGGGCCTAAATTTTATTTATACTTTCATTTGTGAGGTTACTATTTCTAAAAGTCATATTATTGTTCATAATGGTATAATTACTATTCATAAGTTTATATTACTATTCATAAGGTTATGTTACTATTCATAATGGTATGTTACTATTCACCAAAAATTATGTTTGTTCTATCAGACTCTGAAAATCTCCCTGAACGCAAACGTTTATGTCAGATTTTTGAAATTAAAAACACAGAAGTGAAAAAAATAAATTTGTTGGCGTAGTTATAAAATGGTGTTGTTTTTTAGAGACTCTTTGTTTCATGAATTCAATATTATATTAATTTGTAAATACTTGGGGTGTTACATGCTGAAAGATTCACTCACATTTGGCCTGAACTAAAGAGAGAGCACCATAATAAAAATACTTAATGAAAGTGTTTTTTCAATATAATGTTTATTCTATTGCGGGGGGGGGGCTAATTTTCATGATATAGAAGCAATAATGCTCATTTGGTTCACCTAATGGCTATCATGATCATCTGGGATGGTAAATGAAATGATTCTCTGATGAGATATGGGAATTAATAGATAGTCCTTGTCAGGCTTTGTAAGAGAGGTTGCTAGACTAGCTGAGGCATTGACTCAGCTATTTTTTGACCAAGGAACATGAGTCTTCACTGGCTAAGAAGGGAATCAGGCCATCAACTAGAAATTGAGTTACAGTAAAGGCATGATCTCTGGATTCTTGATGATATAGTCACCATAAATCTATTTTATGACTAACTCAGAGTCTCTCTTCACATGAATGTGGGGAAATCAATCTTGAGATCCATATCAAGACCACTAATGAGATTCGGATACTATGCCTCATCATTGGTAAACCTTTCTAAAAATAATAATTAGTATAATTGTCCATTAATTACTCCTCATCATATGAGGTGGGTAAATCAATAGGAGAAGACGTTTCATCCAGGCTAACTGATTCTAAGGGAATGTTGGTGCCTTATTGGGTGGACATTAAATCCTCACTAGGGGACTTTAGCTGATCTGAGACCATGGTGATAGAAGGCGTCGTTCCAATCCAATTAATCCTTTGAGCTCCATTTCCATGATTGATATTAATGAAATAATGTTGGGTTTCCATCTTTCGATTCAACTCATGTTGGAGAAATTGGCAGGTATGATGTACATTGGTATCCATGGGGAAAAAATATCGATACATCACAAGGGTCATTTCTTCTAGTATCATTCGGTCCTGACCTATGTAAGATTATGAGGAAATCATCTTTGGTTACTCATAATTAGTTATTTGATTCCCTTTTATCTTTAAAATAAGAAATAAACATCCCAATGATGGAATCAAGGCTTCCAACTAGAGAACCAGGAGGAAGAAATAATCATAAAAAATTCCCATGGCCTAGATGAAATTGTTTTATGATCAACCTCATTGGTCTAAAAATGATTCCTCACTCTCTAGTAATAACCAACATCTCGATAGGATGACTCATAGGGGACAAAGGGGGATGCATCACCCAAAATCACACCAACTCAACCATTGACGGAGTACTTTAGGCATTTTTAATACAAGGATGGGACTGCATCTTGAAGATGAAGTCAGGGACTACACATTAACATGTTATAGTAGGTATTCTATGAGAAAAACATGAATTTATCACTTCCTAACAAGCATCTACACTCTGTATTAAACCATATTCCTCATAAGGCCTCTGCTCATTCCATTTGTAACCCTCAATATTCAAACCTGAGGGAATCAAATTTACTTCAGTCAGTCCCAACATGCAGAGTATCCATGTTGGGATAACATTGATCCCAAAACCTATGTCCACCAGTAATTGGAATATTTACATGCCATTGAACTGACATGTAATGTACAATGTGTCAATGTGACCCTAGATGAGGGATCAATCATCTAATTTGGATAAGAAAATGATGAATTGACATTATGCATGTTAAACCTTCGCTACATAATAGGCCTCAACAATAAATGCCTATTATTCAAATAGGAGATGGATTTTTAAGGCCTCTGTGAGGGCCTTGTGCATCTATTATGATAGTCTAAGGGCTTAGATGATTAATATCCCTACTGTGATGTAGACAAGGTGCTTCAAAATGTTGTACATCTATGGTATATTCACATTTCTTCTTACAAGGGACAGCTCTTTTTATAAAGTCATAATGGGTGATGTTAGTTATACCATTGGATTCTAGATTGTAATAGAAAATTCCTACATCCCATTTCCTAATACCACTATTGTATGAATATCATCTGGCTGAGGCCTAAATTTATATGGACGTGAATAACTATTTGGACAGTTAGTGCATTCATTTATGGCAGTGTGTGTGGTGGATTAGGGTGAGAGGAATGTACATGTTGAGCTCTATGCAACACCTATTTTCCTATATTGGTATCATGAATGGACTGGGTCATAGTGGTTTCCTAATAATGTTTTCATTTTTCATGCCTTTGACCACTCATTTGATGAAATTGTCTAGTGGCGGCCTAGGGGTTTTCCTTGTCTCCTCGTTTTCAGGGGCCATAGAGGTATCCACAAAATCAATAATGTTCGTAATGGTATACAATTGGTCATAATGAGAGGAATATTAAAATACTGGGTGGACCCTATGGGTGATTCCCAACTCTAGAGGGATGAAATCTCTAAGAGTATATGATGGATTTGGAATCAGTGGAGGAATTTTCATTCCCTTTCATCATTAGTGCATACTCTTCTAAACTTTTGAGGGTTTCAATGTGGACATAGAAGTATCCATCAAACGGGGTGCGATGACATCAAGAGATTCATTCTAGACTATGTGGCCATAGATGACATCATGGGTGCAAGAAACTACTATGTAGGCCAACTAGTCATCATACATCTAATTCCCACAGTAGGAAACCTTCTTTTATTCACCTTCAATGTTGCTATGAGGCTCCACATATATATTTTCGACCTATGTCGAGACATTTATAAACTTCAACAAACCCTTATCCACTTGGTCCTGAAGCCGATCCTTGAACCCATAAAAATTTTTATGGTATTTCCAAGGATCAGGTGGTGATGGAAATGATCTGGGCGATCAGTCCACTCAGCTCCATGGGGATCCTTACACTCTTACAGTTTTTGAATACCAAATTCCTAGGCACTAAATAAATAAAATTGAACTTGTTAATATTTGAAATAATAGGTTCTATTTCTCCTATCTAGGAAGGGAACTCTGGGATCATGGACCTAACGTGGTTATGGAGCCTGATGGGGGGCTAAAACCATATTCTCTCATCAAGGTGACTCTTCTTAGTAGGGTGGTGCCTACCTAGTCTGCATTAGGTGAGGCTGAGATTCATAGGGATACTTTACTTAGATATCCTCTTCTAGAAAATTGGGAAACATATCTAGTAATTTTGGGGCCTATACCTATACAATAGATTTAGTCTTAGCACTGCCTCCCTTTATTGCAAGAATTGAAGGAAGTAATAGACGTTATTTCTTAGCCTATTATAAGGACACATTCTGGTTTTGGGATTTTACATGGAAATACCAAGACCCACCAGTGATGTTCTTATTAAGGAGAGTAGGTACTATCTTAGTCATGAAAATATTCACAAACATTTTCCATAGATATTATAGATTCAATGGAATATCGAGTGAATACATGAGGCCCTTCCATCATGAAACAAAATCTGTAAAATTCACATTATGAAGATTCTCTTACATGAAGAAGTCTTCAATTTTTTTCACTTGGTGGAGATGAAGTGGTAGGAGAACTATCTTCGAATATATTCCCAACAAGTAATAGAACAAATGGGTAACTGGTTGTACCAAATGAATGCATAACCTTCTAAAGTCTGAACAAAAATTGGAGCTTGAGATCCTTCCGCCAGTATGGGGTTCCCAAAAAGGGCCCACACCATGAGATGAAGTGGCCCAAATGTTGTAGTGGGTCGCTCTTACTATTTATAGGGTCAAAAATAGGGTTCTTAAAATTTGTGGATTCTCGCATGTCTTTTACTCATTTAGGGTATGGCTTTCCATCATGTGTGATCACCACCTATTGGGTCTCTAGGGCTATAAAGAGAGTAGTGAGAGTGGATATAAAATCATCTCAGTGGGGGTTCTTATCTTGATGATGATCCCTAACCACAATTTCATTGAAATGATCATCAACACAGTAGGAAAGCTCAGCAGCTCATGTAGTGGCTCGATCTATGTCCTGAGGATGGTTATCGCACTTATTAGGATGACTCAATGACTGATATCTCAGTTGCTTTCCTAAAAATACCATATCTACTATTTTGGGTTACACAAGATCACCTGGCTCATCCGGGGGAAATTATCTGAGTAAGACTTGTAACATCCCCTGAGGAGGAGGGATAATATCCTGTTGAAGAGCATCGTAGTCTGAGCACCACTCATCGAGGATCTCGTCAATGATCCTTTTCTAATCTGTGACCTGGTAGAGAATAGAAGTAATCATGGTATCTACCTCTACCATTATCATGATATAAAATATATAGATAGGGATCAAGAGGCCCCTTTCCCTTGTTTCTATTCCTACTAGAGGAAAATGATGCAGAGGGATCCTTGAGGATAAGTTATTGACTTTATTGGTGGGTACATATTCTTGTTTGAGTGTCGAACTGATAGTTTGATGCCCTAGGGGGGGTTCTATAAAACCCACCATCGGTGCACCCGTCCTTGGAAAAATCCGGAACAAAAAATGTTTATCATAATGATACTCACATGTAAATACTCAATATAATGTAAGGTAAGTTCTCACAATATAGGGATGAAGTGGAGAGGATTGTATTTTACCCATCCCCAGATTTACAATTGTATAGATGTCTCTTTCATAAAGTTACAAAGAACTATGAGGCTCTTGATGAATATATGTTGGATGGTCTAGTGGTATTCATGTGACATAGGGTGCTACGCCAATGGGACTACTTCCAACTCAACCATTTGATGTTTCTAATCAATGTCATCTAAGTACTCTTGGTTCTTAGATAAACCAAATGATGGTCATATAGGTGATGAAACATCACCTAGATGGTCTGAAGAAAATACGCAACATTAACACCAATGTGGGAGTCATGAATATCAAATTTAGAGGATCTATTTGGGTAGAAAACGACCAACAGTTGATCAGAATCCAAAGTCTCTCACAATATTTCTTTCTTAGTAGTGGTTCACTAATCTTTATTGTCCTTAAATTCAGATCATTTTTACTAAGAGAATGGCGGTAGCACTCATGATGATTGGTGTGGCAGTTTTCTAGTCATTGGTGGAGTTATTATGTGAGTTGAATTATCACTGCATGATTGGAAGTCTTATGGAAGTGGTGCAAACTACATCATCAAATACTTATAAGAATGGGTGCTCACTATAACCTCATGTGTGAGGGAAGTGTTGTGCCTTTGTGGCTCAATTGGATTCTCGTCATCTATCCCATTCCATAATAGTTCTTCATGATCATGTATAGTGGTGGAGAGAGAAACTAGAGATGATAGAGACGACTCTACTGTGAGCCCATAGAAGGGAGTTAGGAGTTCCTCCACCATCCTCAACCAGTGAATGGATTTAAGGATTCTCTAAATATCACCTTCTGGTATAATTAACTTCAATGGCCAGGATACTTTCCTATACCCTAATGCCGATGATTCCTATAAAGGTTCTAACAGAAATCGCATTTTTCCTAGCAATCTAAGTGGTGAATGAGATTGGTGATGAATTAAAATTCCACATATTTTTCATTTGTTGGAAGCGGTTCTCCCTTATGACTCAGGATGGATATTCAAGGTAGGGAAATTCTTTGGAACTAGGAGGACCTATGATTTTATTAGTTAGGATATGAGGAGCATCTCAGTATTCGTTATTTTTTATGTGGGAAGGACCTCAAATTTGACTGTTGTATGACTGGGGAGGACGTCTACTCTGGTTGTTGATGAACCATGTATGACTTCTTCTTTGGTTGGATAAGACATAGGGAGGACCTCCAGGATGAATGGTAGTAATGGCATGGGGATGGACTCTATAATAGTGAGTCAAAGCATGGGGTGACCTTCACACTAATCAAAATTGATACAGGGAGGTCCTCTGTGTTGAGAAGCTGAAATACAGAGAATACCTCCATATTGGTTACTGAATGTGTAGAGAGGACCTTTAATTTTATAGGTGGAAATATTGGGAGGTCCTCCATCAAGATTTTTGAATAATCATGGAGAACCTCCACTCTGATTGGTTTTCGCACAGGGAGGAAATCGATGTTGGTCGATGGAGATAGTATAGGGAGAACCTCCATACTGATCATCACTGATGTGGGGAGGACCACAACTTTCATTGTTTCTAGAGTGGGGAAGACATCTTCTTTAGTTTCTAATGGAATGAGGAGTACCTTCACACTGATTGTTTGTGACACTGGGAGGGCCTTCGTGTTGACTAATAGTATCGACATAGGAAGGACCTCCATACTTGATGTCGGATTGGGGAGGACCTCACCTTTAACTATGAATTGAATGAGGTGGACCCCTGTATTGATTATGAGAGTGGGGGGTCCTAAGAATGAGTTTTTGATGGTGCGGGGAGGACTTACGCACTGAAACTCTTTATCATAGGTTGGCATGTAATGGTTATTGGGGGTGAAAGTGATTGACAGAGTCAGGTTAGCCTACCTATGGGGTGTATAATGTCTTGATCCCAAATGGGAAGAAATGGATCCCTTAACTTCTATTTTAGGAGTGTGTCTGAATGCGCTGGTGGTGGCAGGGGCCACTAGAATTATGGAAGATGATGCCCCTTGTCAGGGAATTATCCTATGATTATGTCGAACGTTAATGTCAGGTTTCCCAGAATGAGGATATAGGATCATGTGTATATTACACCAATTATTATACCTAAAGGAATGTTCATTTCGAGTGTTAATGGATCCTATTGGGAGCCTTTTTTAGTAGATTTTGTGTAGTAGTTGCAATCAAGGTGACCCAGGAATCCCCCACCTCCTCGACGTAGTGAAGTGAGTCATAGGATCGCTCTAGGGAGTGGCTACTAAAGTGATTAACTACTAGAATAGGGAGGGGTTTCACCCTATATTGCCCTTGGGTTGTAACACCCCAATTTTTTTATGAGATATATATTTTTAATTTCATTAATGTCTTGTGTTATATGATACACCAAGATAATCTTACACTATACACAACAATGGCTTAGCTTGCAGTATATGAAACACTATGCTTGGCTTGTGTTAACAAAAAATTAATGTTATTTTGATAGACTTAATTTCATGGAAGACTGAGTTTCACTGAAAACTAAATATTATTATGTTACCTTATAACCTATTCATTTTAATGGTAGGCACGAACAAAATTACCTTTCTTCTAAAAAAGTATTTAAATGAAAATAAATGAATTTATAAAATTATAAAGTCACTCTTAATTGATTTTACTAATGTAATATATAAGTAATATATTAAATATAATGTTTAAAATTCATATTATGTGTTTTATATACTCGATATAAGAAAAATTTCAATTTTTCAGATAAAAAAAGTATTTTTACAAAAAAACATGTTTTTCCACCTTTTGATGGTGCACCCATTTTAAATATAGTTTTTAAAAATTGTATATATTTTATATAAAATAATAATTATTTTATTTAGTAGTGTGATATAATAATTTTTTTTGGATGATTTTTTGATATTTTTTTATATCTTTTAAGTTTTGATGAATAGTAAAAATATACTGAATTTTTTTTGAAAACAACTTTTTTCAAAGAAATAATTTATGTGGATAAATTATATTATTTAATAGTTTTAAAGTAAAAATATAATATATTTTTACCATTTAATATAATTTTTTTCATTGACATTAATTTTACCATGAATTTTTATGTAATCACATTTTAATATTTTGTAATGTTTTAACTTAAAAAAACATGTTTTTCATTCTGACAAAAGAATTAATTTTAAATTAATTTCTGAATCTTATGTGTTTTGAATTTTTTAAAAATAGATTTCATATTTATTATTAGTAGTAGAAAATTATTTAAATAGAATTATTTTATTTTTGGGCATTATTAATAGAACCATTATTATTTTTTTATTAACATTATAAAAAGGTAAATCAAGTAATTATGGGTAAATATAATATTATAAAATTTTATTAATTATTTTAAAAATATGGTTGGATGATTTATTTTTTACCTAAACCATTCCTTGGTCAAAATTATACCCTTTGGAATCCATATGGATGAGATTAGGACATTTAATATATTTTATATAATAAAAATTTATATATGTCATACTCAAATTTAAATGAATAAATAATTTTTTTTAAAAGCGTAATACATAAGATAAATTAGACTATAAATACTTATTTGAAAGCTATAATGTTTTTATTTATCATGGTAATTCATTTTAAATTTTTATAAAATATATAATTACATTAAAGGCTTATTCATTAATGATGTCAAAAATATATAATTAATGAAAAATCAATAAAATAAATTTTATTAAAATGATAATAACCATTTTAAGACCAAAAGACTTTCCAAAATCTTATTTATAGAGTATAACTAGACCCTAATCATCTAAGGGACGATTTATTGACCATTTTGATCCTTATATAAGAGATTATGGAACCTATATTATTCTATTTAAATTCAAGTTAAAGTTTTTACATTCTAATTTTAGCAAAAATAACATTTTTAATGTAGGATATTCTAGGATATATATTTTACTATAGTTAAACCTATAAAATCTAGGGGATTTATCTTTATCATATTTTTTAAATTTTTAAATTTTAACCAAAAAATAAGAAAATTTAATAATTACACCAAATTGATGTAGTAATTATCTTATGAATGGAAATATCAAATTAATGTTATTACAAATACAAAAATAAATATAATTTGTGATACAATATATAAAAAAACTTTAGAAATGAACTTAACCCATTAGAGATATAATAAATTATTATTTTTTTGAGTTTAACATGTTATCTGTATATTTTTAACAATCCATTAAATGAATAGTGTAAAAATTGACAATATTGATATTTTTTTCAATTAATGAATTATAAAATTATTTAAAAAGCATAATAGATTTTCAAAAATATAAAATAATTATTTTTTACATTACAATATTCTATATTTTTTATTTATGGTCAAGTTGACATCAAATAAGTAAAAATAGTATTATTTAAATATTGAAAAATTTGTTACATTAGAAAAAATTAAAATAGAACAACTAAGGGTTAATTATACTGATAAGGTTTAAATTAATAGAAAAACTTTTCTAAATTTTTTTGGTTGATTAAAACCTTTTCTAATATAATATTCTAAAATATTACATTTTTGTGGTTTTTCCAGGGGGTTTAATTTTATATTAAATTAATATTTTTGGAGTTTCCAAAAAGTTTTCCACGCCTCAATTATTAAAGGGAACCTCATTCGTTACCTCTTCACTTCACTTTGAACATTCATGCTCAGACATAACCAACCATTTTCTTTTCTAATATTCCCTAGTTACATTAAAGAGGTTATTTTCTTCTTTAATGACCAACTCTAGTGCTTTACGAGGAGATATAGAGGGAGCACATCGAGAAACAGGTAATCTACTCTACTTATTCTTTCAAACTTATTTGTTATTATAATTTATATTCCTGAGTTGTTTAATTATAAATTAATAAATCCATAATCAATTATATAGGGAGATTTATTATTATTATTAAACAACCATGTTCCATATTCTATCCATCCTACGAAAATTGAAATCACCATGCATGCCTATGTACGGATTACCATCTCCGCGCTATGGTGTAATCTATTTTTCACCACAACCTTACATAGATGGGTATACTGGTGGAAATAATTACTATATTTTATTATTATAACATGATATGGATTATGGAACAAATTATATACCATTCACTTCCATACTAAATCATAATTATGGGAATGATATCGTCACTCGTGCGTATGTACGACCTACCATTTCCACAACGCGATGTGATTTATATACATGTACTCTATTCATATGTGATTATATAAATGTTTATAATGAAAAAATATGATTTATATTAACTTAATATAATTCTTTAAATAGTCTAACTTTATCATATTTACAGGAATTGGAACTTATATGAGAAAACAAGCAAGAGAAAAAAAAGAGTAGTAATGAAATATTATTAAGAGGGCTAATATGATCACATATGATATCATAAATATAAATATGGTTCTAGAATAAGTTAATTTGAAAATTTAAACCATTATTCAAGAGTTTCAGAAATGTACAAATGAAACTGGACCAATGGTAAGGGATTATTTTTTCTCACCTTTATTTTTTTGGGACATATGCCATATACATCACCTACTTATTTTGTGTGGTGTTTATGATACCATAGATATTTTATGATTTTTATTCTACAGGTTTATTTATTTTAATATTCATATAATTTTATTTATTTTATGAGTCATATTATTCAACTTATTGTAAATTTTTAAGGGATAATTTTGTAATCTCATTATTATCTGAGATTGTTTATATCTACGTATTTACTGGGATATATTTATCATCCACATCCTTGTTTTCTAATTATGTAATATTATTTCTATTCCTCTACAAATGATTAAATTTAGTTTTATCCATTCATGAATTTTTATTAAATTGTATGAAAGTAATCATTTTTTTATACGAGGTACTTTTTGACTTATCCAACAAAAGTACGAGAAGAATGTTTTATTTTAACATATACGGTAGGATGGGTTTTTAGGTTTTCATAACACCATATTTCCTTAAATATTTATTTAAAATATTTCATGGTTATTTTCAATAAAATACATTTATTTTTAAATTATTTGGAATTTTTAGAAAAGAAAAAGTTGATGAAGAAGAAAGTATATTTCTCTTAAGATTAAATTTCAATTGTTCGATAAAAATTATTTTCCATTTAAGATGGAATTATTTAATAGGGTTATGTTTCAAGTATAATATCCCTCTTATTATTATGGTTTTTCTATTTTTTATGTAATGAAATTTATGAAATCCAATTGTTTTAAATGGATTATGTTATGAGGGAATGATGTTTAAGAAACCCATTTTATTCCTTGGGTTTTTTTGTGATGAAAGATTTATGTTTTTTTTGGAACACGTAAAAATGATTTAATTATGAGACGGGTGGGACTTATATCTACCTCCAATTAATTAGTAAAATACTTATATCTCATGGGATATACAAGAATAGAATGAAAAGTAATTTTTTTTAGTAATATAAGGTTGGAATGAGGAGTGAACCTAGTTTAGTAATGGACTTTTTCTTTTATGGTCTTGAAAATGGACCTTCTATAATATGAAAATTATTTTCTATGCTTGTGTGTTTTCCCCAATTCCATGTTTTATTCCAACACTATTTCCTCATGTCTCGTTATTTCTTTATGATTTATGCGTTATAAACTTCCATAGTTTATTTCATGAATCAATATTTTTATATATGTTAAATGTGGAATGATTTTAAATGGTTATTCTCATGTGTTTACATTCTTATGATCATGTTTTTACATTATTGTGCTCATGTTTTGCATTATATTTTCCATTATTTACCTTAATTAGAATTTGAGCTCACCATTTTCCTATGTTTTCTTTTCCCCGTGATATAAAGAAAGGTGTTGTTTAGGAAAACTAAAATGGGAAGATCTTTATGGGAGATGATAAATATCATTCATCAATTAGAAGAATTTTCCCCCAATTTCCAAAGATACTAAACTAATACGGCCATTGGGCATCTATTTGTGTAATGTAATAAGTATTATACAAAATTAATGTAATGTCCATGTACATTAAGCTTGAGTCATTATAATTGGTATTAGAGAAAAGGTTTAGTTAACCTTTAGAACATTGTATGAGAAAACTTTAGTGATATCCCTTGAGATTATTCTAATGTATCTCTAGGGATGTCCTAAGGATAAGTCTAATTATAGGTTGAAATCCTATAATTTTGGTAACAATCATGGATTACATAGTATTAAACCTAATATGTTATATATTGACTGTATATTCCCTTAATTATGTGTTTTTTTCTATTATGACTATTTTTTATCACAATTTTTGTGGGTTTTATAAAATGGAATGAAAGAGATAGATTTATGTAAATGGATAATATGATGGACAATAGAATGATATTCCTCATGAAAAAACCAAATGAATTGGGAGTCATAAGGAGACACATTTTTTTATTCCTAATTAGTAATCTTGTAATATGATCAATAAGCCCATCTTTGGTGATTTTTCTGTCCCACCTAATAAGAGAGATATAGAGTTTCATGGTGATCACCGATGGAAGAAAGTTCAATTTTCCTCATGTAAATCACGTGGGAAGAGGCATCAAGGATAATTTTTAAAATGGACTGGAATATTTTTTGTGTGTGGAAAAGAATGGCATAAATCTAGTAATTGCAAAGGAAAAGTTTTAGTTAACATAAAGGACAAATATAATGATATTTATAAGATATCAATGATGGTTACATGTTTTAAATGTGGAATTTATGGGTATTATGAAAATTACTTCCCTGGGGGGGAAATATTATGAAGAGAATCAGCATGGTCATATGGGTAGTATTTAATTTTTAGATAATGAAGAGACTAAAAATAAAATATGATATGAAAGATTTGTTAAGGAATAAATACGATTAATCATGGTCAATGGTTTAAAAAGATTGTGGAATGATTTCATGTTTATCATGAATAATGTTGTATAAGTAATTGTATGGTATTTTGGAATAAAAAAACCACTAAGGACTCTTACACTATTGTTTCTCCTTAGGTATTTGAAAGTATGTGCTGAATGGTGTTGGTAACCATGAAAAGTGATTGGGTTAATAGGTCCAAAAAGACATGATTAAAGAAAGGATAACCCTTTATATGATCATGATGATGATATGATGGTATGTTGGTTATGAATAATTAAATTGGATGGTAATTATTTCCATATAAATGAATAAGGATATGTGGTTTATGAAACCGTTGATGAATCTTAAAGCTTATTTGAATTAAGAATACAGAATCATGCATGTTTTCAATATTGATATTTGGTAATTCAGGTTATTATCAATAGAATACATTATAAAGGTGTTCACATGTCTAGAATGTGACTAAAAAGAGAGTCCTTATGATATATGGAAGATAAATGTTAAGACGATTTATTTCACCTCCATCGAAAGTTTTTGAATTTCAGTTTTCAGAAAGATTGTAATGTTATCCATTAATTGAAAGTATAAGTTAATCCTCAGATGATGTTTGATAGATTAAGTAATTATCTCACTATAGGTGGACTTAAGCATATTTGATAAATTTTTCTATCATTTTTTGTTGTGATAAATAAATATAGAATTAACTATCATTATATTTATGGCTATAATGATCTACTAACACTTCATTGTTGAAAAATTTAACATCATTTCTTAGAATAAGAGAAGAAGTGGAAATTGATCAAGGAACAATGAAAGGATGAGATTATACTTCATCAAGTGAGTATTTATTTTCATTATTAAAATCCAGGTAAATGATCTTAAAACCAAAAATCATTCCCTAGTACCTACATTTCCAAAGAATCAAAATTCTCTTTAAATAATCACATATTTACGGCTTTCTGATTTTTATAGTTCTCATAACCTTGTTCTCAATCATTCTCCAGTATAAATTTATGGATATAATTTTCTTCCATATCTATGTTTTCACTTTCCACCTAGGTTCTCTAATGTGGAATCCCAGTAATGAGTGTCTTTGGGTAACAGTTAGGTTTCTAACATTCCTTTTTAAAAGGAAGTTTTTGTATCCATTTTTACGATGTTGGTTTCTATAAAAGAACTTTTAGATTATTAATCATTTTATAACCAATATGAATTTCAAGGTTGAAATTAATTTTAAGGTGGTTATAATATAAAACTTGATTTTTTATGATATTTTTTCTCTGATATCTTTTGTAGTACGCTACACCATGATAATATTGCACTATATACCACACCGAATTAGCTTGTCGTATTCACAACACTATGCATGGTTCATGTTACACATAATTTCAAATTATTTTGAAATAATTCATTTCATCCAAGACCACTTTTATGTGAACAACTAAATATTATTATCTTACAAAATAAGCTAGTCATTATAATGGTGGGTTGGAAGAGTATTAACTTTCTTCTGAAAAAACTATATAAATGCAAATAAGTGAGTTTATAAAATAATAAAATCACTCCTAATGGATTTTATTAATGTCATATATTTGTAATATTTTAGATATAATGTTTAAAATTCATTTTATGATTTTTAGCAACATGATATAATAACCAATTCAGTTTTTTTGATTAAAAGTTGTATTTTTCAAAAAAAAACTATTTTGCCTCCTTTTGATGGTGCACCAATTTTAATTCTAGTTTTTCACTTATATATATTATATTTAAAAAAATAACAATTTATTTGGAATAGGGATATAAAAATTTTCTTTTGATGAGTTTTTGATATTTTTCTGAGAACTTTTATATTTTGATGAATAGTAAAATTATAATAAATTTTAATAGAAAACAAATTCTTTCATTGAAATAATTTATTTGGATAAATTATATTATTAAATGGTTTTAAGGTATGAAAATATAATATATTTTTAAAATTTAATATAATTTTGGTCATTGGAATTAATTTTACATTGGATTTTGATAAAAAAATATTTAAATCTTTTGAAATGTTTTAACTTTTAAAAACATGTTTTCCATTCCATCAATGGGATTAATTTTAAATTAATTACTAAAAATTCTATGTTTTCGATTTTTTAAAATATATTCCATATTTAGAATCAATAGGTCCAAATTATGTAAATAAAATTCTTTTTTTGGGTATTATGAACATCAACATCAGAAGATTTTTATTAATACGGTAAAAAAGTAAATCATGTAATGAAGGGTAAATATAATACTATAAAAATATCATAACACTTATCCTGATATGTTTTTATGATTTATTTTTGACATAAACCATCCATGGGTCAAAATGATACCCTTTGGAATCCACTTGGATGGGATTAGAACATTTAATATATTTTATTTAAAGAAAAGTTAAATATATCTTACTCAAATTTTAATAATTTAATCATGTTTTAAAATAAGGTTATAGAGAAGAAAAATTCAACTATAAATACTCATTTCAAAGGTAAATTTTTTTTCTTTATCATGGCAATTTATTTTTACTTTTTAATAAATTAATAATTACATTAGAGGCTTATTCATTAATGATGCAAAAATTATTTAATTAATGTAAAATAAATAAAATAATTTTTATTAAAATGATAATAACAATTAAAAGACCAAAAAACATTACCAAGTCATATTTTTCGACTTTATATTTACCTTAATAATCTAACAGTATAGTTATTGATCATTTTGATCCTTATATAAGAGATTATGACACTTATATTATTTTATTTAAAGTGATGTTAAAGTTGTCACATACAAGTATTAATACAAATAACATTTTTAATGCAGGATATTACAAGATATATATTTTAATATAAGTATTATTATGAAATCTAGATGATTTATATTCTCCATAGTATTTAATTTTTAATTTTTATGCAACAAATAAGTATATTAAATAATTACACAAAACTGATGTAGTAATTATATTATTAATAGAAATATGAAATTATTGTTATTAAAAATACTAAAATAAATATAATTTGGGATAGTTGATATATCCAAAAAATCCTTGATAACCTTTACCCATTAGATTTATAATAAAATAATTTTCTCAAGGTTAACATATTGTATTGATATTTTTAAAAATATCTTAAATGAATACTGTCAAAATTGACATTATTGATATTTTGTCAAAGTAATGTTTTATTAAATTATTTAAAAAAATTATTTTTAAAAAAATAAATAATTATAGTTTAATTTAAAATGTTCTATAATTTTCATTTATGGTATAATTAACATCAAATATATATATATATTACATAATTTTAATATTGAAACATTTGTTACCTTAGTTAAAATTAAAATAGAATAACTAAGGGTTACTTAAAATAATAATTTTTAAATTAATATACAAAATATTTCTAAAATTTATTTGTTTCTTACAAGATTATATCATCTAATTTTTTAAAATATGACATTTTTTAGGTTTTTGGATGGGGTCTTATATTTTATTAAATTATTATTTTTGGAGTTTTTAAAAGATCCACTTGCCTCAATTATAAAAGGGAACCTCCTACCTCACCTCTTAAATTCACTTTGTGACTTAAATATCGTTCATACCTTGAAATTTTCTTTCTATGCTTCCCTAATTATATTCTATTAGTTATTTTCTTCCTAAAAGTGCAACTCTAGTGCTTTATGACATGATTTAGATAGAGTATATCGAAGAAGAGAAATCACTTCTACAGATTCTTTCAAACTTCATTCTTCTTCTACTTCCTCTTCATGAGTTGTTTCATTATAAATTAATAACTATAGTAAAACCTATATATTAATATATTATTATGATTATGAAACAACAATATTTTATCTTCTAACCATCCTACCAAAAATTAAATCACCATGTGTACGTACATACGGCTTACTGTCTCCAGGTTATGGCGTAAACTGTTTTTCACCACCACCTAACATGGATAGTTATAGCGATTTAAATAATTTTAGTATGTTATTATTTTTAAATTATATGAATTATGGAAGTAATTATATATCAGTCACTTCCATGCTATTTCACAATTATGGGAATCATATCGTCGCTCGTGCATACGTACGACAAACCATCTCCACGACGCGATACTGGTTAAATCCATGTCCACCATTCATGTATGATTATATAAATGTATATAATGAATAAATGTGATATTTATTACCTTAATATAATAATTTAAATTATGTAACAATATCTTATTTACACTAATTGTTACTTTTATGTCAAAACATGCAATATAAAATAAATCAGTTAACACCAAAGGAAGAGTTATAATGAAATATTATTAAATGGGTGTTAATATGATCACATGTGATATCATAAATATAAATATTGTTCTGTAATAAGTTAATGAAATTATTTAAACCACTATACAAGAGTTTCATATATGTACAAATGAAGCCAAACCTGTGGTAATGGATTATTTTGTCTCACTTTTATTTCTTTGAGACATATGCCTGATACACCACCTTTTTTGTGGTGTTTATGCTTACCATAGATATTTTTATGATTATTATTATGAAGGTTATGATATTTACATATTAATATAATTTTCTTTGTTTTATAAGGCATACAATTCGACTGATTATAAATTGGTAAGGGATAATTTTGAAATCTCATTTTTATCTAAGATTGTTTATACGTATGTATTTATTGGGGTATATTTATCATTCACATCCATGTTTCCTAAATATTTAATATTATTTATATTATTCTACAAATTTTTAAATTAAATTTTAAAAAAAATTAATTTATATTAAACAGTATGAAAGGAATATTTGGTCATTGTTTTATATGAGTTACTTTTTGACTTATCCAACAAAAGTATGGGAAGAATGTTTTCTTTTAACTTATACAACATGAAGGGTTTTTAAATTTTCATAACATTATATTTCCATGAAGCATACATTACAAGATTGCATGATTATTTTCAATGAAATTATTTTATTTTAATATTGTGTGGCATTTTTAAAAAAGAAAAAAAAATTGAAGAAGAAAGGATATTTCCCTCAAGAATTAATTTCATGTATTCGATCAAAATTTCTTTCCATCTAAGATAGTATTATTTAATAAGGTTATGTTTTAATTATACTATCCATATTATTATTATGTTTTTATTATGTTTTTATGGAATGTTATTTATAAAATCTATTTGTTTTACATGGATTATGTTATAATGGAATTATGTTTAGGAAACCCATTTTATTCTTTCGGTTATGCTACGATGAATGATTTATGTTTTTGTGGAACATTTAAGAATGATTTAATTATGGGTTGGGTGAGACGTATATTTCCCTTCCATGCATTGGGTAAAGATTTATATCTCATTATATATATATTACTAGAACAAAAAGTAAATCTATTTCAAGAATATAGGGCAGGACTGAGAAGTGAAATAAGTTTAGTAATGGACATTGTCCGCTTTTAGGGTCTTGGTAATGAGCCTTGGCTAATATGGAAAGGATTTTCTATGCTTATGTGTTTTATCATATTCCATGTTTTATAACATTACTATTTATCATGTTTTATGATTCCTTTATGATTTATGCATCATGAAATGCCAATTTTAATTTCATAAATAAAGATTTTGATATATGTTAAATGTGGTATGGTTTTAAAAAGTTATGTTAATGTTTTTACATTCTTATGTTCTTGTTTTTACATTATTATGTTTATATTTTGTATGATATTTTCCATTATTTCCCTTACTATTAATTTGATCCCACCGTTTTCATATGTTTTCTTTTCCCTTGGATATAAATAAAGGTATTAGGTAGGAAAACTAAAATGGGAAGATCTTTATGGGAGATGATGAAGTTCCTTCACTAATTAGAATATTGTGTTCCCAATTTCCAAAGACACTAAACTAATATGGTCATTGCGTGTATATTTTTTTCATATATTAATTATTCCACAAAATTAATGTGATTTCTATATACTTCAAGATTGAGTCTCTACAGTTGGTATCGGAGAAAATATTTAGTTAGCCTTTAGAAACAATGATGATAAAACTTTAGTGAGATACTATGGTATAGGTCTATGGTATGTCAATGGATTTTATAAGGATGAGTCTTAATATAGGTTAAACTCCTTGATTAATGGTAATGGGAATGGATAATATAGGATTAAACCAATAGTGTTATAGATTTAAAGTAATTTCCCTTGATTTTTTTGTTTTTTCTAGTGTTATTATTGTCGCTCGTACTTTTTATTTTTAGGTTTTAGAAAATGGGTGGAAACAAGAGGATTCATGTTCATGGAGAATATGATAGACAATAAAATGATATTCCTCATGAGAAACCAAATAAAATGGGAGTTGGAGTGTGAAACATCCTTATTATGCCTAATTATAAAACTCATAATATGGTCAATAAACACAAAATTGGTGAGTTTCTTAACCCACCTAATAAGTGAAATATGTAGTTTCATGGTGATCACAGAAGAAATAAACCTAAATTTTTCTCATGTAAATCATGTAGGAATAGGCATTAAGGAGAATGTTTCAAAGGGAATAGAAGATGTTTTGGGTGTGGAAAATAAGGACTCAAATCCAATAATTGTAAAGGAAATGGTTTAGTTAACATTAAGTACAAGGATAGTGATATTACTAAGACATCAACGATGGTTAAATTTTTTAAATGTGGAATTTATGGGCATTATGAAAATATATTCCCTTTGTGAAATTCTTATGAATAGAATCAGCATGGTCGTATCAGTAGTATTTATGTTTTAGATAATGAAGAGACTATGAATGGAATATGAGATGGGAGAATTGTTGAGGAATAAAAACAATGAAGCTTGGTAAATTGTTTAATAATATAGGGGAATGATTGCATGTTTATCAAGAATAATATTGTATAAGTAATTTTATGCTATTATGGAATAAATAAACATTTAACGATTTTAACACTATTATTTTTCCTTAGGTATTTGAATGTATATAATGAATGGTATTGGTAACCCTAAAGATGGATTGGGGTAATAAGTTGAAAATGACATGATTAAGGGAAGGATAACCCTTAATATGAACACGATGATGAGATAATGATATGTTGGTTATGAATAATTAAATTATACGGTAATGATTTCCTTATAACTGATTAAGTATTTGTGGTTTTTTCTATCAGGGATGAAATTTGCAACTTTTTGGAATTAAGAATAATGAAACATGCATGTTTTCAGTATGGATATGTGGTAATTCAAGTTATTATCAAGATATTACATGATAAAGGTGTTGAAATGTTTGGATTGTGATAAAAAAATATCTACCTTATGATATATTGAAGATAAATTTTAAGCTGATTTAGTTCACCTCCTTCTAATGTTTTGTATTTTCAGCTTTTAGAAAGATTGGAAGGTTATCCATTTATGGAAATTATATGTTAATTCTCAAATTATGTTTGATAGATTAGAGTATTATCTCACTATAGACAGACATATTTATATTTTATAAATTCTGCCAACCATTTTTTGATAATGATAGATGGAATGAACTATCATTATATTTATAGATATCAAGATCTACAAACACTTCAGGAATGACACATTCAACATCATTTCATATAATAAGAGATGAAGTGAAAATTGATCAAGGCATAAGGAAAATATGATATTATACTTCATCAAGTATGTATTTATTGTCATTATTCTACTCTAGGGAAAGAATATTAAACCCAAAAAAATTATACATTATCACCTTCATTTCTATGGAATAAAATGGACCCTTAAATCATCACATATTTATGGTTTTCTGATTGTTAACTTTCTCCTAAACTTGTTCTCTATCACTCTCCATCAGAACATGATGGTTATATTTCTCTTATATATCTATTTTTACATATTACACCTATGTTATCCTATGTGGAAACCCAATTATGAGTGTCTTTGGATAATCATTATTTTTCTCACATTAATTTTTAAAAGGCATTTTTATTATTCATTTGTCTGATGTGGGTTTATATAAAATAACTTTTAATTTATTAATACTTTTATAACCAGGAAAATTTTTTATGGTGAAATTCATTTTAAGGGGGGTATAATATCCCCCCCCCCCCCCCCCGATATTTTTTATGAGATAGTTTTTTTAATTTCTTTGATGTCTTGTGTTATACGTTACACCAAGATAATCTTGTACTATACGCAACACTGGCTTAGCTTGTAGTATATACAACACTATGTTTGGCTTGTGTTACACCCAATTTCAAGTTATATTGATAGAATTAATTTCACAGAAGGCTGAGTTTAAGTGAACAACTAAATATTATTATGTTACCTTATAACCTATTCATTATAATGGATGGTATGATGAGTATTAACTTTCTTCTAAAAAACTATATAAATGAAAATAATTGAATTTATAAAATAATAAAATCATTCATGATGGATTTTATTAATGTCATTTATAAGTAATATATTAAATATAATGTTTAAAATTCATCTTACATGTTTTCTAGAAAGTATATAAGAACAAATTCAATTTTTCAGATAAAAGAAATATTTTTCAAAAAAATATGTTTTTGCATCTTTTTTATGCGCACCCTTTTTAAATCATGTTTTTTAAACTTTTATGTATTTTATTTTACAAAATAAAGATTTTATTTTGAATCAGGATATAAAAATTTACTTTTGATGAATTTTTTATAATTTTCTGTTAACTTTCATGTTTTGATGAATAGTAAAAATATACTAAATTTTAATTGAAAACAAATTTTTTCATTGAAATAATTTATGTGGATACATTTTATTATTAAATTGTATTAAAGTAAAAAATATAATATATTTTTTCATTTAATATAATTTTGGTCATTTTCATTAATGTGAACTTGAATTTTGATGTAAAAATATTTCAATTTTTTGCAGTGTTTTAACTTTTGAAAACATGTTTTTTATTCTGACAATGAGATTAATATTAAATTAATTACGGATACTTATATTTTATTAATTTTTAAAAATTGATTCCATATTTGGAATTAGTAGGTCTTAATTATGTAAATATATTTCTTTAATTTTTGGGAATTATGAATAGTAACTTCTGTAATTTTTTATTAATACAGTAAAAAGGTAAATTGGGTAATTAAGGGTAAATATTATATTATAAAATTATTATAAAAATTCTACTAATCAGATTTTATGAGTTATTTTAGACATAAAATCCTTGGGCTAAAATTATACCCTTTGGAAGCTACTTGGATGAGATAAGAACATTTAATATATTTTATTTAATGAAAGGTTAAATATGACTTACTCAAATTTAAATAAATTAGTCATTTAAAAAAGGTTATACAGAAACTAAATGCGACTATAAATACTCATTTCAAAGGTAATTTTTTTCATTATCCTGGTAATTTATTTTTAATTTTTAGGAAATAAATACTTACATTAATAAAATATTTATTAATGATACATAAATTATTTAATTGATGTAGAATCAATTAAATAATTTTTATTAAAATGATAATAAACATTAAAATAAGAAACACTTTCTCAAATCATACTAGTTAGTTTTATCTTGACCCTAATCATAGAAGGTTTGATTTATTAACCATTTAGAGCCTTATATAAGATATCACGACACTAATATTTTGTTATTTAAAGTGATGTTAAAGTTGTCACATTCATGTTTGAATACAAATAAAATTTTTAATGTAGGATATTATAGAAGATATATTTTACTATAAGTATTTTGATTAAATATAGAGGATTTATCTTCATCTTCATATTTCATTTTTAATTTTTACCAAACAAATAAGTATATTTAATATTTACACAAAACTGATGTAGTAACTATTTTATTAATGGAAATATCATATTGATGTCATTACAAATACTAAAATAAATATAATTTGGGATAGTTATTTTATCCAACTGATTTTATAGATTACCTTTACCCCTTATAGATATAATAAAATCTTTTTCTCAAGGTTAACATCTTATCTTGATATTTTTAAAAATCTATTAAATGAATAGTTTCAAAATTGACACTATTGATATTTTTTCCAAGTAATATTTTATTAAATTATTTAAAAATCATAAAATATTTTCAAAAATATAAAAAAGTTATGTTTTACTTTAAAATATTCTATTATGTTCATTTATGGTCTAATTGTAATCAATTTGTAAAGATAACACTGTTTCAATAATGAAACATTTGTTACCTTAGTTAAAAATAAAATAGAACAACTAAGGGTTGATAAATTGTCTAAAATTTATTGGTTTATTAAAACCTTATCTAATATAATCATTGAAAATATTACATTTTTTAGGTTTTTTATGGGGTTATATTTTATATTAAATTAATATTTATGGAATTTCCAAAAGTGCGCCATACCTCAATTATAAAATGGAGCCTCCTCCCTCAACTATTCACTTAACATTGAGCCTTAAAGCTCATCAGTCCCAGAAAATTTTCTTTTCTAATCTTCCATAGATACATTGTCATTTTTTTCTACTTCAAAGACCATCTCTAGTGCTTTATGAGAATATATAGAGGTACAACTTTGAAGAATTGTTAATCTCCTCTACTGATTGATTCAAAACAATTTCTTTTTCTAATTAATCTTCTTGAATTTTTTCATTATAAAATGATAACTCTAGTATCACTTATATACATTACTTTTATTATGATTATGAAACAACCATATTCCATCTTGTATCAATCTTATGAAAAATAAATTCATCACGCATGTGTACGTACGACTTACTGCCTCCACGCCGTGGGGTAATCTTTTTTCCACCACCACATTTCATTGATTGATGTAATGAGTGAAATAATACCTATATGGGATTTTTTTAACATGAAATTTATTATTTAAAAAATTATATACCATTCACTTCTATAATTTTTCACAATTATGGGAATGATATCATTGCTTATGTTTATGTATGACCTACCATCTCCACAACACGATACGATTCATACCCATGTAAACCATTCATGTTTTATTATATAAATTTTTGTAATGAATCAATATGATATATATTATTTTAATATAATTATTTAAATTATTAAACCATATTTTACTTATAGTAATTGGGAAATATATGAAAATACATGCAAGGGAAAATATAGCAGTTAACACCAAAAGAAGAGTAATAATGAAATATTATTAAATGGGTGTTAATATGATCACATGTGATATCATAAATTTAAATATAGTTGTGTAATAATTTAATGACATTATTTAAACCATTATACAAGAGTTTTTTATATGTACAAATGAATCTAGACTTAATGTAAGGGATTATTTTGTATCACTTTTATTTCTTTGAGGGCATATGCCTTATACACCACCTATTTCTTTTGTTTTGTGTTTATAATATCCATTAATGTTTTTATGATTATTATTATGAATGTTATTATATTTTCATATGAATATTTTTTTATTTTATGTGGAGTATTATTCAACCGATTATAAATTGGTAAAAGATAATTTTATAATCTCATTATTATCTAAGATTGTTTATACATACATATTTACTACCATATATTTTTCATCCACATCCATGTTTCCTAAATATGTAATATTATTTCCATTATTCTACAAATTTTTAAATTCAATTTTACCCATTGGTTAATATTTATTAAATGGTATAAAAGGAATATTTTATCGAATTTTGATACGAGGTACACTTTGATTTATCTGACAAAAGTATGAGAAGTTTTTTTTCTTTTAACTTATATAGCGTGATGGTTTTTTATGTTTTAATATAACTATATTTTTTTGAATCTTACTTCACAATATTTAATGGTTATTTTCAATGAAATTTTTTATTTTAAATTTGTGTATAATTTTGAGAGAATAAAATGTTTTTCAAGAAGAAAGGATATTTTCTTCAAGAATTAATTTCAATTGTTCAATAAAATGTGTTCCATATAAGATGGAATTATTTAATAGGGATATGTTTAAAGTGTACTCTACCTATAATTATTATGGTTTTATTATTTTTTGATGGAGTTTTATTAATGAAATCTATTTTTTACAAGGATTATGTTATGATGGAATAATGTTAAAGAAACCCATTTTATTTATTGGATTATGCTATGTTGAATGATTTGTGTTTTTTTAAACATGTAAGAATGATTTCATAATGATGTGGGTGGGACCTATGTCTATCTAAAATTCATTAGGTAAGGATGTATATCTAATTAGATAGACAGGACAAGAACATATAGTAAATCTTTTCCTGTAATGCAGGGATGGAACAAAGAGTGAACTCGGTTCAGTAATGGACTTTGTCCACTATAATGGTCTTGGAAATGAGCCTTGGATGATATGGAATGATTTTCTATACTTATTTTTTTCCACAATTTTATGTCTTATGACAATACTATTTCCTCATGGTTCATGATTCCTTTATGATTTATGCATTATGAACTTTCAAGGTTTATTTCATGAAGTAAGATTTTGATATATGTTAAATGTGATATGGTTTTAAAACTTTATGTTCATGTTTTTACATTCTTATATTCATGTTTTTACATTATTATGTTCTTGTTTTGTATGTTAGTTTCCATGATTTTCCTTACTAAACATTTGAGATCACCATTTTTATATGTTTTATTTTCCCCAATATATAAAAAAGGTATTAGGTAGGAAAACTAAAAGGGGAAGATCTTTATGGGAGTTATTGAATATCATTCAACAATTAGAATAAGGTGTTCTCTATTTCCAAAGACACTAAAATTATATGGTATTTTGGAATCTATTTGTGCCATGTATTAAGTATTCCACAAAAGTAATGTAATGTACATGTACGTCAATATTGGGTATCTACATGGGGAAACAATTTCTATGATAACTGAAGCCTCTAAGTCTTGGTGGTCCATGTCCCTTATGGTAATGACCTCCTTCTGCTAATACCAAGTTAAGATGGTGTCCATCACCCTCTTCAATATAATTTACAATGGCGATATGGTGAATGGGATGCCAATAGCCATAGTCACAGTGGATGTTGTGGAAGAGGTGGTGTCATGAAGGATTTACACATTAATATTTCTCCTACCCCTATATCTATGGGTGTTGGGTGGTTGGTTTCATGTAACTCTGATCCTGCAGAGCAGTTGGATTCAACTATTAGTACAGATACATGGAATGCAATGCCTAATGCCCCAGCATTATCCAATATTCTAGGGATTAAGAGAGAGATCCACGCTGACAATGTTATAGACTGGTAATTCCAACATTTAACTACTCCAATTAATGGTGAGTTCCATGCCAGGCTAATATATTCTTAGTAGGTCTTGGAACCAAGTATCTATATCTAGAGATTTCCTAATCTACTGATGTCTCATATGTTATTATTTCCCATGTTTAAGAGAATATTTTCACGTCGAGTTCACTATTTCTATTGGTGAAGCCTAATTCCAGCAACATCTGATTCATATACCTGATCGAATGACCAACATGAAAAAACACAATAGTTGAAGGAGAAAATATTCACATAGGTTTCACAAATTCTATTTCTAACACTTTCTTTAGGGACACCTCCACACCTGTTAATTTTTGTTGGTGTGATTTTTACCCCACATTCCCAATTTCAAATAGTTATTAGATATCATCAGTTTCATCGGCGATGTTTTCTCCAAGATCAAAATAGGATTATGGGATTTTGGTTCCTCATTTCATGGATTCCTCTGTTAAAATCATCTCCTACTTTAGGTAACCCTCATAGAGTAAATTCATGTTCCTATAACTCATTCCATGTGTCATTTCTTTGTAGATTTCGGTTAATTACACTACTTTGGTCTGTACATTTTGGTGGGTATTGATAGGGTATTACCCATAAATCCAAAGAGTAGTCACATTGGGCATCGCTATCATGTCAGGAAACTAGTTACATTGGCCAAATGTATTCATCCTATTAGGAGGGAATCTCATGGAGAAATCTTTGGAGTGGGACCCAAGACATATCTTGTAGATCAAGATGTATCTTATGCTGAAGGAATATATCTTCCTAGGAATACACCTCAGGTATCCCATGTTTTTCATGAGGTTGACGACACCATAGTCACATATCTTCCAAGGCTTTCACCTTAGGAATCCCATGATTTTCATGAGGTGTATATTTGGGGTCATATGTTTAATGTCTTGTAAAGATGGAAGGTTGAATAGAATGCCTCAAAGATCTGAATCAAGGAAGTATGTCCCTAGGAGGGACAATGTCACACCGTGAAGGTGGATCGATAAGAACTCCCTATGAGAAATCATCTGGAATGTGTGTCCCACAAATAGACAATGTCACACCGTGAAGGTGGATGAAATATAACACTATGTGGCAGCGGATCCAGGAGGAGTTTCCTATAAACAAAAGATGTCATACCATATAGGTTGATCAGAATACCCTTGGAGGTGGATCATGGGGTTATAACCCTAGGAGAGATAAGCTCAAAGGTTTACTAATAGATGGATATAAACTCTCTGTAGAGACGGATTCAGGATTTTTTTCATTTAATAAGAACATGTGACACATTAAAGGTTGATCGAAACACATTGTGAGGTGGATCAGGGAGGTACAACCATAGGAGGGAGAATATTGGAATACCATTGGTAGGTATTGAACCTAAGAGAGTTATCCTATGTTCCATTCCTATAAGGAATTTATCAAAACCCATGTAGTTTGATGTCGTAGTTTAAGGTCATGTGATAGGACTGGTTTATATAGTTAAACTTCATGTGGTAAGGACACACATGTTGTGAATAGAGAATCTATGAGGAATTGTGTGAGGATTATGCATGTAAGACTCTCTTTTCAATAGGATTTCTCTTGGTCGGAGAGTGTGGGGATTACACATTGAATATTACTAAGGTACTTAGAATATATGTGGTCTCCCGGGTGAAGGTAATGATCTTACCAGGGATGTGTCCTAGAGAAAATCTGGGTGGATCTGAATATTGGGTATGGACCACAAGGAGGCTTCCTACATATCCTAGTTAGTTGGGAATTAAGTCCAACATAGTTTTAAATGGGGTGGGGATTATACCTAAGTAGGATGAGTAAAGGAACATGTGGTTTGGGATTATGCATCGATGTATCCAAATGAGGATGAGTATGTTTTTTTATATTACACTTAGGGGGATTCCAATTAGAGTTGAGTTTGGGGATTATATATTTAGAGAACGGTCATGGTGGATATTTGGTGGATGTAATTGTTTCTAAAAACCTCTATTCCCAATTTTTTTCATTCTTGGTTTGAGAAAAAAGATAAAGCAATAAGCCTAACACTAATGTTGTGAAAGAAGCATCAATAAGAGATGGTGTAAGGATTATTCATGTTGAAGCTACCTGAGGAGGATTTAATTCCAAGCGAAGTGGATCTCATTCCCTATGTGGCTAGGCGGTGTGGATACCAACCCTTTCCAATCACACATTGAGAATCTTGTGGTTATTTCATAG
This sequence comes from Viscum album, assembly GCA_963277665.1. Lineage (NCBI taxonomy): Eukaryota > Viridiplantae > Streptophyta > Magnoliopsida > Santalales > Viscaceae > Viscum > Viscum album. The sequence goes on from OY728126.1 coordinate 751,687,666, forward strand.
GGTAGGGTCACAATTTAACATCATGTGTTGATGTCACTAAGTCTATGAAGTTTTACATCATACAGCTCGAACACGATGGATTCACTTCTCAACCCTTGTCATTACATGAGAATAGCTCATGCACCCTTGGGAGGTTAATGTCTTTAGAAATTCTAGTTTATAACGATGGGGATGATTGTTCAATCACAGGGTCCATGTTAGCATTAATATGATGACAAGAAATAAGAATTATCATACTCATTATGATATTCCAGAGGTATGTTAATTAGTGCATAAGATACATCATGTGAGGGATAATGAAATTTTTGTGCATAATTTCTAGAGGGGTGCATGAAAGATGTGTGTGCATAGTATGGGTGTTTCGCCCAAAGGTTGCTCAAGCATAGAGATCTAACACAAGGGATATCCATTGGGCTTCAAATAAGTAGTTTAGGAAAGTTTAGGGCTTGTGTGCAAAGGAAGGTTCACACATAGGAAGATACATTGCGCACACCTGACTTGGGATGAAAATATTTTTTCAATGTTTAGTCAACTATGAGCCCATCTAGTTGTGGTCCTGCATGGAACCTTTTGGGAAGAATTTATACCATGGTTTTTTCATGAATTTTCAATTTCTATTATGATTGGTATTACAAACAACAGTGTGATTCCTCACCTTCTAGTGATTCACCCCCGAAAAAAGGGGTGGGGAGCTTCAATTTATATCTAAAATATTCAGTGATGGGCATGCAAGATTCGATTCATGAAAGAGATATTCTACGTAGCTTCATCCATTTCTATAGTGGCCATTCACAAAAGTAATTGGTTTGATGTATCCTTTTTCATAGAAGTGGTCTGTGTGTGGATGGGGATTCTTACATGAAATGCTAATATCTTGTGTATTTTTTCCTTAACTGTCTGAGTGATATTTGGTGAATTAATGAGAAATATCATCATATTTGATGTGCAAGGAATTTTCACTTAGATTTTTATCTTGGTTACACACATTAATACTTGTTCCCACCACCCTTTTTATTTATGGAGTGGACCGTTGAGTTAGATTATTGTTTCATTTTTCACTAAGTTTTTCATGTGTAGATTTAGTAGGAATTTCAGTTCCAACAATAAAACCATATATTCTATCTTTTATGAAATGGGGTTTTAGGAATTATTATAGTATGAAATAATATTATTATATATTCTTACATATTTAATTTATAAAATATAATAATTATATATATGGAGGTTCTTTTAGGAAACAGGAGGGTATGCATTTTTCCTTATTTAAAAGGATCATACGGTAAAACATATAGATGCAAAAATGGTCTAAGGAAATGATGAGATAGAAAAGTGGTTGATTAATGTTTTGGAGTATGATTTTTTCCACATTCTCATAGTATATGAGTTTTATAGAGTTATCTCAATATCATTTGAAGATATATATGAGGTATATATACCAGTTAATGGAAAACAAGCCAAAAATGATGTATTGGGGACACCAATAACACTTTATTATGACCCTGACCCTAGTGGAAAATGATTGATTAATATTAAGTCACATGACTCATAGACTACTGTGGGTGGTCAGTAACTAAGTGGTAATTGAGTTTTATTTGGTAATATAACAAAGGATAGGGTTTAGGTTCATAGTTACAATAACAAAAAATGATTCCACATAAGGGTAAGCTACCTAGTAGAAGAGTTGTAGTTGAGGTTCGTGAATATTTTTTAGAGTAGAGATGATATTTGTTGATAGAAGTGTGGGTTACTTAGAATGTTCTGTTGTACCTCTCGTACCCCTCATGGTTTAATTTTCATGATCACAATCACTCTCTTTTTTATCTAATCTTGTTTTAAGTGTTTTTGGATGATAGGCATGATTTCAGGTGGCCAAGGAATTGGGCCAAGAAAGCAAGAAGCCAAAGTGGACTGATTTTCAGTCCACCGGCCAACCGGTGGCTTCACCACCGGCCAGCCGATGGAACCCAGACAGAAGGCTGAGCCACTGCCTCAGCACCGGCCAACCGGTGGCCTCAGCACCGGCCAGCCGGTGGCCTCCTCACCGGCCAGCCGGTGGAGCTTGGGCAGAATTGATCTCCATTTTCAAAGCACCGGCCAACCGGTGGCCTAGCACCGGTCAGCCGGTGGAGCCAGTCAAACTAGCCGTTGGGCTTTGACCAGGCTTGTCCACTTGACTCCCAACGGCTCCGAAGCCTTTTCCAATGGCTCCGAAGACCTCCAAAGGCCATATGAGGGTTCCCCCTCTATAAATAGAGGACTAGGAAGCCCCGGAATACTAGCGAAACATACGGAAGCCCACGGGACACATTTTACATCATTTGGCAAACCTCCGGCGGATTGTTTCAAGGAACCCCACTTGCTCCATCTCATTTCCACATCCAAGGAGCACCACCAAAGAAGCTTGGGAGCGCTCTTCATCAACTCCTTCAATCCATTGGTGCCCAAGACTTCTCCACATTACGGTTTTTCTTGTTTTATATTTTTTAGCATCATTTTGGGTTTGTGCCTACAAACCCCCAACTCTTTCTCGCATCCTCTCTTTTGGGTTTTCACACCACATTCAAGGTGTGAAGAGGTTAGTCAAGCCTTTCCTTTTAAAAGGCTTGAATCATAGGTGAGCTAGCCTTCACCTGTAAGAAGGATAGTGGGTTCTTGCTCAACCATTAAAAGCAAGTGGGTTCTTGCTCAACCATTAAAAGAAAGCTGTAATAGGTTCTAGACTAACCTTAAAGTCTAGTGGGTTTCTTGCTAAAACCATTAAAAAGCTAGCGGTAGTAAATCTCTCAACGGTTGAGTTTGGAGTGGAGACGTAGGCTTGGGTTTAAGCCGAACTCCGTTATCAATTGTGTGTCTTGCCTCTTTTATTTCCGCTGCACTTTTAACTTTGATTTTAAATTGTTAATTATTTTTTAAAAGGCAATTCACCCCCCCTCTTTCCATCACTTCCTTTTTTCTCCGCCCATCAATTGGTATCAGAGGAAAATTTGAGTAATACCCTAACCGGTTTCAAATTCAAGATCCATTGTGATGGCATCAACCTCTTTAGCCCCCGAAGTCTATTCTTTGGGTCGTGCTCCATTCTTTGATGGAACCGACTATACCTATTGGAAAACCCGCATGACCACTTTTCTTAGAAGCATTGGTTATCCCATTTATAAAATTGTCATGCATGGTTATTCTCTCTCCTCTCCCGATGAATCCAAATGGACCCAAGCCGATATTAAAAATTTCGAGCTTGATGGCAAAGCCATGAACGCTCTTCATTGCGGCCTTGATCGTAATGAGTTCAATCGAGTTTCCACATGCACCTCATCACATGAAATCTGGAAACTATTGGAGGTTACCCATGAGGGGACCAACAAAGTCAAGGATACTCGATTGGACATGTATCGTCAAGATTTTGAGTCTTTTACTATGCACACACATGAAAATATTACTGAAATGTTTACTCGATTTACTGACGTTTGCAATGGTAGAAAATCTCTTGGAGATAATATTTCAGCAGAGACGATGGTCAAGAAGATCCTTTGGATCCTTCCAAGCTCATGGGCTCCAAAAGTGACGGCAATTCAAGAAGCGAAGGACATCAAGAACATGCCGGTCGAAGAGCTCATCGGATCCCTCATGACCTATGAAATCACCATGAGGAGGCAAGCTGAAAAAGAAGGAAAACCGATCAAAGTTCCAAAGAACATCGCATTCAAGGTTCAACAAGAATAAAACTCCTCCTCCTCCTCTTCTTCCTCTTCAAGCGGCGATTCCGAAATGGAGAATCTTGCCCGCAAGATGCACAAATTCATGAAGAAGCACAAGAAGAAGAAATCCCGCAAGGCTCGAAAGGAAAAACCCAACGAAAAATCCGAGCCCGAGGTAACATGTTACGGGTGTGGCAAGAAAGGCCATTACAAGACCGATTGTCCACTCAAAAAGAAAAAGGCCAAGCAAAAAGAAAAGAAGAAGGCATTCAAGGCCACATGAAGTGATAGCTCCTCATCCTCCTCCTCCTCCTCAAGTGACAACGGGACGAAATGCCTAATGGAATTTCATGAGGTAACCTCTTCCGACTCCTCTTCCTCTAGTTCCTCAAATTCTTTTAATCATTTATCCTACGAGGATCTCCAACATGCTAGAGATCAATTGGAGGAAGGTTTTCACGAACTTTCTTCCAAATTTGTTGCTTTAAAAAAGAATTTCAAAAAAAATTCTTCCGAAAAGGAACAACTTCTCAAAGAGAAGGAAGACTTGACCCTTAAGGTCCAAAACCTTCCCGATGTTGATTCTATGGAATCAACAATCAAGGATTTGAAGGAATACCTTGCCAAGTTCACCCAAGGTGAACAAAATTTGACCAAATTGCTTGGTTCCCAACGCGTATCTAGAACCACCGAAGGACTTGGCTATTCCAAGCAAGCTTCCTCTTCCCATGCTCCAACTATTTTTGTATGGGGGAGCTCTCAATTTAAATTTTGTAATTATTGCAAAAAACCCGGGCACTTAATCTATGAGTGCAATTGAAAAAATGCCCAGTATGGAAGGCCCAAAACCATTTTCTTAAATGATGAATTTTATAGGAGAAGACCCGCCACTAGACAAGTGTGGATTGAAAAATCCCTTTTAGCAAGTCTTACTGGACCAAAATTTGTCTCGGTTCCAAAATCCTCTCCCCGGTGATTTGTTGTTTTTATTTAAGGGGGAGTTAGGATTGTTTAAGCCTTTTAAACTTTCAATTCAAAACTTTCAATTCAAAAATTTCAATTCATAACTTTCAATTCAAAAATTTCAATTCAAAAATTTCAATTCAAAACTTTCAATTCAAAAATTTCAATTCAAAACTTTCAATTCAAAACTTTCAATTCAAAAGTTTCAATTAAAGTTTCAATTAAACATTCAATTCAAATTTCAAAAATTTCAATTGATTTAAAAACTCTATCTTGTTTTTCAATCGTTTCCCTCAATCAAGTTTTATGCCCCGTGCTATTTTGATAATCACAAAGGGGGAGAAATTCTTGGTTGATTGGGGGAGAAATCTTTCTCTCATGATTTAAAGGATAAATTGGAAAGTAAACAATTTTAAAGCATGTCTTTCATTTCATTTTTACATTGTTTGTTTTGGTGATTGTGATCATCAAAATAGGGGGAGATTGTTGTACCTCTCGTACCCCTCGTGGTTTAATTTTCATGATCACAATCACTCTCTTTTTTATCTAATCTTGTTTTAAGTGTTTTTGGATGATAGGCATGATTTCAGGTGGCCAAGGAATTGGGCCAAGAAAGCAAGAAGCCAAAGTGGACTGATTTTCAGTCCACCGGCCAACCGGTGGCTTCACCACCGGCCAGCCGATGGAACCCAGACAGAAGGCTGAGCCACTGCCTTAGCACCGACCAACCGGTGGCCTCAGCACCGGCCAGCCGGTGGCACCCAGCCAGAACAGTGTCAGCCACTGCCTCAGCACCGGCCAACTGGTGGCCTCCTCACCGGCCAGCCGGTGGAGCTTGGGCAGAATTGATCTCCATTTTCAAAGCACCGGCCAACCGGAGGCCTAGCACCGGTTAGCCGGTGGAGCCAGTCAAACTAGCCGTTGGGCTTTGACCAGGCTTGTCCACTTGACTCCCAACGGCTCCGAAGCCTTTTCCAACGGCTCCGAAGACCTCCAAAGGCCATATGAGGGTTCCCCCTCTATAAATAAAGGACTAGGAAGCCCCAGAATACTAGCGAAACATACGGAAGCCCACGGGACACATTTTACATCATTTGGCAAACCTCCGGCGGATTGCTTCAAGGAACCCCACTTGCTCCATCTCATTTCCACATCCAAGGAGCACCACCAAAGAAGCTTGGGAGCGCTCTTAATCAACTCCTTCAATCCATTAGCGCCCAAGACTTCTCCACATTACGTTTTTTCTTGTTTTATCTTTTTGAGCATCATTTTGGGTTTGTGCCTACAAACCCCCAACTCTTTCTCGCATCCTCTCTTTTGGGTTTTCACACCACCTTCAAGGTGTGAAGAGGTTAGTCAAGCCTTTCCTTTTAAAAGGCTTGAATCATAGGTGAGCTAGCCTTCACCTGTAAAAAGGCTAGTGGGTTCTTGCTCAACCATTAAAAGCAAGTGGGTTCTTGATCAACCATTAAAAGCAAGCTGTAATAGGTTCCAGACTAACCTTAAAGTCTAGTGGGTTTCTTGCTAAAACCATTAAAAAGCAAGCGGTAGTAAATCTCTCAACGGTTGAGTTGGGAGCGGAGACGTAGGCTTTGGTTTAAGCCGAACTCCGTTATCAATTGTGTGTCTTGCCTCTTTTATTTCCGCTGCACTTTTAACTTTGATTTTAAATTGTTAATTATTTTTTAAAAGGCAATTCACCCCCCCCCTCTTGCCATCACTTCCTTTTTTCTCCGCCCATCATGTTCATGTTCTATATTATTTACATAACCTATTTTATTATAATTATTTTATATATGTTCTTTTATTATATTATTTTGACATATATGGTACACCACATAGGGATATGTGTGTAGATATTTACTAAAAAATTAAATATTTACAAACCATAGGTAAAATAGAATGAAATAATAAGATAATTTATAATATATAATATCATATTGGTTATATATAGAAATGTATTTGTATTTATTATTATATACATAGAAAATTTTTACATAATTTTAGGCAAGGAATTATTGGTTTTGTTTGAATACCATTTTGAGTACTACTAAAAAATTAATTTTTCTATTTTTAACGGTTTTCCTAAATGTTCATAGAAGAATTTTAAATTTGGTTAATTTATGTAGGGACATATTTATGAAATTTGGTATTATTCTCTACTTATATATAAATTATTAAACCCAATGTAGTTGATGTAATTATGAAGATATTATTTTTCCCAACTATATAATATTTCTCTAATATTTTTCTAAATGATATTTTTCTATTATCTCTGATAAAGGAATATTTATTCATGATAAATAACTTCTATATAATAAAAAATATTTACATCTTACAATATCTTATATATCTAAGAGTTTAAGATTATGTTGAAGCTATAGGATTTGATAGTATTTATATTGCTAATTTACTCAGTGTTGGGTACTTAGGTATTACTTGTTTAAAAGGTTAATAATTTTATTAAATTGTGAATTAATTATCTAAATTTAAATTATTTAACCCTGAGAGACAATTGTGGTATCAGAAAAATTTGTGAAGGATAAAATTATAGGATATTGTTGAGATGAAATTTTGATATTACTACATACACTTTTAGTGTCTCTTGATATTTTTCGCATAAATAATCCCTAGTTTAATTTCAATGAATTTATTATTGGGATATATCATTAACCATATAATCTTTCATTTGTGGTATGTTTTGATTGTATAAAATTATATTTCAAATCATCAGAGTAATATAGATATCATTTTGAGATCATATTGGATACATTATGAAATCCTAAAAATTATGACAATCTTCCAAAGTTCATCTTATTGATCTCAGAAGAAAAAAAATCTAGTCCTTGTGGTGGAAACGTACTCAATATTTTTGGATCATGATGAAGTTACCATGTAATAATATTATTTATTTTTAATGTCTCAATATGTGTTTAGTGATGTTGATGATGAATCATATAGGATTTTTATAAATTAAATCCTCAAAAATATGTGTGTTGATTGAGGGTAACCTGATATTAATTATTAAATACATGTGTTAGTTGTATTTGGAAACACATTATTAACAATAACGAAGAAAATTAAATACATGTTTAGAATACCATTAAAAAATATATTACTTTTTCTTGAATAATATTTGAGTAAATATTTTTGTAACTAATGGAAAAAAATTACCTGGCCTAACACATTAATTTTATAATAACACATACTATTTTACTAGTTTTTGGTGTTTATGTTTTGAGTTAGACAAAAAATTTCATTGTACTATCTAGCTTACCAATATTCTTAGGAAAATCCCAGGCCAAGATTAAGAAAATCCTTCCTTGAACAGAAGAGGAAGATGTCTATAAATAAACCAAGACATTAACCAGACAAGCCTATCACATGGATAGCATGAATGAAAAGTGTATGGGAGTGAATATAATCATGTACATGAGGTAATGAGTTAGCACATGGTGGAATGACCAATGATCATAGTGTCGAAATATTTTGGTGTGCTGACCTTGGTTCCATAGGTGAGTGGTGTTTGAGGTTTGTAATATTAATTAGAGTCTATCAAATGTGATGATCGATTTGGGATGGAGAATTATTTGGGTATTTTACTTTGCATTAAAATTTTTGGATTAGACGAGGGAGTGTTGTGTGTCATAATGAATGAAATTTTTTACTACATATTGAATCATCTTCTTCCCTATATAACCCTAGCACTAGATTTATGACAAGTGATTATTTATGATAGATTAAGCTACACCATTAACAACTCTACTCTACTATATGAGAAACCGAAAGCTGTTGTAAGAATATTCCAACCTATCATGAGTATTATTTATTGTTCGTATGAAGAATTATGAATCAATCATTTTTTTCCTACTAAAAAATGAGTGATCTACTATATGAGGATTTGACATGAGTGCAGTTATTGATCAAACTTACACATTATGTAACCTATAGTGAACTTCATACGGTAAGAAAATTGACCATGTCTATTGGGAAGGATTGATTGTGTGTTCATCAAAGCTATACTGAGTTCGAATGAAAGCTAATGTGATGAGAGATGAGATATGTTGCATCTGCAAGAGCCTTTATAGTAGTATAATGATTGGCCAGGAGCATTAGAAAACAACATAATCGTCAAACATAAGTCGAAAATTCCAATGATATCTTCTTTCTAAAAAATATATCATTCATATATGGGATTGTGCGTGAATAAGATAATAAACTAAAAATTATACTTCTAAAAGTGATGAAATGAAGATATTAATATATATGAGGAAGGCCATGCAAAAAATATTATTACATGGGATGAGGATCACGTAACATATTTATTTGAAGAATAAATGAGTTTTTTATTCTATGTTTTTCTAAAGATTCAAATCTTTTTTGTAAATCCATGAAAAATTCATGCATGAAGATTAATAAGTATGGTTTGTGAGAAGAGGTTAAGTAGTGAATAAGGTAGTTCATATTTTCATGAAATGATTGCGATGATATCATGAATACGTGGATAATATTTCAAATAGTTTTGATGCTAAAAAAATATAGTAAAGTCATCCATGTCATTATAGAAGTTATGAGGAATTTTTGAATATTGCATAGAGGTAATATCATACCTAATTAAAGTTCAAAAAATAAAATACTGAAATTTGAATTTTTTAGGATTTCATGAAAAATAAAAATCAATAATTAATATTTCATGATGTGAACACACCCTAAATTATTTTTTGATTTATTTGAGGGGAATTGAGGAAGTTCCTATGACCCAATCCAGTCATGAATTTAAATAAGTTTATTTGAGTTATTTAAAACTGAAAAAGTTTTTCAATTTTAAAGATGAATATTTGATTGTTGTGTTTTAAGGAAAAAAATAAAAAAATATTTACTCAATTTAAATTTCTTTTAATTCCAATAATCTTGTTAAATTTTGAATTATCCAAAATCTTGATATTTCAAAATAATTAGAAATGAAAATAGTTTTTAATCTTCTATTTCTCTATTATTGTTGAAGGAATGTATCAAAGGATATATATATGATTGTGATCTCATAAAAATTTTCCAATAAAATTATGAGGGAGAAAAAAAATAATTATTGTAGAGAGAAACTGATTCGATTCCAAGATTCACTTATAGGGATACTCCTAAGTATTATAAGATAAGGAGATTTGAAAACTCATTAGATCTAGAATATTGTTTAAGAGTAAAAGTTCTTTTCTTATAAACTATTAATATTATTAAAGAACCATTCATGAGTATATCATTTCTAGTGAACTTGTTGAAGAATATTATTCATAAATGGTGCATAATAAATGATGAGATAAAATGAGATCTCTATAATTATGGATCAAATTAAACAGATTGATGAATGGAGAGTATAAACAATAAAGGAGTGAGGATTTATAGTTTTGGGGTATGAACAATTAGTAGAGAAGAGTTTGTGTCTAGGTAGGATAACAAGACCCAATTAGTGGATGGAATACTGGGGAGTATATTCTGATTTCAATAAAGATATGTTATTGGGGGTATAATCAATCGCACTCATATTGAATTATGATACTATTGTAATTGATAATAATATTGATATATAGAATCCATGTTGGGGAATTAAACCAACATTGTAAAGAGTATGATTTTATACTAAAAATCATAAATAATTTGTGTCTATATCTATAATTTATTTACTATAATAAATGTGAGGTTATGATAATTCACATTGTGAATAAAAAATTTAACCAATACTGAAGCATGAATATAAAAGGTGAAGAATTCTTTAAATAATGGTCCACTGATTCAACCCCTATAAATGATACATAACTAGTCCTTGGGATCTATAGTTGGTGTATGTGCATACATGTTCCTATTGAAATAGTGGGTTCCTTAGACCCAACTATTCAGTGATTTTGATTACCATATTGTGTATACAGTTATCTATACATGTTGTCATCTTACTATTATAGTGTAGACATTTCTTCATCCACTATTGAAATGGTAATGTCCAAATATTAATTATCGTATCGAAAGGTTATAGCAGATCTTGGGCTATAATGATAACTCATAGATACTATGACCTTAATCTTAAACTACGGTTCTATGGTCTAGATTCATATTACTGGTTGGACATAGTAGATGTTTGACTATCAGGTGTTGGGGGGCTCATAAGCTTTGAGACTTCTTCTCATGAAGTTCGCACATGGTGATCTCTTGTAGTGAGATCATGAGGACAGACCCACCAATGGGAACACCACATGTTTTCTGGTGACATTGGATGTTCCTATTTACGATCCTGAGTAATGATATCTTGACTTGAGATCATTTCCAGTGTATGTCATTTGATCGTGTACTTTGATGAAATAAGAAAACCATGATGACGAAATCGTTGCAAGTTAGTTTGTGTTGGGTGCATCATTGGTTCCATGAAACTGGTTGAATGGTCAATAAAGGATTTGTCTCTTTTGGGTTATGTAAGTTATATATCTCGGTCCATGTTGATTAGGATGGTAATATCTTCATAAGACCAAGGCCATGATTGTTGAAAGTAAATTCATCCAGTTAGATCAACGAATAATAAAGCAAGAAAAAGGGTGATGACACTGCTGTGCATCCCGTTTTATGAGATATTAAAGACAAAGAGATTATATTAAACAATACATGTTCGTAGGTTGGTTGTCACTAATATGACAATTCTTATATCTTTAGGGGCCATGATTGGTTGCTAGAACCTGCTCTTGGTCTGTGAATACTATTCACTGCTATCGAGATAAGGGCCTAGAGGGTCACACACAATAACATATTCAAGAATCATCCTTATTGAGTAAAATATTAGTTTTGGACATGGTGGGCCCACCATTGGAGTTCAGGATTTGTCCAAGGTTAAACGATCACCAATTAAAAAATAATGTCATATTATTCAAGTTATTAATAATGGGAATTGGATTACTTATTAATTATATTTGAAAGTATTAATGTAAATACATGAAAATATTAATTGATGAAAATTAAACTATTCAAGGTTCAATTAATATTCATGGGAATGACGAGCCGAGTTAATGACTCATTTATTATCACATAATATATTTAATAAATTACAAGAAAGTGATAATAATATTTATGACTCAATTTAGTAGTCATAACATGTTGTTTATAGTGTGTTCAGTATTCGGGGTCCAGAGAGGCAATACCGGGTATTTTAAATAGACACTGCATATATAAGAGGAGAGCCTCCCACTAGGGACTATTCATGGAATTTCTCTCTCCTCTCCTCTCTCCCATGATCTAGAGAGAGAAGCTTTGGATCCAATGAGCTTGGATCGAGCTCTCTCTCACGCATCACAAGCAAAGCGATAGGGTGATCTTCAAAGCGTTGAAGGTGTCATGGGATATCCGTGCTAGCGCCCATAATTTGACAATCAACACTCTCACAGATTTCTTGAAGTGCATGCGGACGATTTAGAGGAATTAATCTTTGTATTTTTCAAGCAGTGATCACCAATGACGAGAAGACATCGTGCAAAGATTCGGATCTAAACCAAGTATTTTATTGTTTTATGTTTGTTCTTAAAACTCTTCACATGTGATCCTCAGCTTATATCAAGTAGCTATTCTCTGACGTCGACAAGTTTATGTCGAATGTTGGTGAAATTTTTTTAACATCCCACCTTTTGGGGCTTCCACTACATGTGTGGTTCCTTCAAGTGGTATTAGAGGGATGCGTTTTGATTTTAAGGCAAGTACTAATTAAATTTTCATTAAATTTAATGAAGGGAGTTGTTATGGTCCCAACGTCGTATATGGATTTTCAATCTGACCTCGAACGACCAAGTTATGGTCATCCAAAGTTTTAAATATGGATTCAAATCACTTTTTTCGAGTTTCAAATTCAAGTACATATATGAAAAATATATGTTGTTTTATTCTCAAATGATAAAGTCAATTTGAATTCTATATAAAAAAATGTTTTTTCCAAGTTTATGGTTGGAATAGTTTTTTATGACTCGGTGAAATAATATTTTATTACAATAATAATTTTCTTATAATATTATTAATTTTATTATTATAAATTTATTATTAAAATATTATTTCTATTTTTCGAAGCCTAATATATAGGCTATAGAACCATCCTACGCAGCCACGGCGCACTAGACCGGCGAGCCTTCTTCCCCGCACCGCTGCTACCTGCCTCCTCTCCCGGTGCCGCCAGCTGCCTGTGTGGCCCCATCACCCTACACCGTGCCTGAATCCTCCTCACAAGACCCCACCTGGACTAGATAATTCCATCTCCTCCCTCCGTAGCTCCCTTCCCTATCCGCAACTGGCCTGAGATGGCCTCCACTGTGTCGCTAGCCCGTGCCAAGCCCCTTCGGCTACATGTCTAGCCTCCACCCTACAGCAGGAACCCCGTTCCAGTGCACCTTGTAGCGGGTGTAGCCAGTTCCCCCCATTGCCTCGGACTGGCTCCCCTACGGCGCAGCCCACCTGCAACCCATAGATCTGACCTCCCACAATAGATACTTTGTCAGCAACTGCAAGCTCCAGCCATTGTGAGCCTCTTGCCGGTTTTCCCATCCTGGACCGCGATTTCCTTCTGCCGTGGCTGGTTCTGGTCCCCCCCATGGCTCCACCATCCAGATCCAGGACCCCATCCTTGGTGACTGGATAGGTAACCTATCTTGGATGGGATTTGTCTTGTAACAGGCCCAAGCATGTCTGGCCAACCCAGAATGGGGGTGGCCGAGCCTACCCGCCTAGGCCACACTGCACGGATGGACTATGCATGCACAGCTTCCCCCTTCTCAGTTTTTAGTTTCCAGATAAAATTTAATTGAATCAAAAGTCAGTCAAATTAATTAATTTAATCTCAGTTGCATATTAAATTAAGTAAATATTAATTTTTGGTTTATAATTAACGTGGAATAAATTAATTTAATTTGGTGTTTAATTAAATTAATTAATTAATTTAATTTTTTGTTTTAAAATTAATTTAATTAATCGGGACCAAAATACGTAAATATTAGATTAAAAATATGGGTGAATTTCTAATTTAATTAAATTCCCTCAAAATTATTTTATGCAAATTTAATTTTAATTCTGCATTTAATTCAAAACGCGAGTTAATGCGTTTTGACTAGTCACGAGTCATGGACCAACCAATGTATGGATGGTGCATTACATTTATTTATTTAATAATTACAATGGTTTTGTAATAATTAGTTTAATTTATTTAATGGCAATCTCTGTGTCATCTCAGAGTCGTTTACGTATAAGGGTCAATGTGCCCAATTTTAGAGTTTTATTTTATACCCCAAGAACCTCTCGCCTACATGCGTGTAATGTTGTGTAATGAAGGGATGAATGACGCACATCGTGACGAGTCATCACGATGCACCAAACATGAGGTGTGATGCATTGGACGGGCACATGTTGCATCTCAAGTTGCAAGAGATGCGACTCAAGGTATTACCCCTAGAGTATAGGTTGGTTCAGTATTCCCTCAACGGATCAACTATTAGTATCAGCTCATGATCACGTCTTCATTTTATTTTTTCATGGTTTATTATTTTTGTGAATGTTTTTCTTATCCATGATCTCATAGAGTAATAATAAATAAGCATGTAAGATAAAATGAACAAGTGAGACGATAGACTTTTATATTTATTAAATAGTCAGTTGTGAGTGCGATCACATAATACGTGCTAAGAAAATAGAAAATGATTTCTTTCGTTTCATTAATATTAATAAAACCCTCAATGAAATATTAAGTCTAAACCACCATCCTTCATTCTAATTTGGACAAAATCAGGTGTTTGGGGTGATAGTCATGCCATAGTTGAGGGCACCTCTTACTACCGGGGAGTCCTTATAGTAGTGATTGACCAACTTAACTAAAGTGGTATTGATGATTAGCCATAACTAACTTACTATCATTTTAGATGAATGTTTTGAGTCAATCCAGTACTGATTTAAGAAGCTGGGACTTCACTCAACATATAAAAGAAGAACAAGTTATTGCAGTTGGCTAGTCGGAAGCCTACTTTGAACTCTTCGAGTAGTGTCATAGCCATAACTTGTAGACTATGAGGGGAGGTTCATGGATCATTGCCACTAGAATACTCAAGAGAGAGTGTATTCTGATTCTAGCACATAGGGTTCCTATAATTCTATAAGAATAGTGGGAGACATTTAATTATTTAATAAAAATGTCTAAACTGGTAATTGTAATAAAAATACTAATCTTCTAAAATTTACTTTTGTAGAAAAATGGAAAGTCATAACACAATTAATCTATGATGAATTTTGGACAAAGTAAATTTCATCACTGGCACGAGTACCCAAGAATAGTACAGGTGCTCGCGTATAATACTATTGGAAACTTAAGGTTTCATTATCCTAACACATGTTAAACTACCTCAAAAAGCGAGGATAAAATTGCTTAAAAAAGACTAATGTACAAAGCATAAGATATTTATGTCATTATGATTTCATCAATGTTTGATGTTAGTTGTGGTCGCTACATCATCACATGGATGATCTAACATGATGTCTCATCTATGAGAAGTTTGTAAGGAGAAAGTGGAGAAAACTATGAATATAGTGATTTTTACACCGAGATGTGCGAATTGAAAGATGGTTCATGATCTTTAAATGTATCTCTATCTCATTTCATTTTCACCCCTTTGCTCAAGTCTTGTTTTAAGTTACACAATGAACACGTATTGAGTATATGATTCATTACTTATTTAGGTAAATGTTTCCCAAGAAAATAATAATATAAAAGACAGATTCTCCTCTAATTCTTATGGGAAAAATATTGAAAGACAAGGAGAAAAGGTAAAAGGAATGTAATGCCAAGGGAACATTTGCAATGAACTTCAACGGTAGAGGTATAAAAAAATGTTATTTTTTATATCATAAAATAAAATAATGGATGTTTTGTAACACACCGAGATTTTATGAAGAATATTCTTTCAATTTCGTTGATGTCTTGTGTTGTACGCTACACCAAAATTAGCTTGTTCTATACGCGACACCGTATTAGCTTGCAGTATACGCAACACTATTCTTGGCTCGTGTTACACACAATTTCAAGTTCGTTTTGTAGAAATTATTCTACCCAACATTAAATATAGATTTTGTTAAATGTATACATGAAATAAGTTTTGAATTATGTTATACGCAACACCAAAGGGAGAGTGCACTACACGCAACCCTGACCTAGCTTGCATTACACGCAATCGCGACCTTCCTTGATAGCGTGTGTTGTACGCAATACCAGGTTTCACTAAACAATGATATATGGTTTTCACAAACTAGCTGTTATGAATAGTATTAACTACATTTTGAATTTTATAACATTATTATTCATCTTACTCATTTTCTAGAACATGGTATGAGAATAAAATAATTTTTTCAGGTAAAATAAGCATTTTTCAAAAAATGCATTTTTGCCGCCTTTTGATGGCGCGCCCACATTAAATCTAGATTTTGACATGTTTATAAGTTTAATTTTACAAAATAAAATTATTCTTTGTTATCAGGATATAAAATTTCACCTTGGATAAAATTTTCATATTATTCTGATAACTTTCTTATTTTAATGAATAGTAAAAACACGCTATATTTTAATTAAAAACAGCTTTTTTCATCATAATAATTTATGTGGTTAAATTATAATATTTAATGATTTTATAGTATAAATATAATATATTTTTACCATTTAATATAATGTATGTCATTAGCATTGATTTTACATTGAATTCATAGGTTAAATCAATTCAATCTTTTGCAATGTTTTAAACAAAAACCTGTTTTCTTTCGACAACGAGATTAATATTAATTTAATTTCTGCAACTTCTGTGTGTTGAATTTGGAAAAATGGATTCCATATTTGAAATTAGTGGGTCCAAATTATATTAATAGACTACTTTTTATTTTTGGGCATCATGAATAGTAACTACGGTAAATTTTCTTTACCATAGTAAAAGGTAAATCGGGTAATTAAGGGTAAATATAATATTATAAAATTACCATAACACTTGTATTAATAAAATTGGATGATTATATTTCGTCCTAAGTCATATTTGGGTTGAAATGGAATCCATTAGAACACACTTGGAGGTGATTAAGACCTTTAATTTATTTTATTTAAAGGAAAGTGAAATATGTCTCACTCAAACTTTAATAATTAAAGTATTTTTAATATAAGGTTATACAAAATATAAATTCGGTTATAAATACTCATTTTAAAGCTAAAATGTTTTTCTTTATCATGGTAATTTATTTGTAATTTTTAAGAGTGATTTAATTACCTTATTAGCTTATACATTAATGATGCAGAAATTATTTATTTAGTTAAAAAATCAATAATATTGTTTTTATTGAAATAGTAATACATATTAAAGGGCTCACAAACCTACCCAAAACTTATTGGTAGTGTATATATACACCCTAATCATCCAATGACTGAATATATGAATGTTTTGAGTCTTATAAAAGTGATTATGACACTTATATTATTTTATTTTATATGATGTCAATGTTGTCACCTTCATAATTTAATAAATATAAAATTTTAAAATTTGGGTGTTTTAGAAGATAAATCCGACTAAATGTATTCTTATGAAAGATATAAAGTTTATCTTTATCCTAGTATTTAATTTTTAATTTTTATGCAACAAATAAGTATATTTAATAATTATACAAAAATGTTGTAGTAATTCTTTTATTAAGAGAAATATCAAATAAATGGTTTTACAAATAGTAAAATAAATATTATATGAACTATTTAATTTTATCCACTAATTTTCTAGATTACTATGACATGTTAGGAACCTATTAAATATTTTAGTTCGAATATATCCTCTGTGTGGATTTTATTTAAATTCAAATAAATGAATAGTGTCAAAATTGACACTATTGTTATTTTATAAAAATAACATATTATTAAATTGTTTAAAAATAACAAAAATATTTAAAAATTATAAATTAAAATTTATATAGTCGAAAATTTCATAAATTATCTAATTATGGATAGTTCACAACACATAATTAATTATTTATAACAATTTAAAATTTAGAATCTTATTACCAAAAATAAAATGCAATAGATTAAATAAGGATAAATCTCGTTGATAATGTTTAAAATAAATTTCCTACAAGTCTAAGTTTTATTGGTTGATGAGATTACAACCCTATCTCATCTAATCTTCAAATATGAGTCATTTTTGGAGGTTTTTAAGTGGGGTTAGATTTATTATAAATTAATATTTTTAAGATTTCTAAAGGTGCCCCTCTCCCCCCTTATAAAAAAGGGAACCCCTTCCCACTTCTCTTCACACCCTTTTGAGCCTTGAATCTCATCCAAACCCTTCCAATTCCTCTTCTAAACCTCTATAGTTATATCATATAGGTTCTGGTCTTCTCAAAAGACCAACCCTAGTGCCCTAAGAAGAAGTTTAAAGGAGGTGCGTCGAAGAAGAGGTAATCTCTTATACCGATTCTTTCTAGCTTCTTTCTTATTAAACTTATTCTTCTTTAGTTGTTTCATTATAAAGTAATAACATCAGTATCACTAATATACTGATATGTTATTATAAATATGAAACAACCCCATTTCACCTTCTATCTATCCTACGGAAAACGAAATCACCGCGCGTGCGTACGTACGGAATACCGTCTCCACGGCATGGTGTAATCTGTTTTTCCAACACCACCTTACTTTGATGGGTACAATGGTGTAAAGAATAACTATAAATAGTTATTATAACATCATACTAATTCTGATATATTGTATCATCCACTCCAATTCCATTTAATAAATATGGGAACGATATCATCGCTCGTGCGTACGTACGGATTACCGTCTCCACGACGCGATGAGAGTCATTCTCCATGTTTACCACACAACAATGATTATTAAGTATATATAATGAATAATAATGAAATATATGACATGATAATGCTACTGGATTTATGTATATATATGTATGTCATCTAGTTACTTCCATTCAAGTCAATAAGGAAAGGAAAACAACGTTCATGCGTACGTACGACCTACCGTCTCCATGAACGGTGTGTTTCATTTCATTTATCTATCTATTATATATATATATATATATATACTGAATATATATGATATATAAATCATGATTAACATTATAGAAGTAAGTAAATCATCATATAAGAAATAATAATATCAAGAACAACATGTCCAAACATGTATAATAAATGAAACGATTTTACCCAAAACGCTGCTTTAACATGGATTTACAAAAGAACAGGTAATATAAAGACATAAGTGATCCATATATGATATCATACACATTATTATAATTATATAATAAGTCAATAAAATTATTTAAATCATTATACAAGTGTTTCAGATATGTGCGAAGCATATCAGACCTAAGGTAAGAGATAATTATTCCAATCTCATTCTTATCCGAGATTGTTTATCCGTAAGTATTTACTGGGGTTATGTTTATAATCTATATCCATGTTTTTTAAAATGTTTTCATATAATGTTTAGTATTCTTACATGTATATTTAAAGTCATTTTTACCCTTTTATGACTTTTACCACAAGGTTTGAAAGAAATCTTTCTTTTGTTTACCATACGAGGTACTTTTTGACTTTTCCGACAAAAGTACAAGGAGAATATTTTTTTAACTTATACAGCATGAACGGATTTTTACGGTTTTATAACTCATTATTTTCATAAATCTTACTCTACAATATTGCATTATTATTTTCAACAAAACCCTTTTCTTTCAAAATTGCATGGCATTTTGTGAAAAGAAAATGATTTTGAAGAAGAAATGATATTTTCCTCAAGAATTCATTTCAAGTGTTTTATCAAAACCATTTTCCATCTCTGATGACATTATTTAATATGTTTATGTTTCAAATATAATGTCTCTATTATTTACATGGTTTCAATTATCTTATTATGATATGATATCCAATAGTTTTATATGGATTATGTTATGATGGAATGATGTTTATGAAACCCAATTTATTTTTTTGGGTTATGATGAATGCTTTATGATTGTTTTGTGGAACACGTAAGAATGATTTTAATATGAGATGGATGAGACCTATATCTCCCTCCAATGCATTGGGTAAATATTTATATCTCATGAGATAGACATGGCTGGAACGGTAAGTTAATCCGGTTCAATGTTACAGGACTGAAACGAGGAGTGAACTCGATTCAGAAAGGGACTTTGTCCACTAAGATGGTCTTGGCACCAATGTCTTGGCTACTATGGAAATCATAACATGTGCTTAATGGTTTCCATAATTACATGTTTTATTCTCATGATACTTTATCAGGATTAATGTTTCTTTATGATCTATGCCTTACGCAATACAATGTTTTATGTCATGGCTCAAGATCTTGATGTTTAAATAATATGTTCATGTATTTAAGTTCAAATGTATATGATTTGTTTTATTTTCTCTATTCTTACCCTTACTGAGCATTTGAGATCACCCTTTTATATGTTTTCTTTTCCCCAGGATTTAAAGAAAGTTTTTAGGTAATAAAACAAAAAGGGGAAGATATTTATAGGAGATGTTGAAGATCTTTCACCACGATTAGAAGATTGTGTTCCGAGTTTCCAAAGACACTAAACTATTACGGTCCTTGAGTGTTAGTTCTTGTTATGTATTAAGTATTCCTAAAAAGTAATGTAATGTCCACGTATGTCAAGATTTGGGTCTCTACAAGTTTAATCACAATAAACTGAATTAAGAAGAATGTTACCACTTCTTCTTCAGGTATATTGATCACTATAATGTTTCTGTTTTACTTATTGGGTATTCAGTATAATATGATTATCACATATATGTGTTTATGTATAGTAACCATGTAATTATATAAATATTACTAGGAAGTTAGCTGTTTTCTCTATGTGGCTGAGACAGAGTGATACCTAGGCCAATGGTGAGAAGTACATGACTTCTTAATTTCCAAAAGAAAGATTCTTGTAGAAAATTATTGAGTATAACCAAAATAGTAATTTCATGTGTCTTTGTACATAAGGAGATATTATTCCAGGTTCAAGAATTAATGTGGTATTTGGTATTTAATACTCAATAACTAGTTCAGTAATACATGAATCGTAGGCAATGAGTGATTAATATAAATGTAAGACTTATACCCAGTGGTGGAATATTAATTCCCTGTCAAGAAATACTAAAATTGGATGTCAAAAATATACCCAATATTGTTTTTAGGATCATAAAAGCTAAACACATTTGGTATTATCAACATCTTTAATTTGAAAAAAAACCTTTTGAATTAATGTTTTGTCAAAAAGCTTTCAATATTAGTTCAGTAATTGATCATGAACTATTATAAGGATTATCTAGAGGTATATATATCAATTCATAATATTTCTTTTAAGTTATTAAGGAATAATAAAGTGAAGTATTTTCATGGTCAGATGATATGAGTTTCTTCGAGCTGGCATGTCGAAGAATACCTTGACTATGCAATCATTGATCATGATAATGTAGCGTGGAGTAATTACTAAATGCAATTTAACTTCTCTACATAATGACATTGTATTTTATTAAGGATGATCAATCATGAAGTCGTACATGTTATAATTTATCAAAAAAATGAAGCGTGGAGTAATTCATAAATGCACATTTTATATATAAAAGTTATGATGCAATGAGTATCAATGTTACCACTTCTAGAATAATCCATTATATTTCACGACGTGCTTTAAAAATAAGGATTATTTCCCATAACCATATGTCAAATAAAATGAAAAATTGATATCATATGAAACATAGTATGATGAAAATCCATTATGTCATATGGACATGTTTTTGGATGCAAAGAGTTAGTTAGGATATAAAAAACTTGCATTAGGAACGAACACATTGTGCATCTAATTTAATAATCCTAATGGTTTCTTAGGATATTACTTAAATCAGTGTGATTTAAAAGATATAGTCATGTTATAGAAATAGATTTCTATAAGAGGGTTCACATCTCTTTTGAGATAGTGGGAGACATATTGGATTTCTTTTAGTCAATGATTCAGTTGCACAAATAGTTGTCATAAGAACTAGTTTCACAAGCGCATGTGGAACTGAGGATGTTCCAAAGACACGTAATATCTAGGATGGTTAAAATTGTGGTTATGGTATTATATTCACCATGGTTGGTGATCTATTATTCATTAAGAATAATATTTCTTATAGGTAAGAAGAGTATGACAATTATCTACTATTCAGAACACAAAATAAATTCAATAATGGATTTTATGTATCAAATTTCAAAGGGTGGATATAATTTTGAATATTGTAGTGGGTATTCAAATAATTTGATACATGGATGGTACAGGTGTAGTACTAATAAGTATTGATTGGTAATTCCAATTTTTTATGCCTAAATCCATTATAATTTTACTTGTCATAGCTAATTTCTATTATCATTATATTAAGCATAAGATGTAATGACCACCAATCATGGAAGATGTATATAGGACACAACCATAAAGGGATGGTCATGGCACAAAATGATAATAAAGGTTGAAATTTATTAAGATACGGTATAATATCTAAGTAAGCAATGAGATCATAGATTATAATTTTTTAATAAATGTTTCCCATGTTTCTACCTATGTTTAGTGGGAGCGTCAAGGTTTTACACGTAAAATATGTTTAGAAACATAAAGAAAATAGAATAGTCTTCAAGTTAGCTAAGACTATGAATGTAACGTCCCAGATCCAGGTGTCACTCAATGATTTCCTCGAACTCGGTTGGTCACATGACCTCAAGCACATTTCCCCAAATACCAGAGGCTGCCGATTAGTAGCGAGGGACTAGGTCTGATAGTGGGGAAACTATGCCCTCATTTTTCAAAGTGTAACGCAGCAGAACAAAATACAAGCATACAAAAGCAGAAGCAGTGAACAATACAAATGCTGAAAAGGACACAGTACTGAAGTAAAGAAATGACCAAAAGTCATATATAATGATGAAATATGTCTCTAAGTATACGAAAGCATCCAAAAAAGGATACAATGAAATCTACAATAATACAATACAAGGAAAAAATACAGCAAAGTAAAATAAAATAGTACAATAGGAACTCAACAGCATCACAAGACTAAGCTCGGTCCCGTGCTCTACTACTCCTCTGCAACAATCAAGTACCTGTATAGGGACATTTTTACTTATCTACACCTACAACCATATAATCTGTTTGGGCCAAAGACATGACCCAAACATGGTGTGAGAAATAAATCCCAGTAGGCAGACACCAAAGACCCGTGCCCAACCGTCAGTGAGTTTGTGCAACAACAGTGTGCAGTAATGAAATGCAGTAAACCAGGAAGTACTAAAAAGCAACTAATCCTTCCAGTTCCATTTCTATTTAATCATTATTTAACATTTTAAAATAAATTAATTATAAGTTATTGAGTCTCAGCCTCAACCGACAATCTCATAAACAGTGATGCAGCAAAACTACAACTAGCTATCTAACAAATACAAGGTAAAACAATACCAAGACTGGGCTTTATCATGGGAGGTATAACATGTAAAATCACCATAGTGAATATATGAAGTAAACAGAGTTCTCATACATGCAAAACCTTACCCTAAAGTAATCAGAATCAAAACCCTCAGGTGTTTTCCCATAGGCATAACAAATATTGCGCTTAGGAATACAAGATGTTTCCCTCAGGCATGGAAGATACTATCCTCAAACATAAGAAACATTGCCCTCTGTCTAAACAAAACACTGCCCTCAGGAATGAGAAACACTGCCCTCAGGCTAAATAT
The DNA here is from genome assembly GCA_963277665.1 of Viscum album. NCBI lineage: Eukaryota > Viridiplantae > Streptophyta > Magnoliopsida > Santalales > Viscaceae > Viscum > Viscum album. Next base: position 751,711,120 of record OY728126.1, read on the forward strand.
GAAACCGGGACTAGCCCAACACATAAGAAAGCAGTTTATACACATTTTCTCTCAAGAAAAATGAAATCATGCTAAAATCACGACATACCCTTGGGTATCCTGTCCAAACGACTGAACAAGGGAACGTACCCATGGGGTGGACGTAGATCGAAGAAATGATCTCAAACAGCAGTTGTACATATTTATTAAATTACATATGCAATTATTGAAATTTAATTGGTCACTACCTCAACCATATGACACCCCAAACATTTGCTTGTAGCACAACGGTACACAAAAACAACATCATAGTTTTTAATTAAACATCAAACCACCTACCTCGATCTCCACTGATCGATATACGTGAATGACGCCTCCCGAAACACCCAAGAACAGAATAGATCTAGGATAAAAATTTATCCATTAAAACATAAATAACATCCCCTTGGGAAAGAATTGATAATAACGGATCAAGGAGAAGGAAGTTCTTACCCGCACAGTTCAAACAAGATTGACGGCGGAAGAAACAGATTCCCCACGTGCGATCAGGAGCTCCTCCAAGATCCAGCCTCTCCTACCGATGCTCTAAATGTGTCCACTGCCTCCTATACCGAATGAGGAGGCTACTACACATTTTAAGAGGAAAAAAACTACACAACGTGTACTCTCAAGTACACAACGTGTACTTCTTATCATTTAACTGTTCCTTTGGCGGCTACTTTTCACTGCTAAACTGTTCATCTGTCGACATGAGTACACGACATGTATTCCTGAGTACACGGAGTGTACTGTTTCTCCACTGGAGGATGCTTCCAATGCCTTACTATTCACCTGCTGACTGATTACACAGCGTGTAAATACCAAGTTCATGACATGTAGTTAGTTTTTACACCCTTCATCGTCGACAGGCCTACACATCCTGTGTACTCATTCCACACGGCCAAAGTACATGGCCTGTGGAAAAGTACATGGCGTGTACCCACAAAATTAGGAATTTCCCCCCATTTTACTTATTTTCTCAAAAAAACTTAAGGAAAGAGGAAAAGAAGAAACCCGTATCTCAAGAATAAGAACCGGGTTCTTACAAACTCCCCCCCTTAATGAAATTTGTCCCCGAATTAACCTTCCAAGGGTGGTGAAGATAAAGCTCAGAACAACTCTAGCCACTGAGCACGTACGTCGGTCTCCCGCTTCTAGGTTTCGTCCTGTACTCGTCCATGCTGCTATAACACCCGTATGAGTGGAACTGACCGACCACGGAGAACCTTCGTGCTCCAATCAAAAATAAGAATCAGATGCTCTTCAAAGGACACATTAGCCTAAAGCTCAACCTCCTCGAGCTGAATGACATGAGATGGGTCTGTGTGATAATAGCACAGCTGAGATACATGGAAGATGTTGTGCATATCCTGGTACCTCAGTGGTAACTGCAGCCGATAGGAAACCGACCCGACTCTCTCTAGAATCTCAAATGTCCCCACATACCACGGTGAAAGTTTACCCTATCTCCTAATCCGCCTGTGTCCCAACCTCAGTGAAACACACAAGAAAACCTAATCCCCAACCATGAACTCCAAGGGTCATCTGCAGCGATCAACATAATATTTCTGACGAGACTGTGCAATAGTCATCCACTTCTGTATCAACTGGACCTGATTTGAAGTCTCTTGCACGAGACGTGGTCCCAGTAATGTTGCCTCACCTTCCTCCAACCAACACAAAGGTGATCGGCATGACCTACCATATAAAGCCTCATACGGTGCCATCTCAATAGTTTCCTAAAAAATATTATTGTAGGAAAACTCGACCAGGGGTATGTGCTTCTCCCAAGAGCCCCCAAATTCTAGGACGCATGCACGCAACATGTCCTCAAGCACCTATATCGTACGTTCTGACTGACCATCAGTATAAGGGTGGTAATCCGTGCTCAAAAGAACCTGTGTACCCAGTGCCCTCTAAAAACTCTGCTAGAAATGAGATGTAAAATGGGCATCCCTATATGAAATGATAGAACAAGGAAACCCATGAAGACATACTACCTCTCGGATATAAAAATTTCTGAGCTCGTCAACACTAAAGGTGTCCTTGATCGGCAAAAAGTGAGATACCTTCGTAAGTCTTTCCATAACAACCCACATGACATCACTGCCTCGAGGTGACCTCGGCAACCCGGTCACAAAATCTATCGCGACATCATCCCATTTCCACTCCAGAATGGGCAACTGCTGTAATAGTACAACTAGATTCTGATGCTCCTCCTTCACCTTCTAACAGGTGGATCATCTCGCAACAAAACCAGCTATCTCCTATTTCATATTCGGCCACCAATACTGACATTTCAAGTTACGGTACATTTTGGTAACTCCATGATGCACTACCCATGCTGAAGCATGAAACTCCCACATCATCTCCTTGCATATATCCCCAAGAACCCACACTCATCCATGGACAAGAAGTACCTCATCATCTACTATCATCCAACCGGGAGGAGGGTCCTCACTCACCACTGAATCCCGTAGAACTAGGACTTCTAAATCTGATAGATGTCTTATCCTCACTCTATCCAGGAGGGTAGAAGTCACAACTAAGGAAGAAATATAGGCTCTCCCCTGACTATCGTGCACCTCCAAATGCATCTCAGAGAATAAGGCCATAAGATTCCACTCACCACTGGCCTCCTGCACTGCCTGTAACTGGGTCCTCCTACTCAGTGCATCAACAATTGCGTTACCCTTACCAAGTGTATAGGCAAGCTCGAAGTCGAAGGACTGAAGGTATTCAACCCACTTTCACTGTCTCACATTCAAGTCACGCTGGGTAAAGATATATTTCAGACTTTTGTGGCCCATAAACACCACAAAATGCTCTCCCAAGAGATAATGTATCCAATAGCGTAATACATGAACATCTGCAGCCAACTCGAGATCATGAGTCAGGTAATTCCTCTCATGTGGCCTCAACTGTTGAGACCCGTACACAACTACTCAATTGCCCTACATCAACACTACTCCCAACCCAATACCTGATGCATCACAGTAAACTGTATAGCTCTCCCCTTTCTTTGAAAGTATGAGGACTAGTGCTGATTTCAACATTCTCTTCAACTCCTAAAAGGATGTCTCGTAAGCTTCTGACCAAATGAACTTTACACCCTTCTTAGTCAAACCCGTCAAAGGAACTGCTATGTGGGATAAGTCCTATATAAAGCACCTCTATCAACCAGCCAGCCCCAAGAACCTCTGTATTTCAAACACGTTCTTAGGATTATCTTAGGAAAATACTGCTCTCACTTTCTTTGGGTCTACCACAACTCCTGCCTCTGAGATAATATGACCCATGAAGTGAATCTGGTCCATCCAAATGTGGCAATTTGAGAGCTTAGCATATAAATGATACTACCTTAGTGTACTCAGTACGATCTCAAGATGGGTGGCATGGTCATGTCGAGTGTGAGAGTACACTAAGATATCATCCACGAATACTACCACAAAAGAGTCAATATAAGGGTGGAACGCACGATTCATCAAATCCGTAAAAACTGCTGGCACGTTCGTGAGTCCGAATGGCATGACCAAGTACTCGTATAGACCATATCTGCTCCGAAAAGCTGTAAGTGGTATATCTGATGGTCTAACGTGCAACTGATGATATTCGGATCTCAAGTCAATATTCGAGAACACTTCTGCTTCTTGAAGTTGATCAAAAACATCATGAATCCTCGGCAAGGGATATCGGTTCTTGACTGTCAACTGGTTCAGCTTTTGATAATCCACACAATGTCTGAGGGTACCGTCCACCTTCTTCGCAAACAGGACAGGCGAACCCCAAGGAGAAGTACCGGGTCTGATGAAACCCTTTGCATGTAACTCCTCCAACTTCCTCTCGAGCTTCTGAAACTCTAGTGTAGCCATCCTATAAAAAGGAATGGACACCGATGCTACTCCTGAAACAAGCTCAATAGAGAAATACACCTCTCACTTCGAAGGTAGACCTGAAAATTCATCCAGAAAGACATCCCTATAATTATAATTTATTGGAGATAAATCATTCTGACAAGTTCCCTAGTCATCTAGATATAAACTCACAATCTGGGCTATCACAGTCGGGTCCAACTCGGCTCACCTGGAAATCCCATTCACCCTTTTATAGAATCTCTCCGCCCTCTGGTGACGTGAAACTCACCCCACAACGATATAAATCTACAAAATCTCGGAAGGGTACCAACAAGTCCATCTTGAGAATGACATCATAGCTCGTTATCTCCAAGATGTAGAGGTCCCACATAAAGGGACACCCACCAACCTCTAGGGGGAACTCCCTACACTGACTCACACTAGCCATTCTAATCCCCAAAGAAGTGTCTAGCGCCATAACATCAGAGGAAGAAGAAACACAAAGCCCAAGGCTCTCCACAACGAGTACATATATAAAGCTATGTGTAGCACCAACATCGAAAAGTACTGAATACAAAACAGAAGAAACTAGAATAGTACCTCTGACAATGGAAGGTCCAGGATCCTGCTCCTGGTGGGTCTGTTGAACTGCATATGCATGCCCAGTACCGCGACCCTATGACACAACCTGGCTACCCTGAGCTGACTTCCCTACTGTCTCTGAGATCATGGTGTCTGGCTACCATGGACTTGACCACCACCTCTGCCTGAACGTCCCGACGTATTCCAATTCCCTAACTAGTAAGAATCTGTTGGTCCTGCTCCCGCACACAGAGTCTGCACATAACCCCTCTCACTAACCACTAGTGGAATCGCCCTGCAAAAGAACTACAGATGACACATCTTGCCACAAGCTCGACACTCCACTATGTCACGTGGACACTGAGGTAGGTCTCTTGTTCCCTTATTTACCGTACTGGTAGCACCTCACCTGGCCACTTGAAGAGTTCTTATGGCTAGTACTACCACCATGAGAGAAATCCATATGCCACTTCCTCTTACCAGTATAAATAGTACTAGAAACTGGTGCCAAACTTCCCTGGTCTGCACTACTAGCTTCCCGGAGGTTCCTCACAGTAATCAGTGCCTGGTTCACAATAGAATGCACTGTTGGAAACCTGAAAAAATTCAATAGTGCTCATATGTCATATCAAAGACCATCCTGAAAGTGTCTAGCCTTCAACGTCTCATCACCCACCAGAACAGGTGCAAAACGTTGTAGCTCAGTGAAGTGAGAATAATAGTCCATCCCTGACATGGCACCCTGCTGCAGATTCATGAAATCTTGAGCTCTATCTTCTCTCAGCGTCTCTAGAAAGAGAAAGTCATAGAAGACTGCCTGAAAATATTACCATGCCATGTCTTGGTGATGCTCAGTCTGAGTGGTAACATCCCACCACCAATTGGTAGAATCACGCATCATGTATGTAGCGAGCTTGACCCTCCGCCCAGGAGGCATCTTCAGATGCTTAAAAATAGTCTGCATAGAAACCAGCCAAGACTCTGTAGCCTGTGGTTTTCCATCCACTGAAAACATAGGTGGATGCTACTTCTGAAATATACATGTCAGCTCTTCCATAGATTTGGAAACTAGAGGTGCTCCCTGGAAGGTCTGCATAAACCGCATAAAGCCTTCACAGAACAACGCCTCCACGCCTATGTCCTATATACTGGCTGAATCCACATTTGGATCTACTGGAGGATCCATCGGTAGCCCATGGCCTACCATCTCTGAAGTATAATCATTGCCGCTCTCCTGGAAAACAACTCAAGGTCTTCTCGGCGACATGACTCTACAAGTTCAAACACACACCTAAGATTAAGATCATCAAGGACTAAGAACTAGATGCGCAAGAATGGAACATGATAAAAAATATATTCAATTTTTACAAAACAAAACTACATGGCATGTATAATAACTATACAACGTGTTCCCTCAAGTCTTTCACATGGGCATGTACTTTTTCCAAAACTGGTCGTGTAGCACCCCAAACACACGGCGTGTTGTCCACACAGATGGCATGTACTTGAATTTTCTTCCCATTCCCGAGTCCTTCTAAATGGATTAACCACATGAAATTATTTTGAACGAGACTACATGGCGTGTATACAGTCTACATGGCTTGTACTAGATGAGCTTCACTGACCCGTGTTGTCCATGACACGGCCAAGTACATAGCTCAAACTACACAGCGTGTTACAGATAGACACGACGTGTATGACTTAAATTTCAATAGGCCGTGTTGTTAGTGACATGACTGGCTACTCAGCTGACACTACACGACATGTTCTATATGGACATGGCGTGTAGAAGAAAGGATTGCATCGAACCGTGTTTGTTAGTTACATGGCTGGATTCCCAGGTTACACTACAAGGTGTGTTCGACATTGACATGGCGTGTATAAATGAATATTTCCTCCATCTGTGTTGTTAGTTACATGGGCAGACAGAGGGTCAACATGCATGACATGTACAACTGGTACATGGAATGTTCCCTCTAGAACTTCCCCATCCTGTGTTTCTTCCCACACGACCTATGACACGGTTAGATACTACACGACGTGCACTTAATTTTTTTTTCTTTTCTTCCTAAACAAAAGAGTACATGGCGTGTAGTAAAAACTACACGACATGTATTCTGGGTTTTCCAGATAGTAAGCCTTAAAAACTACACCGGAGCCTAGAAAAACACTGAAACCAACACCTAAGTGCCTAATTCTGATTCGTGAGGTCCCATACTCCTCGCGAATTAAAGGTTTGCATCTTTTGCGTGTTATAACAAAGTAAAAAAAGCCAACGATCCACCGAATTTCGGTTGACGAGGGACCATACGCCTCAAAACCAATGTTAGGTGTTCTTTCACAGAACCTTTCATAACAATACCCTATAAAATAGAAGGTATTTTATCAAGGCATATATCATAACAACATGATTTTACTAACACAACATCTATTAGAAGAACATGCAATTTTTAATGCATCTACATGGCATGGAAACTATGCATGGAATGTGATTCTAACCTGTTCCTTAGTGATGCATGAGATGGAATAACCTCATCTCATCGGGTTGCAACTAAATAGAACCCAATATAAAAATATAAACAGCACACTACAAGTGCGTCACCCAATAGTGAAAATCAAATCAACTGTAAAATTGAAAAACCAGATAAATCGAAATTAAACAAGGTAGATTGGGTTTTCCCTGTACACATGTTAGATACTCTCGTGCAAAACTTATTACCAAATACCAATTCCGTCATATCCCTGACTATAGGCTCCAAACATTATGTCAAAAAAAAAACCATCCTCTAATACCACTTTGTAACATCCTGGATCTGGGTTCCACTCAACGCGTGCCCCGAACCTAGTTGGTCACATGACCTCAAGCGCATTTCCCCAAATGCTAGAGGCTGCCGACTAGCAGTGAGGGCCTACGTATGATAGCGGGGAAACTACGCCCTCATTTTTGAAATTGTAATGCAATGGAACAAAATACAATCACACAAATGCAGAAGTAGTAAACAATACCAATGATGAAAAGGACACAGTACTGAAGTAAATAAATGACCAATAGTCATATATAATGATGAAATATGTCCCTAAGTCTATGAAATAATCCAAAATAGGATTGAGAGGTATAAAATGTAAAATCACCATAGTGAATATATGAAGTAAATAGAGTCCTCAGACATGCAAAACCTTACACTCAGGTAATCAGAATCGAAACCCTCAGGTGATTGCCTACAGGCATAACGAATATTTCCCTAAGGCATACGGGATGTTTCCCTCAGGCACATAAGATACTATCCTCTGACATAAGAAACATTACCCTCAGGCTAAACAAAACAATGCCATCAGGCATGAGAAACACTTCCCTCAGGCTAAACAAGAAACTAGGCCGATCCCAACACATAAGAAAGAAGTTTATACACATTTTCTCTCAAGAAAACTCAAAGCATGCTAAAATCATGACATACCCTCGGGTATCCTGGCTAAACGGATAAACAAGGGAACGCACCAACGAGGTGCCCTGAATCTAAGCAATGATCCCAAATAGCAGTTGTACATATTCATTAAATTAACTATGAAATTCTAGGCATTTAATTTGTCAAGGCCTTAGCCATACGACACCCCAAACATGGGAACGTAGCACGATACACAAAAACAACATGACATTTGGAATTAAACACCATACCACATACCTCGATCTCCACTGATCGATATACGTGAACGATGCCTCCCAAAACACCCGAGAACAGCATAGATCTGGGATAAACATTTATCCAATAAAACGTAAATAACTTCCCCTTGGGAAATAATTGATAATAATGGATCAAGGAGAAGGAAGGTCTTACCCGCACGATTCAAACAAGATTGATGAAAGATGAAATGGATTCCCAGCGTGCGATCGGGAGCTCCTCCAAGCTCCAAACACTCCTTGCGATGCTCTAAATGCATCCACTGCCTCCTATACCGAATGAGGAGGATAATACCTATTTTAAGTGAAAAAAAACAAACTACACGGTGTGTACTCTCAAGTATAGGACATGTAGTTTTCATCATTTAACTATTCCTCTGGCGGCTACTTTTCCCAGCCAAACTGTTCATCTGTCGACATGAGTACACGACATGTATTCTTGAGCACACAACATTTACTGTCTCTCCACTGGTGGCTGCTTCTACCACCTTACTATTCACCTGCCGACTGATTACATAGCGTGTAAATACCAAGTACACGATGTGTAGTCAGTTTTTACACCCTTCTTCATCGACAGGCCTATACACCCTATGTACGAATCCCACACGACCAAAGTACACGACATGTGGAAAAGTACATGGCATGTACCCAAAATTTTTTGGATTTTTCCCCATTTTCCTTATTTTCTGAAAAACACTTAAGGAAAGAGGAAAAGAAGAAACCCATACCTTAAGAATAAGAACCAGATTTTTACAATGATGAAATCTAATCTATAGTGATTAACTTAATGCAACAACCTATGTTCTAGGGAACAAGATCTACTAAGGTGGATCTAAAGGTTTCTTGGATCTAATTAATCGTACATATAGTGAAATTGAATTGAAAAAAATACATGTTGGAACAACTCAAGAGATGAATTGTTTCCAGTGTCACATAGCATTATCTCTCCAGGTTCACATGTTCAGAACATGGGAGGAGATTAAAGTTGTGAGTTCAAATTCATTAGATAAAGTGACGGATTAATCAAGTATTCCCTGATATGTACAATAATTGATATTAGCATGATATAATTTATAGTAGTCAAATATCAGTTATATCCAAGAGCACTATATGTGAAGAAGTCAGAACTATCTAATTGTACTTAGGCAAGTAAAAACAATATGTACCTTCTAAGAGGAGAAGAAAGGATACTAGTTTTTAGAGGTCAAAAACTAGTCTCCCTAAGATCCATATGATCTAGTATCATAGTTAGGCTAAGGTGATGAGTGATAAAATCTCATAAAATCCATTGGTATCCATACCTACAAAGACTGAGTAGGTTGCATCTAATAAGAGAGCTAAGAAGTAGTTAAATGAAATGATTTTTTCTAGTTCTTAGAATCACACCTAGTAAGAAAAGTATTATCATAATGAAAATTATGATATTCTTACTGGCCAAGATGTCATGTTTGGATAGTGGATAAAAGGGAAATTCTCAGGGATACCATCTCTGGAGAAGTTTTACTCAAGGAGATGAAGTCACTATAGTAGAATAACCATGTAGAGGAATAGTGGCGAGCATAGTATCTAAAGCTGTTACTCAGTAGAAACATGATTATTATCATGTGAGTATCCAAGAAGTTTAGTTAGTAAGTTGGATCTAGTGCATGTGTTAGTGTGGAAATAGTGGGTTCCCTCGACACAACTATTCCGTGATTTTGATTACCATATTGTGTATATAGTTAGATATACATGATTTCATCTTACCATTATAGTGTAGACTTTTCTGTTTCAACTATTGTAATGGTAATGTCTAAATATTAATTTCCATATCTAAATGTTATACCAGATCTCGGGCTATAATGAGAACTAGTAGATATTATGACATTAACCTTAAACTATGTTTTTATGGTCTAGATTCATCTTACTGACTGGACATGTTAGATGTTTGACTATCAAGTGTTGGGGTCTCATAAGCATTTAGACTTATTCTTATGAAGTTTTCACATGGTGATATCTAATAGTGATATCAAGAGGATAGACCCGCTAATAGGAACATCACATGTTTCAGGTGTCATTGGATGTTCCTATATATGATCATGTGTAAGGGTCTCTGGACTTGGGATAATTTCAATTGTATGTCATTTGATCACATACTTTGATGCAAGACAAAAACTATGATGATGAAATCGTGGAAAGGTAGTTTGTGTTGAGAGTGTCATTGGTGCCAGGTCATTGGTTGAATGGTCAAGAAAGGATTTGTCACTTCTGGGTTATGGAAGTTATATATCTCAGGACATGTTGACCAGGATAGTAATACCTTCATAAGACCATAAAAAATGTGGTCGAAAGTAAATTCGTCTAGTTAGATCAAAAAATAATAAAGTAAGAAAAATGACAATGACACTGGTGTTCATCATGATATATGAGATATTAATGACAAAGTGATTATATTACACAGTTGTGTTCATAGGTTGATTTTCACTATTGTGACAATCCTTATCTCATTAGGGTCCATGATGGGTTTCTAGATCTCGCTCTTGGTCTGTGAATACTATTCACTACTATCGATAAAATGTTCTAGAGGGTCACACACAATAGAGTATTCGAGAATTTTTCCTATTTAGTAGAATATGAGTATTGGACATGGTGAGACCCACCCCTGGGGTATGGTATTTTTCCAAGGTTAAATGATCACTAAGGAATAAATAAATTCATAGTATTCAAGTTAAGAATAATGGGTATTGAATTTATTTATTATTAATATTTTCAAGTATTAAAGTAAATACATTAAAATATGAATTGAATGAATATTAAACTATTCAAGGTTCAATTAATATTCATTGGAACAATGAGTCAAGTTAATGACTCATTTATTATCACATAATATATTTAATATATTTAATATATTACAATAAAGTGATAAAAATATTTATGACTAAGTTCAATAGTCATAACATGTCATTTGAAGTGTGTTAAGTATTTAGAGGCTAGACGCGCAATACCGGGTATTTTAATTACACACTATATATAAAAGAGGATATACTACCACCAAGGACTAATTATGGGTTTTATCCCTCCTATCCTCTCTCCCATGATCTAGAGAGAGAAGCTCTAGATCCAAGGAGCTCGGTCCAAGCTCTCTCTTAGGCATCACAAGTAAAGTGATGTGGTGATCATCAGAGCGTCGAAGGCGTCATCAGATCTCGACTCTATCACCTAGAATTAGATAATTGTTTCTCCCATGGATATCTTAAATTACATGTGGTTGATATAGAGTAATTTTTCTTCGTATTCATTGATAAGTGATCAAAAATGATGAGAAAACATCATGCACAACTTTGAATCTAAACCAGGTATTTTATAGTTTTATTTTTGTGATTAAAACTCTTCACAGGTGATCCTTAGATTAAACCAGGTAGCTATTCCCTGACGTTAACAAGTTTATGTTGAATGTTGTTGAAATTTTTTTAATATCCCAACTTTTGGGGCTTTTACTACATGAATGGATCCATCAGTTCCCTCAATTGATCCACGCTTTACCCTAGTTTCATTTATTAGTCTTAGTGATGTGAATATTTGTAGAATTATTTAGTCTACCTCATGTATATAAAAAATTTGATAATTTTTCTCGGAATAATAAGAAATAAAAGAAAAATAGAAGCAATAAAGATGAAGAAATTTTCAAAAAAAATAAAAACACCACTAACTAAATGTAACAAATGTGGTACACGTCATAATTATTATTTTGATTTTATTTATATTAATGATTATTTTTCAAGTTACGATGATTATATCCATTCAAAAATTAAATAGCATCATAATAAATTTCCCAAATAAGTAGTAAATTGTATTTTAGATTATATTAAGAGAAATCTTTTTGATAAAGAACAACTAAAAGAAGATAATAAAAGAAATATAAAATTCACTTACTACATATTTTCAAAAGTGAGTTTCCCCCATAGACCAAGTGTAAGGGAGAAACCATTATCACATTATGATAACATATATATACTTTGTGAAAAAAAATTACAAAATTATACTTGCGTGAAATTTATTTTCGATAATTTTTTTATATAATAATTTCATGAATGTGAAAAATAATTTAAAATCATTATGTATATAAATGATGATCAATTTAATGTTATTGAAAAAAAATAATATTAAATGATAGTTTATTAAAATAATTTAAAATGGTTTATGTAGAAAAAATCACGTAGATAAAATATTATTAGGTATAAAATGTAATTTGGCTGAGGATGAATGGAACTAAACATTCCCATATAATTGAGAAGATAGATAATGCAACCAAGATTTCTATTTACATACATGTTTTCTAGTATACTTATATCAATATAATGACGGGAATAACATTATATTCTCATTAAGTTACAATATATTATAAGAAGAAGGTATCCTATAACCCATAAATCCTCTTATGTAATTGTAACACCCCAACCCCAGTTACCCAGATTCAGTGCATTACTTTAATACATTGGCATGATTACAAGGAATCATGTCCCAAAGGACTGATCAGTTTAGCAATATTTGAAAATAGATTACATACATGAATGTTACATTACACTTTATAACATACAAAAAATCATACATAATCCTTTATGAAAGCCGTTATTCCATTATCTTAACCCTGAATATCAATCATAATACACTTCTTGGAATCCTGGGAAAAATAAAACATAGAAAGGGGTGATGTCAAATGCTCAGTAAGGGTAAGAAATACAGTGGAAGATAACATAAATATTAATCATGGTGAATAATTGAAACTACATGCCGTTACCAATAATAAACATGAATACTTTTATGAAAGGAATATGAACTGAGTAAATAATGCCCTAATAAAACATAATCATGTGTATTCTATTAATAAAATAACCACATGAACCATCAATATTATTTTCAAAATGAGAGAATGTATAATTACGAAGTTTAATTTCTATGTCATGGCCTCGTGCCAGGACCTAGGGGATAACTGTAACTGGATCCCAATCTGGAGAGCCTTTATAACAAGACTCCATCCCGGAGAGCCTCTATATTTGGACTCCAACCCGGAGAGTCTCTGTAACCGGACTCCAACCCAGAGAGCCCCTGTAACCGGAATCTAACTCGGAGAGCCTCTGTAACCAGACTCCAACCCGAAGGGTCTACTATAACTGGAACCCCACCCGGAGGGCTTACTTTTACCAGTCCCCAACTTGGAACATACTAGTCCAATACATTAATCATAAGAAAAGGTTGAAATATAACATAAACATTTGTCTTAAAAATAGCATAAGAAACTTCAATACTTTATCCATAAACCATGAATGGTTTAAAAATAACACATCCACAGTAAAAAATATCACAAAACATTCAATATAATATGGATGATTTGTATCATAATAAATCAACTTTAAACAACTTTAAAATCTATTAAAGGATGTTGACATGGATGAAAATGATCAGTAAAATGCTTTGATAGAAATACCACTTTTTCATGAAATCATTTAAAAATTATCACAATTTATAAAGGTAGTCATTTAAAAGGGATTTTTGAATCAAAGTGTCCCATACCACTTTGAAATTTTTTAAAATAATTATAATTTCAAAACATTAATGTCTATATAAATAAATCCTTAAAAACAATTTTGAAAACATTGACATTAATGAGAATGATTTAGAAGAAAAAATATTTAAACCATTTTAGATGATGATATGGTTAAAGAGTCCCTTAAAATTTTACTATTGAAAATATTTTTGGGAAACATGGATGTGGATGATAAAGAGGTCCCAGTAGATACTCACATAAAAACAACCTCGGATAATGAATAGATTGTAGAATTACCCCTTACCACATTGTAATCAATCGAGTCGTATGAACAATAGACAATAACAACCAAATACATCACAGAATATCATGAATATAAAGATAATCATGATAATATATATCAAATGGTAGTACACAATACACCACATTCCATAAATAAGTGGTGAACAATGAAAATATCATGGAATTGAAAGTGAGATAAGAAACCCCTTACGTCATGTCTGACTTGACCCGTTCATTCTTTAATATCCTTAATAATAAACTAAAGTTAATTTCTAATTTATTAATAACCTTTTTCAATTTTATTATTCCTTTTATATCACTTATTACCATGTTATAAACATTATGTAATCATTTAAGTTAATAACGTTCGTTTTGTCAATATTTGGAACTTGAGTAAAAAATAAACAACTTATAATTACAAGTTGTTCACATGGTCAAAATTTCATTATATCAAAAATTATATTCATGATTTAGATATCATATATATCATATTTATAAAGTATATACATGTATTTATAATAGTAAATACCATTTTGGGGTAAGAAATGAAATGCACCCTTCATGGAGACGGTAAGCTGTACGTACGCATGAACGCTACTTTCATTTATATTTATTATTTTAAGGGAATTAAAACATAATTATACATAGGTATATTATAATTCCAGTACAATATCATATATAATATCATTAACTCCATCCTTTATATGTCCCACATATGGTATTAATGAGTCATATAACTTTGAGGGGGTGGTAGTCCGCACTTCCTCAAATGAAATTATCGCGTTTACCCATAATGGAAACCATTAAGGTATGATATAAAAGAAAAATACAGAAGAATGAAGAAAAAATATACATAATATATATCATATATAAATACAATGCCATCATAATGTCCACCATGATAGGCGGTAGAAGGTAATTGAATAATCATCGTTTCGTGGGGCGTTAGTTTTCCATCCACAGAAATAATATGTTCTTCACCCATTAGATGGAGGTGTGTGTAAGTGTAGTTATAATCCTTATAATAAAAACATACTAGTATATTTAGGATACTGTTGTTGTTATAAAAGAAAGGAATAAAATGATTTTAGTGGTTGTATATGTAAAATAAAAGAAAAGAAGTTAAGAGAAACTGTTACCTTTAATTTGGGTAACATTCTTTGGTTTGAACCAAAAGGAATTCTTGAAGTACCTTATTCCTAAAGTAAGGCTTCTAGGAGGAGGATAGGGATGTAGGGAGCTTATTTTTCTAGAGTTTGGACGAGCCTAAAGTCTTGAGATGTGTAAGGAGTTGGTTAGAAGTGGTTTTCTTTTTATAAGGGGGAGGAGGGGCTCTTTAGGAAAGTGTGAAAATATTATTTTTATTATATAATGATATTTAGTTTATAAATGGAAAATAATCATTAGGGTCGAAGATAAGATGAATCATGGTCAAAATAAAATCATTCAATAAAAATTATACATGTTTTAGATATTATTTTAATATTTATAATCTATTTTATTTCAATCATTTTTTAATGTGGTAAATACGACATCATTAATTTTTCATAAATAATTTAATTTATTCAATGTCTAAAAATTATAAAAAAAATTCCATGATGTATTACATTTTTTATCTTTCCAATGAATATTTATAGTAAAAAATATTACTTATATAACACCATATAAAAATTAATTACTAAAAGATATTTGTTTATGTCAATTTTGCCTTTACTTTAAATTAATTAATCTAAAGTGTCATTATCATTCATAAGTGACTCCATGGGGTTCCAAAATCAACCCAAGGATGACCATGGTCATCCAGTAATAATCAAATAAGGTTAGGACATGTGTTAAGGTAATTTTGAATTATTACAATATTATTTTTACCTTGAAATACCCTATTTACCTTTAACCGCGATAATTAAAAGTCAAAAGTTACAATTCACCAAAAATTATTTTCATCTTATTGAAATATATTTTACTTATTTAGGTTAACCGTGTCTCTCAGATTTTTGAAATTAAACTCACATAAGCAGTAAAATTAGGTTTTATACAAATTTGAAAATACTCCTAGGAGGTGGGTAAAAGACGGTAAAACGTTCAATAAATATTTCATATATCTAAACTTATTATAAAATGACTCCAATGAATTATTTTGAACATATATTGGTATTATGTATCTATTTTTACCTAAAATAAATTAAAATAAAATAAATAATTTTTTAAATAAAAAGTTGGTTTTAACCAATAACTGAGTGTTATTCACTATTCATCAAAAATTGATGTTTCTCAGAAAAATACCAACAATTCAGCCTAAACTATATTTGATATTCCGAATTCAAAAATGATTTATATTTCACCAAATTCAAAAAATATATGTTCCATTAATTAATTTAAAATTAATTCCCGTTGTCAAAACAAATAGCGTGTTTTTAAGTAATAATATCGATCAAAAGATTGACACATGTTTATGTCCAATTTCAAAGTGAAATTAATTATAATGGAATAAATTGTATTAAATAATAAAAATATAATCTAATTTACTTCAAAACCAATCAAATTCACAATTTAACACTACAAATTATTTTGATTAAAAAACTTGTTTTTAATTAAAATTTAGTATTTTTCACTATTCACCAAAATATGGAAGTTATCAGAAATATACAAAAACTTTATCAAAACTAAATTTTTTATCTCCCAATTCTAAAGAAGAAGTTTATTTTTTCAAATTGAATATATAAAAGCATCAAATATTTGATTTAAAAAGGGTTCTCTCTTAAAAGGTGGTAAAATTACATTTTCTGAAAAATACTTCCTTTATCTAAAAAAATTGAATTAGTTCTTATATTATGGCTAATAAACACATATTATGGATGTTAAAATTATATGGAGTATATAAAATTCAAAATGCTATTAATACTATTCGTAACCTCTTTTGAACGGCTAGATTGGAAAGTCGTGGTGCGCTTGAACTCAGTATTGTGTGTAATACATGTTATTGAATTACTTTGAAGAAATAACGTACTATGAAATATTGGGGTGTTACATTCTTCCCTACTTCAATAAATTGCATCCTTGAAATTTGAAATTGTTCTTTAAAAATAGAAGGTTGAAAATATAAAATACGTTTGTGGGAAAACCCAAATCAAAAATTGGGTTAATAAAATTTATTCTTAATAAGAGGAAAAGGGGAATGAGAAATTCACCACCAAATTATGATCTCAATCAGGAGAAAATTGGTGGAAATTAGAGACACATAATTGGAGGAAAAACGTAAATATTTATAGGGAGTGATTGAGGTCATCAGTCGCAAACAATTGTAGAATTTAGGGCCTCAAAGACATCAATCTATAATGATTTAAAATATCATCAGTTCAAAAAAAAACATAAGGTATTAGGATAACACATTTTTAATTTTAATATCCCTTACCTAAAGTTTAAGAATTAATTTCTTCATAGAATAAAAGAAGAAAAAAATATATAATTGACAAGTAGAGTTCCATCTTTTAACTAATTTCTAACACAAACTCATCTTTAACTCTAAAAGAGAATACAACTTAAAAAAATAATTTATTTATCATATTCATATAGTGTTAAAAAAAGATGAATTTATAATTCACCTATCAGACCCTTAAAAAAAAGAAACTACATTATACAATCCAGGGACTTCATGTAGTCTAGTGGTAGGCGATAAATTCCAATCGCACTATGCTTTTGGGTTTGATTCTCACAGCTTTGTCCGGCACGACGAGTTTTCACACGGTCTGCATGTTGTCCTTTTTATAAAAATCCAAAAATAGCCTTAAAAAATAGTATCTTAATCCATTCCAACCTTTAGACTTATCCAAAATAAATCTATCCAAACTCACAATCCAAAATTTATAAAGAAGTTAAACACAATGAAGATCCTTTTTTCCACATAATAACATGTGAACACCTACATCATGTATTATTTTAAAACTTGGTAACACCTTGAATTACCATAAAACCTTATTGATTATATTCATGCTCCCCTATCCTTTATATAATACTTGATATATTTCTTATATCAAAAAATATTGAATATTCCAATAATGATGAAATAAACAAACTATTAATCAGTTCCTAGGATGTCAAGAATATCCAATATAATTTATCCGAATCAACCATCTCTTATTCCAAAATCACTACCTCGGTATCAAAACTATATTATGGTTTTTCTTTCTCTCAACCATATATTTTCTAAACAATTTAACATGTAGTTGAGTCACTTTTCTTGGTTCCACACAATCTCAAGTCCTTAATGAAATAGTATGAAAATATAATCTTTATATACTCTATAATTCTTATAACATGTACATCATTAATACAATACTCAGATGAAACAATACTTTAATAACAATGTAAGAAATCTAATAATTCCTCTTCATATTTGGTAGTATCATAACTTTATTATTATCCAATAGAAGAATTTAGGGTATACTCTGATGATCTGTACATTGATTCGTGTAGTGTCCCAACTCCTTGAAGATGAAGCATTTTACATTGGAAACTTTTTTTTCTTACCCTTTCAATCATGTACTTGGTGTCCATTTTCTCCACACTTATAACAAACTCCCATTCCCTTAAAAAATTTACCAAGGTGTTTCTTTCCACAGTTATCACATATGGGAAAATCCTTCTCTTCCCTCTTCCCTTTATCCATCATTCTCTCTTCCATCCATTTCTTCTCTTGCTTCCCTTCAAATCCATAGGACTTAGATAATTCTTTACTTATCTTATTAACACATGATACTATTTCTTCATATATTGAGAATACATGGGAGACTATTTCCCTTATAAATGTTGGATTAATACCGTGAAAGATATGATCCTTCTTACTCTTTGGATCATACATATTGATGGAGTTCACATTCCGTCTACTGGGTGCCATTTCTATACAATAGCATAAATTAGATTAGTTTATGAATCAAAATACATAATTCCAAACTTATAAAACACTTAACATAAATTAAACAATTTATGGATATAATCCATAATCATAAATTTTTTTCTTTGATGAAGTATATAATCATAAACCCTTCATAATGATTTGTAAAGAAAATGAGAATTATCCTAAGTATATCCCTCGAGAGTGTCATAACCAAGAGTGTAGCAAGACCCATTGTCATGCACTAGTTCCCATTCGAGTCTAGCTCAATGAGGTGTTTTCGGGTTTTATCCCTACTTACATCTGTGCCAGAGCCGCCTCTACCTGCTCGTATCCAGAAATGGATGTATTTGCTTGGAAAACTTACAAAATCTCTACATTACCAAAATTCTGGGAAGTTCTTCTATACTAATCCTCAAACTCTATCATCGAGATATGTGTTCTAATCAGATTTTATCTAAATATTTTTTCCAAGGTTATTGCTAAACTTCCTCTGATACCAACTGTAATGCCTCAACCCCAATTACAAATAGTTTGTGCATTATTTTAATACATTGGTATGATTACAAGGAATCAAGTCTCGAAGGACCGATCAGTTTAATAGTCTTGTAAAATAGATTACATAAATGAATGTTACATTACACATTATAAAATACAAAAAAGCATAAATAATACTTTATGAATGCCATTATTACCTTAGCTTAACCCTGTATATCAATCACAATACACTTCTTGGAATCTTGGAAAAAATAAAACATAGAAAGGGGTGAGCTCAAATGCTCAGTAAGGGTAATAAATACATCAGAAGATAACATAAATATTAATCATAGTGAATAAGTGAAACCACATTCCTTTAACAATAATTAACATGAATACTTTTATGGCAGGAATATGAGCTGAGTAAATAATGCCATAATAAAACATAATCATGGGTATTCTACTAGTCGAATAACCACATGAACCATCAATATTATTTTCATAATGAGAGAATGTATAATGCCGAAGTTTAATTTCTGTGTCATGGCCTCGTTCTAGGACCTAGGAGCTAACTATAACCGAACCCCAACCCGGAGAGCCTCTGTAACCGGACTCCATCCGGGAGAGCCTCTGTAACCGGACTCCAACCCGGAGAGCCTCTGTAACCAGAATCCAACCCCGAGAGCCTCTGTAACCGGACTCCAACCCGGAGAGCCTCTGTAACTAGACTCCAACCTAGAGGGTCTGCTGTAACCAGACCCCAACCCAGAGGTCTTACTTTTACCGATCCCTAACCTGGAACAAACTAGTCCAATACATTCATCATAATAAAAGGTTGAAATATAACATAATCATTCATATTAAAACTAGCATAAGAAATGTCAATACTTTATCCATAAACCATGAATATTTTAAAAATAACACATTCACAATCAAACATATCACAAAACATTCAATATAATATGGAAGATTTTTATCACAATAAATCAACTTTAAACAAGTTTAAAATCCATTAAAAGATGTTGACATGGATGAAAATGATCAATAAAATGATTTGAGAGAAATACCCTTATTTTCATGATGTCATTTAAAAATTCTCACAATTTATAAAGGTCGTCATTTAAAAGATATTTTTAATCAAAGTTTCCCATACCGCTTTGAAACATTTTAAAAGAATTATCATTTCAAAACATTCATGTCCATATAAAAAATCCTTAAAAACCAATTTGAAAACATGGAAATTAATGAGAATGATTTAGAAGAAAAAATATTTAAACCATTTCAAATGATGATCTAGTTAAAGAGTCCCATAAAATATTCCTTTTGAAAATATTTTTAGGAAACATGGATGTGGATGATAAAGAGGTCCCAGTAGATACTCACGTAAAAACAACCTCAGATAATGAAGAGATTGTTGAATTAACCCTTACCTCATTGTAATCAATCGAGTCATATAAAAAATAGTCAATAAAAACCAAATGAATCAAAAAATATTATGAATATAAAGAGAATAATGATAATATATATCAAATATCAGTAAAAAATACACCACATGCAATAAATAATTGGTGAACAATGGAAATCTCACAGAATTAAAAGTTAGATAAGAAACCCCTTACCTCGTGTCCGACTTGAAACGTTCGTTATTTAATATACTGAATAACAAACTAAAGTTAATTTCTACTTGATTAAGAACCTTTTTCAGGTTTATTATTCCTTTTATATCACTTATTACCATGTTATAAAAATTATGTAATCATTTAAGTTAATAATGTTCGTTTTGTCGATATTTGGCACTTAAGTCAAAAATGAACACCTTATAGTTACAAGTTGTTCACATGGTCAAAGGTTCATTATATCCAAAATGATATTAATGATTTAGATATCACATATATCATATATATCAAGTATATACATGTATTTATAATAGTAAATACCATTTTGGGGTAAGAAATGAAATGCACCGTTCATGGAGACGGTAAGCCGTACGTACGCATGAATGCTACTTTCATTTCTATTTCTTATTTTAAGGGAATGAAAACATAATGATACATAGGTATATAATAATTTTAGTATAATATCATATATAATATCATTAACTCCATCCTTTATACATCCCACATATGGTATTAACGAGTAATATCACTTTGAGGGGGCGGTAGTCCACACTTCCTCAAATAAAACTATCGCGTTTAACCATAATGGAAACCATTAAGGTATGCTATAAAAAAAATAAAAAAGCATAAAGAAAAAATAAACATAATATATATCATATATAAATATAGTTCTATCATAATTTCCACCATGAGAGGTGGTAGGAGGTAATTAAACAATCATCGTTTCGTGAGGCGTTAGTTTTCCATCCATAGAAACATTATGTTCTTCACCCATTAGATAGAGGTGTGTGTAAGTGTAGTTTGAATAATTATCATAATAAAATCCTAGTATATTTAGGATAATAGGGTTTTTTATAAAATAATGGAATAAAAAGATTTTAGGGGTTGGAGAAGTAAAATAAAATAAAAGAAGTAAAGAGAAATTGTTACCTTTAATTTGGGTAACTCCCTTTGGTTTGAAGCAACATGACTTCTTGAAGTGACTTATGACTAAATTAAGGCTTTTATGGGGAGGATATGGATATAGGGAGATTAATTTGGCAGATTTTGGATGAGCCTAAGGGCTTGAGAGGTGTGAATAATTGGTTAGAAGTGGTCTCCTTTTATAAGGGGTAGGAGGGGATCTTTAAGAAAGTGTGAAAATATTATTTTATTATATAATGATATTTGGCTTATAAAGGTACAAAAATCATTAGGGTCTAATATAAGATTACTCATGGTCGAAATAAAATCATCCAACAAGAATTGGACATGGGTTGGATATTATTTTAATATTTATATTTTAATTTATTCAAATCATTTATTAATGAGGTAAATACTACATCATTATTGTGTCATAAATAATTTAATTTATTAAAAGTCTAAAAATTATAAAAAAAATACCATGATGTAGGAAATATTTTTATATTTCCAATGAATATTTATAGTTATAAATATTACTTATATAACACTATATAAAAATTAATCACTAAAAGATATTTGTTTTTGTAAATTTTGGCTTTACTTTAAATTAATTAATCTAATGTATCATTATCATTATTTAATGACTCCATGGGATCCCAAAATAGACCCAAGGATTCCCATGGTCGGCCATTACTCATAAAATAAGGTTAGGACACGTGTTAAGGTAATTTTGAATTATTACAATATTCTTTGTACCTTGAATTACCTTATTTACCTTTAACCGTGGTAAATAAAAGTCAAAAGTTACTATTTACCAAAAATTATTTTCATATTATTGAACCAAATTTTAGTTATTAAGGTTAAACGTGTCTCTCAGATTTTTGAAATTTAACTCATAGAAGTGGTAAAATTATGTTTTATGCAAATTTGCAAATACTCCTTGGAGGTGGGTAAAAGATGGTAAAAAGTACAATAAAATTTTTATATATCTAAACTTATTATAAAATGACTCCAATGAAGTATTTTGAACATATATAGTTATTATGTATCTATTTTGACCTAAAATAAATTTAAATAAAATAAATAATTATTTAAATAAAAAGCTTTTTTTAACCAATAACTCAGTGTTTTTCAATATTCATAAAAAGTCGACGTGTCTCAGAAAAATACCACAAATTAAGCCTAAAATATATTTGATATTCCAAATTAAAAAATGATTTCTATTTTAACAAATTCAAAACATATAATTTGAATTAATTAATTTAAAATTAATCATCGTTGTCAAAACAAATAGCGTGTTTTTGAGTAACAATATCTATCAATAGATTGACACTTGTTTATGTCCAATATCTAAGTGAAATTAATTATAATGACCTAAATTGTATTAAATGATAAAAATATAATCTAATTATAATTCAAAACCAATCAAATGAATAATTTAACACTATAAATTATTTATATTAACAAATTTGTTTTTAATTAAAATTTAGTATTTTTCACTATTCACCAAAATATGAATGTTATCAGAAAAATACCAAAAATTTATCAAAACTAAATTTTTATCTTCTTATTCTAAAGAAAAAGTTTATTTTGTAAAATTAAATATATAAAAGTGTCAAATATTTTATTTAAAAATGGTTTGCCCTTAAAATGCAGTAAAATTGCATTTTTTGAAAAATACTTATTTTATTTAAAAAAATTGAAATTATTCTTATATTATGTCTATGAAACACATAATATGGATGTTAAAATTATATAAAGTATATAAAATTCAAAATTCCGTTAATACTATTCATAACCCTTTTTGAACGGCTAGATTGGTAAGTTATGGTGTGCTTGAACTCGGTATTGCGTGTAGTGAAAGTTATTGAATTACTTTGAGAAAATAACGTACTATGAAATCTTGGGGTGTTATAGTAATAATTATGACTCAAATACTATTGTATTTTTTTAAAAAATGGAAAATATTGGATAGTGAAAAACATGTAAATATACACCACATCATCGAAGCTATATGAGATAAGTTTTATGAATACTTATTTCCCAAGGAGAGTTCAAATGGGAGGGTTTCCACTCAAAAAATAAATGTTACACAACCTATTTTATCTACATATATTTCATAATAAAGTAATTAAATAATGTTCATTGTTTATTTTTGGTATTGCTGGATGTTTGGATATAAATCCCTTGAATGGTTTTTTGACATATCAATTCATGAAAATAATAAAAACGACATGGAATAGGGGATCTAAATATAAAATAGAACCTATTGAGAAAAAGATGATGGAAAATTACAAATATTAGTATTTTATGGGGATAAAATAGAAGGAAAAAATTGAATTAAATTATTTTTAGAAAGAAAAAATATCGATATATGGAAATCAATATAAATATGAATAAGAATGGTGACTTTTGAGAAAGGTGTAGTAAATCTAGACATGATACAAACAACTTGATGGGGATTCTACCAATGAAGTGAGGATTATTTAAAAATAAGGATTAAGGAACTCGAATATCATGTGCTAAAATTACTATAGAGTAAAATATTTTTTCACATAAATGAAAGTATTATAATGGAAGGAAAGATTATCGTAGTTTGAGAGGAATCTATTAGGAATGGTATTACTTCAGTGATACAAATATTTCCATCATTATTACCTATTATCTTATGTGTTTTGATAAAACATGCATGGAATTGAAACAGAGGTGTGGATCTATCACTATTGGACAAGAAAGATTGAGTTCTTCATAGTGTCTCCCAAATACCATAGAAATAATAAAATGTGTGTATCCTGTGCGGAGGAGAAAATATGCATTAAATATGTCATATAGTAAAATCTAGAAATTATTTAAAATAATACAATACTAGAGAAAATTTTTTATCAGTCACACATTAATCCATTATCTTTTTTCTTATTAAAAATATTTATTAAGGGGCTGCTTCGGTTGATTAAACAATGAGACAAAGTCGAATATTTATTCTTTTCATGTGATATTTTTATTATGTTTGTTGATATATGTGTATTCTACAACATATTTTATGATTAATGTTTTTATAGCCCCAATTTGTGAAATTAAAATTTTATAATCATGCTGTCACATGAATGATAGTTTATGTATAATTATATAAAACTTGGGTTGTATCACTTATGTATTTTTTACTAGGTTATACAATTTATAATTAGGTAATAATAACTAAAGACTCCTTTATAAGAGAACTATGTGGTATTACCCTTCTCTTAGCTCAACAAGATGTGGAAAAGAATACATGTTCCCTAAAAGGAAAAATAATATATGAAAATAAAAATATATTGCTATTTAAGTTCATTTTAATAATGTGGGTAAAATTGATTCAATTTTAGAACACATATTTCCATTTTAGATTGTTATTGGAAACAAATTCTAAGTTTGATATTTAAGTTCCCAAGTAATAATTTTATTTGTTCTAAATATATCAATATTTTTTTAGTAAATCTAATGATGATTATCAATAGGTGGTTATATATTAGATACTAAAGAATATATATAATTATTAACAATGAAATATTATTAATTATTAAATAATTTTGTTAAATTTATTTGGTAAAACATTTTTTATAACAATGAATAAGTGAATAATATTTTAGAATTGTTGAGAAGAACAAGAGAAAACATTGTATAACGAATAATTTAAGTAGTATTTTTGTAAATTATGAAAAAGGATATTGTGATTTCCCAATACATTACATTAATAATAAATCTTGGTATTTTTGTAAGATTTTTTTTTATGTTTTGAGTTAACCAAAAATTATCCAAGTCTTAGTTAACAGTCGAAGCTTCCTTGGACAAGTCTATGCTAAGTTTAAAGATAGTATGCCATGAACGATAGAGGAAAAGGTGAATAGGTGAGTCATAACACTCACCAGACAAGAATAGCCCATACATGATTGAAATTTGAAGTGAATTGTAACACCCAATTTTTTTTTGAATTATTATTTTTTGATTTAATTTATCCTTTTCGATTTTTTTTCATTTCATGCAACACTGAAGATATTTTATTTTATATTAAAGAGCTATGTTAGGAATGAGTTATATGAAAAACCAAGTTAATAATGCACTACAAACAAAATAAACTTTATCTTTCTACACACAGAACACTGAGATTATCTTGCATTACACATAATAATGACTTTTCTCAATGGATTGTGTAACACGCAAGACTGAGTTTTACTGAACCATATTATATCATTAAAATGTTATTATTTAATATAATAAGATATAACCTAGATATTAAATTAGAGGTTATGAATATTATTAAATTATTTATAAAAATATATGGTTTACATATATATATTATTAATTCATAGGTTACCAATTAATTAGAAAGTAACATGAAAACTGATTGAATATAAATGAAAATATTACTATTTTTATAGTAATAAAGCTATTTTACCAAAATTAATTAAATTAACTACAAGTGGTGAATTATATTAATGTAATATATATTTTATATACCCAATCAAATAATATTTATTTTCATCCAATAGATTTAATATATAGAATATAAGAACAAACCCAATTTTATATTTAAAACCCAATATTTTTATTAAGGAATTTTTACCATCTTTTAATGGATAACCCATTTCAAATACAATTTTTGGAACTTTTATAGATTTAATATGTCACTATAAACTTCATATTATAAATAATAACATAATAATTAGGTTTTGGTAAATTTTTTTATATTTTCATACGAATTTTTATTTTTTAATGAAAAGTGAAAAATACTGAATTTTATTTCAAAACCGCGCTTTAGACTAATTTATTTATAAGGATAAATTAAAATATAAACTGTTTTAAAACTTTTATTAGATAATATTTTTATAAATTAATAAAATTTAGTTTATTGAAATCAATTTCACTTTGAAATTGGGTGAAAAAATTTAGCAATCTTTAGAATGTTTTTACTTTCAAACCTGCATTGTTGACCTGACCACAAGATTAATTTTAAAATAATTTATGCCACTTATGTGATTGGAATTTTTAAAATTTGATTTCATATTTTAAATGAGAATAAATTATAATGTCTAATAATTCAAACTTAGTTTTTTTCCCAAAATTATTAATGAAAGTAATTAAATTTTATTACATTGATTAAGGTAAAATTAAGCTTAACTAAGAACTAAACCTTAAATTTAAGACCCAAAATGACTTTTAAAATTGTCAAAAAGACATTATATTGCCATATTCATATCCTAAAATCCATTTTATTGACTTTGGTACATTATGGGATGCCCTTTCCATGGGAAAACGTGGGTGGAATTTCTTTTTCCAAATATTTACAAGAGTGCCACTCCTCCTCCACTATAAAAAAGCCTCCTCTCCTATACTTATTTGCACATCTCTAAACACTTAGGGTAATCCAATATCTGCTCAAATATCATCCCAAAGAGCCTTTATTACTCATTTAATATTCCCTTTCATCATAATGTCTTCCAATTAATCCCATTGGTGCAAACCGAAAAGAGTTACCCGATTAAGAGGTAACACCCTCCCACAAAATCTTTTATTTTATTTTCCTTATCCACTAAATCAATTTATATTATTATATTATTATACAAAAACACAATTATAACCCATATAATTATATTATTTATGATAATCATTCTAACTACACTTACACACATCTCAATCTAATGGGTAACGAACTTACTATTTATGTGTATGATGAACTACCATCTCACAAAAGAATGACTATTTTTTATTCCATTATCACATTTAATTGTTGTAATTATGATAGAAAATATATTTATATATAATAAATATGATTCATTAATCCTTTTACCACATATATTTTTATACATTCCATTCGGTGTAGGTATGATAATTTCATTTATGGAAGTGTGGACTGTCGCCCCCAAAGCGATGTGATTCGTTCACACACTACATGGAATGTATTAATAATGAGTTTAATAAACTTATATTATATATATTAAATAATAATTATACATGAATAATGATATATATATATATATTATTTATATTCATTCTTTCAATACGAAAATTAAATAGAAACAACATTCATGCGTACATACAACCTACCTTCTCCATGAACGGTGTATTCCATTTCATACTTTTATATTATATATATTATTATAATACAAATACAGAATTTAAATTATATTTATATCAATCGTTAAATTTTGGTAATTATGATATAAGTATGAGGACCAATAATATAACAAATTAAGACACATGTGAAGAACAAAGCGGATATTACCCGAAGTGAAACATTAGAATAAAATTATTAACAGGTAGGTAATATAAGGTCATAACAAAAACCTATATTATATTCGATATAAAATATGGTTCTATAAAATATTTATAATAAACATAAATTTATTATACAGGAATATTGTATAAGTATAAAGAGATTGAAGATACAAGGTAAGATAATTTCATCTTACTTTTTATTTCCATGAAATACATACTTTATTCACCATTCATTCCTTTTGTGTGGTGTGTATAATGCACTTGGATGTATTATATGGTTATTATAAGTTATATTATGGGTATATATATATATATATATATATATATCTATTTTTTATCTTTCTATTATTTTATTTATGTTTCAAAACTTACCAAATCGGTAATGTAATTTTTGTCATAATTTTCCTTTTATGAGACACATACCATGTTATTCACCGATATTTATCCATATTGTGTACATAATACCTTTGAAATTTAATGTCATGAATATCCTTATTTTCATGATATTTTATGATTCATTTAATTTCATGTTTTATATGGGGATGATGGTTCAATGTTACCATCAGGGAAGAGTTTATTGAAACAATCTCATCACTTTTTGAGACTGAATATGTTTATGCTTCCTTTGATAAAATCTTATGATCCATACCTCAAGAAAACTCATGAATTTTCTCATCCTATTTTTATTCTATAAACATTCTTGTATTGGTACTATTTTCCACTCTTTGGTATATATGATATTTAAGAATGTTTTTTTAAGAAATCTTGACTTTAACCTCTCTTTGGTCAAAAATATGTGTTCCTTCAAAACCATGTTTTATAAAAAGAGTTTACAAGAATATTCTATTATTATACTATAATATTTACAATAATGTTTTTACCCATTTTGTCTTTTACCATAAGTTTCAAATTAATATTCTTATCACTTTCCAAATATTTCATTTTTCTAACATTTTACCATAAAAAATAGATATTATTTTTACCTCATACGATTTGTATGGGTTTACCCAATTTCATTTAATTTATGTTTCCATTACATGTTTAAAAGGTTAATTTTTAAGAAAATGTTTTTAAATGTTTTTTTCAATGAATGTTTTTTCAAAAAAAATCTTGATTTCATTATAATTTTTCATATTATTTTGAATAAAATAGTTTTCAAATCATTTTTAACCTTTCTTTTAAATTTTTAAAACCCATTTCAAAGAAAAATATTTTTTAAAATGTTTTGAAAATAATTTTATATGTTTTCATAAAAAAATGTTTTTAAAATGATTTTATGTCTTCTTTATTAATTTTAAATGTATTTATATAAAATGATTTTTAAATGGTTTTATGCATTAAAAATCCTTTTAAAAAAATACAGTATTTTCTCATCGAGAAATGTTTTCGAATTATATTTAAAAAGTTATTTCCCCCCTAAGATGACATTTGTTGATTTTTCTC
Source organism: Viscum album (assembly GCA_963277665.1). Classification (NCBI taxonomy): domain Eukaryota; kingdom Viridiplantae; phylum Streptophyta; class Magnoliopsida; order Santalales; family Viscaceae; genus Viscum; species Viscum album. Next base: position 751,740,638 of record OY728126.1, read on the forward strand.
ATGCGTTTCTAGTAAAATATCTAATAGTTCCATTCATATTCTTTCTTTGAATGGGTTATGATTAATGTCATGGTATTTATGAAACAGGTTTTATTTTTCATGAGTTATATATTTATGTAATCCATTTTACTTTCATTAGTTATGATTTTTATAAAAGGATTATGAAACTTGTATCTTTTTCTATTGGTTATGATATGATTAAATTTTTATGACACTCATTTCATTTAATGGGTTATGATATGTTTGTTTGTGATTTTGTAGCACATGTATGTATGATTTATTTATATGATGTGTGGGACATATATCTATCTCCAATGCATTGGGTAAATATTTATATTTCATGATATAGACATGGTTGGAATGATAAATAAACTCGATTCAGTATTATTGGGATGGAATGAGAAATGGACTTTGTTCAGTATTACAGGGATGAAATGAAGAGTGTACTCGGTTCAGTATTACAGGGCTGGAATAGGGTGTGAACCTAGTTTAGTAAAAGAATTTTTCTACTAATATGGTATTGATATAAATTCCATTCATACTATGGAAATAATTATATATTCTTATGTGTCTTACAAAATTCCTTTTTTTATTCCTACGTTATGTTTTCATGGATTGTGTTATTTATTTACTTATGAATCATGTCTTATAAAATAATTTTTTTGTGTCATGATTTATGTTTATGATATTTGATATGTAGGGTATGATCTTATATTTTCATTACCATGTTCATATACCCTTATCATCAGGATTGTGCTTTTTTATCTCTCTTTTTACATGTATTGAGCATATGATGTCACCCCTTTTTATGTTTCCTTCCCCTAGGTTATAAAGATATGTATAATGTTTGATGTGTCTAAGAAGGGTTCTAGTTATGAAAATCCCAGTGGAAGATTATATATCGCATTTATATACCTGTGTATATGTTTCCATGTTTTAAAAGGAACTAGACTGGTACGGTCTTTAAGTGTCTGTTTGTATAATGTTTTAAGTATTATACAAATGTGATGTAATGTCATTGCATTTCAATACTATGTCATTATAGTTATTATTAGATCAAATGTTTAGTTAACCTTTGTAAAATAGTATGAGAAAAATTTAGTGATATCCTTAGGTATATTTGTGATGATATTTCTAGGGATGTATCTAAGGATAATATAGTGATTAGTTAACGTTTAAAAAATGTCCTATAATTTTGGTAAAGGATAGATTGATTGGTTTTCAAGAAATACATTACTGTCTGAATAATATAAGTGGATGGGTCTCTGTAACAGATGTACCTAGGGTTAAAAACTCTGATAATATATTCTAGTCCCAACACATGGTAATATAGTACACGACAATGAGCCTTACTTCACACCTAGTTTGAAAATCCCAGGGGATATGCTTTGGGAATTCACAAAAATCATTATGAACAATCATGAAGGATTTAAATATAAGTTATATATGAATAAACTTGGATGAACCTATGGTTTTATATATTAAAAATGTGTCATGATTTAGGCATACTATAAGTAATTCCTTTCCTAACTATGAGGTTTTATTCTCTGATAAGTAATTGTCACACTATGATTTTGGTTTTAGTCAATGGTAGGAACTAAAAGGAACTGCATTAACGTTGAATTTGATGGAAAATTGTCTAATGAGAAGTCAAGTGGGATAATCACCATATTGAAAGATTTTGTGATCATGCCTAACAAGTTTTCACGGAACATGATTAAAAAATTTTACCTTAACAAACTCTCAGACTCCCCATGAAAGAGAAAGAAGGAGATTGCTAAGATTTTGGGTAATGGAGACCATGGAGGAAAAAAGATTCAATTTCCTCTATTTCAATAATGTAGAACGAATCAACTATGTGAATGTCTTAAAAGAAAAAAAGGTGTTTTTACTATTGTAAATAAGGACATAGAGCAAGTAACTGTAAGGGATACATGAAGGGTTAGGCTAACCAAATAGATTAGAATATGGTCTCTATAAGACATCATCAAAGGTTAAATTATTTTAGTGTGGAATTAAATATTTAAACAGGTTGGTACAAGCACCCTTATTAAAAAGTTGAAGAAAAATAGACAGAAATCACATTTGAATTGGGGTAAGAGAGAACCCATTACAAGCCCAAGGGACTTGAGTCACGCAACCTTTGATTTGAGTGTCCGAAAAGCATATTGAAACAAATCCCATCATAGTACACAGTAAAAACCTAATTTTGATGCCACATTATCTCTATCCAATGATGTTGCCCATTATATCCTGATCTACTATGCATATTTCCATTGTAGAAGAGCCACATCCCACCTTGTGTCCCCATCCCACCGCAGTGCCTCCATCGTGTGACCTCGTCATCTGGAACTCTCCTTACCCCAACATCGCCATTGTGTGAACCGTTAATCTTTACTATGTCCCCATATTTTTTCCAAAATGATCATCTCCATTGCGAGACCCCACCCCATCAACCGCTTGAAGCCACCGACCTGAATGTGCCCCACCACTCCAATTTCCACTGAGAACTGACCAGATCCGTAGATACAACCACAGGGATGCCATTGATGGCTGTTCCTCTGACAGAGGCCATGAAAAAACTAGATCTACACACCGTAGATTCATTAAGCTCAATTAAAAAATCCAGATATGGAGAAATGAATCGATCTAGAGAAAAATACCACTGTCCAGATGACCCTGAGCCATCACTGAATGAATTTACAGAGACTAGATCCAAGGGGAATGTTATGTGCACCACCATCAATGACTGATGGCACCAAATCTATCAACAAGAAAAATTTATCAAGGAGGAGAATAATGCTGACCAAATCCATCAGAGGAGAAGACCGTTACAAAGAACCTAGAGCACTCTTGAGGGATGAAGCTCTTGAGAGTTCCCCCTTCACTTTTATATAAAACTAACCCTAAGTGTAGAATTAATTTTCATTATAAAAATTGATATCTGAAGTGTAAATATTCTGAAGAGAATCATCAAGGTGGTATGAGTAATGGTTATATTTCTACAGATGATGAGACTATAGGGAAAATGTGAAAGGAAAGAGGTATTAAGTAATTAGATGGGGTAACCTTCTTATTACTTATGGTTTAAGTAGAATAATAAATTTTTATATGTATTTGGATTAAATAATTATGTAATATGAATGGTGAAATATTCCAAGATTGTTTATTTTATGTTTTTTTCTAAGGATTTACAAGATTATGTTTAATATTTCCAATGGTCCAAAAACATGATTTATTGAAAAGGTGATATTTCAACTAAGGGAAGATAAACCTTAATATGTTCCTTATATTAAGATAGTGTTTTTTTGGATAAAGATATTTTTGACAGGAATAAGTAAATTGGATAGTACTGATTACCTTATAACTAATTGAGGACTTTTTAATTAGTGGATAACACTATAAAGTTTACAATATTTTATTTAAGGAATATATCTAATATACTTTGAAATAAAAGGACATGAATGATTATAATAAAGAGTTATATTAATTCCGGTTATTACCATCATTCAAGAGAATATATTATGAAGGTATTGACATGTTTGAAATGTGATAACCAAGAGATACTTTTTTATATACTAGGGATCGATTTTAATCTAATTTTGTGACCTTATTTCTGATTTTCTGATTTTAATCTTTTGGAATGTTTATAAGGTTAACCATTTGTGGAAAAAATAATTTCAACTATGGATGATGTTTTTTGAGAAGAAAGTATTATCTCACCACATGAGTATTTATTCATATTGGATAACCTATTATAAAATCATTTTGTTGATGATAAATTATTATAGATGGGATGGAATATCATATATCTCATTATCTATTAGTGCTTCCGGAAAGAATAACTCACCATCATTTTTTGATAAATAAGTGATGTGGACCAAGGAAAAAAGGGCGAAGTTTTCCTGAAATCATTATAGTATATCATTTCCTAAAAATTCATTAAATTTTGGAAAAATGATATAAAAACAAAAACGGTTATCCTATTATATCTGTTTCCAAAAAATCAGATGGTCCCTTAGTTCATCATAGATTTATGGATTTGTGATTATTAACTTTGTCTTGAACTTGTTCTCTATCACTATCCATCAGAACATGATTGTTTTATTTCCCTTCCATGTAAATGATTTCACTTTCCATTTATGTTATACCATGTGGAAAACCAGTTATACGTTACTTTTGGTAACTATTATGTTTCTAAATTTAATTTTTCAAATTAAGTTTTAGTATCCATTTATGCGATATGGGTTTCTATAAATGAAACTTTCAAGTATTAAACCTTTGATAACCCAGATAAATTTGAAGGGAGAAATTCATTTTAATGGGGTCATATTTAGCACCCTGATACTTTTTTAATTATTATTTTTAAATTAATTTAACCTTTTTAATATTTTTCCTTTCATGAAACACTAAAGATAATTATTATATATTAATACACTATGTTTGGTTGCGTTATACAAAACACCAAGTAAATCATGCACTACATGAAACATTGAATTTAAATTTCTCTACACTGAAAATTTAATTTATCTTGAATCACACTCACCAATTACTGTCCTTGATGGATTGTGTAACACGCAACGCTGAGTTTTACTATACAATAGTGTATCATTAAAATGTTTTTACTTTATATAATAAGATATAAACTAGATATTAAATTATATGTTATGAAAATTATTATTTAATTTAAACAAATTAAGCGGTTTATAAAAATATAATATGAATTCATAGGTTACCAATTAATTAGAAATAAATATGAAAATTGATTGAATATAAAGGAAAATATTATTATTTTTGTGGTCATAATGCAGTTTTACCCTAAAAAATAAACTAATTGAAATTATTGAGTGATATTAATGTAATATATTTTATATATTTTAGAAAATAGTTTTTGTATGTTCCAATAGATTTCATATACATAACATAAAAACAAACCCAATCTGATGGTTAAAAACTAATATATTTATTAAGGTATTTTTACCAAATTTTTGTCCAAGAACCCATTTTAAATCCAATTTTTAGAACTTTTATATATTTAATATTTCAAAATATAATTCATATTTGAAAGTGGAGTTTAATAATTAGGTTAGGGTAAATTTTTGGTATTTTTCTCTAAAGTTTAATTTTTAAATAAATACTGAAAATACATAATATTAGTTCAAAACATATTTTTAATTTAATTTATTTATAGGTATAAATTATATTTTAAATTTATTTCAAAGTATAATTAGATAATTTGTTTATAAATTAATATAATTCAGGTCATTGAGATCAATTTCACTTTGAAATTGGGCATAAAAAAATAGAAAACATCTGATTGTTTTTACCTTAAAAACTAGCATTGTCGGCCCAAATACGAGATTAATTTTAAATTAATTTATGACAATTATGTTATTGGAATTTGGAAAAATGGATTAAATATTTATGTTCATAATAATTTATAATTTATAATAAGGTCAACTTAGTTTTTAACAAAAATATTACTCATAGTGATTAAAATTAATTACATTGATTAAGGTAAAATTAAGTGTAACTGATGACTCACCATTAAATTTAAAACCCAAAAACACATATAAACCATTAAAAAAGCCATTTGATGGCCATATTTATAACTATACTCCCATTTATATTCTTTTTTATATTATGGGAGCCACTTTCAATGGGAAAAACATGGATGGAATACCTTTTCAAAATATTCACAAGAGTGTCACTCCTCCTCCAGTATTAGATGGCCTCCTCTCTTTAAATTCTTTACACATATCAAATAACTTAGGTTTGGAAAATATCTAATCAAATATAATCCAAACAATTTTATCTTACTACTTTACTCATCCCACTTGGAATAAATTATTTCAAGTAATCTCTTTGGTGAAAACCAAAAGGAGTTACCTGATTAAGAGGAAACACCCTTCCCCAAACTACTTTATTTTAATTATCCACTCCCTTAATTTGTATAATTACATTATATTACAACAAAAACAGTATCCAAAATATGATGTTTTTTTGTTATGATAAGTTTTATAGCTACACTTACACACACCTCCTTCTAATGGGTAACAAATATTCTGTTTATGTGTACGACGAACTACCGCCTCACAAAACGATGATTGTCCGTTCTCCCCTTACTACCTCTCATGGTGGTCATTATGATGAACACTCATTTTGTATATAATATATATGATAATTAGTAATTATTTAATCTTCTTTAATATTTTTTACTACACATAAATTTATATGTTCCATTTGGTATAAATACGATAATTTCTTTTGAGGAAGTGTGGACTTTTGCCCCTTTAAGAGATGTGATTCATTCACGCACTAATTAGTGGTGGTGATCCATGAAAATAAAGATAATTATGTCATAATTAGTGGATTTTATGTTAATTATTGTGCTACTAGATCTCAATTTGAATCTTACAAAATTATAAAGTAACGGCTCGAGGAAAACACAGAACCATACAATACCATAGAAAGAGGCAAGATGATTTTAGTAGCTCCTAAGGGGACTAAATTCATACCAGATGAAGAATTAATTGCTAATATACCTGAGAGGTATTTTGTATGGCTAAAATGATCAAGGTAATTTACTTACTCTACTATTTAGATTGTATTTACTTTGAGGGTTACACTAAACCCATAAAAGTGGACTATCCTTGAAATAAAAACAATGACTTTTAGCGTACATACGACTTACCATCTCCATGAATAGTGTATTCCATTCCATATTTCAATATTATATAGAATATAATAATACAATTACAATCAATACACATTATATTTATAGCTTGTTTTACATTATCTAAATCATGATATAAGTATAAGGACCAAAGATATAACAAATTAAGACACATGCGAAGAACAAAGAGGATATTATCCATAGTGAAATCATAACATAGCATTGTTAACAAGTGGGTAATATAAAGTCATCATCCAACCATATATGGTATTAAATATAAGAATATTATTCTATAAAATATGTATAACAACATTTTATTTATTATACAATATTCTTATACAAGTACGAAGAGAGTCAAGACACATGGTAAGAGAATTTCATCTCACTTTTTTATTTTCATGAGATACATGCTTTATAAACCACCCATTCCTTTTGTGTGGTGTGTATAATTTACATGGATTTATTCTAGGATTCCTATACATAAAATTATGTATATTTACATATCCATTTTTAAGCTTTTTATAATGGTATTTATGTTTCAAATGATACCGAATTGGTAAAGTAATTTTGTCTCAATTTACCTTCTTTGAGATACAGACCATGTTATGCACCAATATTTTTTCATGTGGTGTATGTACTACCTTTGAAATTTTATAACATTATATCCTTATTTAAATAATAATGTAATCTTTATTTAATTTCATTTTAATAAATGGGTAGTATAATTCAAACTTAGTAATTGGTAAGAGTTTATTGAAACAATAACATCGCTTTTTTATATTGTTTATGTTTATGTTTCATTTGAATACATTTTATGATCCATATTTTATATAAAAATATTGATTTTTATTATCCTTTGGTTATTCATGATATAATAATGTACTTTTTACCATTTTTTCACTATTTTTTACCTATGATATTTATGAATGTTTTTTTTAAGAATTTCCGACTTTACCCTCTCTTCGGTTGTAAATATGTGTTCCTTTGAAACCATGTTTTCTAAAAAGGGTTTCCTAGAATATTAAGATATTGTAATGTTATATTTAAAATAAATTTTTCCCGTTTTTTCTTTTAATAGTTTTTTCAAATGAATTTTCTTATCACTTTCTGAACAAATCATTTTTCTAAACTTTTAAAGTAAAAGAGGAATATTCTTTTTACCTCATATGGAATGTATGGATTTACCCACAATTAATTAATTGAAGATTAAATTTAATGTTTAAAAGGTTAATTTTTTAGGAATTTTTTTTTGAATTGATTTTCTTAGAAATGATTTTAAATTTTTTTTCAAGCATTCATTATAAGTTTTCAACATATTATCAATGAAATTATTTTCAAAATGTTTTCAACATTTCTTTTAAAAATTTCAAATTATTGTCAATGAAAAAATATTTAAAATATTTTGAAGCATATTATATATGTTTTCAAAGAAAAAGATTTGAAAATCTATTTCCTTTACTCATTATAAGTTTTTAAGGTATTTTATAAATAAAATCATTTTGAAATGGATTTATCCATTAGAAAGCCTTTTTCAAAGAAGAAATTATATTTTCATTATGAAACGTTTGGGAATGATTTTTAAAATTATATTCAATATACGATGACATCAATTGATGTTACTCATTCCTTTCTAGGAAATGATCTAAAAGTGTTATTCATATTCTTTCTCTAAATGGGTAATGCTTAATTTTTTTTTATGAAACCTTTTTCTCTTTCACAGGTTATATGTTTATGAAATCCATTTCTCTTTCACAGGTTATGCTTATAATGAAATGATTATGAAACCTATAAATTCCTAAATTTGTTATGATATGATAAATGATTATAATTTCTATTTCATTTAATGGGTTATGATATGATTTTTTATGATATCATGGAACATGTATGTATGATTTAATTATGAGATGGGTGGGACCTATATCTATCTACAATTCATTGTGTAAATATTTATGTTTGATGAGATAGACATTGATGGAATATGAAATGAAATTAGTTTAGTATTACGGGTCTGGAATGTTAAATGAACCAAGTTCAGTATTGCAGGGCTAGAAGAAGAAGTCAACTCAGTTCAGTAATACAGATCTAGAAGGGGGTGTGATTCCAATTCAGTAAAGGAATTTTTACACTAAGATGATCTTGTATGTAATGTCTTGACTACTAGGGAAAAAATTATATATTCTTATGTGTCTTCCATAATTTATATTTTATTCCTATGTTATACTTTCATGGATTATTTTATTTATTTCCTTATGATTCATATATTATTAACTGCAAATATTTAGTCCATGATTTATGTTTATGTTCTTTGATATGTAGGGTATGTTCTTATATTTTCATTATCATGTTATCATACCCTTATTATCATGATTTTTCTTATGTATCTCCATTTTTTACCCTTATCAAGCATCTCATCTCACCCATTTTTATGTTTCATCTCCCTGGCTATGAAGATATGTATTAATTTTTATGTATTTAAAAAGGGTTATAGTCAAGAAGAACCTAGTGGTAGACGATGTAGGTCATTTATGTACTAATGTTTATGTTTCCATTTTTATAAAGGCACTATACTAGTATGATCATTGGTCATCTATTTGTATAATGTTTTAAGTATTCTGCAAAAGTGGTGTAATGTTAATGCATGTCAAGACCGGTTCATTATATGAATAGTTATCATGGGGGCATGAAACAGAGTAAATGGTTTTGTGTGAGGTGGTATGAACCATGAGTGGAGTGTGTGAGTGTATCCAGGAGCTGAACTTAATCTCATGTCCTTGTAGTGTTTGAGGGGTCGAATAATGAAAATGATGATGTGTATTCAATTCAATATAAATTAAAAATTGAAATTATATCTTTCATTTCTAGGAAACAAGATATTAAAATTTCTATATGGGAACCAATACAATCAATATAAAACATAAAATAAGATTATATAATAATTTGAATCATTAATTCATTCCATAAAACATTAAAGTGTACAAACTATGCACCGTTTTAAGATGATATTAAATATATAATTTGTTCTACTAAGTGTCCATTAGAATAAGATACTTGAAATATGTGGCCATATTTTCCTTGTTTTCAATATACATCATTAAATGTATCCTCCAATCATTAAAACTATGGATTTATATTCATTATTGACTAAAAAACAACATCAAATATTCTTCATTAATGTGACAGTAAGGATTGTTTTATATATCCTATCATATATCACACTAGTATCATTTACATCAAAGAGATATTCCACATTCTCTTCCTTTTTAACAACCCAAAATTTTGTTTGAAATAATATAATATCTATAAATTTCTTAACATACAACACCATTCTTTAATAAAATCACAATATACTATACGAATATTATAATTTAAATATAATCATTGTAATGTAGACTTTGATTTGGTGGGTATTAATAGGAGTAATCTCATTATGATATATATATATATATATATATATTGTTCATATAGAGTACAAACTTATTGATTAATTCTTATGAAACAATCAATCAATCTTTTTTGAGGTCATTTTATGCTTAAAAATACATTTTCTTGAAAAATGGTATTTATTGTATTATTTAAATATATATTAAAATAAATTTATAAAAAATTTAGAAACTATATTTTATAAAAAAATAATTTTTAAAATCACCTTATTAAAATTATTTGAAAGTGATATTATCATATTTTTCATAAAATATTGATTTTTCTGTTAGTAGTGAAAAAAATATTATTTTTTAGAAAACTCTCTTTTCCATTTATGTATTTACCTTGTAATTTTTTTTGATTTGATTTAAAAATATCATTAGATACTTTTGACTGGTAATAATGTATTTAATATCATTTCAATGAAAATTATTCTTAATTTTTGAATTAAATAATTTTTATACATAAAAATACATTTTATTGGAAAACCATTTTTCATTAGGTATTACAGGTTAATTGTAAAATAAATTTCTCCAACTTATAGGAATTGAATTTGATAGAATGGATTAATTATTTGTAATAATTTTTTTTTAAATTTTTTAATGATCTTAAATTTATTTTCAGTCAGAATTAATTATAATCATGGTAAAAATTTTCTAACCACAGTTAGGGTAAAGCAGGTAGACCAATGTTAAAATTGTATGATAAGGCTGGTGAATCATCCATAAACATTATAATATTTAATTGGGTGAGTATAATTATACAAATCCTTTAAAATATTCGAAAATATGGCATTCTGGTTCTTTTATTCTTTGATAGAGACCATTATAATACTTCAAGTGAAGGAAAAATCCAAAATGTCACTTTCTTGCTTTTAATAGCCATTAAATTAATTGATAGAATAAAAAATAAGGTATGAGAGGTTATAAAATTTTATTTTTAGGCTTAATAAATTTATTTTTTTTGTTCAATTACATTTAAATTTTTTATTTTGATACAATTTCTTTTAATACTTTTTCGAGAATGAAATAGTGCTTCTGTAAGTAGTAGAAAAATAAATTAAAAGATTTTAAAAACATATAAAGTAATATTTTTTTGGTTAGTTATGGTGATAAAATTATTTTTTCAATAACTATAATTTATTAGTTATTGATTAAAATTTTATATATGTATTTCATTATTGTATTTATTTTTTAAATCCAATAATGTGAATAGTTATGAAAATGACCTTAAAGGTATCTTATGTTAGATATTGTTTGATTAAATGATTTATAATTAAAAAAAATATTTTCATATCCAAAGTGAATTAGATATTGTTTTTTTATATCAACCATTTTACCCTTACGTGTCACTTGTCATTTTATAGTAACTTTCATGCCAACAAATTATTAAAAAGCTTTGATATTGCATCAAACGGGATAATTAGTGGTTAAAACTATTATATAAAGAATAAAAAATCACATAAAAATGTCTAAATTGCATTAGATGATAGTATATTGACTCATAAATATCATTTACTTTAAATATATCTATTTTATTATACTCTTAGATGAAATTTAATTTATATTAATAAAATACATTAAGTGGTTCAAAGGGTTTCCTTTCTCTCACATAGTAGTGTGAACCTCTTATTATTCATTATTCATATTTTTTCATAATTATATCTCTGAAAATACATACCCAAATACCATATATTAGTTAAAAAATCTTATATATTCTAGTATTTTCCATATACCATCCATTCCGAAATTATGTGTAAGCCAAAGGAGGTTTCTCAAAGAATAGTTATAACTCTTAACCAAGTAATTTAAAATTTATTTCTTCTTATAAATAATCCTATTATATAGTATAAATTATAAAAATAATTATTTATATATCCTTGATATACTGTATTTTTATTATTATTATGGAACAACCATTATTCACCTCCTTCCCATCCTATTGGAAAAGAAAACATCGCTCATGCAATGTGTGGATCACCAAAAAAATAAACTGATGCGTTTTTTTCATCACCGATTCACTATGATGGTTATAATGATGGGTTAAATGAATATATATGATAATGACCATATTATAATAGTTTCATAGTTTTGAATTAATATTTATTTTTCTTTCCTTCCATACATCATAAATGCAAACAATGATCATGTGTATGTATGGACTACCATCTCCATGAAGTGATGTAATTCATTTTTCATCAAAAATTTATAAGAATAATTATAAAATTGTGTATAATAATAAAATATTATACTTATTTAATGGTTAAATGTTTTTTTATTATACAACCTTGATCAATTTTCAGGGGTCAAAAATTATGAAATGAAACATATATGAATAACAAATTTATTTTCACCTAAAAACGAGGATGTGAACAAAGAATTATTTATAAATGGGTCTAGAAAGGTTATAAGTGACCAATATATGAAATTAGCAGTGTTTAAATGATTATTTTTATATATTTTCATAATAATAAATTTATTATAAAGGATTTTAGAGAACATTTTAATCAATTCAGACATAAGGTAAGGGTTATTCATCTCAATATTGATTCATTCTTATATGTTTGATGTTATAAACCTATTTATGTTTGTGAGGTGTATCCACTAACCCCTTTATATGATAATTCATGAGTATATTTATATTCATATTATTTATTTTTTCAATATAATTTATTTTTTCATGGGTTTTAATGTTCAAAAGATCCCAAAGTAGTAAGGGTTCTACTTAACAATCTCACTTAATGGGGATTGATTATGCTTAAATTTACTATAATGAAATTATATGTGAGATATCTAAAAATAATATCTCTTTTATTATCCTGAGGTTATTTATAGGGATTTCATGTTATCCTTTCATTTTTTTCATTTTTAATAACTCAAGATACCTAAATAATATTTTTTGAAAAAACCAACATTGTTTTATTATTAAATCAAGATATTTTCCCCTTATGTCCATATTTTCCTTAAAATGTTATCAGGAATGTTATTAATATTATCCTATGATTTTTAAAATTAATTTTTACCCATGATCTACTTTCTATTTTTTTTAAATTTAATCTTTCTATGGTTTTCCAAATGATGTACTTATTTATTTTTATAGAAAAATTGAAAGGAGTCATTATTTTATCATACACGACAAGAATATAATTTCACACCGATAGTACTAGTAAATGATTTGATGAATCCATTTTATTTATATATAGTTATTTTTAAATAAAATTAATTCCTTAATATTTATGAATCTTTTATATTTTAGATAAGTGATTTTATAATGAAAAATTAATTTTCCTCAAAAAATAATCTGATTATCTTTAAATGAAAATGTTCATCTAGGAAAACTTCCTTTGATGTAACTTATGTTTCAACACTGATATAATTATACAATAATGTCTTCATTCATTCTAAATTTAGGTTATGGGTATGACTTTTAATTATTTATGAAACCTTTTAATGAGCTATTTCATGAGGTAATGATAAAATTTTTCATGATTTTTTTAAAATATATAAATGGACTATGAATATGTAATAGATGGTTTTGTTATATCTCTCAAATTCATTGGGTAAATATTAATATTTTATGAGTTCAAAGGATACATGCTAGGTTATCCCAATCTCAAAATACGATACATTGTAGGTTATACAAAGAAAAAATAGGGTACATAAGAGTTCATCCCAAACTCGAAGCAGATATACAGATTTAACCCATGTTTAACATGTGATACATGTTTTTGAGGTGATACCTGGAATAATATTATTTTAATTTTGATTATTCTACATTTTATGAAAGTATTTTATGACATAATATTAAGAAAATGTTATTTTATAATGATTATGTTCTTTTCTTTATTTATTATTATTTTCTTATGAATTGGAATGATTTATTCTATAACTACTAATTATGATCTATGAATTGAAATATATGATTTTCAAATTTTAAACTCATTTTTTAATAAACTTATTATCATGTTATGATTAAATGATCATTTATATATCCCTTTTTTACCCTCAAATAGATTCTATGCTCACCCTTTGTAATGTTTCCTTCTATCAGGGATATGAAGAATTATTTTAATTATGATATATCTATAAAGGGCGATTATTGTGATGAACTAATTGGGATGATATATATATTTTATGAACTAGTTATTTATATATATATGTTTTCAAATTCACTAATCCAATATGGTTCTAGAATGGATCACAATGATATGTAATGAATTTTCATCTAATAATATGTAATATTTATGTATGAAAGTGTTGGGTTTTCCCATCCTTGGAGTGGAAAACTAAGTTTATTTTTGGTGTGGGGTTAGATCATTCTTCCTAATTGGGATCTATTTTATATTAAACATTATTTATCATTCCTAAACCTCCTCAGTTTTATGGTAAAGGATTAAAAACCACCACCTTATGTAATTATATCCTCAGGCTATCATATTCCTTTATGTTCCCCCCATTTTTAGATATAAAAATGTTATATACTTCCTCACCAATAATCAAAGGGACATTTTTCAAAGAGGGGAGTCCCTATTTTTTATAAATAAATATGTTTTTTTGCTTTGGTTCTTAACTTAGTAACCATTATTTATGGGTTATCAGGTTATTACTTGATCTCAATTGTGTTTCACCTATATTTCACCTATGCTGGATAAGTTTATGTTCAAATTAGATCCATTTTCATTTCCTTCTAATCTAGTTGTCATTTGTTAATGTAGTATATAGCAGTATTTTCATTTCCAATGTTTTTCCCTTTTAAGATATGATATTTCACCAAATAATTTCCATTCATAATCTCAATTTTTATACTTGAGTAAATTTAATAATCCATTTTCCCATCCTCCATATAATATGAAGGTTCATAGTTCATAAATCTTCCTTTACATTAACAAGAGTATAAATCAATGACTACTTCAAGAACCTCCCCAATAGGATAATTGTTAGTTGTTTTATACCTTGAAAAATTAATCTTCTACTTAGCTAATACAACTTTTCATCCCTTAGTATCATTTTCCCATTCTATCTTTACCTAGTGGATCAAATATATTTTTAATTTTAATACCATCTTACCTCTCTTATGAAATATCTACATTATACACTTGGATATATATTACATTTATTGATCCCTGCATAGATGTTGAAATAATTTGATCATTACCTACCTCAATCATATTTCATACAATTCCAATACAATCCAAATTTACTTCCTAGATCTCCTCCCCCAACATCTTAGATATCAAATGGTCATCTCGACTGAGAAGTTAAATCCTTTTAGAAGCCTCAACTATAGGTATAAATGAATAACTATTCATTGTAGAACTTCTATGTCAAGTTCATCTATATATTATATTATATTACATACTATTATTCAAATGTGAAGAGTCCTCCTAATAGCCATGTGTGATCCATCCACTTAATTTCCCCCTTCCATCATGGAAGAAGCTTTATTTCCAACATAGGGGATATCTCATTGAGAAGAATACAACGAGAACCTTATGACCATATGGAATATGTTATCATTTGTGGGGAAAATCATTTTCATACAACATAATATCTAATAATATCTTATGATTATTAGAATGATGATTCCCTTTTATATGACAATTAAAATAGAGATCCATGCAAGAATCAGAATGGATCTTTTGAAAATACATATAATCACCCCAAACCACAATACATAAAACATTCACAAGGGGGATATTAGAGTTTCATGTCATCTTATATATGGTCTAAAATACTATGTTTCCTAGTATAAGCATAATGATAAACACATAAAAATGATCCATGGTGTTACACATAGATTGAATTAGAGATGGATTCAGGAAGGGTTACGGTAGACCAAGATTTTGAACCCAAACTGGATGATTCCAAATTATAATGATTTTTAATTATCTAGGGATGATGAGGAAAATTAAAACTGGGAATTTATCTTCCACACTTAACCAAATCCCTTGACATGAAATCCTCATCGATGAAAAAAATAAATATCTATAATGGAATTAAGTTCTTAATAGTAAAACACTGGTTAAAACACTATTTTTATACCTAAAATATTGAATAGATTAATAAATAGCCATTGGATAAGAAATGAAATAATTATATGAGAAGAAATCCATAATAAAGCCTCATGGAACTTTTGAGGAGAGAGAAGAATCCTTAAATGACCTTGAAATCAATTGGGGACCTCCAGAAAATCATTAACACTAAGAAAGTATAAGAACCTACTAACTAGAGAAAATGCTGTAAAATAGCTACCATTATCAATTACAGATGATAAAACAATTTATCAAGTAGTGGATTTTGAACCTCCCCCTAGAGGAGGAGGGGCCCCTGATTTTGTGATCAATGTTATGTCATCATATGACTGTCAATTTCATCATAAATATTCTATATTTAAATATGATTATATTTGTTCAACAATCATGGTGATGTTGTTATATTTAGTATAGATATGTTAATTTTTATTTCCATTATATAATCTTAATATTTTTTATGATGTGTGTTTTATTTTCTTAATGTGGATATTGTAATAATATTTGGTTACCTAGTCTAAAGAATACTTTACATTTAGATTAGAATTTACTTTATATAGTGAGATATGTGTGATGTATACTTACCATTATAGTATAGACAGTTATCTGTCCACTATTTAATGGAAATATCCATATATTATTGGTTTTATCAAAATGTTATAGCAGATCAGAATCTATAATGAGAACCTCAAGATACTATGTCATTAATCGAAAAGTATATGCTCTATAATCTAGATGCATCATAATGGCTAGACATAGTTGTTGCATGACTACCAGTTGATGGGGGATCATAAGCATTGAGACTTATTCCCATGAAGAACTCACATGGTGATCTCTAGTAGTTGAGATAATGAGAATGGAACCTCCAATAAGAACACAACATGTTCCATGTCTTGTTTTTTATTCCTACCTACAAACATGTGTATTGGTATCTAAAAATGAGATAATTATTGATGATTTTAATTTGATCATGTAATTTTACATAAGCTAAAAACCATGATAATGAAATAGTGGTGCGGTCGCTTTTGTTGGGTGCATCATTGGTGGAATGTAATTGGTTGAATGTTCAAGATAGAACTTATCACTTATGAGTTAAAAAAGTAATATCTTGGTCCTGGTTGATCTGAATTATTGTGAAATCACAAATCCATGGTCATTGTAGTCAAATATAAATCCTTCTATTCAGATCAAAAAATAATAAATCAATAATGGATGATGACATAGTTTTGCGTCCTGTTTTATGATATATCAAAAGGCAAAGTGAAAATATATTACATTGTATGCTCTTAGGTTGGTTGTCATTGCTATTATTTTTCCTTCTCTGTAGAAGCCTTGATGAGTTTCTAGACTCCACTTTTTGTCTATGAATATTATTAATAGCTATCAAGACAAGGTCATAGAGGGTCTCAAATAGTATATCATTCAAGAATTTTCTTTATTCAAGTGAATAGGTATATAAGAAATGGTGGGACCCACCATGAGGTCCGAGTGTTGTCAATGTTTTATTAATAACCATTAAATAAATAAATTCATTATTATTCAAGTAAAGAATAATAATGTTGAATATATATATGAAAAGTATTTATATGTTTTTATGAAAATACAAGGATTAATATTATACAAATAGATATTATTTTCATATTCAAGGTTTGTTTATATTTTCTAGAATTACAAGCAAAGTTAATGACTCGGGTTTATCATATAATATATTTAATATTTATTACAATTATGTGATAAAATATAAATAATAATTATGACATAGTTAGTTTTTCGTAATTATTTATTTATTACTTATTTAGTGGATGTTTAATATAAAGGGGTTGGGAAACCCTAATTGGGTATTTAAAACACTAATATATGATTTAAGGAGAAGCTCCTTCTATGTGACGATTCAATCAGTTGGAATTGATAGATTCTGTATCCTTCTTAATCCTTAAGTTAAAACCTCCAAATCTGAGTGAATGATCTGAGAATACCATCTCAGATCAAAAGTATGAGATTGTAGAGATCTTCCGGATGTCAAAGAAATATTTTGAGAGTAAAGATATGATTTAGAATTCAAAAAACTATATACATATAGATTTGAGATGTGTCTATGAATGATTTAGACGGTTTTATTATCGATTACTTTGATCAATGGTCATCAGAGACATGCGATAAAAATGATCTCTTCAAATTAAAATGAGTTATTCATTCATTTTTTGTTCCCAGATTAAACCATGTGAGATATTTGGACTATACATGGTCTTAGATCAGTAGAGGCAATGATGTTTTATCACTCAGGTGATTGAATATTTTTAAATACACATTCCACTATCTTTCAATGTGCACCCTAGTACCGAAACATTATTTCTAAGGGATCATGATGATTTTATGACCTAAGAAAGATATTTTCTATTAAATTATATATAGAGGGTTTTATGTTGGTGCTAACAAATCTGACAGCAAGTCGATCTGATCTCGGTTGACCATGTTACTGGCATCTTAATACATTTTATGGATTGAAACAATGTATATTGGATATTCAAATTTCTATTTTTTTTATAATTTCATGATCATGATATATTAATATTGTTTTGATTTCTTATATTTTTTTGAATTTTGGTGGTACATATAATTTCCTTCCATGATCCAACTAGAATTTGTTGGTCAAAATCCCTCTGGTCAGTGGTGTATTGAATTAAGGGATTATTTTTTGATAAAAATAATTAATGTTTTATTTGTATTCAAATGGATATATTTATACATTGATACTAAACTAATGAATTAATTTTTAAAGGAGGTAGATGACTTAGTAGAAAAAAAATTTCAGGGAAAAACAATATATTATTGTATCGTTCCATGTTTTGATCCAAGATGAAATTCTATGGGAATTTAAACTTCTTTTTTTTAAAAACTGTTCATCTTTAAACCATATTTTAGGATAAAATTACAAGAGTTGTAACACCTAAATGTGTTGTTTTTAGACCTGGCTAAAGGCTCAAGAGGTTTCCCAGGTGTCTAGTTGATTTATAGGAGAGCTAAAGTCCAAAAAATAAATTTTTTAGAGGTATTTCAAAGATTTTTTTTTGAAACCATGAAGTCATCAGTAGAAAGACATGCAATTTGTTTTAGATAAGAAAATGTGCCCCACATGGGCTACCCATGGTTTACCCAAACCATGATCCTATCACGCATGGGTAGTGACAGATAGGTAATACCCCCACACTATTCACTACACAATTGGAACACTGTTAGGGTAACCATGTCGGTCATACCATAAAAGGTGATTTCTTAATAAATGGGTGGTTCATGGTTGGCGCATGGTTTGGAAAAAACATGCAGCCAAACCATGCAACCAATTTTTTAGGGGTAAAATTACTATTTCCCCTCCATGAGATTTTTAGTAAACATCATTCTTCCTTAATCCTCCAGCTGCTATGTGAAGATACTCCTCCTCACCATTGGGTTATCCTCCCCTCTAATCAATTTATGGCTAGATATCCTTTTTTTGTTGTCTAATTGAAACATTGTCAGTATCTATGGATCCACATCCGTAATCTGTCAAGTCCTATCTAATCCATTTCATGTTATTTATTCCATCAATTTTGATATTTTAGTGAGATATCATTTACCCTATTTTTAGGGCATATTTATCTTTCACTTAGTACAATTAAACCAAATCAAATCATGGTTTGAGATTTGATGAGTGACACATCCTACGAATGTGGTTGTTCGTCATCAAATTTTCCTATTTTTCAATAAATTTAAAAATAGCATCCTTGTTATACAATCTAGCCTTTTATTCATGTTTCATTATAGTTGGATAGCTCATACTACAATGATTAATATACATGTATACATGTTTGTTGACTATTTTGTTAAGGAATTAGATTGTTTAATCTCTTTTATGGGCACACCATGGGTATTACATGTTAATTTTTTTACTTTATAAATAATTTAATAAATTCTCAAAATTACTTCTATGATTTTTTCTGGGATGAATAATAGAATATCTCTTTTGTGGATTTTTTAAATGATAATGGTACCTTATTAATTCCATTTAAACATTTATAGTAAAATTTCTATTCATAGTAGTTAATTTTAAAATTTTATTTTGATGAATTTGGTCATGAAATCTGATTGGATGTTTAAATATGCTAAATGAATTGTTTGAATAACAATGTCATATTTTTATAATAAAATCCATCAATGGAGTTGTATTATATTATAAATTAAAAAAGTATTAATTTTTATTTAAACTGTACTTGAATGTGTTGATTAATGTAATCATATTTCTTGTTTTTAGGGGTTTATATGTGTTATGTTTTGGAAATGACCTTAAGTATTTCTTTATAAATGGATTTTCCCATGTAGGTAAATGCATGTTTGTTCATGGTACCTTCTAAGTTCCTTTTTACCATTTAAATTGTCTTTCCATGTTTGATATCTTAAATGGAATGTTAATAATGGTATAGCTTATTCATGATGGTAGTTTTCTTTAAATATGATGTTTGATATAAATAGAATGAAATGTAAAAGGATGGTATTATTAAAGATGGCTTCCCTTTATTTAATTTAATGTTTTAAATATTTTTACTTGATTATATTAAAGGGTTGATATGAAATGAAATATAACAAGTGGAAATGGAATGTCAGTCAATGCAAGATTAGTACATGCTGTGATGAAAATGAGATTTCCTTGTTATATAATGGGATAGTTAAATGAAAATAATGATAGGTTATTCTTCATGGATTATATTATAAATATGATGATGCCTTTATATGGGCCTAATAAATGGAATGAATGATAGATATTTCCTCGTTGAAATTTTTTATAAATATGATTACTCCTTATACATAGGTTGCGGAATGATGGGAAGGGTTTTATTGATCATGGATATATCACGCTCCATTACATTGGGTGTTGATCATGGCTTCTCACATCAATGATACTATATGGGAACTAGGATTTATAGGCCATGTTGAATGATTAGAGTGATGACACAACATTGCAATCACTATCCTGAGTGTTTCAGCATGATGTCTCTCGCTCTTTTGTGATATAGGGATTGTACCCTATTTCATGAGCTTATAGGATTGTTTTGATTGGTTATGGATGTCAGAGTTATTCCCCAATCCATCCATCAGCTAGTATTTGATGTATATGGCCATTAGGCATCTACACACACTTGGTTCAAATATGATGATGCAATATAAAACTATACAATATGTATATATATATATATATTGTTCCAGTTTAGACTTTTTCTTTCTGACTATGACCCAAATCATGTATAGATTCCATGTGTCCCTTTGGAACCTGGTTGGGTTGTATTTTATTTATTCATAACCACATGGTTATATTTCTACTTATACATGCACAATTATTCACATTATATTTCAAAAAATGGATTAAGTCATAGACACCATGGGTGGAAACATACTGAGATTATTATCTAACAACCATCTTATGACTCCATTTCACAAGGGTACCTGAGTATACCATTTTTTCAGGACCTTGGACCTTTTTTATTATTGTATTCTTATACCTAGGAGTTTGGATCATAGGACCGAGATGGAGCTTGGGATTTCCATGGGGTTCACCCTTGGGGATATTTATTTATTTATTTATTTTGTATTATACTGTATATTGTCACCTATTGCATGTATTTTGATTTAGTCATATATAATCATTAGGACATGAATGCATTCTATTATCCATTGGCATTTTCCATCTTAATTTTTAGTTTTATATTATTCTTATACTGCTCAGTATCTCTTTATTTACTTCTTATACTATTTTATATTGTTAAACTTCTGTTATATTTACTATTATACGCTGATTGTGAGGGTATAGTCTCCCCACTATCACCTTCTTAGACCCTCAATGCATGTTAGCATCCACTATCTTACGGGGAGGCACACATGAGGCCATGTGACCCACTGGTTCGGCTACCGTTCTAGTGGTCAGTTAGGACGAGATGTTATAAAGTTGTATCAGTGATTTCTTTTTCACTATGTCACGATATTTTGGGTATGTATACATGAGACTAAGAATGTTTTGAAAGTTGGTAAGTATCCATGTTTGGGACTGATAACCCTTCCCATAGGGAAAATTCCAATTGTCTAGGGATGGGATTAATGTTCTTGTTGTTTAATATTATAGTTGACTATGATTTTACCTTTATTTGTTGGTGTACTTTCTATTACTTATTGTTTTATGAGTTTTTGGTATTTTACACTTGGACTGGTATGGAAAGGATGAATCATTTCATGCATCATTACAATCACATGGAAATTCACATGTCATGCATATTCCATTCCATGTATTTACTTTTTTAGATATCCAACTAATTTGATTTTATGGCTTGAGTGTATGCCATGCCTTGTATGTATTAACATTCTTGTTATATTCCATATTAGTAATTTTAATAAAAATTTTATTTCGTACCTATTCAGGTATTTTTTAGAATGTTAGTCTATGTTTATAACAATCTTGGGTGATATATTTACCATGCTAGTCTATTTACATGCATTGGTAATTATATTCCATAATTTTTTGCATCATGAAATGTTTCTATATGTTTATTTATTGTAATATAAATCCTAGATTCCATGTGATAACATGATAATTATAATTTGATGTGTAAATGGTTTCATGGAAAAATTAAATGGTTGTGCTGAAAGTGGAGACAATTTTCTTTTGTAAGGTGTATGAGTGCCTTATAATTCGTAAAATGTAACCTATGTATTCAAACCACCTATTGAGCTTGTAAATATATCTAATAATTTTGATAAAAATGTAAAAGGCTTTTGAATTTTAAATTTTAAATTGATTTGGTTTTGATTAACGGGATCTAAATGCCAAACTATAAAGTGTATGAGTACTTTATGGATTAGTAGATGGACATATATATAGATGTGTTATTATATTTGAGAATGTTATAATGTGAAATGACTATAAATTTAAAATTAGACTAATATTCATCTAATGTGAATTAGATACGTTTTTAAATGAAAGACTTGGACCAAGTAGGTCAGTTGGGGCATGGTTATAATGAGATGACCTATTTGAGTTTTTACAACTTTAATAATTAAGAAAAGTTATATTGGTTTTCTTTCTGATGAACCCAAGTAGGGTTAATGGTACCCTCATAGGTCACCTTATCATTTATTAATTCAAACTGAATTTATGTGATATGTTGACTAATTTATGATAGGATCTCAATAAATGGATTATTTTTAAAATGGAAGTTTGATAAAACATGCCTATATAACTTAGTGTTTTTTAAATCATTTAAATTATTAAATATTTAATGTGAATCAATATAATGGTATTAAAATTGAACCCAATGTGGTGTCCCTTATTTATATCGTAGTATAAGGGGAGTTTATGATTCCATTTGTGTTGTATTGGAACAGAAGTGTGAGCATTTTCCATATGCATTATTTTTTAACAATGGATTAAATGATAGAATCTTGAGCCAGTGACTTCAGAGAGGCATATCCTATTGATAGGGTCTATTTTTTCCTTTCATAAGTTTCTAGCCTATTGTAGGTAAAACCCTTATAGATTCAGTTCATTAATAAATATTGTGAGTTTTCTACCATATGGTTCCATTTGGGTGCCATTGTCCACAGTAAGAATCTTAGTTTATGAATAAAAACCTTGTTCGTGTGAGTGGTCATGTTTTATATGGCCTTGTTATGTTTTTGAGAATCGATAAATTATAGGGTTTAGTAGGTTACAAATGAGTAGGGAAGTCGGCCACTTTGTAGGTTTCCTGACTCATTCTTATTAATCAGTGATGAACAATTTGGTACGCCATTATCTTGGTTAATGATTGTATGAGGAAATACGAATTTATGTTTAATCTCTTGTATGGGCCATATTTTACTTGAATTCAAAAGGACTATTTCATACAAGGATCATCTTGGATATACCAATTTCTTATTAATCTTTGAGTTACTATGAATTAATAAACATTGTACCCATCTAGTGAAAAATAAGGTAATGAACCAGTTGAATTCAGTGAAATAATTAACCCTTAGGCAGTTGAGTATAGTCTTAGGTCATCTTCATGGTAGAGTGACTTGGACATTAAAATGAATCAAGTTCTACCAAATGATCAGGGTTGAGTTTCTATATAATTTGGTGTTTTGACACATTCGTCGGGTTGGTTCTGGTATCCATGCCAAATGTTGTGATACTGTGACATGGTGATCGGGACTCGGAGGAGCATCAAATGTACATTAAAGGTGGTTTTGGTGTAGCATGCTTATGAGAAGCTGGTATGTCTCTTCTTTCTTTGGAAAGGAAACTAAAAATGTGGGGATCGTTGTATTTATTTTGATAAAATGTGTCCTTATATGTATGAGGAAGACAACCAAAGAGAACCTTTGAGATATGGTTGTCTTTGTTTGAAAGCTTATTGTAAGGCCCCGACCTTAAACATTACATAATCTTGAATTAAGTTAATAATTCAGCTTGAGTATCTTTTCAAGTTTATAGATTTAGAGAATTAGGTCATAACATATACAAAACAACTTGAATATTACATTTAGACACTTCTACAAAGTATCCATTTTTTTCATAAAATAAACACTTGAAAAAAAGATTCATGTCCAGTTCCATGTTTTAGACAACATGACTTTTACTTGATCCCATCCATAACCCTATTAATATTTGAGTCATGTGAAAAATATTTCAAAAACATGGGATGAGAATAAAAATATTAGTAATTATTATGAAATAAATAAAGAAAACATTAGTCCATCAATACATATAAGTCAATGAAATCATACTTTTCAATATTTAACATACCACACTAAGTCACGAGATTTATGAATAACAAATAGAAATCATTAATCATAAAGGTAACTTGTGGCATCCATATCATACTTATGTTATAGATTTCAAAACTATGTAGGGAGTTATGTTTGGAATACCCATCAAAATATATTTCCTAAATCTCTTAAGATAATCATTAACATTTACCTCTATCACGTTACCCAATGCATTAGAGATCTATATTGAGATCACCCACCCTAGGTTTTTCATGGAACCACCTGTATACGTAAACAATGCCCAATAACCATAAAATATCTATAACACATAAAACCTGAATATAGTAATGTTAACATTTCCACATTGCAATAACAATATATTATTTCAAGATATTGATATAATCAATGCTTTATCAAAACATTTTCAAAACCATTTAAAACATTTAATAAAGAGATTTTTGAATCAAAGTGTCCTATACCACTTTGAAGATTTTGAATGAAATTTTAATGTCAAAAAATTCACATCTATATAAAAAAATCATTAAAACCATTTTAAAACATAGACATTAATGAGAAAGATTTAGAAGAATAAATCTTTAAAACATTTAAAATGATATTTTAGATAAAGATTTCCTAACCAAATGAGAGACACTTGAATACAAATAATTGAAGAATAACATTAATAAAAGCTTATATATCATGAGAATACAAATATTCATGATATAATATGTCAAATGGTAGTATATACACCATATAAAAGTGAGTTGGTGTATAACAACAAATAAATTGAGACAAAGTCCCTTGCAAAGATTATATCCTTAGATTAAGGACACATCAATGACATAATTATATGTGAAAAATAATAATACACATAATATAAGTGGATATTAATTGTAAAAGAATCATATTTAATTCACACATATTCATATCAATACATAATCAAGAATTAGAAGTTTAACCCAAAGAATGGAAAATTGGGTGAAGAAGTTCCCTAATAGAAATTTGGGAGCCTAACATCATCACATTAAAATACAAAAAACGAGTTGATGAAAAAGAAAAGGGTCTATAATCACATTTAAATAAAAGGTACAACAATACTGATATATAATAACATATTCCAACATAAGAAAATGTAAATTTAAAAGACATATCATCAAATAAGTCTTTGATTAGAAGAGGAGAGTGAAGGGTTCCCATACCGATTTGGTAACTTAAAAAACATACACCCCATGAAGGAAGGATCATACAATAAAGATGTAAATACACATAAATTAAATTATATTACACAAATAACACAATCTTGGTTAGTACATTCACCACCCAAAAGGAAATAGTGTCAAATATATCATGAATCTCATAGGAATAAAAAGTGAGATGAAAACCCCTTACAAAGATCATATCATTAAATTATGGATAAATCAATGTCATAATTTTGTGTGAAAAATATAAATACAATAAATATAAGTGGTAATTATGTTTAAAACAATAATAGGTCATTCACACATATTTATAGCATGACATAATCAAGAAGTATATGTTCAACCCAAATAATGGAAATTGGGTGAATAAGTTCCCTTACCTCATGTCTGACTTGACTCTTTTGTTCCTTATTCTTCCTGAATAATAAACTTAATTTAATTTAAACTTTCTTCATAAAAGTTTTCAAGTTTATTATTCCTTTTATAATACTTATTACGTTTCAAAAACAATTTTTAAATTATTTGATTTCATATCTGACATTTTTTCAATGTTTGGAATTTGAGTTAAAAATGAACATGTTATGATTATAATTTGTCTATGTTGTCAAAAGTACATAATATCCAGAATTATATTCATAATTTAGATATCATATATATCATATATATCATATATATCTAGTATATATGTATTTATAATAGTCCATAACATTTGGATATAAGAAATGAAATGCATCGTTCATGGAGATGGTAATCCGTACGTACGCATGAACGCTACTTTATTTAATTTTTTTCATTTTTAAAGGAATGAAAACATAATGATACATTGGTGTATTATAATTAATTTATAATATAATAATTTATATATATAACATAATTTCATTAACACCATCATTTATACGTTACATGTATGGTATGAATGAGTCATATCACTTAGAGGGGGCGGTAGTCCGGACTTCCTCAAATGAAATTTTCATATTTATAAAACATGAAAAGAATAATGGTATGTTATAAATGATAATTACAGAATCATGTTGATAAAAAAATAAAATATATATCATATATAATAAAAGTTCCATCTTAATGTCCACCATGAGAGGTGGTAGAAGAATATTGAACAATCATCGTTTCGTGAGGCAGTAGTTCGACGTCCACAGAAACAGTATGTTCGTATCTATTAAATGGAGGTGTGTGTTAGTGTAGTTTGAATTATTCTCATAAAAACAACCCATTAGATTTAGGATACTTTCTATGTTATAATATAATGGAATAAATAGTGTTTAGGGGGTTGGATAAGTAAAAGAAAAGAAAATAACGTAAGAGAGGACGTTACCTTTAAATCAGGTATCTCCCTTTGGTTTGAACCAAAAGGTTTACTTAAATTTACTTCTACCAAAGGGAAGGATTCTAGTAGGAAGAGTGGTATTTTGGTAGATTAATTGGGCTGAGTTTGGGCAATCCAAGGGGCTTGAGAGGTGTGAGTAATGGGTTAGAGGAGATAGCTTTTTATAAAGGGTATGAGGGACTCTTTAGAAAAGTTTGAAAATGTTATTTTATTATAAACTAATTTTCACTTTAAAAAGGTACAAAATTCATTAAATTAGAATATAAGATGACTCTTGTTAAAAATAAAATCATCCAATAATAATTTGAAAGGTTTTTGATAATTTTTTTTTAATTTTTATAATCACATTTATTTAAATCATTTATTAATAAGTTAATCAATTCATCATCATTGTGTCATAAATAATTTTATTTATTTGGTGTCTAAAAATTATTAATAAAATATAATGATGTAGGAAATAATTTTATCTTTTAAATTAATATTTACATTTGAAGATATAACTTATATAACCCCATGTAAAAATTGATTTACTAAAATATATATGTTTATGTCATTTTTGTCTTTACTTTAAATTAATTAATATAAAGTTTCATTATCAATCTCAAGTGGCTCCATGGGGTCCCAAAATCGACCCAAGGATGACCATGATCGTAAATGTATCAACCAATAGGATTATGATAATTGTAAGGGTAATTTATAATATTATAATATTATTTTCACCCTTATTTACCAGATTTACCCTGTAACCATGATAAATAAAATATTTACTGAAATAAATATTCATAATGTCTAATAATAAAATCTACCTATTTAGAAAATTTTTGACCTCCTGATTCCAAATACAGAATCAATTTTTCTTAATTCAAAACATATAAGTTGAAAAAATTAATTCAAAATTAACTCATGTTGTCAAAAAAAACGTGTTTTTAAGAAATAATAACCATCAAAATATTGACACTTGTCTATTTCCTATTTCAATGTGAAATTACTTCCAATGACCAAAATTGTATTAAATAGTAAAAATATAATATAATTAAACATTAAAACCATATAAAAATATAATATAACCATATAAATATATTATACGAAAAGGCACTTTTGAATTAAAATACATTATTTTTCATTATTAATAAAAATGAACATTATCAAAAAAATTCCAAAATTTTATACAAAGTATATTTTTATGTGTCTATTATAAATAAGAATATTATTTTTTCAAATAGAACATATAAAATTGAAAGAAACTGGATTTATAAATGGTTTTCCATCAAAAGGCAGTAAATAGACATGTTGAAGAATATTAGAGTGTTTATGATTAAAATTTGATTCATTCACATTTTAAGCTTCTAACATTTATTTGATAAATTTAAAAACAATTTAAAAAACATTTATAATCATATTGTTGTTAGTATTGTTCATTTTTTCCAATAGAACAATTATAAGTTAACTACCATAATAATATTATTATATTATTTTTCGGTATAACTTAATGTTGTGTGTAACATAATATTTCAAAGAAACCCATTGTTGCATATTGGCTACTCCATCGAACATGGAATTATATTTAATGTAAAATTAATATTTAATTCACAGATATTAATAAATATGAAAATTTCATATTCTTTATTTACTTGGGATGTTACACCTATAATGCTAATTAGGGTTATAAATGTTGGTGATTTCTTAGAAACATGATATTGAAGTGGTTTTATGTGTATGAAACCATTTTGAAGCACCATTTTTGTTGGATGTAATTTGGTGGTTAAGCGTGAATGATCATTGTATTCCTTGGATAGTGAAGGCATCATGGTTCAATTAATACTGGTGCATCAACAGGTGAAGATGAGCTTCTTTTAAAGGAATTTGATCAGTGGTGGTTTGACTATTCTGCTTCAACATTACATGTATCCTTTTATTGTATTTGGTTATGTGATGAGAATGTCCCATATCTTGAATTCATCCTTGATGCACTATGAGAGTTTTAGACTTGAGCCATGCTAATATATTAAAATATATTGAGCTTTTTGGGTGGTTTTCTCAGTTTTTCATGATGGAAATGTGGTTCCTATATTGGATTGGTTAGTCTAGAGTGGACCTAGGTTCCCATGTAGGAATCCATTGGATAGACACTTAGAAAACTACTATCATTCGTTTGACTTGACCACTGGGTGGATACTTCTCTGGTCTCAGTTGATGATATGAAAATGATGTTTCAGAATTATACTGACATCTCACTTGTAATCCAAGAGTGTGGACTACCTTGGAATATTTACATGGCCTCGAATTTTAATGAACATTATATTTTCCTATAATAGATGTTGGGAAAGATGATTTTTTTATCAGGGAATGTTAACAGAAGTCTTGTGTGAACTTTGGTGAGTGTCCTCATGGTAAACACAAGATGCCTTGAAGGAAGGTATTTTTGTTCAATTTGAAATGTGTCTACTGTCTAAGCCAAGCATCTTTGAGAATTTTTTTCCGAAGTGGATTGAATCATTATACCTCTTGTTATGTGGTTATGGTTGGTGATGAATCCATTTGAGGCATGTCTCCATGCTAGGTGAGAGTGGTTTTAAGGTCGACTGAGTCTTTTGTGGAAAGTATGTACGACCAGTTTCAGTTTATATAATTGGGATTCAACCGTTTCTTTCCAATGAGGTCCCTGTTGTGACCTAAGGTTTAATCTTGTTCACCCTATTAAAAAACACATCTCAAGCAACGTTATAATTATTGTATTGTTATTTTTATGTAAATTATGACAATAGGATGTGTCATGGTTCAAAATTGTCCCCTTTTTTAAATGTTAAGGCCTATGGTGAGGAAAAACATAGATAAAAGCCTAGAGATATTAATTTGTGATTGAAAATATAGATAAGAGGGATCATGTAAGTTTATTTTAGGTGTTTTATTTGGGAAACAAGCATTGGATTGAGCTTTGACGACTCAAATAGAGTGTTCTTAGATTAATTCCCGGAGGTGTGTTGGGTGTTTAGAAATGAAACATAACCATTTGAATGAGAATTCACAACCCTAGTAGGTTGGGTGATGTTTCCATTGTTCCAGAAGGATTATCTAAGAAGAGAATTTATAAGGTGGGGTGGTTGTAACATCCCCTGTTTTTATCCAAGGTGAAATTAAAAGGTAATTTAATCTTCTGTATTTACTGTACAAGTCATTTTTAAAACTGAGCTTCAGGATGAAATTTCGTTATTTGGAACACCTAAATGTGTTTTTTTGGACTTAGATAAAGGTATGAGATATTTCCCAGGTGACTCATTTATTTTTTTAGAGTTATGGGGTCTATAAATCATGTTTTTGGGGTTTTTCTAGGGTGCATGGTTTTTATGAAACCGTGCAACACCTAGCAGCAAACATTGTGACTAGTTTCATTGAAGTAAATGTGACCCCATGGGATTCACAAGCTTTACAAGAATTTTTCACCTATATCAAATTCATAAATACACATAGGTAGTACCCTCACACTATTCATATCATGGTTGGTTCATGGTCAAGGTAATTATGTTGTAAAAATCATGCCAAGTAATTTTTTAAGAAATAGGTGGTGCACGGTTGGTACACAATTTGGCCAAACTGTGCGGCCAAACCAAGCAACCCAGTTTTTAGTGGTAAAATGACTATTTTTACCTTAATGAATTTTTATTAAACTTAATTCTTCCTTCCTCCTCTATTAATTGCATGAAGCTCCCCCCACTCACCTTTGGGTTCTCCTCCCTTCAAAACTAAGCATGGCTAGATATCATTCTCTTGTTGTTCTATTTGAACTCCATCGGTATCTATGGATCCTTATTGGTAATATCTTGAGTACTTTTTAATAAATTTCATGTTATTTATTCCATTTATTTGGTTATTTTGGTTTTATCTCATTTTCCCTATTTTTAGGGAAGATTTATGATTTGTCTATTACTTCTAAAAATGATTGAACCCAGGGTCAAGATTGGATGAGTGACATGTCCTCAGCATGAGGTAGGTGTTCTAAAACATTTTCCTTACTTTTCCTTCAATTTAAAAAGAGCACATTTATGTTCCACATCGACCTTTTCCATGAATTTATTTTATATTTGGTTCTATCATATTAAATTGATCCTTGCACCATGATATAGGTAAGTTGAACCTTATTTAAGTAATTAGAGGTTTTTGATCTATTTTATAGACACCTTAAGCATTTTCCAAGTTAATTTAACCTTTATAATTAATTGAATAAATTCATATAATGCCTTCTAAGAATTCAGTTTGGTTTTTTCTAAATGATAATGGTATATTCTTAATGAAATTTTATCCATTATAATTGAATTTACATGAATGGTAGTTAATTTAATATGTTTATTTTGATGAATTGATACATGAATTTGGAATGGATGTTTAAATACAATAAATAATTTTTTTGAGGAACAATGTCATGTTTTTATAATAAAATCACTTGTTGGAGGTCTATTATCATCTAAACTAAAAAGTATAGATTTCAATTTAAATCATGATTGGCTGTGTGGCAGGATGTAATCCTATTACTTGTTTGTTATGGGTTTATATCTGTTATGTTTAGTTCATAACCTTTGGTGTTTCTTTATTGAATGATTTTCCCAAGTAGGTAAATGACCATTTGTTAATGGTACCTTATATGTTCCTTCTTGAACCTTATAATTGAATTTTCATGTTTTGATAGATTCAATGGAATGTTAATTATTTAATTTTTTATTCATCACGATTGATTCCTTTAAATGTGATATTTGATATAAATTGAATAATATATAAAAGGAATAGATTGTTCAAGATGTATTTCCTTCCTTGATTTAATTTGATGTTTAAAATTTCATGACTTTATTATATTAAAGGGTTTCTATGAAATATAATTTAAAAAAGGAACGAGAACCCCATTCAATGAATTCTTAGTACATTCTATGATTAAAATGAGATACCATAGTTATGTAATGGGCTAGTTAAATGAATAGCATAAGATGTATTACCTTATGGCCTGCAATATAAATAACATAATACCTTTATATGGGATTGATAAATGCAAGGCATGAGAGTTGTTTACTAATGTAATTTTATTAAAAATATGATTATTCCTTTTACATAGGTTGTGGAATGATGGTAGGGTATCTGTTGAGCATGGAACTATCCTGATCCGATTCATTCAGTGTTGAGCATGGTGTCTCGCACGAGTGATACTATATAGAAAATGTGATTTACATGCTAGGTTTTATTATTAGAGTGATTCCATGGTGGCTCACTCACCATATCCAGTGTTGTTGTATAACGTCTCTCACTATATTGGGATGTAGGGAATTTACTATAATTCATGGGCTTATAGGATCGTTTAGACCATTTATTGATGTCTATGTTATTCCCTTTTCCAGTCATTAGCTAGTATTCCATGCATATTATCATCAGTTTTCCTCCCACACTTGGTTCATATAAGTGGATGAAATATAGAACTACAATTTTTGTGTATATATATATATATATATATATATATTATTTTATATAGTTCTTGTTCAGACATTTCTTTCTCGCTATGATCCGAAGCATGTATAGTCACTAGGTATCCCTTTGGAACCTTAGAGGGATGTAGTATATTTATTCAGAACTACATCCATATCATTATTCTTATACTTTAACACTACATTACATTATAAGATATGCATTTAATTTAGTTGTAGACACCATGGGTGGGAATATACTAGGATTATTATCTCAAATCATTCTCAGGTCGCCATTGCACTGGTGTTCCCGAGTTAACATTCTGTTTGTAGGACCTTTTACCTTTCTTGTTGTTGTATGCTTGTACCTAGGAGTTAGGATCATAAGATAGATTTGGAACTCATGATGATCATGGAGATCACCCTTGGGGATTTTGATTTATTTAAATATTTTGTACTGTAATTTATCTTGTATCATGCTATATGTCTTTTGATTTAGTTATGTACCATCATCAGGACATGCATCCATTTAATTGTATATTGGTGTTAGCCAATTTTATATTTAGTGTTATATTATTCTTTCACTTCTTAGTCAATCTTTATTTATTGATTCTACTATTGTCTATTTTTGAATGTATGTTATATCAATCTATTACTCTAATAATAAGAGTATAGTCTCCCCATTATAACCTCCATACACCTTTACTGCTAGTTAGTATCCTCTAGCATACGAGGCAGTGTGCTTGAGGCCATGTGGACCACTAGGATACTATTCTAGTGGTCAGTCAAGCCAGGATAGTACACTAATTTGTTTCAATAATTTAATTACTAGGCATTTAAATAAACCAAACAGAATTTATTGAAAAGGTGTGGTGGCCAATTTTTTTCTGGTGGGAAAATATAATTGTGTGTCCCCTATATTCTCCATATCTACCGAATGCAGCACCCCCTGCATTAGTGGACCTCATCCCCCTACCATAATTAATGACCACACCTCCTCCTCATCAGTTAAGGCTGAGCTGCTTGGCGCTACCTCCCCCTCACCTGAAACTAGAGCCACCATGATCCCACTATGAAGAACTTGTGGTTCTACCCTCTGTATATGCCAATCAACCTCTAGAACTTCTATGTTTGTATTATATACAAGCATATCACTGACTCTGTGTATAACGCACCCTATGGACATTTTCAGGAGTCGAGGCTAAACCAGAACCATCGCGCCACCATCTCCACCCAAGATGATAATCACCAATTCTATTGAATCCATATCCAACAGATACAATACCATGAGTCTCCACCTCTATACCATGTGTTTCCAATGTGGGGGTCATTGAAATTTAGTGTCTAATTTTTTAGCACCACCATCACCTAAAATCAACATTGCTTCGACCACCCTCTACCACACCAAACAACATTTGGGCTCCTGTTATCACACAATTGAGCTTGATGCCTCACTTCCATGAGAGGTAACCCTATATCTGGTTCCATTATATCTGATCTGAATTGCAGTTGGTTTTGTATTGTCTTCCATACTTATAATGGGTACTAGATGGGCCTTCAAGGCATAAAACACGCCTTCATAGGGTCTGTCCAGCCCATAATGGGCTAGCACAGGTTCATCATGATACACATTGACCCTAGGTAGGTTTTCAGGGGCCGTGTTAATAAAAATTAATGTATGATTTTTTTGGATTAATAAATTTATTTTTTATACCTTGAGATAAATTGATTTAATTTATATATTCAATTAACAAATTAATTTTAATTAATTGTTGGAATAAATATTAAATTAATGAGGGGACCGATAAAAATAATGTTTGATAAAATTATTTGAGTTTAATTAATTCATTTAATTTTTATAAATTAACCTCATACTTTAAATTTATTATTATTTAATTTTATTGTGAATTTATTTATTCTACCAATAGGTCTTAAGCTCGTGACTATACCTCTTTATGTCTACATCTATTTATTTAATTAATTATGAAATGATTACGATGATTGTAATAAGTAGTTTATTAAATGTCTGTATATGAAAAGTCTCTTTATTCAATATGTATATGGGCATGTGTGCGTAATTTATATGTCTATATTTTATAATCCTGATCCCCTTGCCTATGTGTGATTATTATTCTACTATGATGATAATAATTCAAGTCATAGAACACACCATGTTGAGGCATAATCTAGATGAGAAATCGACACCCTGGATGGGGATAAGCTGCATCAAGAGTCAATCTATGACTCAAGTATGATACCCCTAGGTAATGGTTAATCTATTAAGTTTCAAAGGATAAACCAATATTAGATTCTCAATACTAGTCTTGTATTTTATTTATTTTATGCATTTTTTATTATTTTATGATTTTTTATTATAGTTGGAATCATATAAAATAATAAATATTGAAATGAAAGAACACACTATGAATTTTTTTTTAAATTAATGTTTAATTATGAGAATGAAAACAAAAAATAAATAGACTAATAAAAATGGATTACATTCATTGAAAAAAATATTAACAACCCACTTATATTTATTAAGTCTTAAATGCCTTCAATTATTTGAATATAAACACAACTAACTATTTGGGGTTCTTATTCAGCCGTAGAGGTGGGTTCCTCCAACTACTGGGGAGTTCTTATGAGAACTATAGGACAAAATCACTTATGTTGGAAGAAAATGAGTATCCATATAAAACTTATTTCAACATAAGAGTAAAGAATTTAGAAAATCATATTTATTATTTTATAAGATGATACATCACTCGCTAGATTATTGATTCATGAGTTAATGTGTTTTTCTAGTCAAATTCTTACCTTGAACTCTATGAGTAGTGGTGTAGTTATTGATTGTATACTATGAGGGTGGTTCAAGAATAATTTACACTTAAATACTCAAGCTAGAGATAATTAAGATTTTATTATAGAGGTTTACTATAATTTGATTAAAAAATTATAGAAAATTAGTGATTTAAAAAATTGGTAATTTATAAATGGTAATCAAGATAAAAGTAAAATCATCTATATTTTATTTTTTTTGTAGAAAATGGAAAGTGATACCTCAATAATTATTTGATTAATTATGTAGAAATTCAATGTATAATATATCATGAGTTTCCAAAGAGTATTGCAGGTTCTTGTGAACAATACTATGATATAGGAAATTCTAGGTGATGGTGTCCCCAATACATGTTAATCATCCTCTAGAAGTGTGGGTGTGAAAAATTCCAAATGTGTGACTCCTATGATGGCTTTTTTATAATTATTTCACAAAAATCCAAATATATTTATGGATATGACATCCAAATATGGATGATATTACATGTAGACTCATCTCTAAAAAACTTGTGTGGTAAAGTAAAGCATAGATACGAATATGTGATGATTATATTGTATTTTTATAAATTTGACAATATATCATGATCATTAAATTGGTCCATTTTGCATATAATTTTTAACTATTCACACCATTTTCATTAATATTACAAAAATGAACAAACTGGAGGAAAACACTTCCTTATCTTTTGGGTAAGGTTTTCTAAGTAAAATGGAATATAATGAAAGTATAATTTTTAATTCTTATGGTGAACATGGTGAAAGAAAATGTGAAAATTACAAT
Source organism: Viscum album (assembly GCA_963277665.1). Taxonomy (NCBI): domain Eukaryota; kingdom Viridiplantae; phylum Streptophyta; class Magnoliopsida; order Santalales; family Viscaceae; genus Viscum; species Viscum album. The sequence continues at coordinate 751,777,132 of OY728126.1, forward strand.
GGAAAGATCGAATCCAAAGCCACATTCACAATTTCCTTCAATGATAAGATGTATTAAATAGGAGGGTATTCACTTCAAATGTCATGAAATAAATCTTTAAATGTTTAAATGAAATTTACTGAATCACAGAAGAAAGTAATCACTTCTTCTTCAGGTATATACATTAATATAAAATTTATTTTTTTGGTTAGACTTATTTAGTAGTGAATACAATATTTCATTCACAACTGTATTGAAATTTAGTAACCATATAGGGAAAAAAACACTAGACGATGTAAGGTATGTTCTATAACTAGCTGAGAAAGGGTTGTTCCTATGTCTATAGAGTGAACAAAAAAAATTCATTTTCTCCAATTTCATTGAATCTAGTTGAAAATTTGTAATGTATTACAAAAATATTTATCTTGTGTTTACTTTGGACACAATGAGACATTAATATAGTTCAATTATTAATTTTTGTTTTGTTGTTTAATTCTTAACTAATAGATTAGTAATACTTAAATCATTTTCAATACCGAGTGAATACAAAATTGAAACACATATACCATGTTGTGGAAAGATGAGCCATTTTAAATAATGAATAATTATTCATCAATGATATACCAAGTATGGTTTTCAGACACAGTGGATCTAAACACCATAGGTAATAGTGAAACACTTATGAACATTGTTTTGGAAAAATAAACCTTTGGAAATAGGGGTACCCAATAATGATTTTAGAACTAGTCCAGATTAATAGAATGAAATATTATGAGGGTAAAAAAGTGGTAAGTATACTTCATAATATTTCTTTTAGACATATTAAGGAAAGTGAATGTGAAGTATGGTATATTCATGGTCAGAAGTTATGAGTTGGTTTGTAATTGTATGCCGAAGAATATATTGACCATGCATTCATCTATTATAAAAATGTAGCATGGAAAAATTCTCAAATGTATATTTTTTATGTACCTATGGGATATAATGGTAATAATAAGGGTATATGATGAGTCTTATATATTAACGTTGATAAAAAATGATGCATGGATTAATTCAGAAATGTACATTTCATTACACACATCAGAGTCATGACATATACAAAAAGAGCATCAATGATAAATTTCATGTATTGATGATACATCCATTATTTTCATGAAATGAGTGAAAAATAATGGTGTTTTCCCAAAAAAATATTCCAACTATAATGAAAATTGATATCATATGTGTTATAGTATAATGGAAATTAATTATTTCATAAGAACATTGTGTTCAGATGGAAAATGTTTTTTGAGGACATGAACATATTTTCATCATGAAAAATAAAATTTTAATCTAAATAAATTATCCTAATGTTTTATAAAGATATTATTGAAACCTCTATTATAAAAAAGTTATATTCATGTTATAGATTTTATTTCTATAAAATAGTGCATGTCTCTATTTTAGATAGAGAGAGTAATATTCATTTTTGTTATTCTATGATGGAAATACATAAATAAATGACACAGGATTGAGTTCTTCCAGAGGTGTGGAAGAGGAATTTTCCTGAGACACATACTGTGTAGGAAGGATAAAAACATTGTGATGGTTTAATATTCACCATAGATGGTAAAACATTATTCATTGGGAATAATGATTCCTATAACTAAGAAATATATATAAATTGGATAAAATTGACAAGATCAATTAACATTCAATAATGGATTCCATGTATCAAAGTACAAGAGGTTTATTATTCTAAATACCGTGGTGGGTATTGAAGTGATACTATATATTTATGGTAATAGTGTGGTCCCAATAAGGATATATCAGTAACAACAATTCATTATTCATAAATACATTATAATTATAATTCTCATTGCTAATTTATATTATCATTTTATTAAGAATTTTTTGTCAAGATAACCCATCATGTAAAGTGTCTATAGAATGCAACAAGAAAGTGATAGTGATGTCATTAAATTATAATAAGTTGTTCCAGTTATTGAAATCATGATTATGAATTATGAAAGTAAAAAAGATCATAGAATATTTATTTTGAATGAATATTTTCTACATTTCTAAATGAGGTTAGTGGGAGTTACATTTATTTCTAGGTGAAATATGATTGATAACATATTGAAAACATTAATTAGCCTTCATTTTTTTAGACCAAAATATGAAAAATACTTTAGTGATTGACTTAAAGTATAATCCTATGTTCTTGGGAACTGGATCTACATACACAGATCAAACAGTTTCATAGACATATTCAATCATACATATACTAATATGGTATTGAAACATACAAGTATGCACAATTAGAGAGATAATTGTTACCAAGGTCATGTGGAATAAATATCTCCAAGAAGACATTCATAGATATAGGAGGAGATTAAAATTATGAGTTCAATTCTATATGCTTCTATGATAGATCGATCACATACACAATGATATTTTCAAAAAATTATATTTCCATCATAAACACTCTATATTGAAAATATCATATATACCAAGGATAAATACAATGAAAGATAACAAAACTATCTTATAGTACCTAAGTAAGTACAAAAGATATATACCAAGTATATGGTAAGGATGGGATATTATTAATAAGTGTATATAAAGTAGAATTTCTATAAGGTAAAAATTATCTAATTCCAATGTTTGGATAATGTAAAGAGCATGAAAATATCACATGAGCCAATGGAATCCATGTATATAAACACTAAGTGTGTTGTGGCTACGAAGAAAGCTAAAAATAAGTGTAAAATACAAAACGTTTATTCCAGTTATTGGAATCTCACCTAGTAAGTACAGTATGATCATAATTTAAATTATGATACTATTTTTAAGAAACATTTCATGATTTTTTGTTGGAAAAAATGGTATACACCTGGGGATTACACCTCTTGAGAAGTTTTATGCAAGGAGATGAGGTTACACAAACCAGAATATCCATACAGTAGAGAAGTGGAATACCAAGAAATGAAATCCGTGACTCAATAGAAACATGATCTTATTCATGTTAGAGATTAGAGGGATGGTTAGGAAGTTTCCTATAGTGAAATTGGGAGTTTTTTAATAGTGGGTTCTCTAGACCCAACTCTACAGTACTTCTTTATTACTATTTCATGTATATAGTCAGATATGCATTATTTAAACTTACCATTATAGTATATAATTTTCTTTTTCCACTAATTAGTGGTAATTTAAACATATTAATTTTCTAATCAAAATATTAGATAAAATACTGAGATATAATGAGAACCTCAACATTTATGATATTAATCAAAAAGTATATATCTTATGGTCTAGATACATCATACTGATCGGACATAATATATGTATTAATATTAGGTGATGGGGCCTATAAACATTGAGAAATATTCTCATGAAGTTCACATGTGGCCATCTCTAGTAGTTGATATCATGAGGATGGAACCACCCATAGGAACACTATATGTTTCATATTTCATTTATTGTTCCTATCTATGGACATGTGTATTGGTATCTAGACTGGAGATCATTTTTGATGTGTTCCATTTGATTGCATATATTGATTCAAGGAAAAATCATGATAACGAAATCATGTCTAGGTATATTATTTTTGGTTAATCATTGGAGGTAAGGCATGGTTTGATTGGTCGAGATAAAAAATTTCGTTTCTAAGTTGAAGAAATAATATCTCTAGTGATGTTGATTAAGATGATTGTTATTTCATAAATACATGGACATGGTAGTCGAAGGTAAATATATGTAGTAAGGTCAATGAAAAATAAATCAATAAATGGTGATGATATAAGTGTTCATCATTTTTTTGAGACATCAAAAGACAAATATATTATATTACACAGTATGTGTTCATAGGTTGGTTTTCATTGTTATGACTATTCAATATATTATTAGGGGATTTTTTGGGTTTCTAGACTCCAATAATAGTTTGTGAGTTCGATTCAATACTATCAGGATAAGGTCCAAGAGGGTCATACACAATAGTAAATTTGAGAATATGTCTTATTTGGGAGAATAGTTATATAAAAAATTGTGGGACCTACCACGGGGTTTGAGTGGTGTCCACGTTTTATCGATCACTGACAAATAAATAAATTCATTATTATTCAATTAAACAATAATTATGTTGAATATATTTTTTAAATGTATTTTCAAGTGCTTACGTAAATACATTGGATACAATTATAAAAACGAAAATTATTTTAATATTTAAGGTTCGTTTAATATTATCAGGAATGATGAGTTAAGCTATTCAGTTGGGTTTATAATGTAATATATTATATATATATTAAAAGTATGTGATAAAATATAAATAATATTTTTAGGTAGTTAGTTTTTCATAACTATTTATTTATTTCTTATTTAGTGGAAATTAAATATATGGGTGTTGGGAAACCCTAAGAGGGTATTTAGACATCCACTATATAAGTCAGAGAGAAACTATATCCATACAGCTATTCACTTAGTTAAAATTTAGAGCTTCTCTATCCTCCTAAATCCTAGATAAAGTATTTCTCAATCCAAGTTAACAATCCAAGATTTCCTTCATGGATCGAAGGCAGGAGATCATGATGGTTATAGTGGCATCAAATAGATCCCCGGAGCTCTGCGATAGCACCTGGAATCTAATGAACGAGGTACATGTAGATTTGAGAAGTGAGTGGGGATGATAGATATGGGTTAAATATCAAAAACATTAATAAATAGTCATTGTTGACTTGTGATATATTTTCATGATTTAAATTGGAAAGAGGTACTGGTTATTTTATTTTCTCTACTCATATTAAACAACTTGATTTCCTTAGACTGTATCAGGGATCATATCATTGAATATGATGAATTATATCACTTGGTTAAGGGTAAAAATTTAAATCCTTATCCTAATGACATCTATTCTGCACCCCATTACCGACAAATATATGAATGTTTGAGGTGGTTATGTAATATTTTTTGGAAAAATTGGGTGATAAAAAATAAGTATTACTGAGACACTAAAGAAACCTGTGATATTTTTATTCTTAATATCATATTAATCAACCTATTCTATATTCACAATAAATATAATCTTTTATGAAATATAAAGGTAAAAATTATACTTATACTCTACAATTAACACCTTAATGGAATGAATGTACTTATACTCTATGGAACACTCTTGAAAGGTTAGAATATATTTTAAATTCATAATGTACACTAATAAGAATCCCCAAAATAAAAATCCAGGATAAAAATATTAAGGAATGACTATTCTTATACTATGTGACATGCATCTATAAGGATTTAGTATTATTATACACTTAGATATTGACTTTGATAAGTCACTATAAATATATTACTCACTTGAAAGGATGAAAAAATCAACCCAAGATGTAATGAGATTAAATAGGTTTGTTTATGGTGTATTAGTTTTGTATTATATGTCATCTATGTGTTTTGAGATAAGTAATGGTTATATAAAATCAACATTGTATGATATGAAAATAATTCTTACCCACATTATAGTGTGAAAGGGTTAAATTGTATTATATTATGTCCTAGATGTTTTTCTCATTATCTATAAAATTTTATTCTTTATATACTTTAAAATCATCACATATATAAATGTATTCATCAATAAGAGGTATTCATGGTCTTTTTGGGATATCATAATGTGATGTTTTTACATATAGCTTGTTTGTATATTAATTTTATGTATATATGAAGAACTTACTTATCATGATTGAATTAAAGAAAATAAATTATTGAAAGGCATGTGGGATACACTTTATAGGGTGGTATCATTGAAAATGATGGATATTAACTATAAAACCCCATTATTTTTTGAAATATCTTTTGGAAATAAATTTAATTTCTTCTATAGCTTATGTTGCACGCAATACCGAGTAGTGACGATCCACAATATAATATTAAAAACATTATTAATTAAACATGACCATTTTAATCTAGCCATTAAATTTTGTGTTATGTGTAGGATAATTAAATTTTAAAAAATATTTATGATGGTTTTTGATAGATAATATTTATTGGTATATAAGAATTTATTTACATTATATTTTGAAAAAATATTTGTTTCTCAAAAAATGATTTTCATTTCTTTTTTTGAAAAAAATAATAATATGTTTTTTTAACTTTTATATAATTTATTTCAAAAAATGAACACCATTTTTGAAATAATGATTTAATAATTATCTTATATAGAATTTATATGAATTTTGTGAAAAGAATAATTTTTCTAGGAATAGTGAGAAATAATATTTTTTATTAAAAACTATATTTTCATTTAAGGAATTTACAAGTTCAATTTTCTTAAGATGATTATAAACGTAAAATTAAAAAAATTATGATATTATAAATAAAATTTTGGTCATTTTAATCAATTTTATAATTAATTTTTATATAAAAAAATTATACTTATGAAATCGTTATATTTGGAAAATCACTTTTCATTATGTTTGTGGGTTTAATATTATATTGAATCATCCCACTACTGTGAAATTATTTTTTTTTAAAATGGATTAAATATTTTTGATAAAAATAATTAATATTTTTAACCAATAAAACCTTATTTTAAGTGATTATTAATATTTAAAACAATAAAAATAAAATAACGCTGTTAAAGTTAAAACTAGTTTACCGGGGGAGGGGGTTAAACCAAATGAAAAGGGTATTAATTAAAATTTAACTTCTCAAAATTCTATTGGATGGATATATACAAACATTTTCTTATACCAAATTCTAATATATGGTCATATGGAAGCTTTTTTCTTAGTAATTACTTTATCATTTTGGGTTCTTTTAGGAAATTTTCACATGGTTTCCAAGTTGTTCCTCTCCCACACTTATAGAAGGATATATCCTCTAACATCCAATTAAAACATACAATTAATATTGTTTTGGAAATTACTTGTATAAATAAATTCATGAATTCCCTTCCTATTTCAAATATTCCTTGGTTTTATTAGAAAACCCTCTTAATAATTCTATTCCTGTAAACCTAAATGAGTTCTCTAGAAAAGAGATATAGTTCTTAATTATGTGTTCTTATTTTATTTATTCATATAACTAATTAAAATTTTATTAAAACATGATGATATTAAAAAATAATTATATTAAATATAAAATGATGTTATTATGTTAATTTAATGGCCTATATCAATCTCTAGTTCCTTCAAATGGGAAAATAAACAGTCAATTGTGTGTACAAAATACCACCACCTCATGAACAGATGTAATTCATCTTCCATCACCACCTCTCATGGATAGATATAAATATTTATTTAATGTCTATATATAATATGAAATAATTATACTTCTATAATTATATTATAACATCTACCTTATTACCTTCCAATCATTTGAAAAACGTTAAAGTCGCTTGGGTGTATCTGTGGATAACCGCCTCCAAAAAGTGATGGGATATATTTTTTATTTTATTTTCAAATATATGATAATAATGAAATATATAATATATATATATATATTATATAAAAATTAATTTATATAATATTAATTAATTTTAACCTTTATTTCATTATATTATTAATGAAAATGAAAACATCTTTGATGTGTATGTACGACTTACTATCTCTATGAATGGTATGATAACTTTTCTATCTATAAAATTTATGGATGACTCTGAATATATATCTAATGAATTTATATGATACATATATCATGATTTAAATTCATGGGATTATGTAACCATGATCAAAGTACAATGTCTAAAACTACTGAACCGAAATAAACATGAAAAATTAAGACACTATGACCCGAAACAATGTTTTTAACAGAAAATTGGTAACATTTGGGTGGGAAAATATTTTAGGTCAATAATATTTGGTATGATATTTATATGTATGATTATAGAATATATTTTTATCAAAACTATTTTTATTATTTAGTTGGATAAAATGTGTATGATGAAATTCGAGACTTCATATAAGGGTTTTCGTTATACCTTTGTGGGACACATGACATATTCACCACTTATTTCTTTTGTGTGGTGTATATAATGACCATGAATCTATTTAATTATTATTATTATTATTAAAATTATGGGGATATACATATAAATGTAATATTATTTCATTCATGGGGCTTATGATTAAAAAATAATCAATGTTGTAATTGATTTTGTTACAATCTCATTGTTTATCGAGACTATTTATGATTATGTTTTTGATGATGAAATATTATGATATACCACTCAATAAACTGATGATATTTATTCTCCAATAGTTATTCATTTATAATAGAAATTTTTCAATAATTTTCATTTCTTTAGGAATTCAAGAGACGAAAATAATGTTTTTAAAGAAAATCATCTTTATTTCTCTCTTCACTGAAAAATCATTTCTCTTACATTTGTAATCATTCACCAAATTGTTTCAAAAATATTTTATACTATTATTAAAATTAATTTTTACGCATGTTGTAAATTTTAATAAATGTTTTAAATTTAATATTCTTGTATTTTTTTCAAAATGAGTTACTTTTGACTCTATATAAAATATGAAGGGGATCATTATTTTAAAATATATGACATGAATAATATTTAGTACCATCAATAATATTCAATTATTTATTATTTACAATAAAATTTTCAAATAATATTATCAATGAAAATGTTTTATTTAATATAAGATAATTTTTTATATTCTAAACAGGTTATTTTAAATTAGAAAGGATATTTTCCTTATGAAATTTTATAAGCTATCTTTTAGAATATTTTTTCATCAAAGATAACATCCATTAATGTAACACAATATTTACTAGGGATATGATCCTATAATACCATCCTTATTGTTTACATACATGATTTAGGATTAGGATGAAATTATTTTTATGAAACCAATTCATTATTTGTAAATTATGCTTTAATTAATTGATATAGTGATTATGAAACCCATTTCTTTTCCACGGGTTATGATGTGATGAAAAGTTTATGAAATCAATTTTATTTTCATAGGTGGTGATATGATAAAAATTTTATGATGTTGTGTAAAAATTATGTATGATTTTATTATATGACAGGTGGGAGAGGAATTATATATCTTTATAATGCACTAGGTAAAAAATGGCATCACATGAGATAAAAATGAATAGAAGTGGGATTAAACCCTCTTTAGTAAGGGTATTTGGAAACTATGATAGTATTGATAGTGAACCCTAAATACTATGATGGTTTTCATGGTAAAACATTCCCTTTCTATATACAATAAAATGATTCTTAACTTCTAAGGAAATTATTTTATATGCTTATTTTTATTCCACAAATATATGTTTTAGTCTATGTTTAACTTTTCATGGGTTATGTTTATTGATTCCTTTTCTATTCATTTCTTGTGAACTACCATGATTTATACCATGAATATAGATTTTGATCTAGGATATTCATGGTATTGATTATAAATGTTATTTTCATGTTATCGTACCCTTATTCTAATGTTATTTTTATTTGATCATTGATATATCCCTATTTTACACTTATAGAGCATCCGAGCTAACAATTTCTTAGAATTCCTTTAACTGGGTTATGAAGAAATGTTTTGTAACACCTCAAAATTTTGTGAAATTTTTTAAAAATAAAATAAATGTTTTTTATATTTTTCATTACACACAACATTGAGTTAATAGTTAATTACATTCAACACTATGTTTATCATGCGTCACATGGGACACTTTGTTTTAGAAAATATTGATATATTATTAATATTATTATTTAAATGTGGTCATTATAACTAAGATGAAAGACATATAGATATTTAAAGTAATAAATAATATTTAAATATATGGTATCATGGTGTTATATAGTAAAAACATATTCATATGAATGTATATATGTTTATAAAATCCTTTATATGATTTTAAAATATGATTTTTTCACAAATTTTTTTGTTGAATTTTGGGAGAAAATAATAAAAATTATTTTTACCACTTTTATTAATTTTATTTTTGATAAAATATTAATTTTTAATCAACATTTCTAAAATAACTTGGAGTGATTTTTTTATTTTATAAAAATATAATTTTTTTTCAGTGAATAGTGAAAAATAATGGTTTTTATTAAGAACTTTCATCTCTTTTAAATATTTTTTAAAAAATAAAAATTCTTTAAATTTGTTTTTAAAAGTAAAATTATAAAAAATATTTATATATAAATCCAATTTAGTTCATTGGAATCAATTTTAAATTTAATTTTGATATAAAAACTTTTAAATCATTGGATTGTTTTCTCTTTGAAAACACGCTTTCTCATCCTATGTATGAGTTTAATTTTAAATTATATTCTTCCAAATATATGAGTTGAATTTTTAAAAATATATTTCGTATTTATAATCATAATAATTTATTTTATCTAATAAGGTCAAATTTATTTTTTACCATAATGTATATTAACAAAAGTAAAAAATTATTTACTATAGTTAATGTAGAAATGGGATTAACGAGGGGTTAAACAAAACATATTATTGTAAGAAATTACCCAATACTTAAAAAACATCCATTTTTGGTATTATTTAAACCTTAAATCATATAGGTCCAATAATTTCCCATTTTTTAGACTCTTGTCATTTAAAAAACAAGGGTACACCTTTTTCTTTTCAGAAATTTCAAGTGTTCAACTCACCTCACTTATGTAATGAAACCCCCTATTCTCTCCTCTTTAAACATCCCAAACAAATTTTATTGGCCAATAAATACCTAAATATCTTATTAAATTCTCTCCTACCATGCTATAAGCCATATTTTGGTCATTAATATATCCTATTAAGGATTTTGGTGCAGACCAAAAAAAGTTGTCTGAAGAAGAGGTAACGTCTCTAACTGAGTGATTTATTTTCTTCTAAATCTACCTCCATATATTATTATAATAATAATATTATATAATAACATAAGTATCATACATATAATGATAAATTAGTATGTTAATATAATAACCTAAAACATTCTTCTTTCTCGTGAAATGGGATACAAAATCAGTATTTGTGTGTATAGAGGACTACCGCCTCACGGATCGATATTATTTTTTCCATAACTACCACTTCAATAGGATATAATGATTTATTTTTTTCATATACATCATAGTTATTATATTTGTTTCTATAATAATTATATCATATATTCCTTCTTACATTATAGTCTATTGGAATATAATAATGTTGATCATGCATACGACTGACTACACTCTCACATAAAGATGTGATTCATTCTTAACATATTATTTTCATGGAAGGTAATAAGGATAAGTTAAAAAAAGTGATATATATAAAATAAATATTTTTATGGAATGGTAATATAGTAATTACCTTTATTTCAATAAATCCATTGAGAAAAATGGAACAATGTTCATGCATATGTACAACCTACCATCTCTATTGATGGTTTATTTAATTTTGTATCTATAACATTAATGGGTTCCTATTAATACATATATAAATAATTTAAATGATATTTATTTAATTTTTAAAATTATTTCTATGATGTAATCATGATCAAAGTAAGAGTAATTAAAATAAAAAATCAAAATAGACACAAAAAACAATGTAGTTAATACATAAAATATGACGTCAACATAGAATTGATATAAATGGGCAATAAAAGGCCATAAGTAAATAATATATGGTAATATATATATAATTATGGTTCTATAATATATTTATAATAAACATATATTTATTATAAATGAGGTTAGAACATGTATGATGGAATTCGAGACTTATGGTAAGGGATTTCTATCTCAGTTTTATTTGTTGTGAGACACATGAAATATTCAGTATGTGTTTCTTTTATATTACATATATGAATCTCATGAATGAATTTTATATTTATTCTCATGATAATTATAGTTATCTTTATATCCATTTTAGGATCTCTCTTTAATGGGGTTTATGTTTCAAAAGATACGAAATCCAAAAGGGATTTTTTTCTCAATTTTATTTCTTTGAGACATATGTTGTGTTATGAACACATCATCATTTATGAGGTGTATATAAAACCCCATTTACATGTAATGTCATGAAATTATTTATTCCAAATATATTATATGTATCATTTAATATTATTCATTCCTGGGGATTAAAATTCATTATTTATAATGTGGAAAGGGTTTTGTGATACACTCTCATCAATTATCAGGATTGTTCATGATTATGCTTAAAATGATGATATCATATGATCTGTGTCTCAAGAAAGACATGTATGTTTTTATCCTATGGTTATTTGTGAGGAATAAATTATTTCAATTCAATTTACTCTATATATACACTCATGATTTCAAAGTAGTTTTTTAAAATAAAAATGGATTAGCTTATCTATTTGGATAAAAATAATTTCTCTTACATGTTAATAATTTGTAGAAGAAAATAATTTTTCTAATGATCCTCTATGATTTTTTATTTAATTTCTCCATTGTTTTATTTTTTTAAAAAAAATTATTGTAATATTAATGTTTTTTTCCAAAAGACCTTGTTTTTTATACTGTAAATGTGAAAAAAATATTAGTTCTATTTGTAAAATATTAAAATAACTTCATATTCTTGTGAACAATATTTTCTTTGAAGCTTATATTATATAATTATAGGGTTATGTTCATAGAAATGGATTTCTAACATTTTTATTTTTTTAAATTCATAGTGAAAAGGATATTTGCTTTGATAAATAATCAATGTGATCTTTCAAAATAATTTTCCATATAAGATTACAACCTTTGATATTAATTTGGATTTACTATGGATATTATCCAGGGATAACATTATTATTATTTATCTAGTGTTATATGTTTATGATTTCGGTTTCTCTTATATTGGTTATACTTTTTGGAAAGAATATATTGTTCCAATATACCATTATGTTACATTTTTTATGATTAACAAAATCCCCAATTTTATTCTAACATGTTTATCCTATGTGTTTTAGAATGTATTTATATTAAAATTTGTGTCCAACTTTTTATCTTATGATTTGGAATGTATTTGATCTATCCCATAAAATTTTATCTTGTGAAAATTGAATATCATATTTAGTTTTATAAGGATCAGAAAGTAATGAAATTTTATCCTACTATACAAGAGGTTATCTTATGAATTTGGACTAATTTTCTTAAGAAATATGTTTTAGTTAGAATGAAAATATGAAAGTACATTTTATTTTGATGAAAATATTTATATCTATAATTATATCAATAAGATAAGTGATGCATCATAGTAACATACTTGTCTTATGCTGATGAATTATCTTATACTATATTGAATCCATTTTATCTTACGAAGAATAACTATATTATCTTTTTAAATTTATCTAATGATAAATAGTACATCTAGTAGGTATCTTACAACATTCTAAAAATCAAAGTTTGTCATAATTACCCTTGATAATCGCATTAAAATTTCTTTCATACATTTAGAGAACATCAAATAGGAGATTATCTATTTATGGAATGGTCAATATTTGTTAGACTTTCCATGAATGGAAATATTAGAATAAAAAAAAGATTTCTAACATCACTACCCCAAATTGTTTTTTATTTGATACATACCCTCAATATCATGTCCCCTCAATATCACTTCATGGATTACTTGATCGTTAGGAATATATCATGGTTATGTTAAAATGAGATATAATAATTTTAGTGAGTCACTACATAAAAAGATATATGAGACAAAGAAAATGGTAGATACATTTTATAGAACAACACATATGAAAAATGATGGATTCTTGTACATAGTTCAAACTAAAAATATTTTTATTGTTCATATCAGTTATATTTGTCACTCTGAAGATAATCCTAAACTATACCTTGAAGTATATCATATTCTCAAGATGAATACTCATATACAATAATTTTTTTTCTTGAAACTGTGTGATGTGAATGTTTCTGCAAAAGTGTTTGTTCACTCAATCATGTTTATGCTCAGTGTGTGAGTGTGTTTATGACCATAGAGAATATTGTAAAGGGATATCCTAGTTGAAATATCTTTCACCTTTATATTAAGTTATATATTCTTATACTCGATTGAGATCCCCCAATAAAAATTCAGTTATAGTGAAAATCACCAATGTAATAGAGTAAAGTGTTGGTGATGTATAATATGGCGTTTTGGTTCCCCAAACCACTATAAATTTATTATGTTTGATATATTTACATAAAATTTAGTTTTATCTTCCTATATTTAAAATGGTAAGGTTTTGAAGGTTTATAACTTAATAGGGTTGTTCTATGTGAAAGAAATTTTAGATACTCAATTCATCCCATATTTGGTGTTCCGTTAGCCATTATTTGGGAAACAATTGGTATTAGTGAAATTAAGTTTTGAGTTTATATATACCAATGGTTAAAGTCCATATATCTATATCCAAATGGATATCGTGGATGATAATCGATATGGTATATCAATGGCTAGAGCTCTATACTACAACGATGAAACAATCATGGACTAAAATTATATCTCAAAGTAGTTAAGACATATGAAATTCCTAAGACAAAACATAAAACATGGGATGATACACAAGAATAAAATTATGATCTAAAGACCAAATATATGAATACTATCATCTTTGGTTTTGGACCAGATGAGTTTAACATAATCTCTAAATTCTAAACAAAATGTGAAATGTGGACCACTATAATAGTTTCATATAAAGGTAATGAAAATGTGAATTATATAAGATAAGATACATCAAAACATAATTTTGAAACATTTAAAATGGGTGAAGGGGAAATAATTACTCAAATAAATGGAAGAATCACTGATAAAGTTAAAAACATTTCTACTTTATGAACACATATCACTGAGTTTGAATGAGCATTGAATGTTCTAAGAGTATTACCAACCATGTGTATTGGAATCTCATTTTCTATCAGACAATAATAAAATGTAAAAAAATTCAAGATAATATATCTCATAAAAACAATCATGATATATAAAGATGAAATGGAAAATAGAATTAAAGAGAATAATTTTGTCAAGAAGGAAAATTCTTCCTTGAAGGTTTCTACTTCTAAAGATGACAGGAATATTAAAGTATTTCAAATATTTGAATAATATAAAGAAGAAGATTCCCTAAGAAACTTAGAATCAAATGATGATATTTTTGAACTTTATTAATAGTTAAAAAAGTTATGTAATAAGAGGTGAGGTTTCATAAGACCCTTAAACAATCATAGGAAGCACGATGACTGGTCTAAAGAGCCGATATGCTATTAGTGAAAAAAGTTAGGACATATAAATCATGACTGTTTAAAAATTAAAGATGATACGAAGACATAAAATAAATACTCTAAGAAAGATAGTTATAATAATTCTATGAAATCTATAAAGGCTACATGGAGTGATTCTTAAGAATATAGTTAATTTAAATCACCATTATAATCAGAAGCTAAATCTATTCATCATAAGTAAAACATATTATTTTGGGAATTTTTGAATGAGGTATATTATTATTACTCTTCTAGTCATGATCATGAATAATAAAATGAAAATTAATCATATAAATAATTAAATGAGTACTGAACCATGTTGAAAATAAAGTATGAAAGCCTGAAAAAAGAAAAATAAATCCCTTAAAATTTATTATAATTTTTTTATAGTGAAGTGGAAAACCATAACAACTAGTTTTTAAACATTAAAATAATTTGTAAAATTTTACTACCTCGAATACTGAACAAGTTAAAACAATTGAAAATATATATAAGGTGGTTCGAAACTTCAAAGATATTTCAAATGTCCTTACTAAAGGGGAATATTATTTAAACAAAATATTTGGTGAGAATCAACATATAAAATTAAAACAAGGAATTAGAATCTAAGGTGAAAGGATAAAGCTTTATAGAAAATATTTTATGCCTTGTTCTAAAAATAAACATCATCCCAAAGTTACATTTTATATTATGGAGTAGTAGTAATGCATGCCAAGATTTTTTATATAAAAAAACATCATGTTTGTAGAATAAAATTTGATCTTATTTCAAAATATTTTATAAAACAAGATATAATGTTTTATGGTAAAAATATGGATGCTTATATCTATTATACCTAACATTTTCAGGCCCAAAATAATTTTGGTACCAAAGAATTTTGTCGTTTTATTGGTCATTTTAAGAAAAAACTGTATGAACAGAAGTGAAAACGGTTTATGGATAGTGGGTTTTCTAGGAATATGAGTATATATTACCTTAACTTTCTCTCTCTATCCAAAATTGATAGAAGATATGTTACATTTTCTCAAAATGAAAAATAACAATTAGTTAGCATTTGATCAGTTTGAAATCCTCAGTCAATTATCATCAATAATTATCTTTATGTTGATGTATGGAAGCAAGACCTGACAAGTACTTATAAACATTTTGATAATGGTTATTCTATTTATTTTTCTAATAATGACTGTTTAGGTTTTAAAGACATGTTTCTCAAGTTTAAAGCACCATGAAGAGATAATATCTTGACATTAGATCTTAATTGTTTTTTAGGTAAAATATAAAATTTTTAGATGCTTAAATTGATTAATAATGAATTTATAATAGAAGTATTGGAGATTATAATGTTTATTATTTCATAAATGTTTCTAAAAAAACTGTTCTCTGACTTACCTAACTTTAAATTGGGCTAAAAGAACATATGTGATGCATTCGAAATAGGTGAAAATACAAGTAATCATTTAAAAAAAATTAAATAAGTTTCTGCATCTAGACCTCTTGAACGTATCTATATGAATATGTTCAGAACTTATTGATCTACATGTATTTAAATTAAATATTTTTCTTATGTTCAAGTTGAATCTTTTATAAGATTTACACGGGTTTACCTTTTATGACACAAAAGTAAAGCATGTTTTGTTTTTATTGATTTCTGTAGACATGTGAAAAAAGAAAAGTATGTCAAAATAATATCTTTAAAAACAGTTCATGGATTTAAATTTTATAATCATGAATTTAATTCTATTATCTATATGAAAGAAATTAATCATACATTATATGCCCCTAGGAAACCTCAACAAAATGGTTTTCTTTACGAGAGGAATAGGAATTTTCACTGAATCTTTTGGAATATGTTATGTGAATATAACATTCTAACTAATTTCTAGGATGAGTCTATTCACACAGCGGGTTATATTATTAAAATATTTCTAAAAAGGCCTATCTTAAAGAAAAATACCTATATGTTATGGAATAATAGAAAACCCAAGGTGGGATACGTCAATATATTTGGATGAATAGTTTGTATCTTGAAAACAAAGAATAATATTAACAATTTTGATCCAAATGGTGATAAAGGTATCTTCATAAGTTACTCTAATACTTACAAATAATATAGAGTTTTAAATAAAAGTTTAAGGATCGGTGAATAATCAACTCATGTGAATTTTATTTAAAGAAATCATTTTGATCACAAAATGATTCAAGTTAATGATCAATGTGATTTTGTTAGGAATATGAAACTTGGACACATCTTTAATGAAAATAAGGATGATTATTTAAAAAAAATCTAGTAAGGGTAGATTCTAGTGAACTAGAAATTTTCTTGTCCTAGAGTTCCTAGAAATCATAATGATCATCCTTTAGAAATATTTATAGGAAACCTATATGAAGGTGTAAAAACTAGATGAAACATGAGAAATATAGTTTAATTATCTACCCCACTATCTCAAATAGAACCTAAATTTTTAGAATAATATATATCAAATGATAGTTGGTTATTAGATTTAAAAAGAAGAGTTAAATCAATTTAGAAGAACTCAAGTGTGGGAATTATTTCAACGACCCTCAAACTATCTTGTAATTTAAAAAAATGAGTTTTTTGAAAATTATCAAGTTTAGGAAGGTGTAATAACTATAAATAAATCTATAATTATTTCCAAAGGATATAATCAAGATGAATGAATATATTATGAAGAATCCTATACTCATGTAGCTAGGTTAGATTCTATTATAATCCTTATATCACATGCTTCATCTATGAATTTTAAAATATATCATATGGGCCTTAAATCTTTTTTTAAAATGAATTTTTAATGGAGGAGGTTTATGTAGAACAACCTCATGGTTTTTGGAGATCCTCATTTTCAAAAAATTTGGTTTAAACAAACCAAATTCTTTTATGGAATTAAACAACATCCAAGGGATGTTATAAAAGGCTAATTTTTTTCTTATAACAAATAGTTATAAAGTATGAATGGAAGGTCCTTAATTATATACGAAAACATAATCCTTAGATAATTTTTCAGAACAAATATATGTAGATGAATTTATTTTTTATTCATGAAAATAAATTTTTTTTCAATAAGTCATCCAAAATTGTGAAGAAATAATTTTAAATGAGTGTGGTGGGTGAACAAAACTACTTTCTTGGATTTTTAATTTTTTTTAAAAAATTTAGAAATATTTTAAATCAAATCAAATAAATTCATTATCTACATAAGAATTTTGGACTCAAATACATTACGACTTACTAAAATATTATGAGCTCTAATATTAAACCTGATTGGGTTTAAACTGGGATCCCAGTTGACAAAACCATATAGAGAGGAATCATTGGAATTTTGTTGTATTTAACTTCATATAGTCGAGATATTTTGTTTTTAGTATTACTTTGTTCAATATTTCAATCTAATAAAAATAATCACATTTAATTTTTTTAAAAAATTATTTGATGATATCTAAAAATAAATATGTATATTTCTATTAATTAAAAAATAGATTTTTTTTTGATTTGTTACTCATATGGTGATTTTTTAGATCTAGACTAGATAGAAAAAATTACCTCATGAACCTTTCATTTTCTTGGTTAATCCCTAGTAACTATGTCAAGTAAGAAGAAACTATTTTTATAATTATCATCTGCTAAATCTAAATATATTTATGTAGGAAGTTGTTGTGATAAGTTTTATGGATGAAACACACCTCAATGGATTTTGGATTTTATTTTAATTGTGTTCCAAACAAATTTAATAGCATGAGTGATGTTAAAATTTCCAATAATATGATAAACCATTCAATAATGAAACACATTGATTTAAGAATTCATTTCTTGAGAGATCATTCATAGAATAATTATATATCTTCATAATTTGTGTGCATAAAAAATCAATTAGGAGAAATTTTTACAAAACCTTTTCTTTCTAAAAGATTTGATTTCATTATTTCAGAATCACATATTTAAAATTCTAATAAATTATATTTTATAAATTATTTTTCATATTCAAAGTAAATACAATATTCAAATTAATTTTTTTATTATTTGAACCAGAATTATGATTAATAGTCATATTTAATAGGCCATGTCACCTAGTTTTTGTAATAATTAATCTTCAAATCACTATGTAACCCCTCAATTACTTCAAATGAAATGGATTGTGTATCAAATCTATGAATGAAATGTTTTAAAATCCTCTGTACCCCACTCTCTCTTCCCAAAACTCATTTACACTAACATTCCTCCCTTGGAATCACTATTTGAATGGTAAAAATGAGAATAATTGAAGTTTTCTTGACAAGATAAATGAAAAGACAATGTATCTCAAGGAAAGTGTTGAGTGGATGAACAATTTATATTAAATGGTTGGAAAAGACTGATATGTTTTTGAAGAATGTATTCAATCATCAAGGATTGGTATATGTATTCAAAGAATTGAGAACCATGTTTATATTCAAAAAGGAAATTCATGAGTTTTATAAATCCACTCTCCTTAATTTTTGTGATGATGAAGACCTGGTGACTTCAACAGTCATAAAAAAAAACCACTCAATAACCACTTCTCAATGAGTATAGGACCTCGAAAGACTATACGAAGGCTACCCATTTTTAAGCACCACCTTAGTTACCATGGATGGAGTCACTAAACTAGAGATAATGAAGTATATTTTTGAAAAAATAGACATTGAAAAGAATGCAGTGGTAGAATTAAATCTCGAAGGAAACGTTCTAACCAAGTTTATACAGTTGAGAACAGTGTAATGAAACTGGGATTTAAAAAAAAATTATTTTCAAAGTTATGACTTTTATTTATCTATTTATGATAGAACAACCTGTGAATCTAGAAAATTATATTCTATTATATATGCATCATGTTCTGAAAAAGTTCTTAAATTTCTATCCTTTCAAAATAATATTAACCATTTTTCTCAACATAATGGAGTTTTCTATGATGATGTTAACAGAAATCCTTGTCAATGTTTGAAAAAATAATGTGTAATTGTGTTCTAGAAAAGTGGTCTGTGTTGGAAGTTTTTTTAATACAAGTTATTGTATTTAACCTCAGTTGATAGAGTAAAACATGTAATGATTCATGGGGAGTCATATCACATACAAGAAATACCAGTTTTAGTAAAGGGATTTTATCACAAAAATAACTTAAGAAAAAGTCAAGATGATGAAGAAACACTCGATGTTAGTTTTATAATAGTATGAGTTCGCATTCAATCATAAAAATAAAATTCTTTTTAGGAGAGTACCCCTTATACCCTTGTTTCAAAAATAGTACATGTAAGGACTCGACCCCAGTTTCCTAGAGCTAGTGTCTTACTACATTACATTAGCATCATTACAAGGAAGTCATATCTAGAAGGAATGAATAGTTTAGTATATTTGGAAATCAAAATAAATACATATGTTCAACATTACAACTTGAAATAAAATACAAGTTATATGTTTTACTAGGAAAATCCACAAGTCTAAGTTTATCCCTACATGTACTTTATAATAAACATCTTCATGTCTTGAAAAAATAAAAAATAAGAAAGGGGTGAGATCAAATGCAGAGTAATGGTAATCAATACAAAATAAGATATCATAAACGTAAACATTATGTATGGTGAATAACTAAAAACACACGCCTTTAAAAATTATACTTGGACATAATATGGAAGGAATAAGAGATGAATAAATAATTCCATAATAAAACATAATCATGGGTATTATTCTAGTTGAATAACCACATGAACTATCAATTTATTGTTTCATAATGAGGTAATGCATAATGAAGGTCATTATAACCATACCATCAAGGCCTCGTTCCAAGACCATAAATATCCATTTTGTTAAGTCCTTATGCCAAGACCACAGTTTGTCACATGAGACCTATTGATGCACCGAAGGGCTATAGAGTGCCCCACCCAACACTTAATAAGTCCAATTAATTACTCATATGAATGGGGATAAACATAAACAAAATATACATTCATATTGAAACTATCATTTGAAATTTAAATAACTTTTCCTGAACATTATGCATAAAGACTAACCATTCAGAGTAAATTGGTGAATGGTTTTAAGATATCACATCTGTAGTCAAAATAATCATAAAATATTCAATACAATATGGTAGATGATATCAAAAAATATTAGTCCCAATTAAATATAATATTCATCAAGAGTGTTGAAATAGAATAAATTACCCATATAAATTCATCAAATAACTCTTGATATAAATACTCTTTTATTTTGAAAAGAAGAGTTATTTTGGAAAAGTCATTATATAAAACCATAAGTTAAGTAAGATAATATTCTAGTTGTTACACATTTATATAACATTCACACATAATTTATTAGGGGTATATATTAATAAATAATAATTTTATTGAGTTAAGTAGAGAATAAGCGTATCCCGAAAGAAAATGGATGTTCTGGTAGAAAACCCCTACCTAATGTCTGAAGGTTTTCCTATATTGATTTTAATGACCATAATAATTGAATTTAGGTCATATATCAATTATTTCATAACCTAATCTATATTTAATTGATTTATTATAATATTATTGGGTTCATTCGTGGCATTTTTATGGGTTAAGATATTCAATATCATTGTTTGGGAGCGTTTTCTTCCTTGGTTTTCTTGATCTGTTTACTTATATTCATGTAAGGATAACCATGTAGAATGAGAATTCATGTCTAGAATATAAGTTTTATTTTATAAGTGGATGACCAAAAGATTACATGGATATAAAATTCCTTTTATTATTAGTAGTGAAGATGAATCATTATATAAAACATTAATGACAATTGTTTGGGTTAATTGGGATTTTTTGATCACAACAAACTCATTTTGATCTATAAATTTATATCATGTCTATGAAAGGATTAAAAAACATTAAATAAGTTATAATACATATATTATTTTATGGTTAAATCATAAAAATGGTTTCATGTCTATAATTGATGATGTTAAAATAAATTGAAAACCCGTCATCCTTGAATATGGTAAATTAACACATCTCGGGTGGTGTTTTCATTTCTAGTATTAAAAAAGGGTAAATGGGAGATGAAGAAGAATTATTATTTTATTATTAAAAAATTCTAGTACATTTAATATACTAGATTCATCACAACATTTGGATGAAAGGAGTTGAGGAAATAAAATTAAAAGAAAGTAACTTGAAATAAAAGAAATGAAAAGTGGAATTTACCTCTTGAAGTAATCTTCCTTGAGGGCCGCTTTAGGGGAGAGGTGTTGGTCTTTTTATAATAAAAATGGATAATGGACATGGGGGAGGATATTGGGAGGATATTTGGTCAGAATTAAACATGGAATAAGGTTTTATAGGAGTGAATAGAAGAGGGAGTGAGTGGGATTTTAGAGTGGAAGAGAGGAGGGGTTCCTCATTATTTTTATCATTTTTTATTATTTGGAAAAAGACAACTAAAAATGTTTTTTATTTTCACCATAAATAGTAATAAGTACATGAGAGTTTTATCCAATGGTAATTTACAACATACATGACACTAGCATGATGCAGAAATTCACTTATTTAGCATATTTTGTAAATTATCAAATTTCATTATTCACCAAAAATTCAAGTATTTCAGAAAAATCCAAAAAATTATCCCTAACCATTTTTTGAATTGTAGAATTAAAATATAAACTCAATTTTATCAAAATAATTTTATAAATAATATAACTTCAATTTTTAAATAAAATCAATATTTACATGGAAAATACAAATTTAAATTTAAAACTGATTTTGTAATACTTTAAAAAAATTAAATAAGGTCTTATTAAATAATCCTAATATTATAGAACGACAAAATATTTATTTAGAAATACATTTAATGAAAATGGATTTTCATTTAAATCAATTTATTAATTTAAAATTTTAATGAAATAGTTATTACTTACAAAAATACCAACACTTAATTATTAATTTAAAAAATATCATATTTCATTTATAGGGTTCCTCAATTTTGTTTATACCTTCATGGGTGTGTTTACTATTCATAAGGGTCATATTAATATTCATAAGGGTATGTTACTATTCATAAGGGTCAAATTACTATTCACCAAAAATGTAAGTTGGTCTTATCAGACTCTAAATATCTTATTGAACGCAACTGTGTATATCAGTTTTTTGAAATTCAAATCACAGAGGTGGTAAAATTATGTTAACTGGCTAGGTTATAACAAAGTGATGTTTTGTGGGGACTCAATGATTAATGAGTTTATTTATAAATCATTAGGGTGTCACATTCTCCCCTAATTACAAAAAAAATGCATCCTTGAAATTAAAAAAATGTTACCTCACAAAAATATTTTGGTAGATCTTCATCATAAGCTCCTTAGGATCCCATGTTTCCTCTTCGATTTTATGATTTTTCCAAATTATATTTACTAGTTGGTTCATCCGATTCCTCAACACCTATTCTTTTGTGTCTAGAATCTGGATAGTTTCTTCATGGTAAGATAGGTCAGGTTTCAATTATATACCTTCAAATGTGAGGACATGCACTGGGTCTAGAATTTACTTTCTCAATAATGAGATATGGAACACATTATGTACATTATACATGCTAGGTGGCATAGCCAAATGATATTAAATAGCTCCAATTATTTCCAGAATTTCAAAAGGGACTATATACATAGGGCTCAGTTTCCATTTCTTCCCAAATATTATAACACACTTCCATTGAGATACTTTTAAGAAAACATAATATCCTACTTAAAATCCCAAATCCTTCCTTCGATTACCTGAAATTGTTTTTTGGTCGCATGGTCGGTTGATCCAAGAAATTTACAGATTCTGAGAGTTGAAAATTCTAGAGTCCAAGACTCTAGAGTCTCAGAGTCTGAACCTTTCTTCATGTTGGAGTGAGGAATTTATAAGCATCACCACCCTAGTTATCTGACACTTTGTGAAATGTTTCTAGCATGATTCCAAGCTAGAGTCAGCGAAGGGGTCCAGTTCTATGAATCTTTGTAAGCCTCTACCATGGACCTCTTCGAGTGTGTCACTTGATTTTCAGCAATCATGATTCTCTTCCATCAATGCTCTCTTTATTAGATTATAGACAATTAATGGGAACTTTTATATAATGATGATGTGTCAAATGACTTCCATATTTTCATGCTGGCCTGTCTAAGGACCTTCTCAAGATCCAAGTGTCCATTGGAAGACACTCACGAGACCTTGGGTGAATTTTCTTAGGGTCTCAAGAGATAAGGATAGATTGTATAGAGGTCTCGTAGGACCATTCCGTGGGCTAGTCATATTCCTTTAAGTGACCATGAATAACTCTCAACTCCTCCCTTCCAATCTCTTATGTTTTATTTTACAAAGGTCAGGGATTCATGCAAGATTGAATGTGTGTTACTGAGGATATTTCTTATATATTTTGTTAATGTGTCATGTGACCGATATGGGTCACATGGGGATTCATGAGTATTCCATTGACAAATATATTGATTCATCTTTAGAGTGCCGAAGAGTTACTTGGGGTGATTTAAATTGTGAGGATAAAAAGACAAATAGCTCTCACGAGGTGAGGTGGACACATCGTCGATGAATTACAGCTTCTTGCAGGTAACTAGGGGTGTGTCACATTTAATTTTGTGACCAATAACACCTCTCGCCTCTTCCCTTTATATCTCCTTTGTTTTGTTTTACAAAGGTCAAGGATTATGCGAGTTTGTGTGAGCAATGTTTGGGATTTTTTCTTGATTTTTCAATGATGTCTCTCCTAACCAATATGAGTCATATAGAGTGCGCACAAGCATGTAGTGAAAAGGTCTATCCTTATATCCTTAGAGCTCCAAAGGGACTACCTTGACATACTTGAGGACTTCCATGCGGTGGGACTGACAAAGCAAAGTTTTTTCTTAAGATGAGGCGGACACGATGATGATGTCTTACGACATCTCACATATTGTCTATGAAGCATGTCACATGTCCTTCAGCGACCGTGAACACCTCTCAACCCTCCCCCTTTATCTCATTTGTTATACCTTTCAAAGGTTTAGAGGCCTTGTGAGTTTTCTATGATATCATCTAGGAATTTTATTCTTCTCATCGGTGATCCATCACTTGATCTTTATGACCGTTGATGGACTCCACCTTTGGATATCATTGTCCCTTATTCTCAAAGGATTTATGATCGTTCGTCAGGCATTGAAAATCGATGAGTGCATTGTAAGATCAATATGGGATATTACGATGGAACACAAACCATGACTTGGTTGGTCATCATGTTTGCTTATACACTACCACAAAAATGGGTTTATGCAGACCCACCCTTCAAAAATGTAAAAAACAATGATAAAGGGGGTACCTTTATCAGTGTTAAAAAAATCGCTGATAAAATTTACTTTTAACAGCTCTAAAAAAGCATGTTATAAGTACCCCTTTATCATCACTTTTTTTATTAGCGCTGATAAATGGTATATTAGAAAAACATTAAAAAATATAGTGATATATAAATATATAAATATATTTATATTAATATAAACATAATATATATTTTAAGAATATGTTTTAGATAATTATAAATAGACATTTATAATTAATATATAACATATCTATTGAAAATGAGTTTTAAAATATTTTAAAAATATTATTAATTAATAATTAAAATTATCATTGAGTACTAATCATTTATTAATAATTTGAAGACACAAAAAAAAAATCAATAAAAGATGTAAAAGAAATAATTAAACATATTTACATATAATGTGTATTTCTTAATATATAAGCATTATAATATCTATTTTGTTTAAAATACAAATATATTAATATTTATATACCTATATAATGTGTGTGTGTGTGTTAGTGTGTGTCTGTATTAATAAATTGGTATATATTATCTATATATTCTAATATATGAATATACATTTGAATATATTATATATATATATATATACATATTTATGAATAATTATATTTACAGATACACATATATGTAATAAATATACAAGTGTATGCATGTTGTATATATGTA
This sequence comes from Viscum album, assembly GCA_963277665.1. Lineage (NCBI taxonomy): Eukaryota > Viridiplantae > Streptophyta > Magnoliopsida > Santalales > Viscaceae > Viscum > Viscum album. The sequence continues at coordinate 751,803,300 of OY728126.1, forward strand.
TGTATTTAATTATTTATTTATAAACACACACAAAAACCTATTTTATAAATGTATTTAAAACTAATCTTATTAATATACGAGTAAATATACAGATAAAAAAATATAAATAAAAAAATATAGATAAATAAATAGATATAAATATATATTAATATATGAATATATATATATATATATTAATATAATAATATATATTAATATAAATATATATTTATATATGAATAAATATAAGTATAAATAAATAAATAAATATATATATATAAATAGACCTACCATTAAATGGATAACAAAACAAAATGGGTAAGTGGTAAAGGTGTAGGCGCGTAAGAGTGGATGTCTCGAGTTTAATTCTCAACAGAGGCAGGAGTGTGTGGGCGGGTGCGTGCGCACTGTTAAAGGTGGTAGCGGGGTGGATGGGGCGCGAGCGAGGCTTCCTATGGGGGTAAAACGCTGTAAGAAGTGTGGTATCAAATTTTTTTATCAGCGCTTTTTCTTAGTATATATTAAAGGGGTGTTTATTAGCGGTTTGTAGCACTTTTAAAAGGGTCCCCTTTTAATATCGTTTCAATTATCAAAAAGACCTTTTTTGGTGGTGATAAAACATTATTTTGTTGTTATGATGATGCATGGAATGATCACATTGGATATCATGACGGCATGAAAGCATTGTCTAGGACATTTTTCTTCTTGACTTTGATGCACCACATGTTAATAGATGAAATATTTACCTCTTAGCATAACGATATTAGAAGATACATGGATATTCTGATGTACACATGAAGAAACCATTTGTATCACCATATACACATGCTCCGTTTTTAGTGATATCGACTTCATCTGATCAATCAAAGACTCTTCATCTCATGTAAAATAACTCAGATATTGGACCTCATATTTATCCATCATAAGCTATAGATTCTTAGATAAAGCGGCCACCTGAATTGATCACTGGGATCTTCATGTGTTGCTCTTGAAACTCATCCATGGATAGCCTTGACGGTGTCACGTGTCTACCTAGAGGCTTCACGACTCCATGGTATTTCTTCCAGATGATGACGGTGATACGGAAGACGATCCTAGTAGTAGAGGGATGGTGTAGTATCATCCTTATTCATAGTGTTTTCACTAAGCATGAATATGATATTTGCGTTCCCACAGACTTAACAACAATATGTGTATGGAACCATCTCCTTCACCGTATGCTCTGTCTTCGGACATAGTATTTATTGTCTTCATGTGCACACCAGGGGCTTCATATGATGTTGTTTCATATGGCATTCTTGGCATGGGTATATGTATGGCGCGAGACACCTCGTCCACTCGATTTCATGCTAATGTGTGGAATATACTCGAGGTTCCCAAGCAAAGCCAAAAATATAATGGCTTGAGGTTTAATAAGATGTCATGCACCACCTTCTACCCATCACCATTGGCATGTGTCCATCCACGGCAAAGTGTGCAATGCACATTTATTAGCGTAAAAAAATACTTACCATGTTCTATATATTCTTTGGCATGAATCACAGAGCATAAAAAAACAAAAAAACAAAAAAAATAAATCATTGATAAATATCATTAAGAAATAATATGGTAAAATATTAATATTTATTACCAATAGAAGGAAAATGATTAATATGTGTTGATATTGACAAGTTTATTTTCGATACAAGTTGTTTTCTTCATGTTATACATTTTACATTAAACCAAAATATAAAAATTTTAGAACATAAATTTGATAAATTCAAATTATTTTTTAATTCCTCAATAAAAATAGAATTGGATTTATTTTTAATATTTTTCAAATATAATCATTTTTTAGGTGGATAGTGGACATTCTGATTTTATTAATGTCATCGTTTTTAAGTAAATAGTTTGTATATTAATATATTTAATATTTTTGAATACATTTTACTATAAAATTATATATTATAAATTATAATTAATCATTTGAAAATAATATTTTGAATTTTTTAACACATGTTCAATATTTTGAAAAATTTTATAAAATTTTATGGAAAACTATTTTTCCTCTATTTTGTTTAATTAATTATAACATGATGATGCAATTTTTTAAATTTCATTAATTGGTAAATAATTACTCTATCAATGATAATGACAATATTAAATTCACTTAAATCAATATAATTAAAAAACTTTCCCTATACATGAACCATGTGCTTAAAAATACACTTTTCTTAAAAAACTGGGTTTTAATCATTGTATGCGCTAATGTGAAGAATAGTTTCTATACACATAGAAATTTAAGTTTATTAATTGATTCTTATTTTTGATATAGTAATTTTCATGTTATTTAATATGGAAATTTTAATTTTTAGGTATAAAATTTAGATTTTTAGGATTAATGATAATTACCATGAAAATAGTGAAACAATTATTTTAAAATTACGGTTTTATTAATATCAATGAATTTTTATTAAATATATTAAAGTTAAATTTTAAAGGCCACGACTCCATTAACCAATATTTAGTGTCTATATTATTACAGTAGCAAAGATACAAGGAATCACATCACGAATGGATTATTTGTTTTGAAGTCTTCGAAACTGGATACATACCTCACATTCACATTACATTTTAACATATAAAATGAAAGTATTATTTTTATAACATCATTATAAACCTTAGAATAAACCTTTATATCAATCATAAAACACTTCCTAGTATCCCTGGTAAAGAAATCATAAGAAATGGGTGACTTCATATTCTCAGTTAGGGTTTATGTATAGCGGAAGTTATCATGAATAAATTACTATAATCAATATAGAAATGTAAATTTTTGAAACAATTATCATTCCATCAATTAAACAAGAATTATATGGTAGGAATAAATGATGATCAAATTATTTAATATAAATAGTCACATGAGTTTACAACATAACCAAATATATTCTATCTAATCGAATAATCACATGGAAAATCAATGACTAATATCATAATGAGAAAATTCATAATGTTTTACATCTGATACATACTTTCATGACCATTGAAAAAAATTAAATATGTTGGTATAAATTCATCTAATTTGGCCAACTGATTTGTTTCATGAGACATACTAATGTTTCAAGGGACTATCTAGAACAGGGCCCCGCCCATCACTTAATAAGTCCAATAATTCCTCATATTAAAGGTGTGAAACATAATGAACATAATCATTCACATTGAAAAACTATAATATAAAATTTCATTACATTCCTTAATCAATAAACTTAATCATAAACCATTCAAAGTAATATGGTGAATGATATTAAAATAGTACATCCCAAATCAAACTGATCATAAACCATTAAGATGAATAATTATCATGGTATAATTCAAACATATCCATGATAAATTATGATTAAAATAATTGTATAATGTCTTTGATGAATAGAAATACCTTAATTATGAAAATATAACATTTTGTGATGAAAATATCATTTTCATTTTGAATTTTTTTCAACTAAATGTTCAAAAAATATTTTGAAATTATTTTTCATTAAAAATATACCTTGAAAATTATAAAGAAATATATCAAATATTTAGTGGTCATCATGATAGGAAATTATGTACCTGTTTTACATGTTAATGTAATGATTCCTTTTATATTTTTGGCATAAGACAAAACACCCTTGTATGAAAAATGATATTTAGATTATATTCAATTTCAAAAATAGTAAAAAAGGGGTAAAAAATACTTTAATAAATCATTTAAATAATGTTAAAAACAATTTTTAAAGAATTTTTAGAAAACATGGGTGGGAATAAAAAGTATTTTTGACTTAATAGTGAAATAAAGTCCGATTTTCTTAAAAACATTTTCTGAATAATTTTAACAACCAAAGTGTTGAAATTTTTTAAAAGTTCATGAAAAAATAGATGATAAAGAAAAATATATTTTATTTATAAAAATATAAAATAATTCTCCCATGGGAGATAAAAATAAAATCAATGCCAAATAATGATGAGATTGTGAAATAAACCCCTACAACTTTGGTAGCTTTTGAATATAAGCCCCATAAAAGAAAGAAATTAAAATTAAAATCTAAATAACATGAATAAAGGTAGATTGATTATATAATATATCAAAAAGGGTAGTATATACAATGAAAAAATTAATAAGTGGTGATTATGGCACATATATCATAGAAGTAAAATTGAGATGAGAGACCCTAACCTCAAGATCAAATTACTTCATTTGTGTTCAAACCTATGATATGATAAATATATTCTTATTATAAATCTATTAATTATTCATTATTATATATATCATTTCATATATTATTCACTTATATCATTTTTCAATTAATAATTAACATTTATTAATTAAAATCATAGTTAAGTGATAATTGCTTCATTTTTCATGTTTTTTTCTATTTTGCAACATCAGTAATTTTACATTGATAATGTTTAAATGATCTCCAAAATGTTGAAAATGATATAAATATCTTATATATTAATTATATATTTATTTATAGTAATCAATAAATGTTATAGATAGAAAATGAAAAATACCATTCATGGAGATGGTAGGTCGTACGTACGAAAGAACTTTATTTCATTTTTGGATGGATGGAATGAAAGGAAAATAAATATTAATTAAACATACAAGGGTCATTTTTATATTTTATATTGATAATATATTAATCAAATTAATTATTATTTCAATACATTTAAAATAAAAATGAACAACATTTCACATCGCTATGTGGAGGCGTTAATCCATATATACGCACGAGGGACATTATTATATTCCCAACGTATTAAAAGGTAAAAAGATATATGTCATAATAAATTTTAATAATTTTAAAATTTCATAAATATTATATACATATTTTAAATACATAATTATATCAATACTTGAATGATGGTGTTGGAAAATGGATTACATCAGTTCGTAAGGCAGTAACCCACCATACACATGATCAACAGTTTCATTTCTGAATTTATGGAAGAGGAGATGGTTATTGGTTGTGGAAATAGAAAATTTACGTGCATATATTTGATCAAATAATTATTATTTTCTAATTTTTTTTTTAAATTTTAAAACCCATATATTTCATTGTTTTATTAAAATATTGATAAATTTGGATTATAGAATGAAAATGAACAAAATTGTGAAAAGTGCTTAATTCTAGACTTTTGAAAGATTTATACCACAAGGGTATTTTTGTCATTAATTTTAAAATATAATTCCCAATTGAGTGAATATTTTTTTAATCCTTATTTTCTTTCCTTTATCTTTGTATTCTGTAGCTGGAGATGATTTGGGCATTTATAGGCCTTAAAAATCATTGAAGTAAAAGATTTTTCCAGAAGGACAACGTGGAACCCACGACCGTAATAGAATGATATCTCATCCTAAACTTCTTCAATTAATGTTATTTTACTTGGGATATCATGAGGACACATAGTAACTAATCTAAAAAAATTTGGTGGAGTTTTGAAGTCATTAATGTTTCTATTGGAAGTTATTATTTTGGAGGAAGCTTCTAGGAACCTTCTCCCAAAAAATAAATTTCTAATAAAAAAATCATAACACATAAATCCTGTGGCCAAAGAATCTAATATTTGTTGGGTGAACGACCAACACATTTATTAACATCTTTCAAGAAGTGTTTCATGCATTAATCGTCCAATTAATCGGTCAAAAAGGCATTATCTTTTGGAGGATAGAAATCTGCCTATGAAAGGAGGTTCTCACCTCCTTCTCAAATAATTAGCTTCACATGCACAACCAAGGAGGGATCCCATCAGGGAACAGGATGCTGCTGCTCTTCTCTTTCCCCCCTCATTTTTTCTTTTTATTTTATTTTCAATTTAGTTTGGTTTAGTTTTTAATTAAAATTTTAATTTGAATTATTTTTCAATAAATCCATGCATTTTTATTTTGGTTTCCACCATTTAATTTCTTCTATAATAATAATAATAATAATAATAACAACAAAAATTGAAAACTATTATTATTAATATTATTATTATTATTAATATTATTATTGTTAATATCTCATTCTTACTTTAAAACTATTTTATTTTCTTCCTCTCCTTTTTTAAAAACTATTTTCTTAATAATAATTATAATATTAATTAATTAATAATAATAATATTATTATTTTAACAACCATTGTAAATTATTATTCTATCTCTCCCCCTCTCTCTAATATAACCTCCATTGTGATCTCCTACTCTCAGAAATGAGAGGCTAACCCCAAGACTTGTCCTGGGGGGAGGTGATAGTGATCATGAATTTTTTTAATGTTTAATTATAAGTTTTTTGATAGAATTTAGTAGCATGAATGGGAAAGACTAATGTCACTAATGTTGTGACTGCCTCAGATGACATGAAACTCAACCTATATCTATTATTTTATTTAATCATATTCCCTCTATCTATATGATAGTTTATCACACGTTGGAGTTGAGATAATCAATGGATGAAATGAATTTGATTGAACCAGGTCCTGGAAGATGACACATTCTAGACAAACATGTGTCATCAACTTGGATTAAAGGAGGAAGTGGAATTTAGAGTTCTCAAACATTCAATGATATTCTAAAATTTATAAATAAGTAATAGTAATTCAAACATGAGTTTTCATGTTTGAATTATCAAACTGAAATAAAACATATAATGGAGAATAATGATTGAACATTAAACCAACCCCCAAAATTAAATTCTTTCTTATTAACTCATTTTATTTAGATTTTTATGATATTTTAAATTATCATTTTACACATCATTATTTTAAATAATAAAAAACTTAAATTTCATTATCACTTTTATTTAATAAAGAAAACCAAAAAAAGAGATAGAATAGGTGAATAAGATAAAGTAAGTGAACTACTTTGAGAAGGCTATCCAAGAAAGTCAAACCTATCCAGCCACTATGGTGCACTAGGAAAAATTATTATTTCTTTTTTACATACCCCATGATAGGCATACGTCAAAACTAGTGTCGTTTTTGGGGAGCCAATTAGTTATTCATTTACCTTTGTTATTTTCATAAATTAGATAGATTTAATTTCTTTTTATAAAATAAAAAAAATTCTTTCCATGATGAATTTAAATGATTATTATTCTGCATGGACTAATAATTACTCATAGGTGCAACGACAACAAGAAGAATATGGAGATTTTATAAGATCTCAGGTGGAAGAACATAGAGAAAGGATTGAAAAACTGATGAAAAAAGATGAAAGAGCATTTTATTAAGTTCATGCATTAATAAAGGAACGCAACCCTGAGTAGGATCAAGAACCTACGGTGGAAAAGGACGAAGACTTACCTACTGAGATACAAGTGGGAGATCAGAAAATATTGGATGGATTCTTGATTAAATGTGAGGAACTTCCTGATCTCCCCATACAATACAAAGATAAAGATCCAGGACCACTAAAGGAAGAAACCACCCAAGTGCTGGAATTTTATGTTAAGATGGAAGAGCCTAACTACCTACCCCAATCCTCAGAGAGTCTACACCAAGAGTCACTTACCACTGAGGAAGATATTGAAGATGAACCGACTCAAGGAGTTGAACCATTATTTGACTCTATATCTTCTAATTTTATTGAATCTTAATTCTACATCACTCCTTGTGGTTTGGATTTTTTAGAATAAGAAAATCTTAGATATTCCTTGGAGGATGAAGAAGAACTTGAATGTGCACCTGCTGAAGAACATATAGAGCTCCCTGGACATGTTGAATATTTATTAAAGGAAGTTCATGAAGATATTATAGTGTATTTCCCTACGGAAACCATCGAAAAAATACTTACTTTGATGGGGAAAAATTTGATATTGATACTTCATGCTTTAATTTTATTCAAATATAATTAAACTCTGAGTTTCCCATTGACTATTTTTTTTGATGTAGCATACCATGAGGATCCAATGGAAAAAGAAGAAGAGTTTTCATAAGTAGAAACCAAGAAAAGGGATGATCCATACTTTTTACTACCCCCACCATGAAAGATATATATCTTTGTGATGGGGGGAGGTATGGTGTACTCTATCCATGGATCATACCTCAAGAATGAGGATAAAGCACAAGCTAGGAAAATCCACATGTGGTGGTTCAAATCATAGAAGCTTTATCCTCCATCAGACTTTGGATAACAGCTAGTACTTCTCTCCGGTGGTAGTTAAAATTCAGGGACCACTTGTGGGAGCATACTAAGACTTATCATTTACTTGATTTCTAAGAATTTAGATGTTAATTTATTTTCTTATAATTAGTCTAACATGCATCCCACTCCCTATATGTTTTTTGAGTTTAAATGGCATGATTATTTTTCCCAATTGAGTTGTTTTATTTTATAGGTTCACAATGGTAGAAGGCATCTCTAGAGAGTGAGGGGAAGGAATAAGTTTCATGGAAAATAGGAGTTAACATTTACTGTTTTAACTTTTAAAATCTATATATTTTTTTCCAAAACATTTTTTGAGATTTAAATGCTTAAATTACATGCCCACACTATAATTATTATTTACTTGACTAATCTAGAAGACATGAGTTTCTTAGGAACCCAATTATGCCATGTCCTAGATTTCAATGTTGATATGATTAAATTATTGAAATAGAGAATTAAAATTTTAATATGAAGAATAGATATTGAAATAATGACCAATGATTTGAATAAATCAATTGATTCATATAAATGAAATCCCCCAACCATCTATCATGCTATGTAATTATGAAATTCATGTGAACTGATTTATTATTGTTAATCATATCCTGAGTGACTGTACCAAATCATATGTCTTGTTCTTGAGTGGATTTCTAGACCAATTACTTTTTATTTATTCCTGGGAATATTTCTTGAGTGATCTTGGGACATGTAACTGACCAGAAGTTGCATTGAAAATTTTCGAAGCTATGATTGTGAAAAAACACATTTAAAATTATTGAGGTATCCTTTAACAAGATACATGTCCATAAAAGAACACCTTTACATCAATCTATCTTTTATCCCATAGAGACCACTAATGAACTTGTTTGGGATGTACCATGTTTTAAGATATTTTTATCCATTCCCACTCTCCTCTTAGTATTCTCATGATATTTTAAAGTTGAAGTGTGGGGGTAAAGGGAATCATGGTAGATGGGATGAAATAAATTGTATGGAAGAAGTGTGGGGGTGCTATTTTGGTAATTTTAAAAGGTTTTGGAATCATTCATTTTACTCTATTGTTTTCCCCTCTTGAATTCAAAAAAAGAAAAGAAAATGAAAAAAAGATCTAAAAAGAGAAAAATGGGATGTGATTTGGGAGAACAAAAAATCACCATTTTCTCGACTGAAAATATTCTGATCATATGTGATTAGGTGATATATTTGAGGTTTTATCTAATAATAACTTTTAAAAAAAGAAAAACAAATACAAAAGTAAAAAATATTCAATAGGGTGCACAAATAATTCGTTATGCTTACTTGATCATAACCTTTACTTAGAGTTTCTGGTAAGTGGATGTTCTACTTTGAAGGGGATAATTTCATTATTCTTTTTGATATCACAAAATTTACTTAAGAGATAATCCTCCTCCTTGAGCATTAATTTTTATAGAATTAAGTCCTACCAACCTTAAGCCCCATATTCATTTGAACCGTTATTTCAAATCCTTATGATTTTATGTGTCTTTTGCGTTTAAAAATGGGAGAAAGCAGTTCATTTACATGTCTATGGATAAGGGGAATGTTATCATGATATGAGCATAACTCTACTTGAATTTTATCATGAGTGATAAGATAAAATAATCAAAAGTGAGCTAAATCATGACTTGGCATGTTTAATAACAATGAATTAATGAGATTTAACGAATACAAGGAGAAGTTCCACCAATTTTCATAGGGGAAAAGTATAATATGTGAATTATTTGTTTCTTTAAAAAATGGGAAATTAAATTGATATTTTATTGAAATTTTTTATTGTTTTATTTCACATTGGATTTTTTTTATTACATTGCATTGTAATTTGAATATTGGTAACATTTGTGTCCTCTGACTTCCAGGTTGTGATTTTATACAAGGGGACAAGCATGGATTAAGTGTGTGGGTATTTGACAGAGCAAATTTATGTGCATAAATTAGATCAAATAATGAGTATTTTTTAATTTTTTTAAACATTAAAACCCATATATTTCATTTTTTTATTAAAATATTGGGAAATTTGGATTATAGAATGAAAATGAGAAAAATTGTGAAAAGTGCTTAATTCTTGATTTTTGATAGATTTTTAACACAAGGGTATTTTGGTCATTAATTGTAAAATATAATTTCAAATTGAATGATTATTATATTTTTATAATTTTTATTTTATTTCTTACATCATTGTATTTTAGACCAGGAGATGATTTGGGCATCTATATGCCTTAAAAAACAATAAAGTTAAAGGTTTTTTTGGGCTAGAAGCGTGAACCCCACCACCATAACAGAACCATATCTCGACCTAAACTTCTTCAATGAATGTTATTATACTAGTTATAGAACTTTGAAACATAATAACGACTCTAAATTTTTTTGGGAGTTTTGAAGTAATTAAGGTTTCCTTTGGAAGTTATTCATTTGGAGAAAGATTACTGAAACATTCTTCCTAAATATAAACCTCGAATGAAAAAATCATAACTCATACATCCGGTGGCCAAATGAGTTAAAATTTTAAGGGTTAAAGACCAAAACATTTATTAACAACTTTGAAAGAGAATTACATGCATGAATCAGCAAATTAATGGGTCAAAAATGCGTCAACACTCGGAATACAGAAATCTACATATAAAAGGAGACTATTGCCTCCTTCTAAAATCATCAGCTTGACAACCACAACCTAGGAGGGATCCCACCGGAGCATGGAACACTTCTGATCTTCTATTTTCCACCTCATATATTCTTTTTATATTATTTTCATTTTATTTTTAATTTAAATTGTAATTTGAATTTTTTTTCAATAAATCCATGCATTTTTATTTTGGTTTTCACCATTTAATTTATTCTATAATAATAATAATAATAATAATTAAAAGATATTATTATTATTTTTGATGTTATTATAATTATTTTTTTAATATCTAAATTTTACTTTCAAACTATTTTATTTTACCCCCTCCTTTTTCAAAAACTATTTTCTTAATTATAATAATTATAATATTAATTAATAATATTTTTATTTTTATTTTAACAACCATTATAAATTTTTATTCTCTCTCTATCTCTCTCCAATACATTCCCAATTGTGATATAATACTCTCAGAAATGAGTGACTAACCTCGAGACTTGGCCCAGGGGGAGGTGAAGGTGATCAATAATTTTATTTAACATTTAAATTTAAGTTTGTAGATCGAACTGAGTAGCATGCACGATTAAGGCGAATGTCCCCGATGTTGTGACTTCCTCCGACGACATGCAACTCAACCAATCTCTATTATTTTATTTAGTTGTTTTCCCTGTCTCTATTAGTTAGTTCTTCACACATTGGAGTTGAGCTAATCAATGGATGAAACAACTTTGGTTAAACTGGGTCCTGGAAGATGAAACATTCTAGACAAAGGTATGTTGTCAAATTTGAATAAAGGAGAAAGTGGAATTGAGAGTGCTGAAATATTCAATGATATTACAAAATTTACAAACAAGTAATAGTAGTTAAAACATTATATTTTATGTTTGTATTATCAAACTAAAATAAAACATATAAAGGAGAATAATGATTGAACATTAAACCAACCCCCAAAACCAAGTTTTTTCTTATTAACTCATTATGTTTAGATTTGCATGGTAGTTTAAATTATCATTTTACATTTCATTATATTAAATAATAAAAAACACAAAAATATTTTAATCACATTCATTTAATAAAAAAACCAAAAAATATATAGAATAGGTGAATTAGATAATTTAAGTGAACTACATTGTGAAGGCTCCTCAAGAGAGATGACCCTGGCCAGCCACTATGCTACGCTATGAAAAATTATGATTACTTTTTTCCACACCCTACGACAGGCGTGAATTAGTCATCCCTTGAAAATATAAAATATGATTATATGTGAGAAATGGGTGTTATTATATTATTGTAGGTGAGTAATATTATAATAATTTATAAGATGATGTAAAATAAAAATTCATAGTAAAAACATCACCTCTTCTTTAGAAAAACTATTTAGGTTTTATATATTTCCTTCCTAGACTAGACTTATAATCAAATGACGGAATTTGAGATGTGGGTATGTAATTAATGATGAGATATTTTTTGGTATTTTCTGACTATTTTTCTGGGAACTATAAAGAGGAGTGAATGGGTTTCCTTTTAATATTAGGAGAGTTGACAAACTTAATTTTTTTGAAAATAATAAATCAAACCAATATTTTTGTCATGAGAAATCATTAAATATTTGTCATTATCAAACCATACTGGTGATAAGGTTTATATATGGTCATAAAATAGTAATTATAAAAGTCTTTATTAATTTTTAACCATTATATTTTTAGATTTAATCCCCAGTAACCCTGTTCTTACCTCAAAGATGGTAATTAATTTTCAATTTTTTAACTATTGATTTTGTTAATAATTTAAGTTAAGATTTTTAAACAATACAAATTATTCAGATTCTAAATATTGAATCCATTATTTCAAATTAAATTAACAAATTTGGGAGAAATAAATTAAATTAAACACATAGATATATCGAAAACCTGGGGTTCCCCAAGAAAAGCATTCAAAAGTTAAAAATAATTTTATATTAGAATTAAATATAAAGTTGATTAAAATGACCATAATTATATAAATTATAATATCATTGAACTAATTTTAAAATAAAATAAATATATAATATAAATAAACTTTATAAATAATTTAAACTAAAAGGATGTTTTTTATATAAAATCATTATTTTTCCCCATTTATCAAAAAATTATTCTTTTCATGTATTTTTTAAAAAATAACCCACAAATAATTTCGACATATAGATGTCAAAAATGTAGTTTATTTTCTCAAAAGAAATTATAATTGGTAAAATGAAATTTAATTTTTTTAAAAGCATGATTAGATCACCTTCAAAAAAATATAGTTTTCTAAAAAAAATATCATATTTTTAAAATGGTTATTATTTTATTTATAATAAATATAACACCATTAAATTTAATTTATAAAATTTTAACCATATAATTTTCATAATTATGTAGTGCTATTCTTACTTACCAACTTAATATCTAGGTTAGAATGGCCTTGTTTAAATAAAAATAATTTAATTGTGTGTCTTGTTTTGTTTAAACTCGGTGTTATGTGTAATAAGACTTATAGAAGAGATTTAATTTATTTAAAAAATAAACAAATCATAAATTATAAGGGTATTATATTTTATTTTAATATTTTTATTTGATATCACATACTCTATATAACATGATGTTCTCATTTAAAAAATTAGGTTTCTACATTTTACCCCATTGAAAAAATTGTGTCTTCAAAATTTAATGTTGATCCAGGTACTAAAGGTTTTAAAATTTAAAAATAACTTTTTCGAAAACCCAAATCAGAAAAAGGGTTAATAAAAATTCCTCTTTATAAGAGATAAGGTGAATTAAAATGTTCACATGACTAGGCTTACGACTATGAGAATAATAGTGGGAAATAAAGACATTGAAATGGAAGACAACACTAAATCACAAAGAATAAAAGAGATTTATAGATATAATTGAAAATAAAAAAGTGAATGATTAATAGAAAGGTAAGAAATATAGAAAAATGAATATTTCAGGAGTTAATAGGCTATTTTATTCATTAGATATATAGGTAACATGATAACATTTTTGTGTCGCAATCATTTTCCTATAGTTATGGAATTACATTAGCATTATGATAGTGAACACTTGAAAATATACTTCAAATATAATCCTTTGGTTGTGGTTAGATCAATTGATACTTCATCTCTTACACTAGGAAATGAATATTTTATAATTATTCATGAATCACTAAAATTAAAATTTAACTGATAATCTGATAAATAAAATATTGAAATGTAATTCCTCATGTCCCTAGATATTTTCCATATGCAAAATTTTTAGTATTAGTCGTATGATAACATCCAAAGTTCAAAATAATACCTTCAAAAAATATTTAATATTAAAAATCATTCAAAATATGTCTGACTAAATTCAAAGTCAAAATATTTAGAAGGGAGGTTAGTAAAACAAAATTGAATTCCATAACAATATAAAATGGCTCCTAATGACACATTATAAATGTGAATAAGTTTACACCCATAAAAAATTATCAAAACATGAATTCTTTAAAATATAAAATACCATTTTTTTAATATATTCCACAAATCCATAAATGAAGTAAAATTTAATATATATAATATAAAACGTCAAATCACTCACTAATTTAAATATCCCCAGTACAATCCCATAAAACTAAATTTATCATTATTATCTCAATACTGAGTTTATATTAAGGGTTGTATCCCCTCAATGATGTGTTTCCAAAAATGATCCACTTTCTACTAAATCAATTTTCCTTTTTATCGATATTATTCATCACATGATTTAAAATACTTAAAGGAAAGGTATTATAGTACAATACTTATAAATTTTATGATTATTATAATCAAAATATCATTGATAGAATTATTATACAACATAATTCTCAAATTACAATATTCAAGGACATTATTCATTCAACTACATCTATAGTAGTAACATAATTTTGAAATTTATATCTTATATTATTATAAGGTATATTCCCTTGACGCTCAGAGAATTTGTTTATGAAGTGATCTATAAACTTTAATTTTTAGTGTTGAACATTGAATCAGTTTTCTCTTTCTCATTAATTCATTATCATCGTGGACTTTTTGTAAAACCCTGAGATTTCCGGAATTTTTTTTCAAATTAATTTAATCTATTTGATATTTTGTGTTACTCACAACATTGAATTTATCTTGCATTATATGAACCCTTGATTTTGTTTTTAATTTCACATAAAATTGATTTTATCTCTCATTACATGAAACACTATGCTTTTCTCTGTTTAATCAAAATACAATTATTAGCTTGAGTTATATGAAAAACTTACTTGAACTGAAACATAACATACTATTAAAATATTATTATTTGGTATTATAGTTATCACACAACCATTGAAATGGAATGTATAAATAATAATAACTAAATTGTGAAACTAATTTCTTAAAACACACATATATAAGGAATTATTTTCTAACCAATTAAATAGACATTATAATAAAACCTTTTTAAAGTAATTGAAATCATTTTCTGGAAAACTGTTTTTATATATATAAATTTATTTTACCTCAATAAAAATTTAATAACTATTAGTTATTGATTTTAATGAAATTTATATATAAGATATACTATATTTTTTTTAAAAAAAAAATTCAACTTCTGTGACTTTTAGAAAATAGAAGCGAATAAATCTAATTTTATGCTTAAAACAGAATGTTCTATAAAAGAATTTTTGTCCCCTTTGGGGAAATTATTTATTTATTTTTACCAATTTTAGTCAATTTATTTGAAAAAAATGGATTTTCAAAATTTTAATATCAAATTTTTATTAGGTTAACTTATTTGGATTTTTTCAGAAAAGTTTCATTTTTTAATGAATAGTGAAAAATACAAAATTTTAATTGAATATTTTTTTCCTTTAAATTATTTATAAAGATAAATTATAATTAAAATTATGTTTAAATTTCATTTATTTAAATTATAAAACAAATAATCCAATTTATTTTATTTGAATCATTTTTATATTTAATTTTTATATAAATACTCTTTGATCATCTAAATAATTTTTCTTTAAAAACTCGATTTCTCATCACGTCTGGGGGTCTAATTTTAATTTTTTTTTCATTTATGTAAATATAATTCAGATAAATTTATTCTGTATTTGGTATCATAATATTTAATATAATAAAATATGGTCATCATTAATTTTTACCAAAGATGAATTGTAAAAATAGTAAAAAATATTTACCACATATATGGTTAAAATTGGTTTATCGAGGGTTAAACAAAAAAGATAAGGTATAAAAAAATCCATAAACATGTAAAACTCCAATTTTATAGAAACAATTAGAACATTTATCTCATATTTTTGATAATGGTCCATTATTGGAGCCTTGTTACATTAAAAAACATGGATTTAGTTCTTTATTTAAAAAACAACAAATGTGTCACCGACCTCCATTATAAAAGGACATTATTTCTCCCCTTCTATTCACACTATATAACCCTTTTGGTGTATCCAATACATTACCAATTCACTTGAAAACATCCCAAATAACATCCTATAATTAATATTTTTATATAAATGTAACTATGTATGGATTTTGGAATAACTTAAGTTTGATAATAGAAAAAGATTTAACGTTCATCAATGAGTGTTTTTGTATTATTTCATCTTCCACCTACTTTAATAATAATTATACAATGGTTATATAATTAATTTTATATCATAAATATAATATTTATTTTTATGTAAAGTAAATTATCAACAATATACTCCACATTCATTAAATGGGTTACAAAATCATCGTTTGTGTGTGTGGAGAACTACCGCCTCTCTAACCAATGTAATTCATTTCTCGGTTACTATATATCTCAGTTGGGTATGATTATAGATATGACGAATATTTATAATATTCATAAAATTATTATACCTCTGTATTAATTATATCATATATAAATTTTTGATTTTCCATTTTATAGGGGATATGATAATGTCGTTCGTGCGTACAGTTGGCTACCACATCTTGTATCGATGTGATTTGTTTTATATAGTGCTTTAAATTGAATAAAATAAGGATAAATTTATTGAATATATGTGATATAAATGAAATTATTTTTATATTCTTGAAATATTTATCATTAAGTAAAGATAATATATCATTTTTATTCTTACATTTTCACTCATTAAAATATGATAATGTCAATTGTGTACATGTGTTCTACCACCTTCATAAAGTGATGTTAATCTCTTCTGATCAACACACTACAAGGATGATATGTATAAGTATATTTAAAGAAATAATAAATAATATATGATACTATTATCATTAGGTAAATATAATATATCACAAACATTTTTTCATAATGAACCTTGAAAAATGGAAGCGTTACACATGTGTACGTATGACCCACTGTCTCCATGGTCGTGACATTCATCATTTATCAAAACCATATTTCATGATTACTTTTAAAATTATAAATTATGTATAAATATGATAATTATTTCATTATTATTATTATGTATATGATGTTACCATTATCAACGTAAGAGGAATTGAAATTGAAAATTAAGAAATATATGAAAAACAATGTGGTTATTACCAAAAATGGCACTTTTACCTAGAACTATTAATAAACACGTAATAAAAGGGCATATTTAAATTATATATAGTATGATATAAATAATTATTTTTCAGTAATATATTTATAATTGTTTTCATTTATTACACATGATGTTCGAATGAGTAGAAGGGAAGTCAAGATCTATGGTAAGGGATTTTCATTTCACTTTTTTACCTCTATGACCCACATTCCACAATAATCAAATATTTTATTTATTTGGTTTATATACTACCCATAAATGTATTTTATGATGATATCTTGAAAATTATTTAGATTTACATATCCATTTTAGGGTCTCTCTTTCTTGAGATTTACATTTCTGGAGTTACCAAAGAGGTAAGAAATTTTTGTCTCAATTTACATTCTTTATTATATATGTTACATTTTGAAACTTTTTTCTTTTATGAAGTGGATATACATAACCATTTAAATTTTATATCCTGAATTTATTTACCATCATGATAATTTAATTTTAATTTCATGATAATCTTTCATGGGGTTTACAATTTAATGTTACAAGAGCTCTGATGGTTTTATGATACGATCTATTTATTTATAAGGATTATCTTTGTTTATTATTTGTATTATGAAATAATTTTCTCCATATCTCAAGAACCTCATTTTATTTATTATCCTATAGTTATTTAATAAAAAAAACATAATTTTTACTTCATTTTCCTCTCTTCATGTACACATGTATTCAAAATAATGGTTTTAATAAAATTTTATGTTTTTCTTTTCAGATGAAACCCATTTTTCTTCCAAATGTTTTTTAAAATCATTTTACAAAATGGTTTATATTTTTTAAAATGATTTAGTGAAGAATTTTTTATAAATTTTTGACTTTTTACACAATGTTTTGGATGAAATCTTCATGTCATTTTCTAAACAATGCATGTTTGGATTTTATGTCAAATAGGAAAAGAATCTGTGTTGTTAGAAAGTACAACATGAATAGTATTTATCATTATCATGATAGCTCAATGATTTAAATATTTCATTAAAAATGTTATATATTAAATTTAAAATATTTTTTTCTTAAATACATAGTAAATTATAATATTTTAAATAAAATTTCTCAAAGAAAAAAATTGGTCATGAAAATGTTTGAATTTTTTTTTCTTAAAAGTGGAGAGTATATTTTCCTCAAGAAATGTTTTAAATGATTTTTAATATTAAATAATATGTTTCAAAGTTTATATTCAACGAAATTAATTTTAAAAATTTTCTTTCAATTTTTAGTTTTAAAAAGTGATTTTCGAAGAAAATTTATCTTCCTCAATAAATGTTCTAGGGGAGTTGCCTTTATAAATAGTATTCTATGTAAGATGACATAATTTGATATAACTTATACTTCGATAGGAATATGTATTAAGTATACCATTATTATTATTTCAGTAAATAGTTCTTGTTTATTATGATAATATGTTTATGAAACCCATTTCTCTTCAATGAGGTATATCAAGGAAAAACTCTTCTAAAACATGATTACTTTATAGGGTCATGTTATGATGAAATGATAAAATAGTTGTGGAAGCTACCTTTTCAATATAGGTTATGATCTGTTGATATGTTTATAAAACCAATTTCATTTCAGGGGTTATGATACGATGATTGTTTTATGTACTTTTGGAACAAATATATATGATTTTCCTTTTGTGATAGTGGTTACATTAAAACTAAGGATAATGGTTATGCTATAACCAAAGATGGGTGGGACCATTGTCTCCATCCAATGAATTTGTAAAATATGAATATATAATGAGATATATAGGTCTATAATGGGAAGGGAAACTAGTTTACTAATTAAAATTGTTAGATATGATGGTCTTGAGAGTGAACCTAGACTACTATGATGTTTTTTGGAATTAAACATTTTCAACTCGGTTGAATGGGATGCCATTGGTATGGTGGTGTATCCCACACATGATGTGTATCCACTGATGGAGTACACTGATAATTCTTTGAAACGATACTTGATCACTAAGGAATGGAGTTTTATTCTTATCTATATAACATAATTCCATATCTTATTCCAATTTTATCTGCTCATGTCACATTTTCTTTTATTTCCTTATTATTCTTATATTATGAACTACCAATATTTATACCATGACTCACGATTTTTATAATTGATATAAATGTTATGGTTTTCATATTTTATCCTTATGTTCTCATACCCTTATGTTCAAGTTATTCTTATAAATCTCACTAGTTTACCCTTATTGACAATCAGATATCACACTTTACTATGATTCCTTTCCCTAGGCTATAATGAAATGTTTTAATTATGTCATATTTTTGTATAATTATAAGTAAGAATATATTTATGGGATATATTTAATATGTTTCACTAAATTATTAATTTTTTTACCCAGTATCGAAAGGCCTTAAAATATTATGGTCATTAAGTGTGTATTGGGGCAATGAATTTAATATTCATATAAAAAGATTCTAAATTTATATATGGAAATCCTCTGTCTCTATTGTCGGTATTGGAAAGAAAGTATAGATAACCATTAGGAACAAGGATGATTAAAATTTAAAGAAACCCCAAGGGATATTTCTAAGGATATTCTTAGGTATTTCTTTAGGGATAAGTCTAAGGATGATTCAAAGTATAAAAAAATATTCAGGAATATTGATTTAAAGGAATGATAAAGTGGTTTCCATGGAATTACATCATTATATGTATATTATAAGTGGATGTGGCTTAGTAATAGTGGAACCTAGGTGTAATAACATAAAAAGGGTGAATTGAGATATACTTGGTAATCACCTAGTATACAACAATGGTCCTTGATGTATGACTGGTTTGACACTCTCAGGGGACATGCTTCGAAAATTAACAAACTCTTTACAAACCATTGTAAAGTATTTTAATAGGTTATGATCACAGATGACCTAGGTTAAGTTTAAGGTTTCATATAATTAAAATATGGTTTCATTATTTAGAAATATTAAAATTGAATTTCCATAATTATGTGTTTGTGCACTCTGATTAGGGTTGCTCGCACTATGATTTTTTATTTTACTCAATAGTTGGAACTAAAAGAAAAGTGGTTAATAGATATAAATAAATACAATTTTTACACTTACAAATATAATTTCTAAAAAAATTCTCTTCTTTGGTGCACTTATTTTAATATTAATTTTTAACAAATTTAGATAATGTATTTAAAAAAATAAAATATTTTTTAAAATATTAATATAATATTTATCATAGAGTATTTTTGTGGATTTTTCTGAAAGGTTGAATTTGTTAATGAATAGTGAAAAGTAATGAATTTTATAAGAAAACTGCCTTTTCGTTTAAATTAGTTATACAACTAATTATATTTGAATTTTTCTAAAATAAAATTAGTTCAATTATATATTAAATAATCTAATTTAGGATATTTTAATAACATTATTATTGAATTTTGATAAAAAAAACTTTTTAGTATTTCGAAAATTTTACCTTTAAAATTCTTCTTTTCATCGCGTCTGCGTGATTAATTTTAAATTTAATTATGAAAATTTTGAAAAATGGATTCTATATTTTTTAATTAGATTAATTTATATTATCTAATAATAAAACTTATTTTTTGATCAAAATTAATTGTAAAAAATAAATATTATTTACAGCTGTCAAGGTAAAAATGGGTTTACCGGGGGTTAAACTAAAACGATAAGGGTTAAAAATAACACCAAAACATTTCAAACACTCCTTTTATAGAAATATTTAGACACTATATATTCTATTCACTTGGATAATCTATTATTTTATCCTTCTTACAAGAAAAAAAATATGTGGGTGGAATTATTTCTTTTAATACTATATAAGTGTTCCGCTCACCTGACTTATAAAAGGACACAACTTCTCCTATCCACTTCACACTATCAAAGCCTTCTAGATCAGCTATTAATTTACAAAGAAAACATTCTAAATTATGTACTGTCATCATAGAAGCATTATTTTGGGAATAAATCCAACCTAGGAAGGCTTTAGGTGAAAACCTATAGGGAATATGCAAAGAAGAGGTAACATTCATCAACAAGTGTTTTTGTTTTATTTCATCCTTTACATAGTTTAATTATTATTATATGATGATGATATTATAATATTAGTATCATCCATATACTAATAATTTTTTATACTATGTTTATAACTTAAAACCATCCCCACTTCCATAAAATGGGTTACAAAATCATCATTCATGTGTACGGTGGACTACCGCCTCACAAACCAACATGATTCATTTTTTCCATCACCACCTCTCATAATTGGGTATAATGACGAATATATTGTGCATATATGATATATATAAAATTATTTTACATATGGGTTTATTATTTCATATATATATCTTTTTAATTTCCATTTTAGGGGATACACTAACATATTTCATGTGTGTGGTAGACTACTTCCTCGTAAAATGATGTGATTCGTTTTCACTAATGCTTTACATATAAGATCATATGGATACAGTTAATGAATATATAATATGTAAATGAAATAATAATGATATTAATGACATAATAATAATTATTTATATATATAATATGTCATGTTATTTATGAAATTTTCACTCAATAAAAGATGATAATGTCATTCATGTACGTGTGGAATACAACCTTGATGAAGGGATATGACTCTACATTCATCACCAAACCACATAAATTATTTGAATAACTATATAGAATAAAATAAATTGTTATTTTTGATATTATTATAACTTTTTAAATATAATATATTACGTACTTTCTTTCCATAATGATCATTGAAAATTAGAAATATTACTCATGCATACGTATGGCCTACCATCTCCATGATCAAAATGTACTTAATTTCTCAAAACCATATTTCATGATTGGTGTAAAAAGTATCATTTATGTATAAATAATATAATTATGTAATTATTATTAGTTTTTTATATGAACTAACCTTGATTAATGTTATATTATAGAAAATTACAAATCAAGAAATATATGAAAAACAAAGTAGTTGTTACCCAAAACATGAATTTACCTTGGAATTGTTAGTAAATAGGTAATAAAAGGAGATAAGTAAATCATATATGATATTATATAGAAAATTATTGTTCTTTAATAAATTTATAATATAATTTTATTTATATTATATTAGGCTTTAATGAGTAATAAGTAATTCAAGAATTATAGTAAGGTATTTTTGTATCAATTTTTACTTTTTTGAGACACATGTTACATTCACAAAATATTTACTTTATGTGGTGGATATACTAAGAATGAATTTATTTTGTGATTCTTATCCTAAAAATTATCTATATTTAAATATCTATTTTATGATATTTGAAGTTTTATTTTATGATATTATATCATGGATCTTATGATTCAATTTTACTAAATTGGAAATGGTTTTATGATACAATATCATCATTTGTCAGGATTGTTCATATTTGTGCTTTTGTGGATGAAATATAGTGGCCCATATATCAAGAAACTCATGAGTTTTATTCCTATATGGTTATATATTGAGAATACACATTTTCCCTTCATTTTCCTATTTTTATATACCTAAGAGTTTAAAATAATGTTTGTTAATAAATTTTCTATATTTCTCTATATATCCAAAAAAAATTTCTTCCAAAACCAGGATTTATGAAAATATTTTTTTAAAATAATTTATTAATTTGATTTTTACCCATTTTTGAATTTTTAAATTTTTTAATAAATCATCACGTCTTTTTTCAAATAATGCATGTTTTCGATTTACCTAAAATATAGAAAGTATGTTTTTTAAGATGCACAAAATGAAATGTATTTCTCTATATCATGAATTAAAAATTATTTCTATCTACCCTGACATATTTTCAATATTTTATTAAAATAACTATTTTTATTTTATATTTATAATATTTTTATATTTTAAATAAATGATTTCATAGTTAAAATGGGATTTTGAGAATATTTTAAATAGTTTTTCTTTAAATTGGAATATATAATATACTAAAGAAATGATTTAAATGATTTTTGAAGATCCCATTATAAGTATAAAATTTTTCTTTGAAATAAAATGATTTTAAAAAATGTTTTATAAATTTTTTGTTTTAAAAAAATAATTTAATGGGCAAGTTATCCTACTAAAGAATTGTTCTAAGTGATTTATCATTCAAAATTATTATCCATATCTGATTACATAATTTGAAGTAGCATAGGCTTTTATAGGAATACGAACCAATTTTACCATTCTTATTCATTCTCTAAATGGTTTATGTTTTTGAAGAAAATATTCCAATGAAACTTGTTTCCATTCCATTGGTTATGCCACAATAGAACTATTATAAAACCCACTTCATTCACAAGTTATGAAATAATTAAATGATAAAATGGTTATGAAACTTATCCCTTTTAAATATTTGTTAATATATAGTAATGTTTCTGAAACCCACTTAATTTCATGGGTTGCGATATGATGCATGATTTATGATCTTGTGGAACACATATGTATCATTTTAATTATGTGATGTTTTTTATGTTATAAAAAAGGAATATGGTAGCATTACAACCAAAGATGAAAGGGATATATATCTCTATATAATAAATTGGGTAATGATTTAATTATCACGAGATAAATAGAATCAGAATAGGGAATAAACCCAGTTTAGTAAGGTACTTTCCTTGATATAATGGTCTTGGGAGTGAACCGTGTCAACTTTAATGGTTTGGGTAGTTAAAACATTCTACTATGAGGAAAGGGCTTCCACTAGGGATGGTGGTGTGTCCTATCCATGAGGTGTATCCACCCATGGATTTACCTTATAATTCATGTCAAAGATCTTTGAATACAATGGAAAGGATTTTAAATTCTTATCCATACGCCAAAATTCCTTGACTTATTCCAATGTTATGCTCTCATGTCACATTTGGGTTGATTTTATTATGATTCATGTCTTATAAATTGTCAATATATATTCCTTGACCGAAGACTCTGATCCTTGATATGAAGGGTATGGTTTTTATATGTTATCCTCATGTTATCACACTATTATATTCATGTTTTTCTTATGTATCACCCTTGTTTACCATTTCTGAGAATTTAAGCTCACACGTTCCTATGGTTCCTTTCCCCATGTTATGAATAAATGATTTATATTGGGTATGTCTGTGAAGATTAATAAAGGGGAAGATCTTTTTGGGATATATTGAAGAAATTTTACAAAATTATATGATTGTGTATATAGTCTCAAATGACATTAAAGAATTATAGTCCTTAATAATGTGTTTCTGTATTGTATTGAATATTCATCTAAAAATATGTTATATTCCATGATGCATTTCTTAGGGCCCATGTCGTGACTACCTCAATCCCTCCTCCCATAAGCCAGGGACTGGCGACTAGCACTAAGTAGGCATCTCCCAAAAAATGGGAGCCATTTTACTAAGTACCTATACACATGCACACAACTCCAAGACGAAGATGTTGGAAGGTGAAAACACTATGTAAACAACACAAGCTATGAAAATTGAAAATTTAAGGTAAATGGGGTTGGAATATAAGACCAACTGAAATAGGAATGTAAAAGTAAAAGTCTTGGGAACTCCATAGTAGAAAAACCTACACGAATGGTAGGTACCTAAAATAGCTATCTGAAGTCACAGAAGCATATATCATCTGTCAGTTCACTGTAAGAACCACCTAGCCCTGGTCCACCAAGGTCTCTATCAAAGCATCAATAATCTTCAAAAGACAGGACACATGTATATGAATACCATGTAGGGGTGATTAAAACAATATTCAATAGGGACCCCAAACCACTAAGGTATACCACAAAGAAAT
Organism: Viscum album; assembly: GCA_963277665.1. NCBI lineage: Eukaryota > Viridiplantae > Streptophyta > Magnoliopsida > Santalales > Viscaceae > Viscum > Viscum album. The sequence continues at coordinate 751,828,447 of OY728126.1, forward strand.
AGGCAGAGAAGATTACCAAAGAGGTACTCAAAGTATATCCTCTAAGAAGTACAATGAAGAGAGTAACTAGAGTTATCTCACATAGGTATAACCTAATATATAGAAATAAATACTATCTATCATAATACTGAACATATTGTACTGCTAAGGGACTCATCCCCGATGTGTCACCGTGGTCTGCTGGCCATTGAGGTATGCTCGTCTCTTGGGCCACTAAGGTCCTCTTTTCTGTTGGGACACTGAGGTCCACTTGTCTATTGGGCCATTGAGGTCTGCTCATTTGATGGGTCACTAAGCTCAGCTCGTCTGCTTGTCCACTGAGGTCCTCTCATTTGTTGGGCCACTAAGGCCCACCCGTCTGCTAGGCCAATGCGGTCCACTCATATACAGGGCCACTAAGGTATGATCTTTTACTGGTCCACTAAGGCTTGCTCATCTATTGAGCCACATAGGTCCTATCATTTGATGGGCTACATAGGTACACTCTATTCCCTTTCATGGCATGCTTGATTTCAATAAAATATACTTCTTATTCCATCAGTAGTCTTTCAACCTCCACGAAAACTAATAAGAAGTATTCCAAAAGGACTGTCTCATCACAACGGTCCCAACACCACAAATATATTTCCAATTAGACACACTATTTGGATGTTATGAACATTTTACTCAAAAGGGGCTGGTTGGGTCTGGGTCCAATCTGACCCCGTTGGGTCTGGGTCGACCCGTTCTGGCTTGACCCATGGTCCATGCCCATTGGGCCTACTGGACCCGACATGTTTGGTCATGGGTCTTGCCTTCCAGCCCACCCAACATCCCTGGCCCCTTCCTCTGACCCGTCTGTCCCTCTGGACCGCGCCCACACTGGTGGGCCCGTTCAGTCCAGCCCAGATGTGCTAGGTGCCGCATCCGTTCTATGTCATGTGACCATCTTGGCTGGCCACCTTCCCTCACATGGTCCAATGACCGCATGCCGTCGCCCCACTGATCATGTTCCATTGCCCTGCTGACCGTATGTCATCACCCTGCTGACCCCATGTTGTCTCCCCACTGACCCCATGTCGTCACTCTACTAACCGTGTAAGGACTCCCCACAAACCGTTTTCCATGTCCCCACTGACCACGTGCCATTGCCCTGCCATGGCCCGCTAACCTTGTGTTGTTGCCCCGCTGACTGTGTGATATTGCCCCACTGCTCGTCTGTCATTTCCCTGCTGACCATGTCGTGTCCCCCCGCTGACCATGTGCCCTCGCCCCGCCTCAACACACCCTGGCCCAAATATTCTGTTGTTGCCCATGGCCCTACAACGGGCCTCCTTGGCAGCTGTGGTCTATTGTCGGTGCATGCGGCCTCCTTTATGTCTCCACCACCTCTTTTCTCCACCTCCCCGTGTATCCACCTACTGGCCGCCCTGGTCCACCACTGCTGTAGGTTACACTGCTATTGTGGCCCCCCTGGACATGACCTTCCTTCACCGCTATGACTCTCCCTTCACCACCGCCAGCTCCCATTCTGGTGTTTATTCACTTGGTGCTGCCATTTACCTTGGCCTCATGCTTGGGCTTATCCACCGCTGTGGTCCTTCTTGAACCGCGGGTGACATCACGTCATTAAGAACGAAAGAAAATGGTGGAGTATAAGGACGCACAAGGAACACTTGAAGGATGGACCCTGACCTTTGTTCATATTGGCATGATTCATCTTATTTAGGAGATTAATAAAGGATAAATAAAATGTGAATCCAACTTCCTATAACTAACCCCATAAAAAAATACCATTCTCACATAGATGATCGGACCACAGGTCGATCTATTAGCTAATTGAACCATGATTTTCATTTAGAAAGGAAGATCAGGTGAAATGTAAACACTTAGAAATAAACTCCTACTTGGGTTTGGATTGATCGCTGATAAAGGGTAAATCTTGCAATCATCGTTCCTCAATATGCCGATGTCTTATCCGAATTCATTTGCCGATCATCTTCATTCTACATTCTTTGTCGTTCATCATTCACTAATGAATTTCCTCCAAGGTCTTAGAGAAATCTCTAGAATTATCCCCTAATCATGTATCTATTTTAATCAACTTAATGTAGGAAACACGTTTTAGCATTTCTGTTTTGATTAGTCACCACTTCATTATGCTATTTCATTTATGAAATAAAATATAATTTATATTATGCTTGAGTTGTAGTGTCTTTATACTATTTCATTTATGAACTGAAATAGCTGGCTCGATATTGCGTTATAGCATAATTTTTTTTTGAATAAAAGAAACATTCTTAAGTATATTTTATTTTTCTTTAAAATGCCCAAATTTTTTTACCCTCGACCTCTCCCATTGAGTTCAGGCCCCACCTAAGGAAACAATGGTCTCACGAGTTCAACAATACTCTTGGATTTCCAATCCGAGTTACCATTTATGAATTATAAGAAAATAAAATAAAATTTATTTGATTATTTTATTTACAGTCATGTACCAAAAACTAATTTCCATAGTCGGCCCGCGCCGACCAATGTTAGGCTCATCCTAAAAAAATAAGGCCTCACAAGTTCAGTGATGGTCTCATATTTTTTATTTGAGTTACCATTCATGAGTTATAAGTAATTTAAAAATAAAATAATTTTATTTAATTATTTTATTTACAATTATTACATTTTTGGGTTTTCTTATTAGAGGCCTAGAACGACTAATGTTAAGTCACACCTAGGGTGAACACACCATCATGAGCATAATGGTTCCCTCATATTTCTAATTCGGCCCCCATATATAATAGTTATTCTACTTTTTCCGGAAACTGCTCACACACACTATTTAAAAACATAAAATTTTTTGACGGATCATTCTAGGCACACCAGGCCTCGAAATCGCACGCCATATCAACACCTGGTCTCAATATTTTCCCAATAATTTTCTAAAAGTAAAATTGAGAAAATTTGAGTCATTAAATAATATCTATGTATAAAAACTTTTGGGTCACTTTAAATGTTTTCCACTAATGTACAATACTCCCTTTCCCTTCATGAAAGTACCAGAGTGCTTCATTCTGTAATTATCACACTGGAAAAATACTTTTTTCAATTATTCCCATTATCTATAATTTTATATTCCATCATATTATTCTCTTCCATACCATTTTATCAATAATATTTATTAAATTCATTCTCTATATTTATATCACATGATATTATGTCCTTGTATGATAAATTTTTTTTTATTTACTTTCTACCTTTGATGAATTGGTTTATACCCTTCAATTAATTGGAAAATCATGCTATTTGAATTATGAATGTAGTCTGTATAATTCACTGATATCCTTATAAATTTAGATTCACACTTAGTAACATTTTTATCTTTATTTTTTCTTAACCTCAGGAATTGTCTATCTATATCTATACATTTATCATGAGGAAAATAATTCTCCAATAAGAGTACCTTAAAATCCATCCATTCCATATTTTCTATTTCTTATACATACTAAGGGTTTTGAATCAATGAAAACCATTGATTTGCATCTCTTAAGAGATGATAAACCTACATAAAAACTATTTCCATTTCATTACATCCCAAATCGATAAATATTTTCTCATATAAATCTATCAATTTCATTGAAACCAATGGGTTGTAATACAATTTAATGATGGAGGGTGTTGAGGCATAAAGCAGTATGAAATTTTTACATTGTATGAAGGTTCAGCTGAATGTTCGATACAGGAAAGGTTATTACTATAATCCTACGTCATCTGTCCCACTACGGTTATGACTTTATCATTTCCATATTTAGTTCTAGCGCCATATTTATTGTATTTCCCTCGAGGTTAATCCCTACACGTGGTTCATGTATTGATACAGTTTCCATTATTTCAACTATGAACCATTTATAAACAATGGAATTTTCTATATTTGATCAAAAAATTAAGAAACATAATTTATAGTCACAAACCAAGTGAAATAAATATCATAAATTGATTTTTTTTTCATGGATAACCTCATAGTTATAAATATTATTTCTTTTAGAATATTTTCAAATCATAAAAGTATTTTCAAACTCTTCATAATTTTTGTTAATGAAAATGTGAATTAACCCAATATATCCCCAAGAGTTTCTAACAAGGTGCACAATAAGGCCTATTTTTTGTACAAGGTAATTCTTGTCTCAAGCCCAATGTACCTTTTTCAGAGTTATTACCCCTACATACATATGTACTAAAACCATGTCCACTTGTAGTATCCAAATTCAGATATATTTTTAGGAAAACCACATTATTTATACCTTACCAAGAGCTTTGATTTTTATTATATACTTATAATCAATTTATATAATTTGGTTATTTTTCTTAATCTATATTTTCTTAAATCTAGTTAGGGAGGTTTCTACTAACATCTTATGATATTACCTGTAAAGGAACTGACCCAAGTATCATGGAGGTGATGTTTAATTTATTAAATTTCTATAAGATACAATGAATAATATACCAAAGAACCAAATAAATTAGTAGTATTGGGAATCAATATATATACCTGAATAAAAATTATATTTTGAAATATAAAATATGAAAATTATTTTCCCTGAGAATTCCATTATTTACCTTATCATATCCCTGAATATCAATCCCAAAACAATCATAGTATTATAGGGAAAACAAAACATAAGAAAGGGGTGAGATAAAATGCTTATTAAGGGTATGTATATAGTAGAATATATTATAAATAAATAAAAATAATCAACATGTGAAGTTAAGTAACTAAAAAACATTCTCTTTAATAAATTACCTGAGTATAAAATGTCATGAATAAATGGTTATCAAATAAAGATATATAAAATATCATATTAGCTTCAAACATAACCATGTATATTCTAACTTACTAAATAATCACATATAAAATCAATAAAAAATATCATAATGAGGGAAGGCATGAGTTCAAACATTAGAAACATATTATAGATACCTTAATCGATTTTTTAAATATTTGGGTAGAAAACCATCTAATTTGTCCAATTAATTTGCCTCACGAGACCTATCGATGAATTAAGGGGATATCTTTAACTTGTCCCCATCCATAAAATAAAAAATCAAATGAATTAATCATATGATAGTATTTAAACATAATCAATTGAAAAATTCATTTTGAAAAAAATAATATTAATTTTTAACACCATCCCAAATTAATAAAAATAATCATAAAAAATTCATAGTAATATAGAAAATTGTATCAAAACAGTACAACCCCAGTAAAACTTATCATAAACCATCCTGATAAATAATAAGTATGATATAATTAAAATATCCCCCAAATGTGTAATAAGTACAATAGAGTATTTATGTCCATTATAAATACAAATACCATATAAATTCTATTAAAAACTATATTGGGGAAAATATACTTTCTACATTGAAAAATATTTTTAAAAGAATTTAAAAACATCTTTTGAAAATTCTATTCATTGGAAATAAACATTGATAAATCTATAAGAATCTATAAAACATTTAGTGGTCTTGATGGTAGGAAATAACCTACATTTTATAAATATAAAAAACAAACATTCCTTTCACATTTTTATTAAAATCCTAATTTGAATTTTTGGAAAAAGAAATGAATAATCCTAAAAAAAATGAGAAAATTAAAATATGATTAAAAATTTCACTTATAAATCATTTTGATAATGTGAAAAATATTTTTTTAAATATTTATAGGAAACATTTCTTTGGATGAAAAATCATTTTTACCAAAGTGAGAAATAAATTTGGGGTTTCGTAAAACCAATTCTCTATCATTTTATTTAATAACGAGTAAAAAATTGATCTATTACTTTAAATGTTCATTAATAACAATTTTATAGGTAAATATATTAGTTTTCTGATAGAGATACAAAATAATTCCCCCATGTGAGACGTAAAAAAAACAATCTTGAATAATGATGAGATTGTAAAATAAACCCTTACCAATTTAGTAAATTTGGAATCATAATATGCATAAAAGTAATAACATAAAAATTAACATTAAATACCATGAGGAGAAATAAATTAACTATATTTCATATCATAATTTAAATATATACACCACATAAAGGAATAATTTTGAACATGGTATATGTTTTATGGAAGTGAAAGTGAGACAAGAAACTCATACCTCATATTTGAATTCCTTAATATGTGTATGAAACTATTGTAAAATTAATATAAGATTATTATAAATATATTTTTGAAACATAATCATATATCTCATAATATATATGATTTAATTTTAGTATTTATCACTTGTTTATTAACATTTCTTTGTTAAAACCATTATTTCAGGTGATAATTTCTACGTAATTCATGTATGTTTTGGTTCGGTAACAAACATACTTTTAATTTATATATTATTAAATCATATAAATAATGTTAAAAATTATATTAATATCATGTATATTTATTATATATTGATTTATAGTAAACCATAAGATAATAGATATAAAATGAAATACACTGTTCATTTATATGGTAAGTTGTATGTTTGAATCAATGTTGTTTCCATTTTCAAAATAAATTGAAGAAAATGAAAATAAATATTATGTAATATTTTTAGAATAATTATTATGTTATATATTGAATTTATATTAATAAAATACATCCTTATCACCATCCATGTTAAAAAAAAATAAAAACATTTCACATCCCTATATGGAGACAATAGTCCACACGTACCCATGAGCGACATTATTGCTTTCCAAAATGATTGGATGTTAAGAAGTTAATTTATATATATTATATTTATAGAAGTATAATAATTTAATAAATATCATATAAATATTTTAAATAATTAATTTTATCTTTCATTGAAAAGTGGTGATGGAAATAGATTACATCAGTTTTCCAGGTAGCACTCTTCCCAACACACAATCAATGATTTCATTTACCTTTTAATAGAATTGAATATAGATATAGGTAATTACATTAAAATAATAAAATATAAGTATGTTTTATATAATTTTTTTATTTTTTTATCATAGATTAAGATTATTTGAAGGAGTTAGAAGAATATGTAAAATAAAAACACATAGTAAAAAAATTTACCACTTATTCTAGAAACCTCTTTCTGTTTAAACTAAAACATTACTAGATGTGATTTTTAATATAAGAAATGCATCAAGTATGTGGTATGGAATTATGGAATATATTTGGTAATTTTTTGGATAAAACCATGGGCTTTAGATGTGTGAAGATGAGGAGAGAATGGATGTAATCTTATATGTGGGGGAGAGGACACAATTTGAAGTTTTAAAAATAATCAATTAGGCCAATTTATTTATCATGAAACAAGAAAAAAATATTGGTAATTATGGAACTAGAAAGTTTTTAAGGTTTAAATATGTCCATAAAATTACAACTCGACAAGTTATTTTTTATTTTTAACCTATATCATTTTCGTTTAACCCATAGTAAACTCGTTTTTACCTAAACAATGGTAATTAATAATTATTTTTCTAACTATTAATTATGGTAAATATATAATTTCACCTTATTATATAACATAAATTATTATAATTCATGAAATGGAGTCCATTTTTTCTAATTTAATACACAAAAAGTGGTTGAATTCAATTTATAATTAAACCCAAGGATGTATAGATTTTTTTTTCAAATGAACAACTTTCAAAAGTTCAAAATGTTTTTATATCATAATTAAATATGAAATTGATTAAAATGACCATAATTAGATAAATTTTAAATAATTTATGTAATTTATACATAAAATTAATTTAAAAATATAATTTAACTTTGTCAATAATTTAAAATAAAGGACAATTTTTAATAAAAATCAATATTTTTCACTGTTATTCAAATATTAATCATTTCATTAAAGTATAATAATTCCACCAAAAAATAATTTAGACATTTATATTTTATTTTTTTTGTTTTTTATCCAATATTTTTTTAAAATGTTGTAAATTTTCATTTTAAATTATGTTCCCAAAGCCCCATTATAGTGCCTTTTAAAAAAAATATTGTTTTTAGAAAAAGTTTCTTATTTAATTCCAATGGTTCTTATTTTATTTATAAAAAATCTATAACCATTCAATTAATTATATAAATATATATAAATATATTTTTATGAATTTTTTTTAGTTTTATTCTCACCAGCCAACTTAACAACTACATTATAATTGTCATGTTTAAGTAATAATATTTTAATAGAGTACCACATTTTGTTTAAACCCAGTGCTATTTGAAACTCATGATATAAAAGAGATTGAATTTATAAAAAAATAAATGTATCATATTGTCTTTGGGTGTTACTTTCTTATATAGGTTTGATGTTGTTATTCATGTACACTATCAAACATGATGTTCATCTTTTAATAAATTTGTGCATTATAGAAATCTATTAAATAAAGAATCTAATATGATGTATAAAAATATAAATAAATATATTAACACTTATAGAAATATTATTAAATGATAAATAATATTAAGAATCTGAAATGGTCAAAATTTCATTGTTTTACTAAAAAAAGATTTAAAACCATTATTTTTTTTATTTAAAATTAAATCTTATCATCTTTTTAAATGGAATTAGATTAAATTGAGGATATTTTTTTTTCTAAAACTCACAATTTTTTATATGAGATATTTTAAATTTAAAAAAAACTTTAAATCACATAGTAAAAAACTAGTTACCTTGTTTAAAAATAAAAGTTTCAAATATAAAAACTAATGTTCAAAACACCTCTTAAATTTTCTAATAATAATTGGAAATAGTTGGTTATTACTTATAGAACCAAACAATACACAAAATTACATTATTTTGATCCACTATATCCAATTAAATTGGAATGGTATCCTGAAATTATTAAATTATAAATAGTGTTTCCAATAGTTCTCTTTTCCTCTCCTATAAAATGGGATCTGTTTGACCCTTTCAAATATAAAAATTCCATTAAAATTACTCCTTGAAATTAATCCATTTTAATCTCCCAATAAATATCTCTCATAAACATATGATTTTGGCCACTTATAACTTTCATATGCACTTAAATTTCAAGGTAATTACCAAAGAAAATATATATCTCCAATATAAGTATTATATATTTCTTTTGTTTTAATTATTAATCTTAATCTTAAAATTATCTTCTCTCCAAAATAATATAATCTATTTAGTATCATTATCATAGAAATGTTTTTAATTTAATGATCCAGCCATTATATTCTATTTACATTCAATTATAGAAACATAAAAACATCAATTGTGCATGTGTGTAGACTACCTACTCCATTAAGATTTATTTGATTCATTTTTCTTATAGTTTTTCATTATATAATAGAAAATATTGAAATATTTTTTAATATAATAAAATAATAATAATAAAATAAAGATTAATTTTTTATCATGATACTATTCCAAGAGATATATCATCTTAACCATACTCACTAATTGAGATAAAAAATGATAATGTTTGGGTTAGTTTTACAACCTACATGAACGATGCTATAAAACACAATTATGAATGAATTTGGGAGCATGAAAACATATATTTTTTAATTTTAATTATAAATTAATTATTTTTATATGGTTCTAGAAGTATTATATTAAGTATCAAGATAATTAATAATGTATCATTTTTCATTCGCTAAAATCACTGAAATATAGCAACTGTAATTCTATTTTCATATATTGAAACTAAAAAAATAGAAGATATTTATAAATCCACATACTCAAAAAGCGTAGGAAGAGGAAGAACCTCTAACCATTAATTAAAAATAGGTAAAGTTCATTACACAAGAACCACATGCCAAACACAACCACTAAAACACATCAAAACCAACCCCATCACCATCTCCATGATAAAAATATTTCTCCACAGTTTCCGATTCCCACTTCGAGCTGTCATAGTACTTCAAAACTTTGGCATACATCCTTATATGTTTCAACCGCTCCAACGAAATAAATTCATTATTAAATTGACTAGACACTAGTCTACCATCATTACAGACATAAGATCTAGTTGGCATTGGCTTCGGAAGATAGGAGTAGTCATTCCTCAACCGTCTTCATGGCGAGACATGCGTCTCATCCTGATTTCCAGATAAAATCTTCTTCCCTTCCCAAACAGCATCACTGTATGAGGGTCTGACTGAGCCCACATTTTCCTTTTCACTATCAGACATATCTCCCATCTCCCAGGGACCTGCATATACTGATATTGATCCATCCGACTTTGCTGAATCTAATAACCCGTATCAATCACGAAAATACAATGTGGTTGGACCAACACCTTCTGATATGCACAAGACCCATTTCCCACTTCCTCATACACTATGTCGTCATCCTATCTTGCACATAACCCATTCTACACTTCACCGATCACTTCATCCTCATTCTGAGCCTGCATGTTGGCATCCACACTCATAGTCTCCAGGTCTTGAAAGCGGTTCGTCATGGACACCGAGAGCATCACACCATCATCCTCAAAATCCCATTCACAGACTCTTGGCTCCCCTATAGGTAGAATAACACCACATTCCACCACTACAATAACAAGATTTCCAACCTCGGATTCCATCAAATACCCCTTCTTCCCATTGCTCATCTTGTCACAGCCACACTCCTTCATGACAACACCAGCTCCCGCAAGTGAGACACCTTCTTTCTTGCGGTGATCAAGAGGAGACATGCCATAATTATTGACCCCTGGATCTTCCTACCTCTCCCCTGTAGCCACCGGTGTGTTTGCAACCATTCCAGAAGTAGCATCACTTCTGTCCGAATCTTTCTTGGAAACATTCCCCTGTTGCATGTCCTGCTTCAGTCTATTTAGCACCACAGACACCAGAGGATTTGTGGAGTCAACTGGCTTTGCCAGAAGAGATGTAGCTCAGGGACCACGTCCAGATTCATTACCTAACCAATCATCAACAATATACTTCCTCCTTCTATCAATAAGTTTTCCTATCCTTTTCTCTAGGCTTGGAGACCTCATACCGATAAGTCAAAAAATGGCACTTATCATCTAAATTCCCTAACCTATTGCAGGTATTGTAGTAATCAATCCACGATTCGTAAATCACGGCCTGCTTCCATCTGAATTCTTGACCCATAGAAATCCAAACCCATTCAACCAGAGGTCTCGAGATATCCACCTCCACACACAGTTGAGGATTGACTAGGTGACTCACCATGGTAGTTCGAGCATCAGAGAATAAGAATCGACTAACCAAGTTCCCAAGAAAGCATATAATCGCAGGATTTTGGAAAGGTAAAGGGTAAATGAGGGAAATGTACCCAAATCGGGATGGAGGATAGATCGCAACCCATACAGAGATCAAACTCTCATCGAAGGAGAAGAAATTTACACCCGTTGCATCGCCTGGGTGCATTATCCCATACCCAAATCCGGTCTTTCTCTAAGGCGAAGTGTATCATCAAATTCTGACTATCCAAAAGGCTGACGACTGCACGATATTGCTGGTCCCATTTCCCAAAAACAAAACGATCGAAATCATCAATCGATGGTCTATGAAAATTTAATCTAGCCACCAGAGTTAGCTCTTGATGGCTCGTCGCTTTAGAGAACTCCGACACTGAGATCGGGAGATGAGGATTACCAAGATGTAGATCCAGAACCTTCGGACTCACCGCTATCACTTGTAACTCTGGGAGATATAGAGGATTGGTGAAAGGTACAAAGGGGTTTTGCGACCTCATCGGCAAGCCATCCTCCCCCTTCCCACCTCTGAGAAGGGGGGGGGGAATCATTGTCAGGCATCAGCTAGGGTTTCATCACCATTCGAGTCGAGATCTGGTGTTAATAACATTAAAATTTTTGATGTGTTTTATAATGTGATGTTATTATCCATCATTTGAAATAAAGTTAATAATTAATATATAAATTAACAGATTTTAACACATAAGATATATATTAAAATCTATTAAATTATATGATAATTATTAACTTTATTTCAAATGATGGCTATTGACATCACATTATAAAACTCGTGAAAATTTTAAAGTTATTAACACCAGATTGTATAAATAAGATATAACTAACCAATATACCCATAATAAATAATTATGAATGAGAGATATAAAAGTTTAAAATATTAATAATGTTATTAAATAAATTATTGAGGAATCTATTTATTTTATCAATAATTTTTAGTGACATGAACAAAGAAAGGAAATACGATAAGGTTTTGTTGTCTCAAGTTGACTATCATTTAGGAGTGATTTCATTTTTTGAATATATCACTATTTGATGGGATATATATATTTAAAAAAGGATTTATTTTATCATAAATATCAATTCGTAATGAGATATAAATTTTCATCTCAGAATTTCTCCGACATGTTTTTTCAAACCATTCACTTATGAAATTTAAAGGGATTATTTTTCTAAAATTTGAATACTTTGCATCATATTTATGATTTACACCATATTTAATTTAAAATTATGTATATGTATTTATATTTTATTTTTTTATCATTATCATGTAATATTTCAGGAAATTAAATGATTCATTTAATATTATACCTCTCATAGAGTTTTGATTCAAATGTTATAAAGGTTATAGGGGTTTTGGACTCAACTTCTCTTCACTGAGACACGTTTTAATACTATATACTAATTTATTATTTCATATGGTGTATCTAACATAGAAGAATTTATTTTTAATTAATTCATGTTTTTTATAGAATCTTTTGATTTTAAAGAATCCAATGACTTTTGATTAAAAAATTAATAATTTTTGTAAAGGGTTTTCATGACTCTATTCAAATACTTGGGTCATAATCACTCATGCAATACTATTATATCTAAAAATTGATATATTATTAGATATTATGAAGTTATAATTTATTTAAAAAATATTTTCTAGGGAAATAATGTATAACATCAATGTCTTGTTTTTTGATGATTCTATTTTCTCGTTAAAATGCATTTTGTTAAGAATATTTATCATTATTTTTATTAGATTTTTCATCCTTATACATTTTTTTCATACGAATAATATTACAGTTTCTATAATAGAAAATTGATTTTTTTAACCTCTAATAATATTTTTATTCCAAATTATTAAATTTTAATACAATAGTTTCATAATTATTTTAGTAATATGGTTTTTCAAAAAGCAGTTATTTATAAATGTTCAAAAAAAATTTCAAACCTTTCAAAATAAAGAGGTTATTTTATCCACACCACATTTAAATTTGATATACTTTATGTTTTTTTTCAAGGTTTCATTATGAATTATTATTTTTAACAGTATAATTTTTCAAATTATTTCCACATCCCAATTTTTTGAAAACATTATGTCATTCTCAAGTCACCATTATTAAATATATTTTTATAGTAAAATATTTCAATGTACTTTCATTTATCTTTTTTCATGTCCTTTAAGTATTTTCAAGGGTTATTCATTTGGAACTCATTATAAAATGTTTTTTTTTGAAAAAAAATTTCTCTTTTAGTACACAAAATTTTTATAAGAGTAATTTACGACTCATTTTTATGACAAGGTTTATGAGGATTTGTGAATTATTTTTATTTCACTTCTATTTACCCTCCATGGTTCACATTTCATGAAGTAATGGTTCAATCAAAATTTATATCTTATTATTATTTTATATCATCTAAAATTTTTTATTTTCAATATTATATGGTTTTTTAATATCATGTTATGTTAATTTATTGAATATTTTATGAAATCTATTCTTTATCAATGGGTTCGTTATGAGAAGATGATTTTTTTTATTTTCATGTGACAAAAAAATATATGGATTAGAATATTGATTGGATGTATATCTTCCATTAATTAAGTGGGTAATGTCTTATATCACATTATTTGTAAATGTTATGTGAATAAGTTAGTGATTATCTAGGTTCACAAAGGGTGAGTGACACGGTGTTACACTATACTCACAATTTTGTGTGTAAATAGTTTAGAAAGTACCTAGGTCCATAAAGGGTGAGTTTGATGGCATTCATCCATACTCAAATTTTTTTTGATATGGTTAGGTTAGTGAGTATCTAAATTAATTATGGGTGACTGTGATGGAATTTCTCTCCACCCATAATTTTATGTGTTAATGGTTTGGTGAGTATCGAAGTTCAAAAAGAAAAAAAAATATTTTTATGATTTTTCCACTTTATTTATTTTGTTTATAGATCATATTATGAAAATAACATTTTATTTTCTAATTCAAGGGTAAAATTGTTATCAATTCATATGTTGCACCATATTTTCATGATCATGGTTGAAACATATTTTTTATATATTCATTTAGGTAAGATATTTTTATTTATTCATATGTTTCAACATGTTTATGATCTAACAGTTATGGTTTTTTATGGAATCCATTAATTTTCTTTTGATTTAAACCATTTCATATGATTCAATATACTAGGTTATTAAAATGATTATATCATGTGAGACAAATAATAAATGTTCTATATGAATATTATTATTGATAAATTTTTACAAGTGTTGTAAAATAAGATGTTTATGTATCAAATCATTAAGACAACAACCATTTTGGTAAGTGGGTTATTTGACTATCTATGAGATGTATTTTTTAATTAATTATATTAATGTATTATTTATGTCATGCGTAGCTTGGTACATTATAGTTCTTATCATAGTAGGATTTTTTATTTTGGTGATTATTTCAATTATTTTTTATATTAGTTTAGTTACCTCTAGTATTAGGGTAAGAGAACCATTAATAAAAAACCTAGAGTCGAGTCTATGTATTGGAAGATATCTGATAATATTGGTAAATCCTAGAGTAGATTTTTCTTAACAAATAAATCCCTATCAATATAATATAAGTGGATGAAGACATCTCAAATACATGTACCTAGGGTTAATAAACCGGAAGAGGGAATTTTGGGTATTAACTCAATCATCACCTAGTCCATGAAATTGATATCTAAATGCACAACCATTTTAACATAACCCAATCTAAGTAAATCTAGATCAAACTAATATTGATATAGGTTCAATATAAGGGATAGTAGGACAACATTAAAATTTAAAATTAAATGATTTCTTATGGTTGGATTACTTTTAGGGTTATGATAATTCCACCATATTATTAATGGGTTTCACTCATATCAACCCTTTTGTTATTATTAATGGATTGAACTAGAAGAAACCATGGGTGTGAGGGAAAATGTAAAAATAACCTAAATGAACAACCTTATGGAATGGAAGATGTAATGAGAAACCTTGTGATTATGAAAACAAATCTATCAAAGAGTTTTACTAACATTTTGAACAAAGTATAAGTAAAAAAGACAAAAAAGAATATAAAAATGGATTCTAATTGATGATCAATTCATGAATATGATGAAGTAAAAAATGATCTATAACCATTATGTCAAAAATTATTAAATAAGCACAAATGTAATTTACCCAAAGATATTTTAAGATCTTTTTTAAGGTATGGTAACCTATTGAGCATAAACATTACCATGGAAAATGAAGAGTTCTGTTAACAAAAAGAATGATGATTGAACTCATTATAAAGCACCACTAACAATTAAATATCTTATAGCTATGGAACATGATAATTACCCATTCTATTGGAAAAATCAATAGACTGTTGAGGATGGTTGGAATTCACAATATCATAGACCGAGGGAGAAATAAAAATCCAATTCCATGACTATAAATTAAGTAGATTTTTTAAATTAGGTTTGGCATACCCTCCACCAAAAATTAGTGGTTTAATTATAGTTTTATAAATCCTATTATACCTAGGATATTTTTTTAAAACCTCAAATCACCACAATAAATTTTTTTATTTTAAAGAATAAATTTAGTTGTATGATTATTATTATTGTAGAAATGAATATTATTAAGATCAAAGTATCATCTTCTAAAAAATTGAAATGGTTTTGAAATATTTTATTTATCATCACTTTTACTACATATTTATTTCTAGAATAGGGTAAAAATTTTTATTCAATTGTGACCATTAATTAGTTCATGAAAAAATATGAATTATCTTTGAATAAAATTGAATACATCACCTATAATATCCATTTCATTATTTTCAGTTTTTTTTACTCTTTTATTATTGAAATTTATTTTCACCCTTGGATCCCCCTTGAACCCCCATGAATTTTGAATAAAATAGAATATGTTTGGGTGGCTAGAACAGGCCACAGGATTTGGCTGCGTGATTGATTAAACTGTGCAGACAAACTGTGAACAATGTTTAAATCATAAACAAATCATTTGTTATTAAATGTTTTCCCTTCAAATATTAAATATATCTCACCGCTTTAATCCCCCATTTTACCCTATCATCCATATAATCCTCCAAATATCCATCAATATCCCTTCGAACAAATTTTTGATGGAGTTTTTGGTGGTGGAACTTCAAGATTATTCTTGTAAGTAAATTAGTATCTTGTTTCTTCTATTTCCATAGGGTTTATTCCTTCATTATTGAAGTTCCAAATTTCTAGAAACTAGGGTATCATAACTAGGGTTTAATTTTGTGCTTATTGGTTCAATATTGTGGATTAGGTTTTATTTTTACCCCCTGTGCTGCAGTGGTGGTGCAATTGATATTTCACACAAAGATTTGGGGTTAGTAACGTCTAATGTATGTGATTTCTTGTTTAGAAATTATTTGATGAATTTATATTTCTTGATTGACCTATTTTTCATGTTTTTCTTTCATTTTGTTTGGTTAGAAAACCATTTTTTGGTATCATTGATAAAGTTGTTGATTATAAAGAATAATTTTTGTATGAAAATGAGTGTTTTTCATTTGTATTCCTTTTTGGTTCTTTTTTGGGTTATTTTATGACTTGTGGAATTTGTTTATTAAATTTATTTTGGGATTAAAAATATACTTGGGTGTTTTATTGTTTGGAGTTTGTACTAAAAAAGGTTTTTTGAATGGATTTTGTGTGCAAACCCTTGTCTTACCTCTTGAAATTGTTTTATAAAATCTATAAATGGTTTCTAAATTACATTGAGGATGAGGAACATGTTTTTTTATTGTTTGGGGTGCATATGATTCAGAAATGGGATTTTTATGTAAAAATGTTACTTTTATGTGAAATTGGTATCTTATAACATGTGGAACTTGATTGACCACAAAGAGGGAAACCTGAGTATCTAGGTGGGCGGAGTAGGATTAGCATTCTAGTGATATGGTAGTATAATTATCCATATTTCACATAGAAAGTTTGAAGAAGAAAAAAATAACTAAACTTTTATGATTATTATGGACTAGTAGGCCACTGGGGTTTCCCATCATAGTGGCTCATGCCCGAGAAGGTTATTGATTATTGTTATTTTTACACCAAGATACGATGCACCTAGGGCCCCACAACTAGCTGATGCTTATGGGTGTTTCATTGACTACTTATTATTGTATATATCATATTTACAATTGGAATATAGTGTGTTTTGTTAGAAAAATAAGTATCATGTGTGTTTTATTTAAAAGTGCATATTCTTCCAAGTTTTCATCTTGAAAACTTTTTTCATTTAATGTTTCATCTTTTATAAATTTTTACTAGTATTTATTGTTTATAAAACCATGCATGGTTTTGTATGAAAATGTTTATCACATGGAATATTTTTGGGTGGAATATTATTGGGATTAGTCTCACACCCTACTCACACCATTTTTTATATGTAGACTTGGAAATGTTTGACACAGGTAAGGGTGAGGTCTTTGGAGACAGTTGTTTGAGTTGTTAGCTTCCTTACATGGTGAGGCATTGTGTAGATATCTTGAGGGTGATGCACCCTTTCCATGTGGTGGTTTTTGAGGAGGAATTTATTATCCTTTATAGTCATTCCCCTCTTGGTATTTTTTTAAAACTAGTTAATTCAATTTTGAATTTTTTTAAGACCTGTTTGGTGGAAATTTTCAGATTCTATTTTTGTATCATTGTTGGTTATTTAATATTTCTAAAATCAGGTAAATAATTAAAATAAAAATACATATTATTCTTAAGAACTTGTTCTAGACTATATGGATAGGGAATGACCTTAGGGCCTTTCCATAGACCGGGTTGGGAACCATATTGGGTGGCGAATAGATCTGGTTCGTGAAAAAATGGTATCTGAGCTAGGGTAAGATCTTTAGGTCATGTTATTTGGGATGATTCTTGTTAGATAGGATCTAGGACTATCGAGGGTCAAAGATATGGATGCAAGTAGGGTGCATGGACCGTACCTCTCGTGACAGACCTCGAATGTTGGGATTCTTGTTCGACATCTCTTCTTGGTTGGATGTGCGGGGTGTAGAATGTATGTGGACATTGGGTGGGGGGGGGGGGGTAAAATTAGTTGTTTATTTTGTTTTTGTGATGAGTTTGATTTAATTATATGTGATGTTTTTTCTTAAATTTTACAGAACTGTTGTACTAATGATTTCTCTTGTTTCTGTTTCTTTTTTGTAGCAACATGCCTTCCTAGAAAGCTCCTATGCACCCATGGTAGGAGGCCGTAGAGAGTTATCCCTAACCAATTGAACAAAGGTTGGTATATGATGTGGTCCGAGGTGTCCAAGATCTAGGGCAGGCAGGGAGTCCTAATCCTACTCCATTTATATAAGATGAACCTACTCCTAGGAAGACTAAGCCTATGAGTTTCACAAGAGAAAGCATCCAAATTTTCAGAAAATTTTGAGCTGTAGGAAGAAGAAGAGTGGATAAATAAGATTTAATGGATGTTTGAGTTTCTTAAGACACCTGAGGAGGTCAGGGTGAAATGTGATGTATTTATTCAAGAGGCTGCCAATCGTAGGTGGTGGGAATCAACATTTCAATATAGGAAGCACAAGTAGATGAGCTAGAAGGATTTCAAGACCACCTTCAATGATAAGTATTTTCTTGTGTTCATGGTCTATACCAGATCATGGGAGTTCATGGATCTTTACTTGAGATATTTATTTGTAATATAACATGATAATCATTTTGCTAATCTAGTGCAGTACACGCTTGAGATTATTTCTAATGAATCTATGAGAGCATGAATGTTTTAGAAGGGTTTGTGACCATAAATTTCATCTCAAGTATTATTGTTCGAGCTGGGGACTTATGCTGAGGTGGTCGATCGTACTTACATGGTTGAGATTGATTAGAAAGGAATGTAAGGTTTCTCTAGTGCAGTACCAGTGATGGGTAGTGGTAGTTCATTAGAGAAGAAAAGGAAGTTAGAGGAATATGGTAATAAGGGATGTGGTAGTTCAAGACATCCTCCCAATCAGTTTTCATCTATGGATTCTGATGCAAGGTCTGTTGTGTGCCTCCAGTGTGGGAGGACCAAGAACACCTAACCTATATGTACTTATTCTTCTAGGACTTGTTATCAGTGTAAAGCTATCAGGAACTCGCAATGCTTTTTCAAGGTGACATATACCCTTTAGAGCGGGGATGTATTCATGGATTCTATGGGAGTATATGTTTAGTCAGATCTATCTAAGAATTTATAATATTAGTTTAGTGGCCATGGTGGTAGGTCTAGATTATCTTCTAGGAAGAGCCAGTTCAGGGCAGTGCCATAGGAGAGTGTCAATTCTCGGGTACAGATGAGGCATCTTCATGATGTGGATCAGGCACCAGTGGGATAAGATGGAGGGACTTTGATAGTTTGAGATACCATTTTGATTACATCTTATATAAATACTTTTCTATTTTATATTGGTGATTATGTTTCTTTTATATCTACACATCTTGTGAATTTTCTGAATTTTACAACTTAGTTTTTGTCTTTTCTGATGGAGTTGGTGGCGTCATTGGGTAAGAAGAGGGAGCATGGTTTAAGGTACCAATCATGCATGCATTATCTGTTAGTATTTGAGATAGAGTTGGACCTATCGGTCTTGGATATGAATATTTTATATGTAATCCTCAGCATGGATTGGATGGTGAATTTCCAAGTTCATATCGATTGCTATAGGAAACAAGTGAGTTGCACTGCACCAGATGCGAGTCCTCAAGTTTTTCATGGGGAATGGGATCCTTAGTTGGGTCATGAGGGACCTCCACTACTAGAGTTGAGAAATCCTGTCTTTTATTTACCATTTATCACTCTAGAGGACGACAATAGTGTTCTTGAGGGAGGATTACCTCATGTGGTGGATGAGTTCCTAGATGTTTTTCCAGTTGATTTTTTAGGATTTCCCCTAGAGAGGGATGTGGATTTCTCAATTGATTTGGTGCCAAGAACTCTTCCAATATCTCTTACACTGTATTGTATGTCCCCCATCAAGTTGATGGAATTAAAAATACAGTTGGATGATTTGGAATCTAATGGATTCATTCACATGAGAATATCTCCTTGGGCCACTCCTATTCTCTTTACGAAGAAGGATAACGGGTCCCTTCAGTTGTGTATCGACTATCAGAAGTTGAATAAGTTAACCATAAAAAAATATCATTTCCCCCAAATAGATTTATTCTATTATATGTTTAATGAGGAAAAGTGGTTTTCCAAGATAGACTCGCATTCGGGTTACCACCAAGTCAGGGTGAGAGAGGTGGATATCCCAAAGATAGCCTTATTAATTAGGTACAACCACTATGAGTACTTGGTCATGGATTTAGGATTGACCAATTCTTCAGTGGAATTTATGGAACTCATGAATAGGGTGTTCCAACAATATCTCAACTCTTTCATTGTGGTATTCATCGAAAAAATCTTGTTTTACTATTGATCATAGGTAGAGCTTGATCACCATTTGAGGATCATGTTGGGAACTCTACAGGATCATCGACTTTATTCAATGGTGTCCAAGTACACATTCTAGATCATGAAGGTAAAGTTTCTTGGTCATGTTATCTTAGAAAAGGGGGTTTTGGTGGTCCCTGAGAAGAACAATGCTATTATGTCCTAGGAGTAGCCGAAGAATGTGTTTGGGATCATAAGTTTCCTTGGCCTAGATGGTTACTACAAGTGGTTTGTTTGGTATTTCTCTCAACTTTCTTTTCCCATGACTGCACTCACCCACAAAGGGGTGATGTTTGAAAGGGACCCTGAATGCCAGGAATCCTTTTAGGAGTTAAAGTGGTGGTTTACTACTGCCTCCATTGTGATCTTTCCAGAATCTAGAAAGGGTTATGTGGTGTATCACGACGCTTAAAGTATGGGGCTTAGGTGTGTCCTTATGGAGGATTATTATGTGGTGGTGTATTACTCTCTCCAACTCCAACCACATGAAAATAATTACACAAACCATTATTTGGAGTTAGAAACAATGATGCATGATTTGAATACTTGGTGCCACTACCTCTTTAAGGAGAAGTTTTTTGTATACTATGATCACAATATATTGAACTACATATTCTCACAGAAGGATCTCAATTTGAGGTATCATTGTTGGATCAAATAACTATAGGGGTTAGACTTTGATATTATATATACCTTGGGAAAGGGTAATTTTGTAGTTGGTTTCTTAAGAAAAAAAGTGCGAATAAAAGATTTGATGAAGTCCAATGAAGAGTGAACACTGATGGGGATTTTTTCCTAGATGCATGTAGAGACCAAGGAGCACAACGAAGTTACTTTTCTAGCAAGTGTGCAGTTGAATCCTTCTCTTATAGAGTTGATTCTGCTATAATGACCTAGTGATGATCTTTGTCATTGGTCAATGTGGTTTCTTCATGGAGGGTAGATGTCTTCTGATTGGTTATCTTCTCCTTAGGGAATCTTGTGATTTAGGAGATATTTTTTGATGTCATTGTCTATAAGGAAGGTGGTGATGTAGGATATCCACCAATCTCAGTGGTTCGTTCAACATGGAGCTACAAAAAATGTATTATGATGCTCATCAGTAGTTTTGGTGGCCAGGTATGAGACGAGACATAGCAGACTTCGTTTCGAGATTCTATACATGGAAACAAGTAAAATAAAATCATCAAAGGCCCTCTCGTTTGATTTATCCATTACCTATTTCTACTTAGAAGTGGAATGAGGACACCATGAATTTCATTTTTGGATTACCTTGTACACCTCATGGTAAGAACACTATTTGGGTAGTGATTGATCATCTAAAAAACCATCCCACTTTATTTTGACAGGATATATAACTAAAGTGGATGAGATCGGAAGATTATATATTCAAAAGGAGGTAAAGCATTGTTGTGTTCTGTCAGTAGTTGTATCAGATAGATACCCCCCACTTTACCTCTCGTTTTGGGAAGGCCTTCAACAGGACTTTGGATCACAGATTAAGATTATCACAACATTCCATCCATAAACAGATGGTCAGACGAAGTGAGCAAATCAGATTCTGGAGGACATGCTTCATGCATGTGTTTTGGATTTCAGAGGATCATGGGATAACTATTTGGTAATGGTAGTGTTATCTTATAATAATAGTTATCAATACACTATTCTAATCACTCATTTTGAGGCACTCTATGGCCGGCCTTGTTGGCCCCCTGTGTTGGGCTGAGGTAGGCGATACATCACTGCTGGGGCTGAGCCATGTGCATGAGATGTTAGAGAGTATCTAGTTTATCAAGAAGCGGTTATTGACAACTGAGAGTCACAAAAAATCATATACTGACCGGAGGAATCTGGATCTGGATTTCTTGGTGGGTGATCATGTATTCTTTATGGTGGACCCTTGTTTGGGTAATCGTTATTCGGAAAAGTAGGGAAAGCTAATGCCAAGGTATATTGGCCCTTTTGATATCATCGAATTAATTGGTTTGTTGGCATACAAGTTAGATTTGAAATCTTATTTTACATCGATTCAGGAATTATACCATGTCTCCCAATTGAATAATTTCAATCTGGATCCATCCCATGTGTTGAATTGGGAAGAGTTGGAGATAGAGCCCGATTTATCAGTTTCTGAGAAGCTGGTGAGAATAGTGGATTCCTAAGAGAAGGTTCATTTAGGGGAGTCTATTTCTCTATTATGGGTCCTTTGGATGAATGGTAATAATGTGCAGAAGACATGGTAGCAAAATTCGTGGGTGGATCAAGAGTACCCATTCTAGTTTTTCGATCATGATTTGGGGTGTCTTCCTGAGGTTGAAAATTTTCATGGTGGGGAGAATTGTCACATCTATGTCCTTTTTAGGTTTTATACAATCTACTATTATTGTTCTATCTTTTCTCTCCTGGATCCCCCTTCAACACCCTTGAATTTTGAATAAAATGGACAATTTGTTTGGGGGCCAAAACAGGCTACACAGTTTGGCTACACGATTTACTAAACTATGCGGACAAACCGTGCACAATGTCCAAGGCATAAAAATATTTTTTGTTATTCCAAGTTTTCTATTCTATTATTAAACCTATATCATCCCTTTCTTATCCCATTTTACCCTATCATCCATATAATACTCCCAATCTCCCACAATCTCCCTTGGAACTCATGTTGTAAGGGGTTTTTGGTGGTGGAACTTCATGATTATTCAAGTAAGTGAATTTATCTCTTGTTCCTTCCATTTTATTGGGTTTCTACTATTCTTATTGAAGTGAAAATTGTCCAAAATCAAAGGTTTCGTACCTAGGGTTTAATTCTGTGTTTCTTGGTTCAATATTGTGGATCAGGGCTTGTTTTTATC
Organism: Viscum album; assembly: GCA_963277665.1. Classification (NCBI taxonomy): domain Eukaryota; kingdom Viridiplantae; phylum Streptophyta; class Magnoliopsida; order Santalales; family Viscaceae; genus Viscum; species Viscum album. The sequence continues at coordinate 751,851,984 of OY728126.1, forward strand.
CCCTTATGGAATAACGGTGGTGTAATTGAAGTTTCACATAGATATTTGTGGGGTTTGATATCCAAGGTAAGTGATTCCATGTGAAGACATTATTCAATGAATTTATCTTACATTAATGACCTATTTTTTATATTCCTCTTCCATTTTTTTGGTTGAAAATCCATTTTTTTGGTAGCATTGATTATTTGATTGATTTTAAAGAAGAATTTTTTTATGAAAATGAGTGTTTTTCATGTGTATTCTGTGTTGTTTATTTTGTGGTTATTTTATGACACATGGAATTGGTTTATTGAATGTTCTTAGGTATTTAAAACTTTTTTTTCATGGTATTATTGGGTGTTTGGCCTAAAAAAATATTTTTGAATGGATTTTGTGTGAAAAACCTTATCTAACCAGTTGAAATTGTTTTATAAATTATTTAAATGATTTATTAAATTACATTGGGGTGAGGAACATGTTTTTGTACTATTTGGGATGTGTTTGATTCAAAAATAGTATTTATATGTGAAAATGGTACTTTAATATGAAATTGTATTTTATAACATGTGGAACTTTATTGAGCACAAAGAAGGAAACTGGGATATCTAGCTGGGAAGAATAGGACTAGTATACTAGTGATCTAGTAGTGGTATCACCCCTATTTCACTTATAATTTTTGATGGTGACAAAACTAACTAAACATTGATGATGTATGGGGACCACTAGGACATTGGGGTTTCCCATCCTAGTGGACCGTGTACAAGAATGTTATTGACTATGGTTAATTTTACATCGAGATACAATGAACCTAGGTCCCCGCCACTATCTTGATCCTAGAGGTGTTTACATGACTAATTCATATTAGATACATCATATTTACCATTGGAAAATGGTGTGTTTTTCTATAAAATTTTGTAGCATGTGTGTTTTATTTAAAGTGTACATTCTTCCAAGTTTCTTTCTATAAAACTATTTTCATTTAATGTTGTATATTTTATAAATTGTTACTAGTATTTGTTTTTTATATAAAATTGTATGAATTTATCTTAATATGTTTATCACATGGAATATTGTTGGGTGGAATCCTTTGGGATTAGGATCATACCCTACTTACACCTTTGGGAGTAAGTAGACTTGGAAGTGTTTGACACAGGTAAGGGAATGGTCTTTAGAGATGTCAGTTTGGATTGTTAACTTTCTTCCTTGGTGCGATGTTATGGAAATGGATTGAGGGAGACATACCTTTGTCCTGTGGTGGTTTTGAGGAGGAATTGGTGATTTTTTTAGTCAGGGCCTTCTTGGTCGTTGTTTAAAACTATCTAATTCAATTCTAAATTTTTATTAAGACTTGTTTGATGCAAATTTTCATATTCAATTTATGTATCATTTTTGGTTGTTTAATGTTTATAAACTTGGGTAAATCATTCCCAAACCTTTACTTATGATACATGGGAACTTATTCTAGCCCATGGGGATATGGAATGCCCTTTGGGACTTACCATAGACTGTGCCAAACACCAGTTTGGGTGTAGACTAGGTCAGGTTCGTGAAAAAATGGTATCAGAGCTAGGTTAAGATCTTTGGGTTATATTATTTGGGATGAGTCTAGTTAGACATGATCTAAAGCTATCAGGTCTCTAATATTTGGGTGGGAGTACAATTCCAAGAATTCACCACTCGTGACATATCTCGAGTCACTATGGGATGTTGGGATTCTTGTTTGACTTCTCTTCTTAGTGGGACGTGTGAGATGGAAACTGTATGTGGATATGGGGTGGTGGTGAAATAGTTGTTTATTTCATTATTGTGATGAGTTTGATTTATTTGTATTTGATGTTGTTGCTGAAATTTTTCAGAACTACTGTAATAATTATTTCTCTTGTGATTGTTTCTTTTTTTGTAGAAGCATGACTCCCCAGAAAGCTCCCATGCACCCACGGGAGGAGGCCGGAGAGAGTTATCCCTTTTTGATTCATCAGAGGTTGGTAGAAGTTGTGGTCTGGGCTATTTAGGCTTTAGGTTAGGGAGTGGGACCTGCTCCTTCTCCAGTTAGAGACAATGAACCAAGTCTTGGGAAGGACCATGACCATGAGCTTCTCAAGAGTAGCCTCCTACTTTTTGAGGCAATGTTGATCCTCCAGAAGTGGAGGAGTGTCTCGAGAATATCGAGTAGATGTTTGCATTTGTCTGACACTCCTAAGGAGGTCAAAGTGAAATGAGCCTCATTTCAACTATAGGGTACCAGTCATAGGTGGTGGGAAATAGTGATTCGAGCTAGGAATCATGAGTTGATGAACTGGAAATATTTCAAGACCACCTTCAATGAGAAGTATTGTCTCAATGTTCTGGCCTATGCCAAATCCTAGGAGTTAATGGATATTTCCTAAGTATATCGACCGGTAATGTAATATGATAACCATTTTGATGAGCTAGTATGATATGTGATTTAGATTGTTATTAATGAATCTATGAATTCCTAGAAGTTTAAGAAGGGTTGCGACCAGAAATTTACTATTAGAACTTTTTGTTCAAGATGGGAACTTTTTATAAGGTGGTAGATTGTGCTTATATGGTCGAGTAAGATTAAAAAGGAAAGTCAGGTTTCACTAGGGAAGTATCAGTTATGGGTAGTGGTAGTTCATCAGAGAATAAATGGAAGCGAGAGGAATATGGGAATAAGGGAGGTGGTAGTTCCAACCATCTTCATAGGTAGTTTTTATCTGTGGCTTCTGATACAAGGTTTGTTGTGTGACAGCAGTGTGGGAGGTCATAGAACACCTGAAATACATTTAATTCTTCTCCAAGGACTTTTTATCAGTGTGGAGATATGGGGAACTTGAAACCTTTTGTTGGGAAACACATCCCCTTCAGAGTGGGGCTAGATCCATGGCTTCTAGGGGAGTTTCATTTCAGTTAGAGCCACCTAGGATGTTGGGATCTTAGTTTGGTGGCCATGGTGGTAGGGATAGATTTTATTTTAGGAAGATCCAGTTTAGGGAAGAGCCACAAGTGAGTGGTCGTTCTTAGGTAGAGATGAGGCATCATTATGCTATAGATTAGGCACAAACGTGATCATATGTAGGGACTTTGATATTTTGAGGTACAATTTTGATTTCTTCTTCTATAGACAATGTTCTCTTTGATACTGGTGACTCTATTTCTTTTATCTCAGACTATCTTGTGAATCTGATAAATTTTCCAACCAATTTTATGTCTTTTGTGATGAAGTGGGTGACACCATTTGTTAAGAAGAAGGTGCATGGTCTCAAGTGCATATCATGTCTGATTTTCAATTTCTGGGTTTGAGATAGAGTGGGATCTCCTGGTCTTTGATACATATATTTTTTATGTAATACTTGACATGGATTGGATGGTGAATTTCCAAGAAAATATCAATTTTTATAGGAGGTGGGTGAGTTTCATGGAACCTGATGGGAATAATCAAGTTTTTCTTGGGGAATGGGATCCTTGGTTGGGTCATGCAGGACCTACACTCCATGATTTGGAAAATATTGTTTTTCAGTCATCATTTCTCATGCTAGTGGATGATGGTAGTGATCCTAAGTGTGGGTTACCTCATGTAGTGGATGAGTTCCCGGAGGTATTTCTTAATGATTTTTCAGGATTTCCCTCAGAGCGGGACATGGAGTTCTCAATCTATTTGGTGTTGGGAACACATTTGATATCTGTTCCCTCATATTTCATGGCCCCCACCGGGTTGAGGTAATTGAAGATACATCTAGATGATTTGGAATCAAAAGGAATCATTCTCCCGAGAGTTTCTCCTTGGGATGATTCTGTTCTCTTTGTGACGAAGGCCAATAGGTCCCTCCAGTTGTGTATTGACTACCGGAAGCTGAATATGGTAACCATAAAAAATTATACTCTTCCATAAATAGATGAATTTTTCAATCAATTCATGGGGGAATAATGGTTCTCCAAGATAAACTGGAATTCAGGTTACCACTAAGTCAGGGTGATAGAGGATGATATCTCAAAGACAGCCTTTTGAAGGAGGCCTAACCACTTTGAGTACTTATTCTTAACTTTTAGATTGACCAATGCTACAATGGTATATATAGAACTCAAGAATAAGGTGTTCCACCAATACCTCGACTCTTTTATTGTGGTATTCATGGATTACTTCTTATTTTACTATGGATTGGAGGAAGAGAATGAACATCATTTGGGGATCACGTTGGGCACTCTACGAGATCATTGACTTTATGAAAAGTTATCCATGTTTTCTCTCTAGATCAGGGAGGTGATGTTTTTGGGTCATGTTATCTCCGGACGGGGGGTTTCGATGGACCCAGAGAAGATTAGTGCAGTTATTTCATGGAATCAGTGGAAGAATATGTTCTAGATAAAGAGTTTCCTCAGCCTAGAAGGTTATTATAGGCGGTTTTCAGTATTTCTCTCATCTTGCTTTGCCCAAGAATGCACCCACCTCAAAAGGGGAGAATTTTGAATAGGACCCAAAATGTCGGACATGCTTCAAAGAGTTTAATTAGAAATTGAATACCACCCCTATGTTGACCTTTTTGGAATATGTAAAGGGATATGTGGTGTATTGTGATGCTTCAGTTATGGGGCTCAGGTGTGTGCTTATGAAGAATGATCATGTGGTGGTGTATGGATCTCGCAAACTCTGACCACATGAAAATAATTACATGACCCATGACTTGGAGTTAGTAGTGGTGATGCATGATTTTAAGACTTGGTGTTACTACCTCTTTGGGGAGAAGTTTGTGGTATAATCTAATAATTATATCTTGGAGTATATCTTCTCATAGAAGGATATAAATTTGAGGTAGAATATTTGGATCGAATATATGTAGGGGTTTGACTTTGATATCATCTATACCATAGGAAATGGTAATGTAGAAGCTGATTCCTTAAGAAAGAAAGTTCCAGTGTAAGCTTTGATAATGTTCAGTGATGAGTGGAATCTAATGGAGATTTTTTCCCAGATGCCTGTAGAGACCATATATCACAGTAGATGTACTTTTCTAGAAAGTGTGTAGTTGACTCCTTCTCTTTTAGAGTTAATTTAGTCGAATTATCCCAATGATGATATTTTTCAATGGTAAGTGCAGTTTTTAATGGTGGGGAGATATCTATTGATTGGTCTTCGTCCCCCGAGGGAATATTGTGCTTCAAAAGAAATTTAGTGGTGTCGTTTTCTCTAAGGAAGGTGATGATACAGGATAACCACCAATCCTAGTGGGATGTCCATCCCATAGATTCAAAAATCTATTATGATGTTCATTGGCAGTTTTGGTGTCTAGGTATGAGATGATACATTGGAGAATTCTTTTCAAGATTCTATAATTGTCAGCTAGTAAAATAAAAGCATGAAAGGCCCTCTGGTTTGCTTCAGCCTCTACCCATTCTTACCTAGAAGTGGGATGAGGTTGCCATGGATTTTATTTTTGGATTACCTCATACACCTCGGTGTAAGAACACTATTTGGTTAGTGATTGATTGTCAGACCAAATCACCCAACTTCATTCCGATCAGAGATAAAACTAAAGTGGATGAGCTAGGATGATTATATATTCAATAGGTGGTAATGTTTCATGTTGTCCTGTCAACAATTGTCTTATATTGAGCCCCCATTTTACCTCTTGGTTTTTATAAGTCCTTAAAAAGGCCTTGAGATTGCAGATTAAGATGATCACAACATAACATCTTTAAACAGATGTTCAGACAGAGTGGAAAAATTAGATTTCGGAGGACATACTTTGAGCATGTGTTTTGGATTTCAGAGGATCATGGGATTACCATTTGGGAATTGTCGATTTCTCTTATGATAACAACTTTCCATACTCTATTCAAATGGATCTTTTTGAGTCACTGTATGGTCGTCCTTTTCGGTCCTCCCAGTATTGGGCTGAGGTAGGTGAGAACTCACTATTGGGACTAAGCCTTGGGCAAGAGAAATATGAGAAGGTCAAGTTAATCAGGCAGTAATTATTGATAGCCCAGACTCACCAGAAATCTTATGTTTACCGGAGGTGTTAGGATCCTGAGTTCTTCTTGGGTGATCATGTATTCTTGAAGGTTGACCATCATTTGGGTCATCGTCATTTGGGAAAGTAGGGAAAGATAAAACCAAGGCATGTTAGCACTTTTGATATCACAGAGCGGATTGGAAAGGTGGAATACATGTTAGTGTTACCTTATCATTTGACAACTATTAATTATGTATTCCACATATTATAATTGAATAAGTACAATCCAGACTCGTCCCATGTTTTAAATTGGGAAGAGATGGAGATATAGCCCGATTTATCAGTGTTTGACCAACCGGTGCGAATAGTGGATTCCCAAGAGAAGGTTCTTTGGGGAAAGTCTATTCCACAAGTCTAGGTTCTTTTTCAGTATATGAATGATGTGCATGAGACATGGAAGTATAATTAATGGTTGGATCAAGAGTACCCATTCCTGTTTTTTGATCATGCTTCTAGTAGTCTTTTTGGGGCGTAAAGGTTTTATTGTGGGGAGAATTGTCAGATCAATTTTATTATTTTCAGGTATTTTTCTCTCTTATATTCTTGGATTATATTTTACCCCTAGGTCTACAATGAACACCATTAAATATTTATAAAAATGGACACGTTTTGGGTGGAAATAACATGATGCATGGTTTGAACACACAATTTACTAAACCGTGGGGACAAACCATGCACAATGTCCAGGTCATGAAAATCTTCTGCTATTAAAGTTTTACATTCGGGTAATAGACCTATCCCACCAATTTCTTCCCCCATTTTACCCTAGCATACATATAATGCTCCAGATATCCCTCAAACTCCCTTAGAACCCATTTTGTAAGGGTTTTTTGGTGGCAGAACTTCATGATTCTTCACGTAAGTGAATTCCTCTCTTATTCCTTCCATTTCCTTAGGGTTTCTTCCCTCCTTAATTTTCCAAATGTCTAGAATCTAGGATTTCATACCAATGGTTTATTTTTTTGTTTCTTGGTTCAATATTGTGGTTTAGGGTTTGTTTTCATTCCCTTATGGTGCTTCGGTGGTGCGGTTGATGTTTCACAGAAAGATTTGGGGTTGTTGAAATCTAAGGTAGGTGATTACATGTGTAGACATTCTTTGATGAATTTATCTTTATTTATTGACCTATTTATGATGTTCTATTATATTTTATTTGGTGAGAAAACCATTTTTTGGTAGCATTTACTAAGTGGTTGAATTTAAAGAAATATTTCTGTATGAAAATGATTGTTTTTCATTTGTATTTTATGATGTGTCTTTTGGGTAATTTTATGACTCATGTAATTGGTTTATTGAATGTTTTTAGGTCTACCAAATCTGTTAGTGTGTGTTATTGTTTGGAGTTTGGACTTAAAAAGTATTTTAAATTAATTTTATCTGCAAACCGTTGACTTACCTATTGATTTTTTATTAAATCTTCAAAGGGCTTACTAAATTACATTGAGGGTGAAAAAATGTTTATTTACTATTTATGGTATGTATTATTAAAAAATTTAATTTCTATGTGTAAGTGTTACTTTTATGTGAAATTGGTATTTTATAACATCTAGAACTTGATTGAGCACATTGAGGGAAACTCAGGTATCATGGTGGGAGAACTAGGACTAGTATACTAGTGATATGGTAGTGATATCATCCCTATTTCACATAGAAAGTTTGATGATGACAACACTAACTAAACATTTATGATGTCTGGGGACCACTATAACATTTCGGTTTTCCTTCCTAGTGGATCATGCATGAGAAGGTTATTTACTATGGTTACTTTTACAACAAGATATGATGTACTTAGGGTCCCACAGCTTACTAGTGCCTAGTGGTGTTTCCATGACAAGTGATCATTAGATATATCATATTTACCGTTATCATACAGTGTGTCTTTCATAAAAAGTTCAGTATAATTTTTTTTATTTAAAAGTCTACATTATTCCATGTTTCCCTCTTGATTTTTTTTCATTTAATGATTCATATTTTATAAATTATTACTAGTATTTCTTGTTTATAAAAAGGTGCAAGATTTTGTCTTAAAATGTTTATCACATAGAATATTTTTGGGTGGCATCTGATTGGGCTTAGGCTCACACCCTACATAAACCATTTGGAGTAAGTAGACATGGTATTGTTTGACACTAGAAAGAGAAATGACTTTGGAGATTGCATTTTGAGTTGTTAGGTTCCTTCCATGAGGCGATGTTGTGGAGATGGCTTGAGGGTGATGTCTCCTCACCTTGTGGTGTTTTTTGAGGAGTACTTGATACAAATTATTAGTTGTGTCCCTCTTGGAATTTTTTTAAAACTATGTAATTCAATTCAGAATTTTTGTTAAGACTTGTTTCATGAAAAGTTTTATATTCGATTTATGTATCATTTTTGGTTGTTTAATGTTTCTGAACTTGGGTAAATAATTCCCAAACCATTACTTATGATACGTGGGCACTTGTTCCAGCCCATAAATATAAGGAATACCTTTCATACCTTTCCATGGACCGGGTCAGGTGCTAGTTTGTATAATGACCAGATCAGGTTCATGACATCACATGGGACTTAATACCTATTTATGAGATATATTTTCATAACATTGTTTTGGAAAATCTGTTTCTTCTAGTCCTCCCTATAAAATTGAGGATCATTTATTATTTGAGATAATATCACGATGCATGGAAATCCATTAACCAACTTTAGATATTCCTAAATGTAAATGATAATTACAAGTCAAGGATTCAATTTATTTAAGGGGGTGTAATGTAACTTATTTTGATTATAGATCATTTAAAATACATACTATGTTCTATAACTCCTGTAACATGATATAACCATCATAAACAGAAAACAATACATTCTAAAGAAATTATTAATAAGACTATAATAAAAACTAATTTGTTAAACCATTAATAGTTTTTAAATTTATAATGAAAATGATTAATGTGAATTAATATTGAAATGGTTATTTCAAATAAAAATGTTTTTGTTTATATTATAAATTTTATTCTAAAAATATAAAGTAATAAATTTTATAATTTAAATTTGATAAATTAAAATTAAGGATTTAGTTCTTAATAGAAAAATTACCTTAAGATATAAATTTGATATTTTTCTAAAATAATATAGTTTCATGTGAAGTGTGAATATACCAATTTTATCAATGTTCTCACATTTATGAAATTATTTTTTATATGAATAATTTGAACATTTTTTACTCACTTTTCCTATTAGGAAATATATTATAATTTATAATCAACAATTTTAAAAAAATATTTTGAATTTAAAATTCTAATCTAAATATTATACAAATTTATATATTGTTTTAAGGAAACTAAATTTCAAATATTTTTTTAATTAATTATAACATGATTAAATGAGTTTTTTATTTATTTAATTGTATAATAATTTTTTTTATTGATAAAAATTATCTTAAATTCATTGATATAATTGTAAATTACAATTGTTTCTTGTATATAAACCTTTTTCTTAAAAATACACTTGTCTTAAATAATGAGTTTTTAAGAATTACATGGAATCACATTCAGATTAATTTCCCTAAACATATATAGTTTGTTTAGTAAAAATATTATTATAATTGATATATTAATTTTCATATTATTTAACATGTCAAATTTTAGTTTTTCTATAAAATTTATATTATTAGGATTAATTATAATTACCGTGATAATAGTTGAACAATGACTTTAAAATTATTTTTTATTAATATCATTATATTTTTATCATATCAATTGAAATTAAATAAATTAACTTTTTAATAAAATATTATTTATAAAAACAAAAAATAAATATATTAATAATAATTTAATTGTTAATCAATACGAAATATGATTAATAATCAATACTTGTAAAAATGAATTTTTTCAACTAAAACATCTTTTTCTACATATTATTTTTTAATTTAAAAAATATTTTCATTTAATATTTAGAAATTGTATTAGATTAAATAGAGGATACAATATGTTCCATCACACAAAAATTTGGTTATATGGTTTATTTTATATTTTAAATAAGACTTAAAATCACATAGTTAATATGTAGTTACCCAATTTAAAAGTAAAATAGTAAAATGTGAAAACATAATTGTAAAACCCTTTAAGAAGTATAAAAAAAGTTTGGAAACCATTTTTTGATCCATTATTAACAAAATAATACCCTAAACTCCATTATTTTAAAACCATGGTACCATTGACCTTCTAATTTTGTCATGAAATTGATAAAATATAGAAAGTGTTTCTAAAAGTTCCCTTTTACTATCTTATAAAAGGGGTTCACTTAATCCCTTTTTATGATACACCTAAAATTAGAATTAATTATTTAGAATCTTCTATTTTATTCTCCCTAGAGTCATATCCTACAAATATATTTCATTGGTTACTTTTATTTATCCTTTTCTTTGAATTTAACGGGAACTTTAGAAGAATAAATATGACTCTAACGTAATTATTATCTCTTTATGTTTTTTCTTAATCATAATTAGAAAAATATCAAATATCCTTAATAATAGTATAGATTCAGTGTCATTATTACAATTATACATTGTTATATTTATTGTAAAACTATAAAATTTTTATTTCCATTCACTTATAACAATAAAGGAATGCCAATCATGCGTGTCAATGGTCTACCACCTCTACAAAGAATCATTTTTTCATTTTTCTTCACTTTTTTTGATAAAAATAATATAAAATTTAATTTTAAATTATAAAAAAAACATCATTAGGCTTGTTTTATAATTATATTATATAAACAAAAACTCTCCTTTCCAATACTCACTATTTTAGTTAAATCATGTTCTAGTTGGGGTTGGATTATCCACGTACAAGAACGGTGCTAGAAAACTATATTAAGAATGACTATAAGAAACTGAAAAATAAATTATTATAATAAAATAATATAATAATAATTTTTATATGGTTCTAGAAATATTATGTTAGGTATTTAACTTACTATTAAAGTACCATTTTTTGTTAGCTAAAATAACCAAAATAATCCAACAGTAATTAATTTTTCAGATAAGAAAACTAAAACACCACAAAATAAATATTTTTTTATTTCATGAAAATTTAAGGAAAAGTTGGAAACTAATAAACACAAAAAAATAAAAATAAAATTGACTTGGAATTATATATGAGATTAAAAGACCATTCGAGAAAAATTTAAAGGAGTTGGAATTGTTTAACCTGTATAAACACCATTCGATGGAGTTAACCATAAATTCTAGTTTGTCTTTGATAAAGTCTTAAAAGTGGTATGCCATTTTTTACCAGGTTTAAACATGTTCCTCTATGCTTGTTTTCCCATCATTGAAACCATAAATCAAAATATGATTCTTTTTATCGATCCAACTAGTCTGTTCTTCAGTTAAATCCACTCATAGTGGTCTTTAAAACATTTTATGCACATATTCCTCCAAGATATTGATCTGGAAGGAATCCTCAAAAATCTCTTCATTAGAACAAAGGATAAGCTCATGGATTATTTATTGGTCCACCTCTTCTTTGTCACCACCATCTTGAATTTCCATGTCTACATGAGTATACACAAATTTTTTCCCCTCGGACATACATACTTTAGGATCAAGGGGAGGAATATCTGACTTCTTTGAATAATTAATATAAAAAGAGGGTTTACTAAAAAAAGGAAACTTACTAGCCAATATTGTTCCCAGAGGACAGCGTAAGTTAGAGTAGTCTATCAGTTTCCTCAATCTGTTCACTTTATTAATGAAACCATCTGAATCAACTTGGATTTTCCGTTTATTAAAGAACGAAGATATTCTTCCACTAATTATATTTCTTTGCTGTTATAAGACATAGTTTTAAGATATAAATCCTTATTAGCCTCCATCTCATCTAACATGCCTCATATTGTCTGATTCCCTTCATGAAGTATCTCATTTCCACTTCTTCCTTCGAGTGTGGTATGATCTTAATTTCCCAACACTACATATCTGTTTTGACTTCTTATTCTGTTAATAATTTCAGGGAAAATCTTACTAGATTAGAATTGAATAAGGTTTGTATCATGTTTAGTTAGAACATCCCTTGACAAACTATTGATCACACTCAGGCCATTAGAGTGATAAAAATTATTTGGGCCTTATCCTCCTTCCTCTATTGACTTTTCACCCATGATCATTATCGAGAGGTGCATTGAATTGACTACATCTTCATAAGACACCCGAGAAACTTCATTACGCTTGTTACACTCAGGAGGTTGAACCTTTGCAAGAACAATATCCTTACCATTTACATCCTCTTTTTGCATTGAGGCAGCTTTATATATTGTATTCAAACTAGTTATAGTTGTACCACTTCAATGACATTTCTAGGCCAAATTCCCATGGAGGTAGTAGAAGATACAATAATGGGTCCACAATTCATATAAACCAGGCTGTTTGAGTCTATATTCTCTGTCAATTTCAATATAGATAAAATCCAAAGTAAGTTTATAAATTTCAATCTCAACATAAATTCAGGGTATTATGAGATGAGAAACCATTTGGGTCATAATATCTGCAACCAAGAATTGTCCCGAAGGATCACCTAGCATTCGAAAGATGGAAGGATTTTGGAAAGAAAGTGGAAAACCTAGAATATGAACACAAATATCCATTTTCTCTGAGTCTTGATTAAATTTCATGTCAAAGGATCAATGAAGAATATATAAATTGAAATTGTTGACATATCATGATCTGTTGGACCTCGCAAGAGCTTGATATACATCAAAGGTGAAGGGAATAATCATTTGATGAGATTCGAGAAAACCAACCACCAGATGATTTTCAATACACCACTGAGTATTTAAGAATCTATAAAAAACATCCATTGAAGGCCTCAGTCGACCAAAATGAGCATCCAAGGTGAGGCTATGTAGGGAAGAAGTTTATGAGAACTCAAAGGGGGAAATCAGAAGCGAAGGGGCTCTAGTAGTAAAACCAAAAACCTTCAAGGCTAAATCAATACCCGAAATATAAGGGAGAAACCAAGGGTTGCTTATGGGAGAAGATTAAAGGTAAGATATATCAAAATAAGGTAGATATATTCCATTTCTCATAGGGAGGGAAGGGGATGACTGGTTAGCCAGTGCCGACGAAACCCTAGCGGACCTGAAGGCAGGCGAAGATTGAGATATCTAAAGATAGAAAAACTAAGGCACTTATGGAATTATATAATAGATCTATAAAAAACTATAAGATAAATATTACATTATATTAAATTGAGTATCAATTAGTAACTTGATGTGTGATTATGGATAAAGTTATCAACATTAAAACACATGTGAAAACCGTTATAGTTATTAACACCTCATGGTTGAAATAAGACATAACATACCAATATAACCATAATAACTAATAACTAATTATTGATATAAAGAATAAAATATATGCATATTTTAATTAAAATTATTATTAATTTATGTATTACTATTTTTAAAAGATTTTTGCGAGTCATCAACTATATGTGGAAACATGTTTAGGGTTTGTTGTCTTAAGATCACTTTTATTGAGGCACGATTTCAGTTTTTTCATTAATTTATCATTGTTGTTAAATATATAATTACTAAATGATTTAATTAATCATAAATAAATATTTTTAATGATATATATATTTTTATTTCACAGTCACTCCACCATTATCTTTCAATCCATTTAATTCTTAAATTGTAAAAGTCTCTTTATTACAAATTCCAATCCTTTGAGACAAGTTTAAGGTAAAAACCATGGTTCCATTTAAATGGTGTAAATAATTACCTATTTTCATATGTTATCATTATCATTTTATATTTCATGATATTAAACTATAAATTTAATGTTATACCTCTATGGAATTTTAGATTCAAAAGTTTCAAAGTTTGTAAGGTTTTTTTATCTCAACTTCTCTTTATTGATAAATGTTTTATGTTATGAAAAAATTAATTATAATATTTGGTTTATTTATAAATAATAAATTTATTTTTATATAATACTTAACTTAATTAATGAGATACATAAGACTAATATTTTCAAGCTTTTAGGGACCGTTGACTCAAAAATTATGGAAGTAGTAACCATATTTCATGACTCAGTTCTCTTTACTGGGTCATAGTCACTCTTGTTTGTCTATTATCTAAATATATTGAAAAACTATAACTTATGGTGAAGATAATTTTTTATGTTATTTTCTTGGAAAATAATGTTTCACACTAATGTTTTCTTCATTGATTATTCTATTGTTTCGATAAAATTAAAGTTGAATAATCATATTTGTTACTTTTATTGAATTTTTCATCAATTTATTTATTTTTACTTACCACACATTTTCTCCTTTAAATAAAGGAAACAAGATTAGTTTTTATATCCAATGATCCTTAAATTACCATTCATTAATTTTAAAAATAAATGTTTCATCATCCTTTTAAATTCAGGTTTTCAAACCCAGGCTACTTCAAAATGTTCAAAAATTTTCCCATCCTTTGAAATTAGTATCATTTTATCTTCCACTGCATATTTTTATTTGATATTACTTATAATTTTCTTAAAGGTTATATTAATGGATATCATTTTCAGACATAGTGGAGTTAAATTTTATTTCTTCCCCCCTTTTTTTGAATACATTATGTCTTTCTCAAGTTACCATTATTAAGGATTCTTTTAAGAGTAATAGTTTTTAATGAATTTTAACTTCTCTTTTTCTTATAATCATTATATATTCTAAGGGAACATTAATTTTAAACTCTTTATAATAAGTATTTAATAAGAAATTATTCAAATTACCTTATTTAAAATGCGTTTTAAGTGAAATTTACACTTAATCCTTTAAAACAATAACTAAATGATGTTATAGAAAACTTATTTATTTCACTCTACTTTACCCTCCAATATTTATCATTCATGAAGTTCTATTTGGATAATCTTATATATAATATTATGATATGAGTTAATTTCTAAAATGAGTGTTTTTATATTCTATAATTTATTAACTTTATGTTATGTGATGTTTTGAAATTTTTATGTAACCCTTTCCTTTTCCATTATTTATATATGGGGTGACAAATGTTTGATTTTCAAGTGGCTCAAAAATGCTTATATTATGAGATGGGTGGTACCTATATATTACTCAAATTTATTGGGTAAATAATTATATATCATGATATCAAAATTTTATGTCAATATTTTAGGGAGTATATAGGTTCATAATGTGTGAGTTTGATGATTATAATCTCTACTCAAAATTTTACATGTAAATTTGTTAGAAAGTATCTATGTTAATAAAGGATGAGTGTGATGGAGTTAATATCCACTCCTAATTTTATATTTAAAAATGTAAGTGATTATTTCAATTCACACATGGTGAGTGTGATTCCATTTAACTTTTCTAAAAGTTTTATTGGTGAATGTGTTGAAAGGTAGCCAGGTTCACAAAGTTAATAAATCCTATGTTTATTATTGTTCAAATTTCTTTCCTACGACCTTCTTCCTTTTATAAAATTCATGATATATATTATCATTCATTTGTAATTATGTTATAATTTTATATTTTATTCTCATTATTCATTCTCATGGTAAACATTTATTATTTTATGTTAGTTTGAATTTGATATTTTTTCTTTATTCATGACTTTCAAACAATTTATTATCTAACCATTATTAATTTTTTATTTTATATCCTACATATCATTTGTGGTCACCCAATTACTATGTTTCTATTACCCTAGTTATGAATATTATTATATAATTTTTCATGAATATTAAAGGTTATAATGAACCATGATTAAGGAGAAATGTTGAAAAGTGTACTAAAATAAGATGTCCATGTAGCTAATATTGAAGACACTAAACAATTCTTCTTATCTATTATAAAACTATTTTTAGAAGTATTATTTTAATTGTGATATTAATGTATTATTTTTGTCATTTTTAGATTTTGGGTATATAGGGACACTATTAATGACCCCCATCACACTTCAATGTAATATATTACATTATGAAAATTGATGAAGAAAAAATTGAAAGAAAATATATACTCAATAACTACACTTTACTTATACATTTTACTTGACACGTCAAGTTAACCCTATATTAGAGTGGTTTTTGATATAGTAGAGTGAAAAATAATGAATTATAAAAGAAAATTGATATATACATATACATAAACACATATATATAATATGGAAATCCTAAACTACTATAAGATTTGTTCACCCTGGTGGAGTACTTAACCCATAGCCCTAGTTTATTATTTAAAACCCCAAACATAATTTTTTTTAGTTTTTCGAATCATTTACCATGAATATGAGTTATTTATTGAGATGAATCTAGGTGTCCAAGTGATGTAACTCGAACTAGTTTCATGATAGTACATTGGTAAAATAATGTTTCCAATATTAGAATCATATATAGTGTTTTATATCAGAAAAAGTGTGCAATTATGACATAAATAATGTTGGTTTAGTGAAACATCCACATTGGGGCCTCAAAATCTATTAGATTTTATAAGACTAACCCACTATATGCTCTGAATTTTTACTCATACATATTGTTTCAACATCTATTATATTAGAAGAACTTCATATTGTGTATTGGGTAGTGAGACAACATTTATGACATGACACCTTCATAAGGATTTATGTAAGCCTATGTTGGTGGATTATATTTCCCTAGGGGATATCATATGCTATATTTTCCTAGTGGATCATTATGTAGTTAAAAGTGTAGTTAATATTTGTAAGGCGATTCTCTCTTATTAGTCAGACAAAGATTGTATTGTCTAGGTGGTGCATCATTGGATTCTAATTCCATGTACAATATCCCCTAACCATATGTTAATGCACCTATTTTACTCATATGTTTACCTTGAATTTAATTATTTCATTGTAGATGTAATGATACCCAGAATTTATTATCATAAACAAATTCTCAACCTTGAATATAAATTCATAAAATCTAAAATATTCAATTAATTACATCCATTTAATTCATGTAGTTTGAGTTTAATAGTTATGATAAAAATGAAAAAAAATATAAAAACTACCTAACTAAAAAACTACATGAAAAGTTAACAAAATAATAATAAAAAACTAATTGAAAATAGTGATCAATTTATACTAATAAAACATCACATGATAAAAAATAATTACCAAATAGTTTTTAGCTAGTATGAAGGAACTGGATGATTCAAATCCATACAAGGAGTCACTCTATGATTTAAATTCTTATGAAGAAAAATTATAGATAAAATATTTATAGAAAGATACTTGTAATGTATTTGTATGATTTTTTTCTATAATTTAAGAATCATAATATGTTACACCTATAGTTTAAGACCAAATATATATTTCATCATTACTTAAAATCTAAAGGCAATATTATAGGTGAAACTTTGATAAACAAATTGATCCATATGCTATGAATGTTTCATTACTATTTAAATCATTTGAAGGGTACACTATATTATTTAAAATACCATTGAAAATTTAAAAGGTAATTATGAATATTTAATCATTTTAAGATATATAAATGAAAATTATAGGGTTAAATGTAATCTATAAAGGTTAAAGTTATACTTTGAAACTTATTACCATCATGGAAGGGAAAAAATACCAATTTGGTTTTTACCTCCATCCAATAAAGAGAAAATATTATTATGAATTTTTCAATTTTAAAGAAAAGGAAAAATATTAATTTTGAGTTTCTCATTCATATAGGTAGGTGAAATTATTACTCTAATTTTTAAATATAATCAATAAGATAAAAATACTACTCTAAGTTTTATATCAACCGATAAGGAAAAAAGGATTCAATAGAGTGAATTTATATATAGAAATGGTAATCATTGACTATTAATTTTAATATAATTCATGAATGGTGAAGGTTTACACAAGAAATTAACTCTATATTGGAAGTGATAAATAAGTTGTTTTTATATTAATATATTAAAGTGAATTTATTTAGGTAGAATCGTATAAATAAGGTTAAATGGAAGAATTAATTCATTAGAATAAATAGGTGGAAATGATATCAATATTAAATAATGAATATTCTTTATATACATCCCAAACATGGTAATCAAAACACACATTATTTGAATGAGTTTTTATATAATTTAAATTCATTTTTAAATGATTATCATTTATTCTTATTAAATGGTATTTTTAGTTTAATCCATGAATGACTATCCTAATATGTCATTCATATACATGTCATAAATGGAAAATACATATACTTGAGAAGTGATTCATGAAATATAATCCCATATATGGATAGATAATGTTAATTATAGTCCCATAAAAGAATATTTTTTACTCTATAATTTATAGTGATATTAAAATGACCCAAGGTATAAATTATTTTATAGGATATATCAAGATAGGTATTATAAATTAGTGTATTATAATTCCCATATATAAATTAGAAATAAATATTTCTTATAAATTTAGTAAGAGAAATTTCATGTATAGAAAATTAGGTAGGAGGAAAGTATTTATAATTTACTTTCATGAGTAAATATATGGTCGGCATTTAATGTAGTTTGATTACCATAAAAAATACATACATAAGGAAACTATAAGTTATTATTGGCCATGTGAATTCTTGTAAAAAATAATATACTTTTAATATTGATTCATAAATATAAATATTATACATGTTTCAAATAAAAACGTATGTAATGTGGCCTACAATAGGAGTCTAATAAATTAAACATCCATTAAGCTCTTATTCGTATGGATTCATTCATATTTTACATTAGTAAATTCATATATGGTAGTCCTAATTTTCTTTGAATTGTGTAACTATTTTTATTGTGGATTTAGTGACACTTTGTAAACCTTTATGGTCTAATAGTTTTTCTTTTATTAAATTTATGTGAAAAATTTCATATTTACAGGAAATATTTAGTATCATGGGATCTTTATACTAATATAATACCACCACAAGGCTAATCATGAAAAAATTTTGTTTGATAATTGTTTTGGTATATTTGAGACTAATTTTGAATATAATATTTATGTGTTACATAATATTTTAGTGTTTAAAAATTAACCCTAAAAAATAATATTTGTTTGATACAACAATAATTTAATTTTCATGAAAAATAATCGACTTATTCATATTAATTTGTTTTTTGAGAAAATTTTAGATAAAATAATTATTTTATAGTTATATATAAATAGGCTCTCACTTAGAGATGGTTCCCATGATTCATTGGTATTAATAATCTGGATATATCTCTTTTTTAAAAATTTGAGTGTGTATGTACATGTTCATTGCATGGTATTAATTATTTAAATCAAGTGTGAAAATCAAAATTTTATGCTCTCAACTATGTATATGAGATTTTTGATAATACTTTTTCACGAATAAATCAGTCATGTAAAACATAAAATCACCATTTTTTATATTATATTACATTTTTTATTTACCTCATATTTTTAAAGAAATTATCCTGAATGTTCTTTCACACTCTTTTAAAAATGGATACCAGGTTGTAATTTCATATTATTCCTAATGTTTATTAGTGTAGTAAGTTTATGATTAAGAATTTTTATATTGAATTTTAATAATAACCCCCTCCACATCACCAATAACATTCAATTATTCTATGAGAAAACCATTAATGTTAAATGATGTGAAGTGAACATACATTATGTCGATATGATATTTTGAATGATGATTTGATTCACATACCTTGTTATTATATATTGAAAAAGTTAATAATATATACACTAAACCTCATGTTGGACAATTTATCAATCATCATATAGTTATTTATAGAATGATGTTCCAAGGTGGTGTATAAATTACAAATTTCTCCACAAATCATGAATGGGGATTCTTATATCCAAAAACCATGGATACATAACTATTTATTAACTTTTTACTATTTAATTGATGGTTAATGAAATGGATGGATCATGAGATGATATGTAAATCCCATAGTAAAATTCATTACTTAATGGGATTGAGAGTTTTGGGTTACCAATGTTGTACATTATTTGAGAAATACCTTAGAAAGGTTCAGCTATATGAAGTTTTCTAGACTTCATTGATTTATTCTTATAAACACACTGATCTTATTTATAAACTCCTTATCCAATTAAGCTTAAGGTACAATATATTCTACTAACATTTAAGGGTGTTTGGAATAATTTTATCAAACATAAATAGGATAGAAGTAATCCAAAATATATGAGACATGTATAAATATTCAATCCTAATATATAGTGTTGGGGATAATCATTAATATGAACTAGTGTTAGAGAAAATTTTCATTCTCACCTTAATGAACAATGAATAAATCATCCTTGTCACCACTGTGATATCCCACATCAAAATTATATTGATATTTTTATAGGTCGATATATATCAAAGAAAGAGGATAAATACCAAAAATTTTCTTCTTCTAGTGTAAATATAGACTTAAGGGTTACTAATAGATATCATTAGCTGAGGGAATATATAGTTCGTGGGAATTTTTTTCCTAATCAAAGAGTGATATTGAATCTATATATAGTTTTATTTCTCACAATGTTTTTGAGAAAGTGGTTTCTACCAATGTGAGTGTCACATAATATATTAACGTTGAGTATTTTTTTCACTGTATCATAGTTGGAATGGGTAAATCTAATCAGTATCATAATGGAATTTATAGTAAAAATTATTTATTATACTACATTCAAAAAATTTAAACCTCAATATGAGATATAAGATTCATTTATAATTCCATATGGATGGGAAACAATACATCTTAGTCGTATGAGTTATTGAATTATATATCAATTCACCCTCAAGTTTTATTTTGGTACTTTTAAATGTAATATAATTTGACCTATATCATTGATAGAAAAAGAACTCACCAGTACTCACAAGAATGAAACAAAGTTTATGTTTATCATAAATAAATAAAGAACTAGAGTGATCATCAATGATGGAAATGGAAACTATTACGAGAAAACATACATTATTTCATTATGAGATTGAGTGTTGTTGTTTTTTAAATATCCGCAGTCAATTAATTGATCGTCAAACTGATCTAGAGAAACACAATACCTCAATATCATCTACTTATAAATAATAGATTGTAAATTTATATCAAGGGTCCAATAATTTCACATGTAGAGACAATAAACTTTGTATCATGATAATAAATAATGATAAATATAAATAATATCCACTACTAGATAATCCTTATAGAATAAAAAATAAATGTATAATTGAAGGCCAAACATTACAAACACATCATCATGATATAGTAAAATAGAACACATATAGTTTATACAAGGATACATCAATCAAATATAACCCCAGGTTATGATCATACATAGTAGATAAAAAAAGTGTATTGAATCTAAGGGGATAACCAACACTCATCTAAGAAACTCCCTCACACCAGTCTATATAACCCCATGAAGACCCTCCAACTTGACCACTTGAACATGGTCCATCATCCCAACATGATCTCCAAACACATTGTATTCACATGCACCAATATGCCCATAATAAGTGTCAGAATAAAACTTAGTCATCCACCATTATTGGCATCACTAATAAAAACTAGTATATAAGGACATTCATGTATTGAGCGAAAAGACTCAAAACATAACATGCATACAAATATAAAACTATAGGTACTAAAAAGGCACCCAGATGGTTATTTCATACTTGTTTTATTCTATTTTAGTTTAAGATATTAATATATATTATTCATTACCCAAGGGTTGGTATAACATCCACCTGATCACAATGTCAAATATATATTAGACATAATGACTCATCTGAAAAAAACATTATCACTACATATCAGCCATGAAGATAATAACATTATCTAAGGACATCATTGATCGAATTTGTAACATCATCATTATATATTTATGATGGTTCTGTAAATTCATTTTTTTCATATCACTGATGGTAAAATATCAACATCTCTCTATATAAATGGAGATAATGTATTATTATATTTTCATATCCCTAATAGAATGAAATCATCATCTAATCATATCATTGACAACAACATATCAACATCTTGACATATCATAGGTTGTGGTGTATCAACATTTGACCTATTAATGTTTGTAGCATATTGGAATCCCTCTTTATCCATTATGGTAGCATATCATCATTTCCCTAGATAGCTATTGGTTGCACATCATCATCTCATCATATTTTTGGTGTTAACTCTTAATTTTCTTGTAATATCATTGATGAAAGAGGATAAACAACTCTTCATATTAACATTGTTAGCATGCGAATATCTCATCATATCATTGAATAAATCATTTTAAAATATCATCATATCAATACAAGTACCATATCAACATCTCATTATATTATCGATGATGATATCTCATTATCTTATCGTATCACAGATAGTAATGGATCAACATATCATGATGTCACTAATTCCAACATTACAAAATATCACTTGTATAATAGGACAATGTATCATCATCTCATTATAAAATTGATGAAAGTTTATCAATATATTTCTAAATAACTGATGGATGCTTATCAACATCTCACTATATCATTAGTGAAAACATATCATCAACTCCCCATATCATTATTGTTAGCATATCAATATCTCTTTATATAATTGGTGTTTGTGTATCATAATCACATTATATTATTGAATTTGGTGTTTCAATATCATACCACATCACTGGATATAGAGCATCACCATCTTCTTTTACCATTTATAACAATATATCAAATTTTTTTCATATTGTTGGAAGAATATTATCAATATATTGTCCTTGAATTTACTATAGAAGTAAATATAACACTATAACTAATGGTATCATATAAAAATATCTTTATATCATATATATAAAACAATAATCATCTCATCATATTAATTATGAAAGAATGTAAACATAACTCTATATCACTCATAGTAGTGTATCAAACTATCAACATTTCAATTATAGGGGATTATAAAAATCTCCCTATATCACGGATGACAGTTTATCAACATATCACTATATTATTTATGATAGTGTATCAATATTTCATAATATTACTAATGGTAGTGTATTAACATATAGATATTTCATTGAAAACAATACATCAATATTTTATCATATAATTTTTGAAATCATATCAACATCACACCATATACCTGAGAAAAAAATATCAACCACATTCTATATCATTGACGACATCATATTAACAACTCACTAAATTATTAATAGAAGAAAAATAAATATCTCACCACAACGCTAGTAACAACATATCAAAATATTATCATATTTATAATTGAATCATGTTATTAACTCACCATATCATTGATGACATTATATAATTAAATATATTATGGATCCAAATGGTATATCATCCCAAATAATCAATAATATTAAGATACATGGGACTTACATCCATTTTTGTCATTCCCAAGGAAGAACATCCCCCAAATAACATTTTCAAGTAATTTTATGTGGTATAACATCCCACATAGCATACTCACGATAAAAGAATAGTCACATGCAGAAACCTATTCTGTCCATAATTTTAAATTAATGACCATAGGTTATAATAAAACCCATATATGGGTATAATTTTCACACCCCATTTATGATTTAAAATTTATTTAATTATAATTATATGTTTTTTGTGTTTTTCTTTGAACCAATTTTAAATTTCAGAATTTGGTTGTTTCCAAAATAGGCACACACTCAGTGCACCATTATTAGAATTTAGGAACAAACTATGAGAGGGTGTCTATAATTTTTACTGAGTAGAATAAAATGATCAACACAAAGTTTTACAAACTATTCATCCTACCCATGCAAGGTGTACAACTCCTCTAGTAGAGTTTAATAGTTGGATCACAATTTTATACACCATGTGGACAAACCCTAATAAGGGTCTAGTCATTAACAATAAAGAATTTATCAAATTAATAATAATAAAAAAACATAAAAAGTAGTGTTATTCCCCTAACTGAACCTTCGACACTCAACCCACACTACTGAGGAACCCTAGAATGCATGGACTCCCTCCTCCCACTCCATTCATGGAAAAATTTCCCTCACATTATATGTATGATCTTCACCAGTAAGGGTTTTTCCTCTTCTGTTATCTTCTTCTTCTATTTTGGGTTTTCCTTATATCTTCATACTTGAATTACACATTCCATAGATGAAAACTAACCCAATTCTGGTATTTCTGTGGTTTCATTTATCCAAGGGTTTGTGATCAATGATTTAAGGCCCGTTCTAATGGAATTAATTGAAGGTGACAAATTCTGTCTCATTGAATAAGGCTTAAACAGACACAGACATAGACACAGAAAAAACCACACACACATATATATATGAATATATAAATACCCTCTTTTTACCAAATCAATCATGGTTGTGTGAATATATAAATTCGGTAAAGGGTTATTATATATATAGGTTCATATGTGTGAAATTGTAAAAGGATTTTTTTATCTTTTTGGGGGTTGTTGTTGGTCTCTCTTGCTTCAACGGTCCTCTTTCAAGTGGATTTGAGTGACCATCATCAAAGGATATATGTTTTATGGTAGGATAACCTATTTCAAAGAATAGATTTTTAAAACTATGATTTATTTATTATTTTATAGAGTGTATTCATTATTTAAAAAATGTATATTCAATATTTATAGGTTGTGGTTCTTAATAATGGTTTCACACTTGTTTTACATATTTTAATTAAACTCCCAACATGAGTATACCTTGTTAGATCATATTTAAAAGATATTTTTTGAATGTAAAAAATATTAAATGTTTTTTTGGCTTCCAAATGTATTTAAATGCTTGTGTTTTAAAATTATGAACATTTTTTTTATCTTTTTGGTTGTGTTTTTCATAATGGTGTAATGAAAATTTTGACATCCAAATGACATTGATTTGGTTTTAAAATTGTCTTTTGTTTTGAAATGGGAATTACATATATATATATATATATGTTCCCTCATTGTACACATTCACTAATGGTGTTGAAAAAGTATAAATTCGGCCAATGGGAATATATATATATTGGTGTTTATATGGGTCTAAGTGTGAGAGTGGATTTGGGATTTGAAGGCTTTGGATCAAAAAGTGGTTTTCAAAATGATTTTGAATGTGTGATGGGTGATTTAAGATATTTTTTTGGTGATTTGTAAGTGGTTTTGAAATGTATTTCTGATATTTATGTGTTGAAATATAGTTTTATTAGCATGGGGAATTGTATTTAAATGAAAGTATATTTTTTTTGGTTCAATAAAAGTAGGAGTTCTAGGATTGGGAATATTAGGAAAATCACATAGGAATCCCAGGTACCTAAGTAGGTTGACTAAGGACTAATATGATGGAGAGAGATATTAGGGTTAGAACCCATTCTCCCAAGAAGTATTATGCTACAATACTAATTAAATGATATTATGATGATGATGATGATGATGATGATGATATTTTGGTCATCATTAGATCATTTGATGCATCTCCCATAATGGATCATACATAATGGGGGTTGTAAACATTCTTTAATCATAGAGAGTATGAGGATCATAGAACCCTAAAAAACCAATATACTTAAGGACTTCCATTGGTTCATTCTATATTTTACTGTTATTTTTTAGATACTATTTAAAAAAATTCTGCTCAATTACATTTTTATAAATAAATTTATTGAAGGAATGATTTAATTTAATCTATTAGAATAATAATCTAATATAATTTATACTAGTTACCTTTACGCTAAAAATTTTCTTCCATATCATGTTTCTAATTATGAGTGGATTTTTGGAATATTTACATTATTTTGATATGGTTTTCTAAATAAAAGGGGGAAAATGGGTTTTATGGGTATCAGCTGAGTGCTTATTTTAAAATAAATAAAAACAATATTATGTTATTGAATTTCATAAAATTTGAAAGTGGTTTTCTTTTTAAAGGTAGGAAATTGGGAATTATGTTAATTTGGAAACCCTAATAATATTTTCTAATGTTCACACATATATTCTCTATAGTATTTCTATTTCAGGTTCTTCCAATTTTTTCCGCTCATGGGGATAGCATAGTTTCATGGATGGTGATGATACTTGAGGTCACATGTAGGTATGCAAAACATTATTTTTTATGGTGACACTATTTGTATTATTATTTAATTATTTTTTCTTTGACAATTATTTATGGTATTAATAATTCCTAATATAGTTATATTTTATGGTTTTAACTAGTTTGATGCACAATAAGAATAGTAATAACTATAAGGCCTTTCTAGGGGAAAAACCAGGTGCTTAATTTGGGGTTGAATTTGGGTTTTTTGTGTAAAAAATTGTAGTGGGAAAAAATATGTTATTTTATCTATAGGAACATTGGATCTCTCATATTTCACCCTTATTGTATGATATTTTTTCTAGATTAGAGATATATTATTTTTGACATCAGAGGTACACTTGGGGAGAGTGTCACAATCCCTTTTCTACTTAGAGCCTTCAGTAAATAAGGTTTTTTTGTATTTTTGTTTTATGCTTCTATTTTGGTGATGTAGTGGGAGTTGAGATAATGGTAAAAAGTTAGGTCACATAGATTGGTAACCAATGTGGGCTCTTATACATGGTTCTTTGTTACTCCTAGTGATGGTTGTATATTTGAAACATGGTCCACCAAGGCATGTGGACAATTTAGGCATGGTCACTAGTCCATTAATGGATGGATTTATGTTGTGTGTTATTAGTCAATTGATTTATTAACATTTATGGATAACAGGTTTTGGATTTTAAAGTTGATTTGAATAAAATTTTAAGATTTTTAAAATAGAATCATCTATTTATAAATTGTTTTTAGTCGTTAAAATGTTCTTATAATTCAATGTGAAGATAGAACATTTATAAGTTCTATTTTAAAAAACATGTATTGGATTTTAAAATTAAAGGTTCTGAAATTTAAAGTAAAGGTGGTAGTTTGATAATGTTTTTTTTCATTTTAGTGAATTGTATTTTCAAATTCACTTTCTTATTTGTTTTGGGACCATTTGAATTTGGTTGTAAAATTCTTGTTAGATGAGTGTGAACCAAAAAAGTCTCAAAACAAAGTGCATGGTTGGTATCTAGTATTTCCGTTTGTTTTATCTAGTGTGGTCACTTGGATAACCTAAATAGGTTTAGTAGGTTTCAATACCGAGAGATGAAGTTTTGTTTGTGAATTATAAACCACTAACTACATGAACATAAATGATTTAATATATCATGACATAAACTATAGTCCTTATAGTGAACCTTTTAACATAGTGGATGATATTTTGGATTTCTTGGATGTCAATAAAACCTGTCTTTCACAATTTTGGAATGGATACCATTTGATATTTTCATTGATGTATCATTCTATTTTTGGGAATCATTTCATTTTGGAGATCATGGTGGTAATAGTTTAGTGTTTTCTTATTTTCTTTTTTGATGTGGTTAGAGTCATTGAGGAAATCCATAATAATATATTCTCTATGTATTTTAATTTGATAACTCCATCGGGAGTATCATTTGTTTCTGAAATAATAAGTTCTTATAATATTGACGACTTGGTGTTCCTATCTTCTTTTTAATCGGAAATTATTATGTTAGTGCTTTAGATTACTAGGAACACTGATTTTTATTATTTTGATTGGTTGGGTTTAATGGGGGTTGGTGTTCCAAGATACAGTCTCACATTCTCCCCCTTGAACTGATACTAGAGCCCATGTTGATCTTATTGAGCATGTTTGCTTAATGAATCCATAGTTTATCTTGTATTCTTGCTACAATTTTTTGGTCCTCATATACTTTTTTCTTGGTGGTATCCCTTTGAGATCTTGGTTTTAATAAGTGTTTAATGTTATTCAGTGTTAGATTATTTAAGAGTAATTGAATATTTGGGAATGGTTTTGAGTCTTGTTTTGCGTCGGTGGTCCCTCTTAGGAGCTTCTAGAACTTTTGTCTTATCTTGGGTAATCTATTTTTAATATAAGTGTCTCTTTGGGAAACTATGAATATTATATGTTGTATAGTGCTAGTTTTTATTTCTCTATGAATAATGTCTTGTATATTTGATCTTTTTTGGCCTAATGAGATTCTTCTAGCTTGTGAGACCAATGTTTGATGAGATTCCAAATATGGTGGGGAGGAAACCATATAAGGATATCATAGTGAATGTGGTCTTCAATCTATCTTGAATTGGTGAATCATATACCTTACCCCACTAACCCCAATCATAATTTTTCTATTTTCCAAGGCTATGGGTTATGTGACATTTTATCATGGAGATCTCGAATAGTCCATTATGTTTCTATTTATATATTTTTAGGTTATGGGGTCGGGTGGACCTTATTTGTGGTTAGATTAGAGATATGAGAGTCCAATTTTAATTCTTCCATATGACAGTATGAGTTCTTGGGTCACACTATTTTTATCTTAAGTTTTGGTTTGATCATTAAGGATTTTTTCTTATCATCTTTTTGGATTTTAGTGTTTTGTGTTTTGGAGGACAATGAAGTGTTTTTATCTAATCTTTAGGTTTGGGATGTCTCATCCGAGTGGTATTTTTCCTTGCTTCGTGTCATGATCAACCAAACATCATGGTAAATTTTATGGGAGGGGAGTCTCATGGTAGGGAGAATTGTCAAACCTCGACCATGAATTATTAATTATTAAATTGTATTTGTATTTTTTTTAATTTTATGTTGAATCAGTTTTAATTATTATAATTTAGGGTTTTCCAATATAGGCACATGATTAGTAGAAACTATTTTTATATCGTGTTAGGGTATCATTAAATTTGATATAGCTGAATCACATAGATGGTCCCTGGTTTTCCAAACAGTGTAGCTTATACATGTGAGGTGTCAAAGACCACCAGTAGAGGTGTAGGGTTGGTGCAATGTTTTCCAAATTGTGTGGCCAAAAAATGTGTAGTGTACTTCTTTTCTAAATTAATAATAACAATAAATTAAATTAATAATAATTATAAAACAGAAAGTGATTTTATTCCCCTTACCCTTCCTTCCAAGATCGATCCACGCCTAGGGTATCCATCACACATGCAACCTCCTTGCTCCCTCTGCATTCTTCGATTATATCCCCTATAATTCTAGGTGATATCTTCACTAATAAATGTTTCTCATTCTCCATTATATTCTTATTATTCTATTATCATTGTTCCTTTTTCCGTCTTCTTTGGGGTGTGTACACCATAGATGAACCCTAATAATATTTGAGTGGTTTTTTTTTGTTTTATATAGTTACTATGGTTTTTGATGGACAATTTGATGCTCGTTTATACAACGTTCATCAAAGGCGGTGACTTTTGGCTCCTTGAATGTAACATACATAGCTATACATATAGAGGATTATATATAAATACATTATATATAAATATTTACTCATGTTTGTTTGAATATTTACATTGAGAAAATGGGTGATTATATATATTTGTGTGTGTGTGTGTGTTTGTGTGTGTGTATAGGTGCATATGTGTGTAAGTGTGAATGGGTGTATTTTTTCACTTGGGTGCTTGGAATCTCTTTATTTTGTGGACCTCATTGAAGTGGATTACAATGACCATAATCCAAGGAAATATGTTTTGAGGTAGCTTAAACTGTGTTCAAGAATTTAATTTGAAAATAATGATTAATTTTTTTATTTTAATGTGTTTATTGATTATTAAATAAAATGTATATAGAATGTAAAGTTGTTTTGGTTCGTAGGAATGGTTTCTCATTGGTTTTCAATATTTTTCTTAAAATCATGGAATGAGTTTCTTTCATTATAGAATGTTTACATGTATGTTTTGGAATTCAAAACAACTTAATTTTTCATTATATTTAAATTCGATTAAATGCATCGGTTTGAAAAGTACGGAATTGTTTAGGCCATTCTGTTAGGGTTTAAAAGATTTTATTAATTCCACATTTGATTTTTAAGGATCTTCGAAGTATTTTCTATATTCTGATTTGTTTTAAAATGTGACTTATATAAAAATAAACACACACACACACACACACAGATATATATATATATATATATATATATTCCTCTTTTTAAATATTCACACATCGTTTTTGGGAATATATAAATTATACCAAGGGTTATATATATAGGTGTATATTTCTCAACATGTGAGAGTGGAATTGGTATTTGAATAATTGTCTTAAAAAATGGTTTTCTAAATGGTTTTTAATGTGTGATGGATGATTTTAATGTTTTTTTGGTGTGTCTGAAATGATTCTTCATTTTCACAAAAGGGACCTTTGAGCAAAAAATGGGCTTTCTAGCCTTGTATTCAGACCACTTCATCTTGGGCCTTTGGGATATGTAATTGGTCTCCCTCTAACCATTTTTAAAGAGGTCTTTCTTTTAAATAATAAATGAGGCTTCAGACCCAACCTTTTTTAAAAAAAATGATGTTCTTATTGGGGGTATCGTTGGAAAATTGGTTATGACCCCTCTAATAGCTCATGCATGAGGGGGAATTAATGTGGTTAAAACATAGAGGGTATGAAGATCTTGTAACCTTTACTAACTGAGATACATAGGTTTTGATTGTAGTTAATCCTATCTTTTACCCTTATTTTCAATGAACTATTTAGAAATTATTTTCTATTAATTTTCCTTTATATGTTCTAATTGATAAAAATAAATGTTTTCATTTCCTCTATTGGTATCATCTTTAGATATAAATTTTATTAAATTATTTTACATAGAAATGTTTCCTTCACTGCATGTTCATTCTAATGAGTGGGTTTTTGGAATGAATTGCATGGTTTTAAAATTTTTTCCAAATAAAAGGATAAAATGGTTTTTTGGGTATTGGATCACTACTTGTTTAAAAACGAAGAAACCTATATTTTTATTATTGTAATTAATACTATCTTGAATAAGATTTTTTCAATGGTAATTCATGTGGTGTTGTTTTCATTTGAAACCCCTACAATAAATTTTCCATGATCACACCTATATTATCTATCATATTTCAGTTTGAGGTTCTTAATATTTTTTCTTCTCATGGAGATAGCATTTTTTCATGTTTGTTGGTAACCCACAATGTCACATGGATGTATTTACATCTTTATTTACTTCTAATTCCTTTGTTTTATTTACAAATTTTTATATTTATTTTTCTATAGTTTATTAGACACAAAATTCTTAAATGAGTTATATTTCATTCCCAACACTAGAATCTATTTTGAGAGGATCAGGGATGCCACTCTAGATTTATCGTGAACTAACCATGTGCTTAGTTATTTAGTGTGGGTTGGTTCATTGAAGTCAGGAATCATTTTAGTTGTAACATTGATAACTTATATATCACCAATAAACATAGTAATAAATGGGGAAGTATACAATCTCGTATACCTATAACATTCATCATACATGATAATATTCATATTAAACAATTTATCACCCTAGATATTTGTTCAATAAAAAAAATCCAATCACTATGCTACCCACACCCATGGAATTATACACACAACACTCATATATCAATCCCATATTCCATCATTCTAGATTTAATGAATTTAGATACCCATTACATAGATTTCATTACATAGTAAGAACTCATTAAAGAAATATCACCACAAAATTGATAAAACTCCAACTAATCTAAGAAATAAAATATTTCATGCCGTTAATGTACACCCATTTACTCTATGAGGGGATCAAAATAAATGTTTTGGGATTGGAATCCCCTCACAGTTCTACTCTTAATGTTTCTTACATGTTACCCAAGGCGATATAGTCATGTGTTCAATGAATAAGTTTAATAGGGCCTACTATAATTTTTATAGTCTATATCATCACACATGTATTAAGGACTCCTCTATTGGATTTCTTCATGGAAATCCTCACACACAAAGTTAATCAAAAACTTTGTATAAAAAACTACACCTCATTCCACATCCTAAACCCTAAAAATTTATCTACATGAACATGAAATTTCAATAAGGAATACCTATGATAATGAATCATATATCACTAAAGTCCCCCCATCCCATTTAAAATTACAGTTTTTTCAGGCATCCACTAAAATCAAAAAAATAATATTGATAATAATATAATAACACAAATCATTTGAGGACTCGCTATGAGTCTAACACACTCAATAACAACACCACACATAAACTAACTCACATTGGATTTTTTCTTAGGTTTCCCTAACCCACATACATGAAAATACAATTTGTACATCATATGTCCAATCATATAAATAGGTAATGTCAACTTCCATTTATCATGATGATGATTTTATCCCCTCAAGTGATAATAAAAAATTATTATTGACACTATTATAATACTATACTAATGGTCAATCACATCCAAGAGATCATAATTTCATAACACTTATAAATTATTAAATTACAAATTACTTATATTTAATTAAAATAATGAATAAATTTTCAAATTTATTTAGAATAATTGATTTTAAAATTAATGGGTAATGTATCCTCTATAAAAAGTCATGAATAAAGGTGTTTATAACTCTCAATAGACCCCTAATTGAACTTTTAAAAAAAATCCAAATCAATAATATATAAATCACTATGTAAATTCATCCACAGTTTATGAAAAATCTATGTTTTTGACTTATCAATAATTAAATCACAAATAACCACATGCAATAATTCTCTCTTAAACTCCTCTAGCAGTCACACCTATAGACATATCCTTATAGATTATTCTAATATGATTTAGTGGAATTATTATTCAAATCTTAAAATTCATTCCACTTGAATTAGAGAATAGTGAGAAGATTAAGGAGGATGATAAACAATGAATGATACAATACCTTAATCAATGAATCAATATGAATACACATCCATGGATCAAATTAATTAAATATGGGAGAAGGTAGTGTAAATGTAATATATTACCATATCAAATTAGCCTATTAGAGTTAAAAACCTATAAGGGAATGAAAAACTAGGAGAGGAAATGAATATTATACCCTTTATTTTAAGAAAAAATTCAATCAATACTGAGTACCATGTCTATTTTCACCAACAAGTCAGTGCGTGCCACAAATAACACATTTTTATGAGACAATAAATCCTCCCCTAGTGCCTCCAGTGGGTATTTGGGGCCACAAAACTGTGGTGTCCTACTATAGCCACTAAAATTCCTGTCATTTTTTGAACACCAAAAATAATTTTGGTTATTTACACCCAAAAATGAACTATATAAAAATCCTTTTACTATTTAAATAAATATATAACAATTGCAATTCTTGAAAAAAATTGAAAATTCAAATCAGTTTAGGTTCTAGCTTTATTTTAACCTACATTTTCTCCAACATCACAAAAAAAACTATTGTCAACCAATTAAGTATATATATATAATAATGAAAAATAATATCCTAAGAAAGTTGACCAGATTACTTTTTAATTTTAAATTCTATAAAAATGTTTTTAAAATATTACTATGAATTTTTCCTTGATAATACATCAAGGGTTATGTAATAGTT
Source organism: Viscum album (assembly GCA_963277665.1). Taxonomy (NCBI): domain Eukaryota; kingdom Viridiplantae; phylum Streptophyta; class Magnoliopsida; order Santalales; family Viscaceae; genus Viscum; species Viscum album. The sequence continues at coordinate 751,885,400 of OY728126.1, forward strand.
CTAGTTAATTTCATCTCATAAAGACACATTATTTAGACCACTTTTCAATTAGATGAGGCTTCAACATGATTATTCCATGTATATATATATATATATTAAAATCTATAACCATTATTATATATATGGTATATGAATAGAACATGTTATATATATAAGTGTGTTTTGATACATTAAATAGATGTAAATAAATGACTTTTCATTAGTGAGGGGGTATGAGTTAGTAAGAACATAAAAAATTGATTCTAGTGGAATATCACCCTCAAAATGGATAAGGGGGAAGATTTGTTTCCCTATCTCTATATAATTAATGGTTAAGTGTTTATAGTTATGTGGAAGAAGTATAAAATAATGAAGAGTGGTTACATTATTAGTGTGTTTTTTGACTTCCTCTATATTGGGATTGAACTCTTGGAGATCATGTGTGTCAAATCCCCTATTGCCGTAAAAGTGGACATTCATAAAATCAAAAAAAACATTATTTATATAAGAATTATTGAATTGAAATAATTTTTATTTTTGGTATGAGATATAAGCCAAGTTGGTATTAAAAAAATTAAAATGGATTCAGAGTTTGATAAAGAGGATAAAGAAGATGAAGATTCCATAATAATATGATTCAATGAATAAGAAAATAAATACTAAATAAATGAAAAGGATGGATCTAAATAGGATAAAGAGATCCTTTTTAATAATGTAATATATATATTTGTTATATTTATTTTAATTATTATTCACAATTTTTTCTTTTTCATTCTTAGGAATCATGGGATATAAATCCACCAAAATAGTCACTATAATTTATACCATTAAAGGGGGTTCCTCTAGATGTGGGTAAATTATTGGGTGGTTTTGAAAATAAATCTCTATTTTTTTTGATCTTTAATGGAATCTTCTAGAATCACTCATGGTGGATCTAGATATACATTTGTATATCAGTGAAAACAATCATCTAGAGTAAGAAAAGGGGATGTTCATCCATTTATGATATGGGCTACATGGCTTGTGGAAAGAATATCCATTCCTTCATGGTTCCTTATAATGATTTATAATATCATATATGAACTTCTATATCACACTATGTTTTACACCCAATGGAATGTATTCAATTTCTTATTAAATAAACCTCCATAAAAAAATATTAAACTCCATTTTTAGACTGATGTTACTTAGGAAAATCTATATTATGTTAAGAAATAAATAAACATTATTTTTACATATAGCCACTCATCAAACATAATTTTTAAAATTAATTTACAAAATAATAGTCTTTAAATTTTACAAGATGGTGGTTCTATTATTTTATATAGAGTTTCCCACTACTGATTTTAATCACTTCATTAGAAAATAATCATCTCAAATAGAGGATTGATAAGGGGGATATCAATAAACTAATGAATCACATACTTCATCTATCATGATAAGATAACTATTTATATATTCCTTATATGCGTATTAACATCACCAAAAAATAGATCCTAAATTAGACTACAATTATTTAATTATAGAAATCATAACCATGGTGTTCAAAAATGAGATAATAGTATACATATATAATTTTGAAGAGTTTGAGAATATTTTAATAGTTTATATAACTTTTTTTACAATAATTGATAATCATTATATTTATTTGAAATATATATATATATTTTATAAGAAACAACATATGTTCATAATATGGGGGCCCTGATGGGTTTTATATAATCATTTCATGCTTATAACATCAAATGAAACATAATAAAATACCAGATATTTAATCATAAAATAATCATGTAAATTAAAAACATAAAATAAATTTGTGTACATCAGATAAAAAATTCCAATACAAAATAGACTCTATTTGATGAAGATTAAATAGTGAGTACCAAAGGACTCTCACCTCAATAGGTAGTACACAAGCCTCTAGAATCCTCCTATGCTACGAGATAACCCTTTAGACTCAAATTTTCTTCTATCACCTTATCCTCAATGCCTTATAGATAATATGGATTAAGCATACATTGTATTGGAATAATTATATAAAACAGTCACCAATAAGTGGATATAATCTTTTAGATATGATTCATTCAATTAATAATGGAATTTGAGTGTCATCTTTCAATTATTGGTATCCAACACACATTCTGAGTAGCATATCCCATTTGATAATTATAATCATTTAGTATTTAAATTACTATAATAAGTTTTCATGTCCTAAATATATAAACCTTTTGATTCATAATGGATGATTTTTCTGGAATACATGACAGTATCACTACCCAATATATCTCATGCCTAAGATGAATCATACATTAAGATATAGGAATAAAATTCCTTTAACAATATAGCCATATCATTTCAATGAAATTAATATTTTTACTTTACTTGAGAAACCATTTTTTAATTGATTACTGATAACCATAAACAATAAATGATTATGAAAACACCATTACAAAATGAAGATATAGTAATCAACATTTACAAATAAACTAAATAATGTACTATAAATAACGTGAAACCACACCATGCTATAAAAAACCAAAAAATTTAAAAGATAAACTATATTTATTCATAATGTATATATTATAATCACACAATAGATTATGATATGGGTGAATTATATAATAATATTTATTTATTTTAATGCATATCTGTTAGCCTCTCACCTGGACTAGAATACTATAATAAATTTTGGGAAAACATTAGAACTCATTATGAATCTATCCAAACACTATAAGACAATATTTATAAATATATATTCATTTTGGAACAAAAAAATCATATAAAATTATAATCCTTATTTTAAGTATTAAATTTGTGACCCTATACGTCTTTATATAATTGAAAATAAATTCAAATTACATAATTAATCGATATAAGAAAATAAATGCATGTAGAAAAAATCTCACTGTTGCTAAAGATATAAAAGGTATCTCTTGTGATATCTTTCAAAAATACTCATATCTATATATAAAATTTTAGACCATATGCGGTATTATATATATAATATGTATACTTGTATAATTTATTTTCACAAAAATATTAGTTTCCACTTGAGAACAAAACATGTCAATATTGTATAGGTGAAGTCATATATTCATGATTCTTCAAAATAAACTTATGATTTTGAATCAATAAATAATAGGTAATTCATCTATGTAGTTAATAACATCACACATCACTCATATAATCATGGTCATATGATTCCTTGGTGCAATTATAGCATGGTATTATATATCATTATATTCATACAAGAGGATAAATTATATCATGAATAACCAAAATAAATGAAATAATAAAAAATAACACCAACCACCTTTTTATTAGTTAAACATAAAAGTTGACATAATAAATATATCAATGTATGATGGTTTACATTCTATATATCCTATCAACCCAATTTAAAGGGGATTTATATTAGGAATAAACCCTAATGTATGTCAAGTACTATACAATATTCTTCATAACAATCTTCTGAGAGTCATTCCAAATATTAAGACACAACTTATTATCTCATGAGTTTAATCTATACCACATATAAAAATATACTCATGATAATACTATGATATTATCATAACTCATAATACACTATGATGGTCATTTATTAAGGACATATCACACTCTACAATTGAAGGGATTTTAATAATTACAAATCAATATACTATATCCATCACACACTAATGAGTTATTATTATATATTTCATTTATTATAAATAATGATACAATTTAAATTCTTTAAATACAAAATCTCATGTGTCTAATAATAATATATTAAAACTGTAACTCATATTTTCACTATGTTAATGGGTTTGATAATGGATCTATTATATATTCATCTATATCCACCAAAAAATATTTATATCAATTCCCTTAATGATCCCTCAAATGATATGTTATTTGAGAATAATGTTCAGGGTTTGTTGGTGATACCGTGAGTTATTGAACTGGGAAATAGCCTTTTTTATCATAATGATGCCTAATTGGTCTTCCAAAACAAGGAACCAACCAATGATTATTAATTAACATCGTGATCCAAAAAATAACTTAACAGTATTTAATTAAGTTATGTACACTATAGCTATAGTCGAGTCCACCACTATTCCTTCGTTAGAACTCTTTAAACTGATACCCCACTATTGAGGGGAAAAAATATTACAATCTCATATAATATTTTTTATATTTGAAATTATAATTAGTGTATCCCCAAAAAGTAAACTCATAATATACTCTAAAGATCAAGAACGTATACATACTTATTCTCATGTATTTCAGTATATTCTCACTACTAGAAATTTAGGCTATAGCCACGAGTTTAAACCGTGGCTATAGGTCCTAAAACTATGGCTATAGGTAATAGCCACGGTTTGAGGAACCGTGGCTATGTTTGGCGTGGCTATAGGCCTAAGACTATAGCCACGGTTCAAACTGTGGCTATATGTATACATCCACAGTTAAAACCATGGAATTATCACTATAGCCACGGTTTAGAGCCGTTGCTATAAAAGAGGATAGGCAAACTTTATTGCCATAGTTTTAAAACTGTGGCATTAAAACTATATCCACAGTTAAAAACCATGTCAATTAACTAATATCCACAGTTTAAAACCTTGGCTATAGGGTCTGAAAATACATAAAAAAATACCCCCACCCCGACTCCCCTTGCAGCCCCTCCCCCTTGTAGCCCCACCCCCTGTAAAGCCCCCCTGGACAACCCCCCCCCACTCCCCTTGTAGTAGACAACCCCCCTGCAGCCCCCCTCCCCCCCTGCAAAACCCCCTGGACAGCCCCATCCCCCTGTAAAGACCTTTCTGGACATCCCCCCTCCCCCCCCAAAAATAGCCCCCACCCTCTCCCCTACACCCCCTCCTAGACACCTCTCCCCCTGGACACCCCCCTTCCTGGACAGCACCCCCTCCCATACCTGCTGGACAACACCCCCCTGCTGGACACCTCTCCCCCTGGACACCCTCCCTTCCTAGACAACAACCCCCCTCCCTTCCCTACTGGACACCTCCCCCCTGCAAGGATAGCAGACCCTACTGGACACCCCTCCCCCCTGCCTGGACAACACCCCCTCCCTCATGGACACCTCTCCCCCTGCCTGGACACCTCTCCCCCTAGACACCCCCCCTTCCTGGATAGCACACCCCCTCTCCCCCCGGCCTGGACAACACCCCCCTGCTGGACACCCCTCCCCCCTACCTGGACAACACCCCCTCCTGGACAACACCCCTCCTCCATCCCTGCTGGACACCTCTCCCCCTTCCTGGACAGCACCCCCCTACTGGACACCCCTCCCCCCTGCCTAGACAGCACCCCCTCCCTCCTGGACACCTCTCCCCCTTCCTAGACATCACCCCCTCCCTTCCCTGCTGGACACCTCTGCCCCCTACCTGGACAGCACCCGCCCTGCCTGGACACCCCCTCTGCCTGGACAACACCCCCTCCCTCCTGTACACCTCTCCCCCTGCCTGGACACCACCCCCTTCCTGAACAGCACCCCCTCCCTCCCTGCTGGACACCTCTCCCTCCCTGCCTGGACAACACCCCCACCCTGCTGGACACCCCTCCCCCCTACCTAGACATCACCCCCTCCCTCCTGGACACCGCTCCCCCTGCCTAGACAGCACCCCCTGGTGGACACCCCTCCCCCCCTGACTGGATAGCACCCCCTTCCCCCCTCCCTACTGGACACCTCCCCCCTCTTCGGGGACATCACCCCCTACTGGACACCCCTCCCCCCTCACTAGACAACACCCCTCCCTCATGGACACCTCTCCCCCTGCCTGGAGCGCACCCCCCCTACTGGACACCCCTCCCCCCTACCTGGACAGCACCCCCCTGCCTGGACAACCCCCTCCCTCCCTCCTGGACACCTCTAGAAGCTGTCTGGATATGATTCCCTGGGTTTCCCGTTCTCTTTTGGAACGAAGACTTCCTAATTTCTATTGATAAATCTCTTAGGGGATATCTTTTTTCCGATTACAACACTAGTAGCGGCTTGTCTACCTCAGCGACTCATCTTTTCATGGAATAGGATTTATCTCCCCATGTGCCAGACAAGCTAGAACTCAATGTGGAATACCTTCTTTGTTGGATCCAGGATATCCTTTACCCAGTTTTTCCCAGATACTTCCAGCATTGGCTCCTTCATGGGCACTTAGTGTAGGTCTGTCGTCGAGGGAACCAGGGTGGGAGGCGTGAGCCTCTAGTGGCGGAAGGTAGTAGGGCTCTCAGACTTCCCCCCTAGTCTCAACCATTTGATTTCATCTTATAGGTGGTTATCCCAACAATGATATCCTAGTGGCTCTTCTGACACTGTCATAGATTATGGTCTTCTCAAGACCTCCTCAAGGGGAATTTGCTGAAGATCTTCAGATCCTAGCACTATGTGTTGCATGACACTTTGCACCTTTATAGGTATTTTCTATCCATAATTTAGTAGTTCACTGCCTGCAGTTCCTTGTAGGGGGACATCAGAATTTAGTAGTTCACTGCCAGCAGTTCCTTGCAAGACACTTTGCACCTTTATAGATTTACATCTGAGTATGTTGAACACCAAAAAGAATTCAATTTCAATCCATAACTTATTCCATCCATAATGCTTACATATTTAACTTCATTAATTACCGCCCAAAGTTCAACTTCAAGAGTAATAAAGCTGCCAACCAATTGTTAGAATCATTCCTTGATGAAGCCTCTACTGGTTTTGAAAATTCCCCCACAAATTGAGGGACTTGGTTCTCTAATCTCTTGCCTATCATAAATATTGGAAATTTTCAATCACTATCAGACCAACCCACTTCCAATGATCGTAGGCAATGCATTGAATCCAAGTGGCATATGTGTACAATTCCGAGAATGAGAGAATAAGAAATTAAAATAAAATGAAAGTAGAAACCTCCTAATGATTATGAAATTAATAACAAACAGATAAGTAAGTAGGAGGGTTAAGCATTAACGGGTATAATTAAAAAAGGAGGATGGGTGGATTATATTTAGTGTGACCACAAATGGCCTATTGTGCCATAATCAGAGTATTACAGCAGAATGAAATAAAAGATGGTAGAGAAAAGTAGAAAAATCATGATTGATCTAGTCTTGGAAGCTCCCCCACCTCTATTGGACAGTTGTCCCACTTATAGAAATACTGAAGGATTTTCAATCCTCCATTATCTTCCCCAAGATTAGCATTAAATTTAACTTCAATAAACCTAGCAATTCTGAATTATTCCTCAAATTCCAAGCCCGACTCCCTTTCTTCAAAATGACACCTCATGCATAGATTGATGGTCGAGATTTCTTCATGAGAGACCATCATTCGAATTATCCTTGTTAAATCATTCCCCTCCCATGATCGAACTATGTACTCTTTCCTGAAGTATTAGAGGGTCAAATGCTTTGGTGCATCGTGGCTATGGTGAAAATATTTCTCTGCTCAGCGTGCTCACGTGATGAGAAGCCTTACTGATTCACATGCTGCTGGTATTCAGACCTGGTTCTGGACAACTTGGGACTATTGGTCCTGAGAAGTTGGTCCATGGGATTCAATATTGGGCAAGGAAATACTTCTAGTATTCATCAAGCTATCTTCTTCACACTTGTGCAGATATTGACACGGTCACCTTTATTTTCAACCAAACACTTAATTTGTTGAAGCTCTTCAACCTGGTCCAGGCTTCAATAGGAAGGTGTGGCTCAGCATGCTGGAACATCATTTGAGAATTTTTTTCATGCACCTAGCATGGGTTGGCGTTTCTCCTAATTTATTAATGTCGAAGCAACTGGTGTTTCAAGTGGTGAAGTCAACTAAGCTCATTGAGGCAATTTTTCAAACACCTTCTGTGCATTCTCTACCAGAACAATGTCCTCTTTTTCAGTGCCATCGCCTTCAATGGGAACCTCATTGGATCATTCCAGTAAGCACCTATCGTGAAGGTTCCTTCAAAACTGAAACCGCAGTGGTAAAAAGGGAAGAGGTCCCCACCGTCTTCGTTACTGATTTCACACAAAATCAACTAACGAAGTGTCTTCAACGAGCAAGCTTGATCAGGTTCACATGTAGAAGTTCATCTGAGATACATACTCAATCAGTTGATTTTAGAATTTCTTCAAACAACGCAATGAATTCTCAGCTCTCTTCAACTCTGGTCGTGGGATCAGCTTGCCTAACCCTATCATCTTCATCCATTCAAACATCTGACACGTTGGCATGAAGCTCAACCAAAGATTGATTTAAGATCTTTTGTTGCCTCATTTTTATGAATTAAAACTTCAATTTGGTTTCATATGTGCCGCTCCGAAACCCAAACTATCACTGACGCTTCAATTGAACCAACATCATGATGTGCACAGTGGTCTTCAATCCTATACAGCTGGTTTGTCATCATCCTCATGATCCAACTTACTTTGGTCGAAATCGACTGAAGTCACAGTCTCACGCAGTGTACAACTCGATGAATCAGCTTCATCGATCTCTAAGCTCGAGATTTCCAAGCTACAAATTCCATCATCACCTCTAAATCTGTTCAACTCGTCGTTAGGTCTTCTCCACCTTGGGTCGAATTTTTCCTTCAAATGTGGAAAACGCTGGGACTCAGTTTCATTGACATTTGTTTGTGCTCCCCCTTAGGTCAGAGTTTCAATTTAGTTTCGCCTTAGGTGGAATTTCTCAGCGACATTTCAAGGAAGGAATCAAAATCAAGACTCATGGAATACTATCACTGCGAACTACCACGGGGTGTCAACCTAAAGCATGGCCAAATCACGGTGTGACCACGGCGTGACAGCGGCGTGACCGCGGCGTGACAGCGGCGTGACCGCGGCGTGACCGCGGCGTGACCGCCGCGTGACCACGGCGTGACCGCCGTGTGACCGCGGCGTGACCGCAGCGTGACCGCGGCGTGACCCCAGCCTGACCCCGGCGTGACCGCGGCGTGACCCCAGCGTGACCGCAGCGTGACACCAGCGTGACCGCGGCGTGACCCTGACGTGACTGCGGCGTAACCGCAGCGTGACTGCGGTGTGTTGGCCTTGTCCAGCGACATCTGTGGGGCAACATCATCTGGTCAGGAGCGAAAGGTTGTAGGAGGAGGCGGGGCCACATTCCAGTCATCACCCCATAGGAAAAAATTGTGATTAGTCAGTCTCAACATTGATCACAAGACTAATGGAATATTATCACTGCGAACTGCCACAGGGTGTTGTCCTGGAGTAGGGACAAATCACGGTGTGACCACAGCGTGACCGCGACATGACCGCAGCGTGACCGCGGGGTGACCGCGGGGTGACCGCGGCGTGACCGGGGCGTGACCGGGGCGTGATCGCGGCGTGACCGCGGCGTGACCGCGACGTGACCATGGCGTGACCACGACATGACCTCAGCGTGACTGCAGCGTGACCGCGGCATGTTGGCCCTGTCCAGCAACATCCGCAGGGCAGCATCTTCCGGCCAGGAGAAAATGGAGCAGTAGGGGGCAGGGCAACATTCCAGTTGTCGCCCCGCCGGTAGAAATTGTGATTAGTCAGTCTCAACATTGATTACAAGACTAATGGAATATTATCACTATGAACTGCCGCGAGGTGTCATCTTGGAGTAGGGCCAAATCACGGCGTGACCGCGGCGTGACCGTAGCGTGACCACGACATGACCACGACATGACCGTGGCATGACCACGACATGTTGGCCCGGTCCAGTGACATCCGCGGGGCAACATCTTCCACATAGTTTCAAATAGGATGATATGGATGGCATGAGAGGATGATTTCTCAAAATATTTAAATAAATGAATGCTAATATGTGATGACTAGAGTATTGGATGACCTCTGATATACCTAATTCGATGAGGGATGGAATGCAGGTGGAAGGGGGCTGGTTGCAGGTGCTGGGGGGATGGTTCAGGCTGATTCGAAGGTGAGAGGGGGGCTGTTGCGAGCTAGAATGCTGGTGGCAGTGGGCTGAAATAAAGGTGGAAGGGGGAAGGTGTGGGATGGATGTGTCTGGAGTAGGGCCAAATCATGGCATTATCGCAGCTTGACCATGGCGTGACCGCGACATGACCGCGACATGACTGCGGTGTGATCGCAGCGTGTTGGCCTGGTCCAGCAACATCCGCGGGGTAGCTTCTTCCACTTAGTTTAAAAAAGGATGATATGGATGGCGTGAGAGGATGTTTTCTCAGAATATTTAAAGAAATAAATGCTAATCTGTGATGACTAGAGGATTGGATGACCCCTGATATACCTAATTCGATGAGGGCTCGAATGCTGGTGGAAGGGGGCTGGTTACAGGTGCTGGGGGGATGGTGCGGGCTGATTCGAAGGTGGAAGGGGGGCTGTTGTATGCTAGAATGATGGTGGCAGCGGACTGAAATGAAGGTGGAAGGGGGCCGGTGTGGGCTGGGTGTGGCTGGAGCAGGGTCAAATCACGACATTACAACGGCGTGACTGCGGCGTGACAGCGGCATGACCACGGCGTGACCGCATCATGTTGGCCCGGTCTAGCGACATCCTTGGGAAAACATCTTCCACTTAGTGTCAAATAGGATGATATGGATAGCATGAGAGGATGTTTTCTCAGAATATTTAAAGAAATGAATGCTAATCTGTGATGACTAGAGGATTTAATGACCCCTGATATACCTAATTCGGTGAGGTTTGGAGATCTAACAATGTGTAGGAATACCTAGAGGAATACCCCATGGTTTGGAAAATCACAGGTTACATAACATGTAATCTGACATTACTAGTACTGGGTGGATCATGTTCATCTAATCCACTTTGAAGGCTTAGGGAAATCATGTAAAACATGTGAAAATGTAAGGGTCCACTACAGATGGATTAGGTGGAGCTTGTTCATCTAATCTGTCCTTATCGACAAGCAGTGGCCATATCGGTGGCATACTCTATAATAAATTAATGGGAAATGACTCGCATATACCTTAAAAAAGAGGGTGGAAACCATCAAATACATTGAAAATAAAGTAAAAACAAGAACCTGGATATTTGATTCAGCTTTTAACAATAGTATGAATGAATTTTCAATAGCTATGTGAGGTTCTGTACAGATTTTTTCTAGCCCATAAAAGAGGAAAAAATTGTTTCAAAGTAGAAAATTAACTAAAGTAAATAAAATTAAATGAAATGGAGAAGATTATGTGGGTTTATAACCCCAAACATGTGTTGTATCTAACCTTTCAATAGCTGGACAGTTCCTGCAGGTCAACCCCAGTCCATTAGTGGGTGTGGTCTTCAGAGTAGGAACCACCACATCCAGGTATGCACACCCTTTACATGCACTGAAATGATGAGAAACTAAAAAATATTAGTTCAAAACACAAATATATCCTATAATAGAATTGCGCATGATCAAATCAGAACTCATGAAAATAAAAATATTAGCATGTGTTCCTAAATGTTTTTCCTATTTTACCTATTAACAATGAATTTTTCATGGGATTGATTAAATTTGGCATACTAAAATAATTCCATATAAGATGATGTCAATGTATTGATAGTAATACGGTGACTTGCATGTGGGTGGGGGGGGGGGGGGGGGGGGTTCAGAACACATGTTTTCTTATCTTTAAATAAGTTCTTCAATAATAAAAAATAAGTAATGGAGTGAACCAAAAAAGAATATATTTACCTACAGTCTCTCAAAGGTCCATTGTAGAGGTGAGTAAATCAAATCTTGGAAAACAGTGACATTGAAACTGCACATTTAATGACTTTTAGAGATACCTGCACATTAAATTAAATCGAAAATGCCTTGCATACACTATAAAGAGGTTGGTTGAAACCATGAAATACATTGAAAAAAAACTAAGAAAACAAACCCAGATGTCTATTTCTGCTTCCAATAACTAAATGATTTGATCTACAATAGGTGCGTGAGTTGCTATTCATCTCTTTTCCTGACCATAAAACAGAAAAAAATGTTACTAAATAGTAAAATAACACCTTATGCATGTCAGTAATACTCTAGGTGATTACATCTGTCATGGAATTGTCTTCACTCAGACGTACAATGTTAAACAAAGATTCAATTTGACAGACTAAGGCATTAGATATGATCCCCTCAGCAGTAAACATCACAGTTTAAGTGTACTACCGATTCGTACTAATAAAAACTAAAGGAAGTTAAGGTATAAAATAGGATATTGAAATTTCAGATATTGTTGACTAAAATGTTAAAGGTTTACTGGGATATCCATGAGAAATTAGTGAACATTACATACTCACTGGAAATGCATCAACTATGGGTTTACTGGATCTTGGAAAATAGTACAAACTACCTACAAACCTGTTTTGAAGACAACACAAACAGACCCTAGATGCATCTTATGAACAAAAATATCCCTCGAAGAGAAGATATATCTAGGAAATAAAGTACATATGCTGTGGTTTAATGAATATTGATATCCTACCTTGGATAGATAATCCTGAAAAAAATTTCATTGGAGGCGCCCATAGGTTTGCTCCATATGATGTCTGGCTAGAGGTGTTATTTCAGTTTTTCCTTCTACATACCTAAAACCACAATCCATAAGTCAATCCAAAAGTAGTTTAATTGTAATGAACAAATAGAAAATGAAATAAAAATTACAAGAGTATCGTCTACTTGACAGGAAAATAATCAAACTAAAAAGCGATTGTCTTGAATTTGAATATTGAATTTAGGAAAATTCATGCACAAATTACCTGCAAGTATATAACGGTTGAAACAGATGTTAAATTACTAATTTTACGACACAATACATGCATTCACTACCAATTCCTGTTTTTTTATTCACAACTACTGGTAAAATAATTACATAACAACAAAAAAACATAGTAAACATTTAATGATGAGTAGAAGAGAAAGAAATGCAGATTAAGAGAAAATTATAGGATTGTTTAAAGGGAAACATAATCTAATATGAAGACACTGCCCATTCAAAAATGTACAAATAATAAGAAAGAAAAGAAAATACCCCAACTCCAGTTCTTAACCAAGACAACCCTCATTGTTCACAAAATAGACCTCACTTCACGTACAATAAAATAAATCATTTTCATGTGTTGGGTCCCGTTGGTATGGACATCCCCTGTTTTAAGGCTTGTTGATGTTGTGTCACAAAAAAATAGCACAACTACGTGCCAAACTGGTTTCTTACCATGTTTTTTTTGTTTTTTAAAAGAAAATGCAGAGTAATATAAAAGACCATAAGGTGGAAATTTAATGGATTTGAGGAGAAAAAATCAAATAATAAAAACAACATACCTCAACAGATAAGATAAATGGTTCCGCCCTGAATCCAAGGTCCAAGGCATCCACTCCATAATGATTTCTGCCAATTTCCAATAAATAAAATAGGCGTGATCAACTTGATTGAACAGAAACACCCATCCCACAAAAAGAAAGGATAAACTATATCGCATATTAGTCCTTGAAACAAAACATCCTTTGAAAAAAAGCAGACATTGATTTTTCTTAAATTGTAGCTGATAAGATAATGAGGTGATGTCTGGGTTGATAATGTTGTATCTAGATTTATTATGATAAGTTAAAAAAGGATACACATGAAATTTCTGGTTTTTGGAAAAATTTCACATAGATTGATCTTACATAAAAAATTACTTTATTTAGGAGTCCCAATAAGTAATCTTTCTAACGGATCTTTCATAGGCCTCATCCACCATAATTACACTAATATGATACTGTAGAAATAAGATAATTTAATGACATATTATAAGATAGATTACAATGACATATCAGATAATAAAAAAGTAGTCATGGAAAAGGATTATATAACACAAACATCTCAAAATCTACAACAGTACTTAATTATAACCTGTATTCATTACAGGTAAATAAAATATACAGAACACTAATTTCATTTAACAAATGTTATATTGTTGTCACTATGTTGATTTCTAGTCTTCTTCAAACTAGAAAAGCTAATGAAATTTGGTTCACTATTAATGCATTGTGGTTGATTGCATTGTGTGGTGATACTAGTTTTTTTCAAATATGAGAAAGTATGAGACCATACATTTTCTAATATGAAACACAATATTGTAAATGAATCATGTGATCTTTGTGTTGTTCAATACATATAGTTACTAAATCCTTGTATGTTCTGGTGTGTTTTAATTTCAATAGCAGAACCATGTGATTCAAATTTCCATCAGATTTTAAAATGTTTTTTTGTTTCAATTTCTTGCAAAAACATTATATTCTTGCACAAATATTATATTCTTACTACTTTCCTCTGTTCATTTAAGATTAATCTATGAACTGTAACATTATTTTACATAGTAACAGTAGTTTTGAATCTAGCAATTGATAAAAAAAATCAAGATTCATTATTTCATTGTTATTTTAAACTGCATAGTATAATACACTTCTTACGGTAAACAACTAATAAGAAAAGAAATTTTAAAATTTTAAAAACAAACCTGATGTAGTATTACCTTGATATTGCACCACAAAAAGTCAGAAATATTTTTTAGTCATCTTGTTTAAATACTCCTTTGTTCGACTATGTTGTAGTTGCATGACTAATTGTAGTCGCGATGTCTTGAGGCAATTGAAAGGAATTATATAATTTTTCTTACCGAAAGAATGAATAAATTATAGTGAGGAGAAACTAACCTGCAACCAAGTACTTTTTGAAAAGCATATTGGGGCTCAAACTTCCCTTGAGACTTATTTTCATAAAACATAAACTAAACATAAGGTGGAAAATCAATGTTTAAAAGGAAGAAGAAACATAGAAGTGTGGTTTTACAAAGTCCTCAAATTTCTTGATGGAGATGATGTTTTTTAGAAGTCAATTCAATTAGGAAAACAAATATTGAAGCTCTTCTATTCGGAATATTATGTTATGGGACCAGTACATAATTTTGTACAGTAAGAAGAAGTAAAGAATACTATTCAAGACCTGAAAAAAATTACAAATACATGGCTACTAATTACAATATAAAGAGAGTCCATACCATTTATCATGAAAGTGAAGAACAACTATAGTGGAATGCACCCTTGAGAATCAAAAATATTTAATGAATTTATAGTATATGTATGAGGGAAGATGATGAGAGATATTTAGTAAACATAATGCCCGAAGATAGAGTATTAAAGAAACCTAAAATTTAATGCATATAGAAAATAATATAAAAAATAACGGATTATATAATTTATAAAATTGAATAGTAAATACTGTGAAAAAAATACAAATAAAGAGAAAAAATTACTCAAATTGAAAAGAACAATATAGAGATTGGAGTATATAATACCCATAGAATTTGAAAATAACAGTTGTTATTCTAGATTTGGAGTATGCATACTCCAAAACAACAATTGTGGAATTAGAATAGAAGATTTATTGTAAGAACATACAAAAAAATAATAAGAGAACCAGAATACTGAATATTGTATAGCAGAGAGAAAATTCTTTCAGGGGGATACTATAACACACATTATGCAGCGTAGTGGAAATTTAGGGATGGTCAAGGCACATAGAGGTATAAAAATACACGAACATGGAATAAATTAGATTCTTTAATGCTGATAGAAAATGAATAAATTCGATCCCTAATTCCAAATTCAAGAATGAAGATATTTTAATACAGTACAGAAATTTTGTATTAATATACTGATATAAAAGAGTGTAATGCTGAGATTAATGTTACAGAGATGATTGGAAGAGAAAATTACCCTATGCGAGAGATGGATGGGTTTGTGGTTGATCTTGGGTGCCTCAATATGTAAGAAATCCTATCTTGTAAGGAGAACCCACAAAAATCAGACCATATGAGTACCTTAGGGTTCGGCCGAACTCACACCACAATGTCAGAATTGCATTAGCAGGGAGGTGGGGAGGCCGCATCGGAGCCATGTCGGTGGGGAGGTGGGCTAGCTGCGGCGAAGCATTGAAAGAGGAAGAAGAACGCCGGCGGGGAGGAGGGTCATGGCAAGGAGGAGGGTCGCGACAAGGAGGCGTCGGGGAGGAGGGTCGTGGCGATGAGGAGGGCGCAACGAGGAGGCGTCGGGAAGGAGGGTCATGGTGATGAGGAGGGCACGATGAGGAGGCATCAGGGAGGAGAAGGGCGCAACGAGGAGGAGGTCGCAGCGAGGAGGAGGGAACAACGAGGAGGAGATCGCGGGGGATGAGGAATCGCGAGGGCATGAGGGTCGCTGATTGGGAGAACGGAGGAGGAGCCCGACGGATTTTGGGGGAAAAAAGGGGATGGCAAATTTTAGGCACAAATTTTTAATTAAACCGTGGCTATAAATTAGCGATAGCCACGGACCTACAAAATAGCGGCTATAGGTCTGTGGCTATAGCCTTATTTTGTAGTAGTGTCTTGACAATAATAATGTGAATATAAACTATATTTTATTTGAATTAAAATAATATACTCAACTCATAATCAATATCAAGTCATGTGCATGACATTTCATATATGATATATCTTATGGAAGACAAAAAATATATCATGTCCATCAATTTAGACTTTTTATAATGTTATTAAATCTTTATGATATTCATGTTGTGCAACACTACTAAAGACCCTTTCTTATAGTAGTCCATTATTAAAAACATCAAATGTTTACCAATATATATGTTTTAGAATGGTCTAATAAAACTCTTCAATGAATCCTTATAGATCATCATACCCATTTTTTATTCTCCTTCACCAAGATATTCCACTGAAAAGTATTTTCCAAACCATATTTTTATAGAATATAATTTCATCATATCATTTAGGATGTAAAATATTTTATCAAAAAATATATATGAAATTTCAAAATAGTTCCACTAACCAGAATGTATAAAAAAGAATAAATTATAATTTTTAAAAAATCAAACTAAATATTCTAACTCTGAGATCCATACAAAAATACTTAAATGTAATTTTGTGACACAGGAACCATAGAAGTATAATTTGAAACTTCAAAACCATTTCATTTTATGTATTTTAAATATTAGACAAAATTACCACTATGTAATGTAGTTTTGACATAAGTTTTATATATCTCATTATCATAGTGATCTAATATGGGTAAAATTATTTGAATATACATTATCATTGAAACTAGTGAAAATATATCTTTTTAGTAAATATAAATAATTTTTTATAACATTTTAAAACTAATAATGATTTATAGTTAGACACACTACCATCATTATGTGTTTTTATTCTAAAAATCCCACTTTTAAACTATAGGCCTTACCCCTTCAATTGTATCTACAATCTTCTTAACAAGGTTAGTGCATATGGATTTCATTTCATATTTAATTGAATTTTTCCATTTCAGAGAATCAAAGATCTTAATGGAATCTCGGTTTGTAGTAGGTTCATCAATAACGAACATTACATTATTATAATTTATATAATACACTTTTTAACACAAAAAATCAAGATGAATACTACTAGACCTTTAAGCTTATTTTATATCCTAAGTTATTACTTAATATATAACTTCTTATGAAACTATATCAACTCGCTTCTTAGGAACACATAATTTTTTTGGCCTTATATTTCTCCATGGTCAAACTTCCACACAAAACATCCCAGACTCATATGATCCTTCACAAAAAAACATATTTACCCATAAAAACATTGTCTTCATTAGGATTATAAGAGTAATATTAATTATTTTCTTTAGAAAAACTAATAAACAAACGAATTCTATATTTTATTCTATGATCTTTAAAATCTATATGTTTAATATATACTATAAAATCCGAAATAATCATAAAAATACTAACTGGGGTGGTAATTTATCCCTATATCATATGTTTCATTCCTTAATTTTCTAAATAGATCACAATTTAGTAGGAATGAAGTAGTTTCTAAGGAATATATTCCTAATGAAATATGAAGGTTACATTAAATCATCATTGATCAAAACATATATGAAAGTGTATAATTTTTCTTCTTATACACAACATTAAAATATGGTTTTATAGGATGAGTGATTTGTGATACAATTTCACAATAACATATATAATTAGAAAATTCATGTATCATATATCCATCACCCCAATCACATTAGAGAATCTAAGTACTCTTACCAAGTTAATACTGTACTTATATCATCAGAAATTTGAAATCATCAATGATTTCAATATTTTTTCTCATTATAAACATGTAACCAACCTAAAGGAAACAATAAATAATGTTAACAAAGTACCAATACCCACCACCTTCTTACATAATCTTTTGTCCACATACATTACTATGTATTAGATTTAATAGACCACTAAACCTTTTTATTTTTTTACTAAAATTTTCTTTGGTCGTATTCCTAATAAAAAAGATTCAAATTTATCAAAATATTTATAATAAAATTAGTAAATAAATTTATATCAACATAGTCTTTTTATATGTTTTAATTTATTTTGTACAAGATAATGATTCCAAAGATAAGTGGTTATAACGTCAACCATGAAATTCTTATTTTTAATGTTATTTAATGTACTATCTATTTCAATAATATATAAAAAATTCCTCATATTACCAATTCATAGAAAATTTTATTCCTATATATGACCATGTTTTTTCATTATAATGATTGAAAACTCATCCTATTTAAACAAGATATCGAAGTGAAATTTCATTTTATTTTTAGAATATATAAACACTTTCCTAATTATAGGATTAATCCACCATGTAGACATATACTATATGTTCTGGCCTGAAATTCAGAAAATCTCTCACCATTTCCAATAGAGTGGTTCAATTCACCTCTCATCAATTATTTTATATTTAGGATCTAGTTCTTATTGAAATTTTTTTATACACACTTAGTATTTTATACCCATGAGTAAAAATTGGAGAAATTAATTTATATAACATTCACATTCTTATTATCATAATGATTCTCATTAAGAACACTTATCAACCTTAAGTAATAATATAGAACTACTTTATAGTTCACACCTGTAATATATGTTATTATGATAATCATAACGAATGAAAAAATATACAAAAAAGATATATTTATATATGGGTGAATATTATATATTATATATTTCCATTGAGTAATTTTATTGAATAAAAATTTATTATAAAATGATGGACTTGGATATTATATCAATTTAATGAAGTAGGATCCATATTTCATTATATAATGATCCTTCTTTGGTGTGAACATCATAAAATTATCTATTTTATAATTACATTACTCTAATCATATTACTTATATATCAAGGATAATTATTTTTGAAAATCATTTTCCTAAAACTATTATATGGATTGAATCAGCTATATTTATAAAGTAGATCAACTCTTAGGGTTTCAGAGATAATTTCACCCAAATCTAACAACAAGATATCAATACACAACTCTTAGGGTTAGCCACATTCATCATGTCTTATGAATGATAATTTATGTCCACCTTTTATTTTAATAAGACTACCCAATAGGATGATCTGGGTATTAATATGTGGTTTCTTTGGAAGTAATCTAACACATAAAATTTTATTTTTTTTACTTGTCTCCCCATTTTTATATTCATTATACAAATATTGTTTTTATAACTATTCCAACTCATGTGATATTTATTATCCCATATTTTATTTCAATATGTTTTCATAATATGTCATCTAAAAAGGAAAAATTTAGCATATAAATTAATTCATACATAATAAACCTATAATATAAACAACTTATATATAATAATATTTAAAAATTAATTAGATAAATAAACGAATTTATAAAAATTCATTTTATTTACTCTCATAACATGATATATTAATTTACTTTATAAATATTATTATTCCATAAATGTATTTTATTTGTAATGTCTAATACTTATCTTTCGTATATAAATTTTAAAATAATTTTTTGTAACAAAATATTAAATTCTTCCATATTTTACAATATAACACAATTTATGTTAGATATAATAGTAATATATTTTATGCCTTGAATCCATAAAAGAATATGATAGACGATATCACATATGGATTATCATATTTTACAATGAAAACATTCATATATTGCAGTGAACTCAATATTATTCAGCGATATCACCTATATCATTTTTATGATTCATGAAACTATTTTAGAAAATTCAGAACAAAATTTTTATCCTCTCATAACTTCTATTATATCATAATTTTTTTTGAAACCATGTTTTTTTGTTAATAGTGTGTTATGATACACATAGTAATACCCTACTACTAAGAAAACTCTTGAAAAAAATGTTATCATATAATATATCATAAAATTGGTAGAGAAATCCAATGTCTAGCAGTTTTCCACTTCAATAAATACCTAATAGTATCACTATAATCAAATTACGATATACATGTTCTTTATAAAATCCGTATAAAAACAAGTTTATTCAATAATGTAGGTGGATATAATACCACTAAAGAGATTTGTAAGGACACATCATAATTTTAAGAGTGGATGAATCCAAATAAAACATAATAGATATCATCATCAAATCAATATATAAATGATTAACATAAAATAAATTGGTAAACCACATTTCATGATTGCTTCATCATAATATATAATTCTTGCTGAATATGACATAAAATCAATAAAAAACTCTAACCTCTACGGTTAGTGCACTTATTAATAGAATTATCATATTCTTTGGTAAAATACCTTATATTAAAATTTTGTTCTACACCTTATCCTAAAATAAAAATTTAGTTTGGAGTGGATGAAATATATAGAATGGAATGATAAATGACCCTACTCACCAATATAAGGATCTAATACTTTATATAGACTCTCTTAATTTAACATTTAGTTTTAGTATTGATTTAAACTATTTTTTAGGAAACATACATTATACATATCATATTATCATTTTATTATTTAAATATTTGATCTTTTAAATAATTACAATACTATATTAATTGAAAAAATTAATTAGATCATTGATTCATAACTAATTGAAATTTTTTGGGAAGACATGGAAATAACACTGCAAATGATTTCTCATTTTTAGGTTGAATAATCCAATATGATAATTGAATCATATTCCTTTAATGATAATGGAAAATAATGAAATATTATATGTATATATACATATAAAAACTTATTATATTTATTAATTATAATGTAAAATTCATCCATTATAGTAAATAAATATCATATATATATCAATAATTTTTTGATCAAAGGACTATCTCTATACAATTATAAGATCAAAGGAGTTATAAAAAGACAAACATGTCTTATAATCCTTTCCAAATTTTAATCCTAATATGGAGACTAAGGTGTTTTATTTTTCCCAAAGTGAGATTTAAAATACATCTATGTATCTATCAACTTTATAAAAAACCTTTTTGGTTATAATCATTATTTATTTAAAGACTTTTTATTGTGACAACACTATAATTCTAGAACAATATCCCTCTTATAGACTATTTTGGAAACATTTGAAATCATTATAGATGAAATTGTTTAATAATTCTCCTGTTAAATGAAATTGACTAAGTGAAGTTTTCCATAAGTGACCATGACTTATAATTTTATCTAATTTGAAATAATAAATAAGTATTTGAACCAATAAATACTATAGAGGATTAGGTAATTAGTAGTATGAAATGGATCAACATTCATTCCCAAATTAACCTACCTTATTTAGGTGATATGGTTAATTGGATGGATCACATTTTCTAAATCTTTGTAATTTTGGAAGATAGAAGGATTGGATATTATGTACCCAATTGCATATTAAATAAAATTATAATTTAATGAGTGTATATATATGAAATATTGGGATAATATTTTGTAGAATAAGGTAAAGAAAATTATTCCAATTTATAATAGATTTTTTTACTATATATGACTCTATAAGGGAAGAATAATTATCAACTCCATGATCTAGTTAATGTAAAGATAATTATCATAGAACAAATATGATAATTACAAATATTTTTCTAAGATGATGTAGGATTCAATAAAAAGTAGATATATTTTTCTATGAATGTTAATTAATTGTATAAGAGGGTATAATTTAATGTTTTATAATTATTTTAAATAAAAATTTATTAAATTTTCTTTTCAATCATTAATATCCATACAAAATTTAGTGGAATTTCTCTTATCATGGCCGTATCATCCTTGTAGATTTACATTTTCTATTGAACAAAAATTCCAAGAAGAATATATTAATTTTATATAATCCTAATAATTTATTAATAAATGAAATGATAATATTTTTCAATATACTTACATATAATTTTAACAACACATTCCAATAATAAAATGGGATATGAGGGTCAGATATTATGAAATGAGATTCCTCAAGTATTATAAATAGAAATAATAATTGAAGAAAATTTGATCGCTACTTTTATTATATATATATATATTTATATAATATAAATTTATTTTTACTAGGGATTTAGATTGACCCCATAAGCATTGTTCCTTGTTATGTTATGATTGTAGTTTTTCCTAAGGAAACGTAAAAGTATAAAAAAGAAATACCATTTTTCATTATGATACCCATTTTCTAGTTTCATCCATATAAATATTTATCCTATTTTGTTTCCAATCATTGAATATTGTGTAACATAAGTTATTACATATTTTACCAAATATTTCTTTATAATTCATGTACATTTATCATAAACCAAATGTTACTTCATTGTTTAAGGAAATATATCATAAAAAAATATGTTTTAATGTATATTTTATTTCAATGAGGAACATGACATACAAAAAATGAAATATATTAATATAATTTTGAAATGTATATAAAGAAATGTTGTTATGAAATTTCATCATTAATAAGAAAGAGATTAGTAAAATTAAGTGTAAATAGGATGTTTGTTTTCCTTAATATCATAAAACATGTGTGTGGGAACACAACTAGAGATGTTAAATACACCTCAAACATAAGAAAGTGTTAAATTTGACCATAATATAATATTCATGAATAATGAATTATGTGATGTTGATGAATACTTTAGTATGTCATTTGATCATGTTCATATGATTGGTATTCCACTATATAGTTTGGTAAAAATATATAAGATGATTGTTGAGTAAGTTGAAAACACAAATTCCCATAATGCACAATAAAATGTGTGTATGATTATAAGATCTTTAAATACATACATATATATTACTTTAATAGGTATATTAAATCTATATTTTGGTTACTTATGTCATAATTATGATAATTTTTTTTCTTTAGATAAGATAAAATCATCACTTATACCCTTGAAAGCTCCATGATAGTTAAATAATTTTGGGTATGAATTTGGCTAAATGAAATAGAAGGTGCTTAAAATAGGTTTGAATATCCTAGGATAACTCAATTGGAATTTTAAAAATCAACAAAGTTTAATTGACTTGAAACATGGAAAATAAAATAATAACATTAGTTGGAATGTGGTTCCAATGATTTCTAAATACATATGAATTAAAGGAGATGTAAAAATTTAAATACGTTTATATGAAATTTAAATGATCCCAACATAAGGATGGAACTTAAAATTAAATAAAGAGACACTATAAATGTAATTTCAGTTTTCTAGGTAAGTATTTTCAACACAAACCAATTATAAAGCATAAATATTAAGGGAAAATTTACCCTAACATGATTAAGGAGGGTTAAATAAAAAGAATTTTTAATGGGATTATAATAAGAGTTATTTAGAAGCATTAAATACATTTTTATTTTAGGATTCATAGTATACATAGTTATAAATTAGGATCCATAGATGGTGGGTGAACCCATGTGGATGAATATTGAGAGGCTTACTAGTGTGAAAGTAACTAATTTAGCTAGATATAAATTATTATATGTTCGAACACCATGGTACACAATGAAATGTTAATGAAATAAAAATATATTTAACCATAATATTGGATATCCTAATGAAACCACATATATTTTGGAGGTAGGTATCTGAAAAAAATTATTTCTAACTAATGAGTCCATTTAATCAAGTTTTTGGTGAACCATTACAATAAGAGAACAATGAAAAAACTGGTTAGGCCTAATATTGGAGATCCTGATGACACCATGTATCATTTAAAAATAAAAATCCAACCAAATGTTTTTTTAAATAAATAGGATTTTTAATTTGATTTTAGGAGAACATTAATAAGAACAAGAAAAAATTAAAACACTAGAAAATTAATACACACATGCTATTATATTCAAAAAAACTCACCATGAATGAAAATAGGTAAATTCGAACATGAAATTCAAGATTTACTAAATAAGTTTTTTTCTATAACAATATTTTATAAAATAAGGGAGATAGTTTCATTGGGTGTGTTTTTATTTGATGAAAAAAATGTGACACATAGGGTTTTATAATAGTTTTTTATTCTTCAAACCATATTTTTTAAATTATAAATATATATGATTAAAATATTTTATCTTCAGAAAGAAATAAATAAAATATGAATTAAATTAAAATGGTATAAACCTATTGAGTTTAATATAAATGGCTCAAATTTTTTTATATTGTTTATATTAATAATATTTATTTAGATGTTAACTTTTTATATTTTAAATATATAAAAATTTCAAAAAAAGTAACTAATTTATAATATAGAAAAATATAAGAATTCATTTTTTGAAACACCATTTATTCTAGATGAATTATTTTGATAAATATACCAATTTAAGAATGGAATCAATAAAATGTATTTATTAAATTCAAGGAATGATATTTAAAATAATTTTAAAAAAATTAAATAACTATAAGGGCTGTTAATTTAATTTTCCAAGGATAAAAAATTGTTTTGTTTATAAAAAAATTTCTATTTCCTTATATATATCTTTCAAATTAAAATTTATAGTATAAAAGTTTACTATTTTTGTTTATTTCAATGACCCTAAATTTTGGTTTTTCAATTAAAAATTATCTTAGGTTGATTTCTTATAACTTTTTTAAAAAAGATTATTTTTTAGTGAATAGTAAAAAAATACAATTTTTATAAATACCATCACTTTTAAGAAATCATAATGATATATGAATAACTTGAAAATTTATTAAAAGTTTTCTTTACCAAAGAATATTTATAAAGTAAAATAATTCATTTAATAAATTTTTTATTTTTTAAAACCATGATTTTTATATTTGAATAACATAAATGATATATTTTATTCAAATGGACTATTTTTTTGGTCAAATTAATTAAATTAAGTAATAAAAACATCCCATTAATTTTTTCCATTTAAAATTCACATAAATGTTATTTTTCTAATCCAAAATAAATTATTTTCATTGTTTTTAATTTTAATCATAATAATTTTTTTTATAGAATTATTTTTATACTTAACAATGAATTTTTTAAAAATGTTTTTGTTCTAAAATGTTTACTAATATTGGAGTTATTTATTATCAGCCTTAGGGTTTTAATTTTATAAAATTTATTTTATTTATTGTGTCATCATAATAAATATTATGTAATAAGGTAAATTAAATTTTTTGGAATAAAAAATATGATACATGGGACAAATTTAGTCACCATAGTAAAGGCTAAAAAAAGTGAAAAATGTTAAATCAAGAGAAAAAGTTATAAAATATTACTGAAAAATCCTCACTAAATGGGTGTATGAAGAATTTAAAAACCTTAACATATCTTATCATCAATAAGTATTAATTTTTAATCCATTTTTTATGAATGTGACATTCCTTCTAATATTAAGAAATTAATATTTTCAAAAAATCATACCCTCTCATTTCAAAATAATCCCCTTCACCACCCAACTTACCCTCAAGCCTTATGGCTATTAGATTTAACAATAATTGATAAAACCATTTCCTAACACATCTAAATATTTCTGAGAGGTTTATTTTCACTAAAAGCCAGACTTTAAAATTTTTAATCCAATTAGTAAAAGAGTAGTCTCACAGAGTGAGGTAATAATTTATAATACCTTATTTCCCTATATGTCCATTTAATTATTATTATACCTTTACAAAATATATTATATCCAATAAAATATTATTAAATCAGTATAATTAGAATGATAAAAATTCAATATCTTCAGGGAATATTAATTATCTTCTTTCCTCATATCCATTTCGGAAAACTAAAATGCCTCCCATATTATGGTCAGTTTACCACCACCGTAGTTGAAGTATTTCCATTTTTCATTGTATCTTTACATGGATAATTAAAAAATTGTTTTTATGAATAAAGATGATATTCATAAAATAATTAAAATTCTTTAGAAATAACATGGACATTATATGATTGATATTAACAATAAAACATCAAAATGATTTTAACACCCCAAAATGAGCATAAAGAAAAATATCTTATAAATTGAATCAATTCTATAAAATCGATTTAGATTAGAATTTTTTTCTACTGGAATGATAAATAAACAAGTAATCTATCATTATAAGGATGATAAAATCAATAACATGCAATGATAATTGAAGCTAGTATTATGAAATATAAAAAGAAAGGTTAAAATTCCTAAGAGCACTAATAAATATTAACTACAAAATGTAATAAAAATAAAATAAATCAATGTATAATATTAACATTAAAAATTTTAAATAGGGTATTTTTTTTAATATATAATTAATTTGTTTTAGTTTATTATATAATTAGTTCGAGCACATTTTACTAATAAGAAATCCAATAGAAGGCTTATTTGTCTCAATTATAATGACATGATACATGATTCTTATTATGCACAAATTTACTTATATAGTGTATATATACTCACATGTTGACTTATTATATCATAAAAAATTAGTTTTGAGTGTTTTACCTTCAATTAATCTTTTTATTTTCATTTTCCTTTGATTTATGAATTACATGAGTCATAATGAGTGTTCTGAACATTGTTTATTTTCATTATGTTATAGCTTTTATTATTGAAGTTTATCATTCTATGTTTTGTTTATTTCACCATATTATTTAATTTATTTACCAGAAAATACGTTCTAAATTATTCTTACTTCAAAAAATAGGATTTGTATAATAGGTTCCACATATCAAATTTCGTTCATTAAGACATGTTTTATAATATCTACCTTCATTTTTATATAGTGTATATATATCCTCATTAACATAAGAGGACATGATTATAGTTTTATTCATGGTTTCTAAATTTCATTTTCATGTTTTATTTTTCATGGGATATTGATTCAAATGTTATAGAATATATCAGGGTTTCTTTATGAATTTTACATAGTTTTCGATATTTTTATATAAATATTAATATATGATAGAATTTTATGGTAATTTTTCTAAAAACCAAATCATTTCCTACTTAAATAGTTATTTTTGGGTTTTACATGAATTTATAACATTCTATTACATTTTGGTTCAAAATTCAACAAAAAGGTTGCATATAAGTGAAAACAGAAATGCCCTTTTAATATGGTTGTTGAAATTTTTTCCCCATGTCCATATTATTTATATTATTTCAAATATATTTTCCTTTTAAAATGATTGATTTTTTAGGTCATCTGACATTATCTTTCACATTATTTAAAATATTTTTAATTAAATAATTTTAACATTTTCCAGGAATTTCATTCCCAAATTTCTTTAAAAAAGTGTGAAAATAATTATATTTTTAATATTTTCTTCATGAACAAATTTTATTTTTTTATAACAATTTTTCATATTGAGTCTTCCCTCCCTATTATAATTGGTTTCTTATATAATTTCCACTCTCATTTATTATAATTTTTTATTTAAAAAATAAAATATAATGTTTTAGAGGAATAAATAACTGGATTTCATTCAACTTATGTATATTTTAATTTTCATCTCTATATATCGTATCTTTAAATTTACTACTTGTCAAGGATTAATTTTTTTGAATTATTTTAAAATTATTTTGTTTAATTTAATTTTTTAGCACATCGAGAATGGATTTTTGAAGTGACTTATATATATTTTTTACATCCATATTTCAAAAACTATATGAGAATTATTTGGATTACATTTTAATCTCAAAATATAAAATATTTATTTTCTTTTGTGAAATGAATAATATATTAGCCTAAAAAACATATTCTATATTTTTACCTTTTCATATAGAGATTTTGGTTTAAAATAACTCAATTCATCATTTCTTATTTTGGGATACCTTTCTAAAGTATTAAGAAACCCATGTTATTATAAAATTATTTTTCATCTTTTTACTCTTTATGGGATATGATCATATTTTATGGAAGTATTCATAAACCCCATTTATTTAGGGGTTTAATTGTGTTTTAAGGAAATTATGACAATTTTATTATAAGGATCAAATATTCATGTATATATTATAATGTGATGGGTGAGGCCATAATTACATAGCCCACCAAGTAATTGGGTAATGTTTTATATCTCATGAGATGATATGTAATGGATTGGGGAGTTAACACAATCCCCTCTAAGACTTTATTGAATATTTTATGTTGTATTGTAAGGGATCCTTGAATTACTATGATAATGTAATGTTTATGTTATTTCCATATTATTAATATTCCATGATCCTATGAAATATACTCATATTTGACAAAATACTTATATATTGACTCATTACATATGATATATGTTTTATTGGGTATGATTTCAATAGCTTACCAATCTTCTCATACATGTATATTTAATCTTTTTAGATGAATATTAATTAAATTACACAGAAAACTTATGTTCCAAAATTGATTATTTACTCTATAATCTTTGAAAGCAATAATATTAATTCATGAATGACCATCAATGTCTCTCCTAAAGATCACCCCCTTTTTTACTCTAACTAAAAAATATTTCATCATAACCCAGGGAAGGAAAACAAAGTAAAAGGTGATATTAGATTATTATTAAGGGTAAAAAAGGAGATATGTAAGCATAACATCAAAATAAGGGTATGAGAACTTGATCGTACCATTTGAAAACCATACCCCAAACATCAAACAATATATTCTTGAGTTATGTGATAAAAACCGACAGTTCATAAGACATCGATCAAAAGGGAATCAATGAACATGATCCATGAGAGCATAAAATTGGAATAAGACATAGAATTATGACATATATATATGAATAGAAAATAATTTCCGAAGTTGAAATGGATCCCTACTAAGGTTATCATTGTAGAGTGGGTTCACTCCATAACCGATCATAATAGTCAATGTTCACTCCCGAGTCAATCATAGTAGAAGAATTCAATTTTTTCACTAGTTTCAATCCACGTATTAGTCCTATTTATATCATCAGATATAAATAATTACCCCCTGAATTAGTGAGATACATAGGTCACACCCATCATAAAATGAAATTCAAAAATACTTGTTCTATAAGATAATAAAAAATTCATCAAATCATAACCTATGAAATGAAATGGGTTTCATAAAAAAATTATTATTTTATAAATTATGGAAATAGACATGTTTCATAGTCATTTAATACTTTCATAATTATGTAAACCATTAAAAGAATATGGTTTCATAAGAATTTTCTAATTGTATAAACCATGGAATAGAAACTGGTTTCTAAATAAATTTATCATGGATAACCCTGTAGAAAAAAGAGTGCTGCATAAAAATTATATCATGGTATAACCCACTGAAAAACAAACATGTTTCATAAAAATCATTTTATTATAATCATAAACAATTCATAAAGAATATAATAAAGGTATAATTGTATCACATCCATAGTAAACCATAATTAACATTAAAGGATGTCACCTTAGATGGATAATTAATTTGAATTAAAAATAACATCTAATTTTTATAAGCGAAAATGCATTTTTTTTGAAAATAATTTTTTAAAAATAAACTTCATAAAACATTTGGAAATCCTAATAATTTGAAATAAACTTTGAAAATGTATAAACAAAGATTTAAAAATCATTTAAAACATTTTTTGAAAAAAATAAACTTTATTATTTGAAAAAATCATTTTAAAGAATAAAACTGTTTAAAAATACTTTTAACATAAATTTGAAAACATATAAATTAATAGTTAATAAAAATAATGTTTTTTCAGGTGGTAAATGTTTTTCATGATTTACATTTTAAAACAAAAATTCCTTTAAAATATACGGTAAAATAAAAACAACATTTTTTTGGAAAATGAAATGAAGATTCCTTTCAGAAAATTTGTAAAAATTAAAACATGGGTACAAAAATAATTAATAATTGATTTTAAATATTTTTATTAAAATTGAAAACATTTTAACAAAACATGGTTTTGGAATAAAAAGGGTTTTCAAATGAAGATATGACTTTTCTTACAATATTATTTTTTAACTATTAAATACATGAAGAGACTAAAATAATGGGAAAAATTATTATCATTAAATAATAATGTAATAATAAAATTAATGAGTTTCTTGAGAGATTAATCATAATATTTGATAATTATAAACATTGTCTTAAAAAATTCCGATAAACCTTGAGATTACAACCTAAAATAATTACCACTTTGGTAAATTTAAAACATAAGCCCAATGAAGGATAATAATAAATAGGAAAATAATATATCATGAGTATAAATAAATTCATGATTTTAAATATCAAAGTAGTTTTATATAAAACTTTTAAAATAAGATAGTATCATAATAAAATCATATGTTTAATGAAGGAAAATTGAGACAAAGAACCATTATCACTTTAGTAACATTTAAATCGTAAAACCCATGAAAGATAGATCATAAAATTGATATGTAATTCACATAATTTCAATTATAATAATAAATAAATAAAATTAGGTAATTATAAATATTACATAAAAAGTCAGATGAAAATACATTACAATAAGTCCCAAATTACTACATACTCATTCAAACAACCTATATAATTAATACAAGTTTTTTTTATAAATTTATTAAAGAGCCTTTATTATATATATCATACAATATATTTTTTACTTATTCCCTTTTATTACCCATTAATTAGAAATTCTATTATAATGTGACATTTTGGGCAATAACAACTTTTTTTAATACATGTATCATTTTTTATTTTTGGTCCTCTTACATGGATATTTTTTATATAATATCATGAATAATAATCATGAAATAAATATCAATTTTATCAATCAATTATACTTTTAAAACCAATATTTAATTTTGGTTGTGAGAAATGAAGTACATTACGATCATGGAGATGGTGTGTTGTGTGCACGCATGAGTAATGTTTCCATTATTCAATATCTATTATGGAAAGGAGGTAAGTAATATATTATATTTAAATGATGATAATAATACCATAAATTATTTATTAATTTTTAAATATACTTTTCAATATCATCCACATGGCGTGGTGATAATAATAGAGAGTCACATCACTTCGTGAAGGTAGTATTCCAGACATACACAGACGATCTTATGGTCTTTCTGTGAGTGAAAAAGGTAAGAAATAAAATTATATATTAACTTTTAGAAATTATAAATATTTCATTAATATCATTATTATTCAATTTAAATAGTATATTTTTATTAAATATTTCTTTATTATTTTCTATGAAAATAATAAATAAAAGATGAATTACATCACTTCATGAGGTTGTAGTTCATCATACACAAGAGCGATGTTATTATCCACTACATTATTTCAAGTAATAATTTATATATGACTTAATTAATCAATAATTATAATTAGGTTACTTTTATCATATATACACTTTATATCAGTCATCATACCTAATAGTTATATATACTAATGGAAAAAATAATTACATTGCTTCATAAGGAAGTAGTCCACCGTACACACGAATGATAAATTTGCAACCCATTTGATATAATTTGTGAACATTTTTTTGTAATTACCATAAAAAATATCAATGTATCTGTAATATAATATTATTATTATATCATAAAGGTTTAACAAGAATTTAAGGAGGAGTATTATGAAATAAAATAAAAGCGCTCATTGAATAACATTACATCTTCTTTAGGTAACCTCTTTAGTGTTAAGTCAGAATCCATCATGGGTTGAATTAATAAAAAAAATAAGGATTATTAGATGATATGATGGAATTTTATAAGTGATTATGGTTGGGTTTTTTCTAACTAAATGGTTTTTATGGTGCGAATAAGAATGGAGAGGGGGTTTCCTTTTATAACCAAGGTGAGTGGCATAATTGTATGTTTCTAAAATAAAAAAGTGTACCCATATTTTTCTTATAAAAAAATTCACCAAAATGGAGTATTATCAATAAATAGGCACTATATGGTATAAATATTTCTATAAAATACGTTTTATTCATGTTTTTATTTCATGTTAAACCTTATATTCTTAGTTTAAACCCCATTCAATCCCATTTCTACCTTATCTGTAGTAATTAATTTTCAATGTATTCAATATTTATTGTGGTAAAATATTATGTTGAACCTAATATATAATCTAAATTATTATAATTCCAAATAGTGAATTCATTTTCTAATTTTTTTTTTCACAAAAGTGAAAAAACTAAAATCAAAAGTAATCTCACTAATGTGATGAGAAAGTGGATTTTCAAAGAGGAAAAGTTCAAAATATTTAAAAACTTTTTTTGAAATATCACAATAATTTTTCTGAAATCACTTAAATTGGATACATATATATATATATATAATTTATCTAATTTTAATTTAAATCAAATTTAAAATTCAATTTAATTTTATGAATAATTTAAATGAAAATCCAATTTTCAATTAAAATTCAGTATTTTTCAATATTCATAAAAAATAACATTTTTTCATAAAATTATAAAAAAATTAAAACCAATATAATATTGAAATTATTATTTAAACAATTATATTTTTACTCAAATAATTTCACTACATTTGGTAAAAATTTAAATTAAAAAAAACTTATAGATGTGATGAAAAAATGGGGTTTCGAGAAGTTTATTTTTCAAGCACAAAATGATTTCATATTTACTCAATTTATAATATTAATTTTTGTATTAATATATATTATAATGTATTTATATATAATCTATTAATTTCATAAATAAAATCATCATAATTTTTTATTTTAATTAATTTAAATGGTGAAACATTATGCACTATAAATGAGTTTCAGAAAAATTATTTTTAAAACTAAAAAAATAAATGTATACTAAAATAAAATAAATATTATATAAAAAATTAATTTAGTGTATTAAATATTAATATATAGTAATTATTTAAATTCACAACATACTTAGGCATTCAAATTACTTAATTTATTGAAAATAATTGATAGTTTAAAAAAAGGTATTTTTCACTATTCAATGAAAAATAGTATTTTATGAAAATCCCAAATTTCCTCCATAAGTTTATTTTGATATGATAATTTAAAAAATGGAGTTAATTTTTTAAAAATAATTTTCTCAATTATTTATAAATTAATTATAATATTTTCTCATAAAAGGTAATAAAAATCATTTTTTGAAGGAAACATATTTTTTGGAGAATATAATTACTTTACAAAAATTTGATTGATTATTTACTATAAATTTATAAATAAATTTATACTATGTTTTACACTTATATATATATTTTATAAATTAGTTACTATTTATACCTTCATTTTTAATAATTAGGTTATGAGAATATTATTTCATGGTTCACTGAAGCTTAGTGTTGTGTGTCAAGCTTGTTATCGATGAAGCTCGTTGTTCTGTGTAGTACAAAATAAACATGGTGTTTTATGTAAATAAAGATATCAAAAAATTAATATTAATTTAAAGAAAAAATTTTCTCAAAGATATTGGGGGCTTACATTCTACCCCCCCTAAAATTGATTTTCTCCATCCAAATTCATCTCCATCATAAAAAATTTAACATTTTAAAATTCTATCAAATAAATCCAAATCATAACAAGGGTTAATAAATCATACTCTTAAAAAAGATAAAGATATGTAAGAAACCTGTAAGTAACAACACATAGTAGGTACCTAAATAAGAGAACATATATGGGATGTTAAGATTTGAAAATTTTATCAAAGCCTCAATAATTATAGAGAGTAATAGCAGTCAATGGCCATAAGAAGGTGGGTGATCCAGTTAAGCTAAACAACCAAAAAACCAGAAACCAAAGAGGAATGAAAAATATCATTGATATCAAAAAACATTATGACAATAGGAAAATATTTTATTCTGAGATTCTTTTCATAATGTTCATAAATTTTCATGAGAAGATATACTTACTTGATTTCATTGAATTTCATAAGAACAATCTCACCCATTTATTATGCCTTGATCAATTTTCAATTAATATTTACTCCAAAAAATAAAGGTGAATTTGTTTTACCTGAATCACTAATGAATAATAAGATCCATAAATATATTGATAAATCATTATGTATATCATTATCTATAATCACAAAAAAATTGTTAATATAGGTTTTTCAATATGAAAAAATATTTCTACGGTTACGTAATACATTAATATTTAAAGAATCTTCCAATGTTCAATATAATCTATTTCATAAATGGTTAACTATATGACCCTTCTAAAATATTAAAAAATAAAAAAATTGAAATAAGGTCACTAAATTTCAAAAATTTATTTATCATTACTCCCCAAAAAATGAATTAGCTTTAAACTATAACATACTGAACATGTGAATATGTTGAAAAACACTCTTAGGGTGTGGAAAAGGAAAATTATTTTCCTATAATTATTCTATACTATATGTTTGATTTCAATTCAGTAATCCAAAAATAAAATATCATGTTTGAACTATTATTATATATTTAAAAATTGTGGAAATCATTGAATCCCTAATCACTCTTAATTAAAACTGCTTTATTAATCAAGGATGTGGATACACATTGTTCTCACATATTTAATCTTCTAGGACACAACAATATTGATGTTGTTTAATCCATTTATTAGTTAAAACTTATTGTGTAAATAACAAACTAATGGAGAGACATAAAAGTGATTAAAAAAATAATAGAATACATTTAATTGCATATAATTTTGGTAATTTACCACATTAGGTATATTTACCTTACCCATAAATGCTACTAAAATCCATCGCAAACATAAAATAATATTATGGAAATTCAAGAACACCTTGACCTCCCCTAGGGCAATCCCTAGGGATAATATCTCATTTATGGGAGTAAGATATCATTTGGTTGAGTGGATTGAAGAGAATACGAAGATAAATTGAATAAAATAAATGAAATAATAAATTTAAAATGACCTGCCTGAAATAATAAATGAATTAAATAAAAAATAGAATTGGAACAAAAGATAAAGATAGAGAGATAAAATAATAAATGAAATGAAATGAAATAAAATATATATAATATTTAAATAACATTAAAATAATAATAATACTAAAAATAATAGTTATAATTATAATAAAGTTAATTATTATTGTTATAATAATTATTATTATTAAGAGAAAGAATAATTAATAATAAGATTAATTAAGTAAGGGGTGTGTCAATATTTTTAAATAAATGCATGAGTTTTTTAATTTAACTAATGAAAATAAAAATTTAAATTTATAAGAAATAATGAAAATAAAAATAATAATATAAAAAGTGGAAGAAGGGAGAGGGAAGAAGTGTAGTGCAGCCAACATGTGGGTGGAGATCTCATCCCCTGTCATAGAGTAGATGATCGATAGAGGGAGTGCATGAATCTACATATAGGTAAGAAGAGGAGATCTCAACCTCCTCCTACCTTTATGGAACCTACCCAAGAGTGGGGGGTCTTCAAAGTTTGAAACCACATTCCCAAAAGAACCATTGGTGTGAATTATTGTGTGAAAGATTTCATGTAATGCATAAGGTGAGGTAGGGGTTGCACATAAGGCTTGGTAGGAGATTATGAGTGACAGATACTATTGAAGATGATGGTGGACTATGAAGGATGCATGCATAAGTCTGAACAAGGTGGTAGTGTGTTTCTTGACTTTTATGGGTAGTGGAGATAGTGGTGAGTGATCAACTAGAGGTGGTAGCCACAGAGGGTACATGGTGGTAGTCGAGAAATGGTGTCTGACTCTAGGAAGTGTGACTTCTCCATCCTCTGGTATTTATAGTGTCCAGAGGAGATCAATCATTAGGTGTGGATACGATGGTGGTTCCCAGTTTCTGGTGTAGTGGTCGGTGGTGATGGCGAGTAATGGGGTTATGATGGCATGAGATGATGATAATAGGTCATGTGGGTAGAAGGGGCATATGATGATTTTGGGTGATCAAAAAGGGTGTCCAGGTGACATCAAGAATGTTGGGATAGAGTCAGAGTTGAGCGGGGAGAAGCAGTAGTGGAAACCATGAGGGAGTGTGGAAGTGAAAGCATCCCCCAACAAACTTCCAAGAGAAATATAGATCCTTTATAGAGATGGTAGTAGAATTATTGGTCCAGAACCCTACCCCGAGGTGGGATCGAAGATAACACTCAAAAAAAAAAATATGTGGTCCACATATACATGTGGCCCATGCTTGAGCCCTTTGGTTCACTCTGCACCCATGGGGTTCACCACCTGCGGACCACCTTCATATAAACTCATGGGGTTCACCACCTGTGGACCTCCCACATCTAAAATTTTGGGGTTCGCCACCTGTGCACCACTTGCGGACCACCCACATCTAAAATCATGGGGTTCACCACCTGTGGACCACCCACATTTAATCTTATGGGGTTCACCACGTGAGTATCACCCATATTGTGTTTCACCACTCCTGCTTAGCTGGCTTGAGCTAGATCTCCTAGGGTATCTTGGCTATCTAGGCCTCCTTGAGATGTATATGTGGTGAGATTACCTTTGTATGAGGGTTATCTTAGGTCTATCCTAATTTTTACACAAATAATATTCATATATTTAGAAAACATTTAACCAATTTCATATAAATTTCAAGAGATTAAGAATTAAAAGTATTAATTTTAAAATGAAACTTAATTTTCTCTTCAAACACAATTTTTATTATTTAATTATAATTAACTACTTTCTGATAAATCATTGAAATATAAGGGTATTTTTATTGAAACCCATTAAAAATTATTAAAATTTGACTAAAAGTATGCACAAAATTTAGCTCTGTTAAATACCTCCACACTCAAACCATGTTTTTCCTCATGTATAAAATCTCAAAAAAAAAATTAAAGAGGGAACTTATTATATAAATATTCAAATTTCATAGCAATAAATATAAATAATTATTAGTTATAAATTAAACTTTCAATATTCATAAAAATATCAATTCATTTTCACAATTTTTAATTAAATAATAAAATCAACCATTTTTAATTTTTTTTTATTTTATGGAAAATTATCTTTTAATTATTCATGTTACATAATTTATAATTATTAAACATGCTATATAATTATTTACCTCACTTTTGAATATTTTCACTCATCAATCATGATAAAATTCATGTATGTTAATGCTAATATCATGAATAATTTATCCTTATCCATAAGCTATAAATGATATATTGTCTCAAATTTTTAAAGACAATAAAACATAAAATCATTAGGTCTTAAAATTTAAGATATAATTTCTATGGGTATGAATATTGGTAGTAATTAATGTTAAAAATTAAGCCACAATGAGGAGGTTTATCCATTAAATCATGAAGTATGATATCAAAAATAAAAGTATCAAAAAATTATATCCATTAAATTGTAACAACTACCAACTTTGACAAAAGATCCAAGTAAATATCGTGATCTAATTTAATCTTAATGAATAATTAGTGCACCCTCTTGAAATTTTCATTACTTTTTATATTTTTTATTTTTCAAAAAAAATTTCTCTTTTTTGAAAGTTATTCACATAATAAACCTCACATCCACCATCTAACCACATATGATAAAAATCATACTTCTATTAATGATGATTTTTGGTTTCCCTAAATCACACCCCATTTTTCTCATTTTTTGGTTCCTTTGGTCATATTCTATTTTTTTTAATTCAATAGGGGAAAAATAAAGTATAATTAATGAATTATAGATATTTATTAATACCCTCGAAAAGAACCCCTACACATCATCCTTACAATGTATATCATCGCTTTGGTTATGATTTCCTTCAACCCTTCACTTCAAGTTTAATATATCATGAAAATACTAAGAAGAGGGTAGGAATAGATAACAATGGCTTGAAACATGGCCCATACCTAACAAGGTTATTCATGGTTTCCAAGGGATCAGTAAAGATTGATGTCAAGGTGGAATTTTAGGATAAAATATTTTCAAAAGATGCCATAATGATTTTAAATTTTCTTATTTGTAATCATAGAATTGAAAAGTTCAAATGGAAGTTTTGGTTGGTGAAATGTCCCAAAATCACTCAAGAAATATGCTAATGAAATAAATAGTATGTACATAGTCTAGAAATAATCTATAGAATGAAAATTATAACACTATAAAATTACTCAAGAAATGATAACAATAAAAAATCTATTCACATAAATTTCATAAATTCAAACCATGAAAAATGGGTTTGAAATTTCATTTACATCAATGAATAAATTCCCTTAAATCATGTTTCTTTGTTTTAATATCCTTTCTTTACTGTAATCCTCCAATTATTATTTTACTTATTAAATCTCATTAATAATGAATTCTAAAATATAGAAGCACATAATTCTTAATAAATTAGTGTATCCTATATAAGACAAGTAAAACATGAATTCAAGGGTGGGAATGCAATTTTATATTAAATATCAAAACATGTTTTGGAAAAAATTCTATGGAGTTTAAATGATGAACAATTAAAAATTGAAATCCTTTCCCCATGAAGCTTCAGTCTTCTTCCATCACTATAAGAGGCTTCCTTCTACCATCATGATTCTAAAAAAATAAATTATTAAATTAATCATAAGTATCATTTCATTTAAGAGAAAAAAGACGAGAGCGAGTGGGTTTTATGTGGAAATACATGCTAAAACTAAAATTGAAAACTAGATTTATAGAACCAAAATGAAATAGATAAGTCAAGTTATGATCCACTAAGTGTGACCTAGATTTTTATAGCCTCCATAGGGAAGTACCCACTATTATCATATGTCTAATGGTCGATGAATTTTCCTCTATCTAAACCACCACATGTTTCTTTTCCCGTCTTTTGATTCATCCTTGTTCTTGAAGAAAGATGAATTGATATAGGACACCAAATACACCCATCAAAATTAATTATAGATTGAATAGAGGGGGTATGATTAATTATTAATAATCCTACTTCTTTGTTGCT
Organism: Viscum album; assembly: GCA_963277665.1. Lineage (NCBI taxonomy): Eukaryota > Viridiplantae > Streptophyta > Magnoliopsida > Santalales > Viscaceae > Viscum > Viscum album. The sequence continues at coordinate 751,924,461 of OY728126.1, forward strand.
AATTTTGAAGCCTCATTTTTCCCTTCTTGTATTGTCTTCCCATAGAATTTATGAACTGAATAATTAGAGGGGAAGTAAATAAGTGTTTCTACATGAATAAAAGTTTATTTTTTATAATAAATTTATCCTCTTTAATATGAAAAAGCTCTAATAATTTCTTTATAATTAGATACTTGGATCTCTTGATTTTTCACCTCAAATGTATGTTTATAAAAATTAGGAAGCTCTATGTCTTCTAGAGAAGGTTCATTTCTAGTTTATTCGTTCCCATATAATCATATAATTAATTGTATGAATCTATATAATCAAAATAGTAGTGATTGGTGCATAAATAAGTTCCAATAAAATAAAATAAATTAGAGTTTAGAAAAATAAAAACTTAATTAGTTATTTTAAAAATAATGTTTACTTCAGTGGTGAGGGCCTCTTTGTATAGAATCTCAATGGATTGAGGCAGGTAGTTTTTCAACTCATTCTTTACATCAAAATACACAAATTAGAATATGTATTTATTCAAAATTTATGGATATTTTTATTTTAATGGGATGGGGAGATCAAGAAGTTCCACACATTCATTCTATAAGTCATATATTTCTTATGGATATCCCACATGTAGCACAGCATGAATGCCTTCCTTCATGGTTTCCTCAGATGAATCGGGGAAGACATGTACCTCACCTTATGGTATTTTCTCAGGTTTCTCTGTTGAATCTTGTAAATATGATGTTATCTAATACATTTGGACTTAGATATCTTTCAAAATATCTATAATTTATTTAATATCATATTTGATCATGTGTCTTTCCACTTGCATATGAAAATATTATGGGGGAACTTTAACAAAATTTTTGTGTGGAAACGAGGAGAACACTTATTGTGTCTTGTCCACATCTTGATAAAATTATAAGAAGTAATCCCATAATTCGGTTACATATATAACCAATCCTTCAACCACTGAGTTTTTGAGGGTCTCATTAAGCCCTTGGATGAGGTCCTTTAATTTCACCTTCATGAAAATTTGCCTATGGTCTCCCCTGATCTATCTAGACCAAAAGGCAACATATTATTCTATAGAACAGGGTGATTTAGCTACTAGTTATTTCACATGTGAGTAATCCATCCATTCAGAATAAAAATAATTTTAATTCATCATGTATAATATGATGGGTTTTTATTAAATCAATAAAAATAATCTAAAATTTGAAAATATAAAAATTAAGTAAACTTATGATTATATCCCTGGAAGTGATAAAAATTTTGACACACGCCTATCATAGGAAACATGAATGAAAATTAATTTCCTAGTGAATCACAGTGGCTGACCAGGGTCGTCTCACTTAAGAAGTATATAATTTTGTTTAATTGCTTATTATAAATCACCTCAACTAATTTTTTCTGTTTTAATTATTTAAGGAAAATAATGAAAATATTTTTAATTTTTATTATTTATATGACATGAATATATAAAAATATAACATAAATACAATTAAATGATAATGATAATGAGTTAAGAAAAGAAATTACTTGGTTTATATGTTTAGATTTGTATTTAATCATTTTTATCCTTTATATCTTTGATTTTAGATTCATAATGAAAACATTAAATCTCATTTTTGAACAAGTACAATTCATTTATAAATTGTGAAAGTTATAAAATTACTCATAACTCGTATTTATATCTCTTCCCTTAATCAGGGTTGATGACATACCATGGTTTACAATTTTCCTTCTTCCAAGACTCGACTCTATCTATGAAATTTAATCCACTGATTACATCAAATCCATTGTTTAAATAACTATATAATGGAGAAATAAAAATATTATTGAACAAAATAATATAATAGATTGAGTAATATTTCATTGGTTGAAGTCACCACATCATGAACACTATCTTTACCCATGCATGATACTGAAATCAATCACAAAAATAAAATAAACATTAAGGAAAATTCAAGAATTCTGAGACCTCACCCCGAGACAACCCTAGGGGTCAGTCTATGATTTCTAAGAGTAAGACATCACTTGGAAGAGTAGAAAGAAATGAAGAATAAGATAAATAGAATAAAAAAATAAAGAGTAATTTTAATAAAAATGGGGTGAGAAAATAAAATAATAAAATAAAAATGGAATTGGGATGAGAGAGATTGGTATATAAAAATAAGAAAAGAAATAGAATAAAATATATAAAATTTATATAATTTATAAATAATGTTAAAATAATAATAATAAATATCAGAATGATGTATATTATTATTATGATTATTATTATTATTATTATTTAGGTAAAGAAGAATTAAAAAAAAGAAGAAGAACTGAGAATGGGGTGTGCGAAAAACAAAAGAATAAAAATGCAATGGATTATTTATCTAATTAATGAAAATTAAAGATACAATTTAAAATAATAAAAAATTAATACAAGAAAAAAATTAAAGAATGAAGTGGAGAACATAGAAGTGTAGCCGACCCATGAGTGGAGATGTCCTCCCTCAGATTTAACTACATGATCGATAGAGGCAGTACATTCCTTTATATATAGTAAAGCATAGGGGGTATCGACCTCCCCTTACCTACCTGGTACACCCCAGCCCCAATAATGGGGATATCCATTATTTAAAACCACAAACTAGTGATACCCACATGTATGATTTACTATGTGGACGGATTCCACATGATGCATGAGGTGCATTGGGGGTTGTGCATGAGATGTTGCAGTTGGTTCTAGGTGAGGTCTAGTAGTGTAGATAGTGGAAGAATGTGGTGGCTACATGCAGTAATTGGTCATGGAGGCATCAGGTGCCTCAGTTGATAGAAGTGTCTGAGATGGTGGTGGGAAATCAGCCACTCATTTAAATCCTTAACAATAAACATATACCGAAAAATCCTTATGTATTTCATTATACATAAAACATAATTATTGAATTCCATTACATAAATAATTTTATCATCCCACTTTATTCTTAAACCATTAACTAGGATTCATTATCTTTTTCATTAATACCCCCTTCCTTTCATTATCCTTCATAGTCTCTATAAGTTGAAAATAAAAACCATTACTAATACAACCATGCTGATTATCGTTAGAAGATTTCTCCTTAGGCCATCAATTTTCATAATTCCTATACTTTTTTTATTTAAAACATTCAACTATCGATGCTATCTTTGGGATACCATTGTTCCAATCCATTTTGTTAATTTATATTAAGATTTTTCATATACAATTACTTTCTTTATTGAAATTTCTTAACTCATATTCCACTAAATAGTGCCCCAATTCAGTGGGTCACATATCATCAAGTTCATCTCCTCAAATGCCAAAGGCCTATGACTAGAAGGGAGGGCCTAGATTTTATCTGTAGGAAGACTATACCCTCATTTCACAGTGTAACATAGAGGTAATATTCATACATTTCGATAAAAGATTAACAATAATAACTTCATAGGAGATAAACATCCAAATATATATATATATATATATATATATATATTTGAATTAATCTCATATACAAAAATAACATGTCATGTCATGTGTCCATAAAGTGTAAAAAACATGTATACATGAATAAATACAATTCATGTATTAAATTACCAGAAAGTGAAAATAGAACTATCTCCAGATAGCATGATGATCCTCAACTCAGTCATGTTTTCCCCTGCTCATAAACATGGAAACAATTCAAGCATCTAACTATGGGTGGTTTCTTTTGCCTTCCCATTAATCTTTATAGTCCATCTGGGTACCCACTGGTGGCCCGAGATAGGATGTGAGATAAAATTCTAGTAGGACACCACTAATGGTGTCTATAAAAAGTCTAGTATGTGAAATTTAAGATATAATAGAGTTAAACATATAGAAGGTTTAACTATAGTAAATGTAAAATTCCCAAGGAAAAATTATTTAAACATGTGATACTATATATCCATACAAGGCTCCCCGAAAAAATTGCTAAAGATTTTATAACAAGGAATATGTAATAAATAAGAATAAGTACCATGACTTCCCCATATATCCAGTACATCATATCGTCCATGGATACACGGTATAACATATATATCATATCACCCATGGAAATGCCATATAAATTGAAGTTTCATATCACCCTTGACCAAGCAATACAATCAGAAATGTCAGAACAAATATGGCCAGATCCAAGGTGTATAAGACTAAGTGATATTTATTATGTCCTAGGAGAATCTCAATAGAAACTTGGTTGGATTTGGAATGGGTTTGAATGAGCATATCAATATATCATGTCTATTGTGATCCCTAAAAAGCTGGATCCAAGGGGTTGCAAGCCCCAAGGAATCTCATAAAATCAAGACATAAGGAGAAATCTCATCAAAGGCATCCACTACCGCTATCATGACCCATAGTGTAGCAAACCCATGGAATCTTATGAAATAATACACCATTATTTCCATTTATAAATTCAAAATCATTCAATTTACATCGGTTTACCCACTCATATAACAATTAACATTAAAACAATTAAATAGTTCATATCATGTATAACATGAAATGGGAGGAAACCCAACTCATAAATAATCAGTTTTGTTAATTTATTATGGGGATTCCTCAAACGAGTTAAGCTCAATAACACACACCTTGGAGGGTTCAATAATATGAAAAAGAACTGTCAGAACTCATGGTTGGACTTGGTTGGGGAAATAACCTCTAATTTTCACAAGGAACTAAAGGGAATCTCTAACATGTTCCAGCACATCTGATTGAATTATTTAAATAAATTTAGAAGAACCAATAGAAATTTTGAAATGAAATATAATGTAAACTAGATCTATTAATCACTAAACCATATAGGAATGGTATAGACCACCCATCTAAGGTCCACAAAAGAGTTCTTATCTAGTATATCCTTATTATCTGATTAATATCAGAAGAAAATTGAAGAATAGATAATGAACCAAAAAATGGGGCATATTATCTTGTACCTAAATAAATCTATCGATACAAATAAATAAATAACATCATTAGAGGAACATAAAACTTTTGGGAATGAATTTAATGAGACCTATAACACTTCAAACTGTGTTCAGACAAAGGAGTGGGGTCAATATATATGGAATGGACTTCAAAGGAGATCCCACACATGATATTTCATCCAATGTTCGAAGAATGAAATTATCATTAGGTTTTAAGTGATTTTTATTCAATAATTATAATTTGACACAGAAATAACAAGCCACATGGTTTGGAATTATGGTTTTCCAAACCTTGCACCAAACTTACTCTATTTACTATCTCAAGGAAAACCTCACAAAGTTAGTGTACACAATTTTCCTAACTGTGCACAAACTTTACATTTTTTATCTGCTAAAAAATGTAGTTTCCTCACACGAGCATTCTTCTCTGGTGGAATAGTTTCCTCAAATTGTGTGACCTCTAGAAACCCACTTTCAAACCTCACATGGTTAGGGTTAACTGTATGAACTATCCCACAATATTTCTTCTAATAGATTGAACTATTTATTATTTCTAAAAAGTGGGGCTCTGGGCTCTGAACACGCCCCAGACACCCCTGGTACACCCATGATCAATTTGGATAGTCACACTAGGCCATTAACAAATATTTATATAGAAAACCATAAAATCCATACCTCAAAATAAAACCTAATATCTTACAATCATCCCACCATAAAGGGACTAGTCCTTGAAAAACCCTCTCAAGGGACAAAAAGAATCTCTTAAAAATAACTTTGGCCACTGTGCATATACATCGGCCTCCCACATTGAAGCCTTATCCTCTAAACGATCATGATTGAAAACACCCATACTAGTGGAACTAACCAACCTCAAAGAACATTTGTTATCCTTTCAATGATATGTATAGGATGCTCCTGAAAAGATGAATATTCATATAAATCAACCTCTTAGGGAATAAAATAATGAGACCGTTATGAATGATAATGACATAATTGAGATATGTGGAAGGCATCATGTATGTCCTAGTATACCTGAGGTAACTATAATTGATATTATACTAGCCCAAATCATTCAAAAATCTCAAATGTCTCATCATATATTGGTGAAATCTTACTCAGTATCCAAATTCATCTCTTTCCCAGACTCGATGATATACATAAAATACTTGATCCCCGACCTCAAACTCCAGAGGACATCGATATAAATCTGAATAATATTTCTATCAAGATTTTGCAGTACCCATACACTTTTGAAACAACATGACATACTTATAAGTCCCCTTCACAAGACCAAGATTCAGTAAAGCAGTGTCATCTACCTCTAACAATCACAGATACAATATTCATGTCCTACCATACAAAAACTTATATTATTCCATCTAAATAGTTTTTTGATATCTATTTTTTGTAGGATAACTCAACTAGTTAAAAATAAATCTAACAAAATCTCCCAAAATCTAGGATGTATTCTCACAGGATGTCCTCAAGAACGTAAATTGGATGATTGGACTAACAATCAGTCTGATGGTGTTATGTTTTGCTCAGAGGCAATATTAAACCAAACACCATCAGTAAAATCTACCAGAAATGAGATGTAAACATGTAATCCCAATCTGAAATGATAATATAAGGGACCCTTTGAATCCCTCATATCTCTTGGATATACAACATCCCAAGATCATCTACACTATCAGTATCCCTAGTCGGAAAGAAATGAAAAACCTTCATGGGCCTATCCACAATAACCCATAATTCATCACTACCTTTTAGATACATCGATAAACCAGTTGTGAAATTAATCATGACTTTATCCCACTTCCACTTGGGAATAGGTAAAAGCTATAATAGTTAGGATGGTTGATTATATTCCTCTTTCACCTTCTAACATGTGTAACAGATCATAAACAAACCATCTACCTCACATTTTATTATTATCCACCAATACTAATGATATAAGTCATGATACCTATTGGTAATGATAGGATTCACTTCCTAAAATAAGGCATGAAACACCCACATCGACTCCTCATGTATATCCATTAGAACCCAAACATGACCATGTATATAAAGGATCTCATCCTTTCTTATAGTACTACCGAGAGGTGGATCCTCACCAACAAAAATATCTCATAGAATTAAGCCTAGAGAATCTGATAGCACCCTCATTCTCAATCTATATAGTATGGTAGAGTTTACAGGTAAATATAAAAGAAAAGTATTTCCTTTAATTTCCATCACATATAAGTGCAACAATGAAAACAAATATATAATTTTTAACTCAGTAATAGATTTTTGAAGAACATGTATCAGAGTCCTATGGATTAGTGAATCTACCATAAAATCTCCCTTTCTGGGCATATAGAATATCTTAAAGTGAAAAGACTATAGGTACGCAACCCAACTTTAGTACCTCAAATTCAGATCACACTATGTAAATATGTACTTGAGGATTTTTTAGACTGTGTACACCAAAAACTGATCGACTATTAAATAATATATCAAAAAATAAAAATCATGAATGATTACAAATAACTCAATATCGTGTGTTGTGTAGTTACTCTCATGTGGCCTCAATTGATAAGACTCGCATTCCATAGCATTATCCCCCTGCATCAGAATTGCTCCATGACAAATATCTAATGCATCACAATACAAAGTGTTGATCCTGCTTATATTTGGAATAATCAATACTTACACATGAGTAAATCTCCATTTGAGCTCTTGAAAGGATGTATTATAGGTATCCAACTATAAGAACATCACACTCTTCTTAGTCAAGTCTGTAATAGGATTTTTTAAGTGTGATAATTCATGTATGAAATGCCTATAATATCCCACTAAACTCTAATAAAATATATATGCCAAATAAATTATTGGGATTTTCCTAGGAAACTACATATATATCTAACTTTTCTAGGTCAACTGATACACCTTTGTATTAGATAATGTCAAAAAGGAATCAAATATTTTCAATCTAGAAGTGGAACTTTGTGAGATTATCATATAACTGATTTTCTATTAGGTTATCCCAAATGATCTCAAGATTCTTTTCTTAGTCGTGTTTTTTGTGTGAATACAACAAGATATCATCCCCCAAAACCACCACAAATGAGTCTTGATAAAGATGGAAGAGTTTTTCATCAACACCAGCAAAATTTTTGGCGCATTCATTAGATTGAATGGAATAACTAGATAATGATATAGACTATACCTACTGAATAATTTTAAATGAGGTAATTCTATAGGCCAAACATTCACCTAGTTGTAACCTACTCAAATATTTGTTTTTGTGAAAACCTGAGCTTCTTGAAGTTGTAGAAAAGGTCATTTATCCATGGAAAAGGATATCATTTCTTAACTAACAAAAAGGTCATTTATCCATGGTCACTCCCTAAACTAACTTACACTCTCCAATATATGTTTTATAGAAAATCTAGTTTCATAACACTTTCCAAAATATTTACGAAAAGCTGATTGTTTTAACCACTGGTATATATATGAAAATTTATGGAGAACCTATATCAAAACAAGAAGATATAAGATTATATGACAATAACATCTTATTTATCACTATATATGGTAGGTTTATGCTATGAAATATATATCAGTCTTGAACCATCACCCTGTTACACATACTCACTACCTAGAGTAAGTCTAATTTTTTTTCTAGTTATAATTAGTGTCTGGTTACCTCGTCCATGACCACCACTTAGGCTAAACTAACTGGTTTTGGTCCAACTCCTAGATATATGAAAAGATATGAAATCAGATCCTAAAACTTAGAGTAAGAGCTAATGCCTTGCCTCTAACTTTTGGAGGAAAATTCCAACATAAAAATTGTACGTGGATGATCTTAACGCAAGCTTGACACTGGATTGTGTCACAATCACACTGATCATTCACATGTCCAAATGTTCTACACTAATAATAGAACACATCACTACCAAAACTCACATCATAGATGGAATTCACCTCATCAAAGGACTTAAAATAGTGATTGCTACAAGAAGGCATTGAACCACTAGGTTGAGAGGCTACACTGCGCTACTTTACGCCCACAACTTCCCTCAAGTACCACTTTGTAATTAGCGTGTGATTAACTATCTCAGCAATAGATGTCAATCTAAAAACATTTTACTTTTATAATGAAAAATATTTTTGGGACCTTCTTATAAATGTGTTTCACATAATAGCCTGTCTATATGGTATATCAATACAAAATAAATAATATATTCATACCATATTTAAACTCCATAGTTTTCAAAACTCCCTACTCTAGGTGCATGAAATCATGAGGCCTATCTCTTCGTAGTGTCTTTGGAAACAAATTTCATAAAATTTTGTTTTGAAATCCTTCCAAACTACACCACACAACACATCATTCTGGTTTGAAACATCCCAAGAGTGCTTTGTTACTCCTTAAAGCATACATATCATAAGCTTAAATATCATATTTCATTGTGCCTCTAGATTCTCATATATCAATATTTTATTCTCAAGAAACATCTCAATTGAATTTATACATCCATACCCGGAAAACATTGTTGGATGTTTTTATTTGAACAAACATATTAGCTCATCCATATACAAGGAAGGCTGTGATGCTCCCTGGAAAGTTATCATGTAACATAAGAAAACCATCAAGAAATTTTGACTCAACTGCTACGTCTGAAAAAATAGCTAGGTTCGTTGCTGGAAATATAGTAGAATCCACTTATTTCTTATGGATGACCATCTTCAAATCATTTTCATCACCACACTCTTAGTGTACTATAGTCGGTTGTTATGGATTAATGTCTCTACATTGACAAGCATACATCTTATAAAAGATAAAATCATGAATTTAATATCTAAAAGTGTAAGGCATGTCAAATCCATCTAATAACAGATCTTACCTCTATGAATTATTGTAACATCAGGACTGGACACAAAAACCATTTATAAAAATTCCCATAGACACTACCTACTACCCAATCTAAAGTCGGTTCAAGGTCATATTATTTATTTCGAAATTTAAATTTTCAATTTGATTTCATATTGAATTTACATTTATATTTAAATTTTTTAACCAAATGGTTCAGCACTTATGATTCAAAAGGTCCCATACACAATATTAATTGAAATATAAAGTCCACTTAATCAACACGAAAACACATTCAAGTCCATGTGACAAATGGTCCATGAATCATCATACCATAGTTGACTTCTTGGGGTGACTATTATATCGTAATTAAGAAAAAAACTATATATATTATGAGAGGAACTATAAGAACAAACCATGTATCCCAAATCACTACACAATCATTTATCAAACATCAGGTATATCACACAAGGCACATGTCACAACTTCAAGAAGTCTATAAATTCACCGTATATGGCACAAAATAATGCATGGAATGTGAATCCTATAAAGTGACTAAAACGATCCATGATATTCACAACCTCATCTCATCGGAAAATTTTAAAATCAATTCTTAGTGACATATAATCACATCACGATCAAAGTTTCTTACCTAATGGTGGAATCTAATCAACTATAATATTAAAAATCAAGAACACAACAATTTATATTGAGGGAATTTTATTTTCCACATATGTGGGTTACCTAATCCCAAGAAAATATCATTAAAAAATTAAAATACATTATTGTCCCATTTCAATTTTCGTCCAATAGTATGTAATATAATAAAATTCATTGATACCATATTGTAACATCCCGACATGGATGCCACTAAAAAGATCCCTAAGTCAGTGGGTCACATGGCCTCATGGAAATCTCTCTAAATTGAAAAGGAAACAAAATATAAATGTGGGACTATGTTTTTTATTTTTGGAGACAATGAACTCATAAAAGATTGTAAAACATTGTTATTAATCATAAAGATCAATAATGGAAGCACAATAAAAACTAAAGAGGAGATAAACATCTAACGAAAGATAAATACATCAATTTCAGAATAATGTAATATAAAAAAAATGATATGCCATGTCATATGTCTAAAAAGAATCTAAATTATGAATATAGTCATAAATAAATTAAATTTATCAAAATACCAAAAAGATCAAAAAAAATCTATAGATAGAATCATGAACCTCAGCATGGTCTTGTGCTCCCATAATCATTAGAATAACATAAATTCTAACATTAAACTATGGTTTTTCTCTTAGTCCTACCTACATTCATATATTATTTCCTTATAGTGACCAAGGCTTAACATACATATATTTTACATAATTTTAGATAATTATTTAGATCATAAAAATAATTCATTCACAGAGACCATAATAGTTTAGCGCCTTTTGAAACTTAGAACAAAATATTTTATCTTCGTGAAATACCTTCAATATTTCCTACAAATATACTACCATTTAGTTATTATACTTAAACCCATTCTTCATAATGTTGGTAAAGTAAATAGAAGAAAGGGGTGAGATCAGATGCTTAGTAAGGGTTATCAAAGAAGATAAAGAAGCATAACATGAGCATTAGTGAATGCGAACATAAAAATGACACTTGAAGATCATAGCTTCATATCAAAGATCACAAACATGATGCATAGAATAAAAAATGGAAGTTAATAAGACACTAATCATAAGGGAATTAGGATCATAATCCAAGAAATATTAATATATGAAAAATACAAGGAATTGTGGCATACTCAAAGGAATATAAAATTTTTTCCATAGTAGTCAATTTATCATTTCCAAATCCATCTTAGTAGTATAGATTCTCACCCCAAACCATCATGGTAGTCACTATTCACTCCAATGACTATCTTAGTAGTTAAGGTTCACTCCCAAGAGAAATTTATTTAACAAAGTCTTTTACTTATATTTTTTCACTCCTCGTTATATCCATATATATCTAATGAGAAATAAATATTTACTTAATACATTGGAGGGAGATATAGGTTCCACCAATTTCATAATGAAATCATAAAAATTTCTGTCACTATATCAAAAACATTCATCATATCATAACACATGAAATTATGAGGGTATGAAAAACATGTATTCATATCATAAAATGAGGGAAAAAGGTTCATAATCATTTTATCAAATCATAAACCATGAAAATAATTAGGTTTAATAAACAAATGTGCTGTGAAAAAAATGGTTTCAAAAAACATATAACCCATGAAGAAGGAATAGGTTTCATAATTATATATCCAATGAAAGAGAAAGGGGTTTCATAAACATATACCATTAAAGAACAAGCCATTCAAAGAAAGAATATGAACGGAATATTTGGATAATTTTCCCATGAAGGCATGAGTAACACCAATAGTTGTCCTGTTATATGGAAAATAATTTTGAAATAACTTTTAAAAACACTTGTTGGTGAAATTTTAATTTCTTCTATGATTTTTTATAAATCATAAAACATTTTGAAAAAAAATCGTGAAAACATATAAAATAATATAGAAAACCTTTTGAAACTTTTTTCACTTAAAAACATATATAATATTCATAAAAAACTTCTCAAAACCTTTTTCCATGAAAATATATAAAATTGTATTGAAAACATTTTGAAAATAATTTCTTGGAAAATTTATAAAGAATGATTGAAACATTTTTAGAAAAAATCTTGGTTGAAAGGTAAGATTGATTTTTTTAAAACCTCTATTATTTAAAATAAATTTGAAACTTATAAAATATTATTTTAACTCATTTAAATCATTATATTTGAAAATATATTTTGATAAACATGTAAAATAATTTTTGAAAATCATTTAAAACACATTTTAAACAAAAAATGATTTTTTCAAAACATTTTTCATTGAAAAAGAATTAAAAAATAATGAATTTATAAAAGAATTGAATTTTTTTTTCTAAAAAAATAATATTTTAAACTTTCAATGGAATATTAAATGGAAGTATTATCATGATGGAAGATAAATCCATACACGCTAAAAATTACATTTTCACTGTAAAATGTATAGAGAAGTGTGTTGATTTAAAAATAACAAGAAGATCAAATTTTATAAACCATTTTCTTTTAAAGGGGAAAATGGGTAAAAATTATTTTTAAATATCATTGGATTATATAATAACATTTTTAAAACATTTTTATAAAACCTGATTTTGAAGGAACACATATATTTAATAGAAGTGAGAGATGAAGTTATATTTTCTTAAAAACACTACTAATTTAATTATGTACTAAAGAGTAATAAATGGTTCTAAAACTTGAATATATCTTGAATAGAAATAGGATAATAAAATTAATTACTATTCATTAAATATGGATCATGAGTTTTCATCCAAGAAATCATAATCGTAAATAATCCTGATAAATGGTGAAATTGTTACAATAAACTCTTACAACATGGTAACTTTTAATCATGCACCCCATGTAATAATATAAAATTACATATAGCTTAAAATATCGTGGAAATAAGTATGTTAATGATATAAAATTTCAAATGTCAGTGTATTAACCTCATAGAATAGTATAGGATCATGGCATGACACATGTCTTAATGATGGAAAATTAAGACAACATTTCTTTACTGATTTGGTAAATTTTGAAAAATAATCCCCATAAAATAAATTTCATAAAATGGATATGTAAATACCCATTAATTTAATTATAGAAATCTTTTAATAAATCCATGTTCATAATACACACCACATATAATAAATATGAGGTGAACATGGCTTGTGTCTCAAGGAAAATTAAACTAGGACGAGAAAATCCTTTCCTTAAGTCTTTAATTTTTTAGTACACATTAAAAAATCTTGTATAATTAATATAATTTTATTATAAATCTACCAAAAACCATATTATTATTTCTAAAACGATAAATAATTATATTATGACTTTATATTAGCCATTTTTTAATAATTCCATGTTAACGTTATGTTTTGGGTAATATCTGTGTTCTTTTTCAGATATGTTTTAGCTTTTTATTCTTGATAATCTTACATAGATCATGATTTAATTATTTAAATAATTTAAAAAATTATATTATTATCATATATTTTCATTATATAAATATTTATAATAATCTATCAAAGATATAACTATGAAATTGAATACACCATTCATGGAGATGATGGGTCGTATGTATGTATGAATGATGTTTTCGTTTTATTATCATATTGTAAGAAATAAAGTAAATAAAATATATTTATATATATGAAATAATTATTTTATAATTATTTTCTCAAATATATCATATAATTTCACTAAACTTATCTATAATTCATTTCATGTAATGTGTAAATGAATCACATCTCTTTGAATAGGCGGTGGTCAACACATCCACACACGAAGTGGTCTTATTTACAAAAAATGGATAACATGAATATTTTGTTTATATTATAATTCCACAATAATAAATATGTCATAAATATCATATATATGATATAAAAATAAATTTACCAAAATAATTCTCAACCATGGGAGGTTGTAATGAAAAAACAAACATCATCGTTTCATGAGGCGATAATTCACCGTAAACTAGAACTGTATGTTTATTACCCATTAGATAGATGTGTATGTAGGTGTATGTATAAAAATTAGAATGAAAACATATTATTATATTTAGTATACTGATTTTATTATATAAACATGGAATATAAATATTTTAGGTGGTGGATAATGAAAATAAAACAAAGATATTGAGGATGGATGTTACTTCTTCTTTCGGTAACTTCTTTTTGTAAACACTATAATAAATCCTTGGAATGACTTGTGACCAAAAATATTATTATATAATTAAGGTAGGGATATTTTGAGTTTATTATAGTAGATTTTTGGGGATCAAAATAGATTGAGAGGTGTTAAAACTGGTAGGGATGGGTTTTTTTATAGTAGAGGAGGAGTTTCATTCTATTAAATTTTTTAAAGGGAATTTCACCCATGTTTTTTCATTTAATGTGGCTTCCATAATATAAAATATTAATTAAAATACATTATAGGGTCAACATATGTCCATAAAATGGATTTTGGACAAGTTTATATGATATTTTGTCCCTTATGGTTAAGGTTTAGTCATTTGTTAAGCTAATTATTATCTTAATTGTTGTAATTAATTTTAATCACTTTCACTAATAGTTTTGGTCAAAAACTATGTTTAACTTATTAGATATTTTAAATTATTATGATTCCAAAAATGGAATACATTTTTCTAAATTCCAATCACATATTTTTTAGAAATTAATTTAAATGGAGTCCCACAGACCAGACGACAAAGCGGGTTTTTAAAGTAAAAATGTTAAAAAGCTTGAGATTTTGTTATCAAATTTCAAGGTGAAATTGATTCAAATAACTAAATTGAATTAATTTATGTAAAATAAATCTAATTAGACATTAAAAATATTAAAATATTATTTAATTATATAAAAAGTAAAAAAAACATGTTTCGAAATAAAATTTAGTGGTTTTCACTATTAATAAAAAAATAAAATTTCTCATCAAAATAACAGACATTATTCCAAATTAAAATTTTATGGTCCAATTTAAAAAATTATGTTTATTTTTTATATAAAAATTATAAATTTTTCCAAAATCTGATCTAAAATGGGTTCACTGTTAAAAGGCTGTAAAATTACCTTTTAGAAAAATACAACTTCTTATTCATAAAATTGGATTTATTCCTATCTTATAACTATCAAATATATTGAACAAGTATCAAAAATATTTAAGGAATATATAATATAAAAAGTTTATTGAAATAATTAATAAAACATTTTTTTTCAAATTTAATGAGAGAAAATTGTGTTTGTAGAAAATTAAAATTGTTCTCTTAGAAAATATTTTTTTTATATTCAAATAGATATTTTATTCACGTATAAAAATTGATTTCCAAATTATTCCTTTTATATAAATTTATAAATCAAATTTTCAAAATTTTTGTAATATTATTCACAACATCCATTCCAATGGCTAGGTTTTAGCTAAAATAATATTTTAATATTTATATTAATAATATATTATAGTTCAGTATAACACTGGTCGTGTGCGTAATGAAATATATTGAAGGGACTCTTTTTTTTGTATAATAAAATCCATTAATAGTGATTTTTGTACTACAAGATAATAAAATTATTTCTTTTAGTGAAATATTAACTTGTTTCTGTGTATAACACAATCAAAACACAATGCTTTTATAAAAAATCAATATTCAGTGTTGCGCGAAATAAAAAATATCAAAATGATTAAATTAATTTATATATATATATCCCAAAATATATAGGTGTTACATTCTACCCCCACCCATTAAAATTTATTTCCCCCTAAAAATAATTAGGGTTATCAAAGGATTAACACTGAAAACTTCCATTAATAGAGACCCACATTATAAAAATGAACAGTCAAACTTTCTTTAAAAATGAAAATTTGAACCATAATTGTTACCCAAAGTAACACATTACTAGGTTTACACATAGGATGACATATGTGGTAAGGAAATATTTTACCTATAATAAAAGAATTATTAATTATGGATACTGATAAAGATCATTGATCGTTGAGAAGTGAATGACCAATGGAAAGTTAAGGGCCTCATTACCATAAGTCTATGATGATTTATAAGACCATCAGTTGAACAGAAACAAAGTTATTATGATAAATATTTTTCAATATCGTTTTTCTATTTTTTAGGAATTATTTTACTATATATAAACATAATGAAATATACGTACTTGATTTCATTCCCTTACATATGCCCAATCTAAACCTTTGGATGTTCTTTTCTTGTTTTCCACTTTGTCACTTATTAAAAGAAATGAAGGTTCATTTTTCATTCTTGAATTAATAACACATCATGAGGTAGAATGATAAGTCATTCCATATGTATTTAGTTAACATCATAGAAACATGGTCAGAACATGATATCCAATACGTGTAAATCCTTATATGGAGAGATAATACTTTAATCTCTAAAAACTCATCCAATGTTTAATATAAACCATTCCATAAATGGTCACCCTTGTAACACTTCCAAAATATGAAAATATAAAACATTAAAAAGAAGGTAACTAAATAATATTAACATTTATCCCCCATATATCTTAAATTATCTCTTGGTTGTAACATTCCAAACATGTTCATACACTAAAAATATATTATCTGGAAGCATGGTAATAACCTGAATTACTATAAATCCTTTTTGGAAATCATACATGATTCCTTATTCCCAAGATAACTATATATTTTCTATAAATTCAAGAAGTTATAAAATTTATCCATGGTAACATATACTACTTTGTTAACTAATCCTTTATCAGTTATGAGGTAATAAATACTATCCAATTTATTTTATTCATATCACCATCTCTTTATCCATATATGATATAATTTTCTCATCATCAAGAACATGTTAAGAGTTACATTACCTTAATGTAACATTTCCATTGAATAAATTTTATAGGTCATCTTTCTAATTTAAATAATTCTTAAAAATTCTTAGTGAAAAACTTATAGAAATTATCCTTATATACTTCATGATTCATATAACATAGTATTTTAATTACAAAACATATACACTTCAATAATATAACATTATTCATAAACCATGAATCTGGATTCATAAACTAATTCCTCAATACCTCCTTAGAATAATAAATATGAATCATTTATTAAGGCTCATAAACATCAATATAATCATGCTTCTTACGTTTAATTTAAAAAATACTAGATGAACATCCTATACCCTACACATGCCATTTGTGGTCTCTTTATCTTCCTTAGTATAACCAATACTCAAAAAAACTTCCTGATTCTTTTCATGATATTTACAATTATAAGATAATGTTTTATAAGGAAAATAAATTCCATATCTGGAACATTCAATGTTATCCATGTGCCTTCTAGCAACCGCCATTAGCTAAAATGAGAAAGCATAGTGAGAGAAACACTTTACATAATGGAAAACCACATAATACTGAAAAATTAATTATAGGATATTTAAATCATGACACTTTATTTTTAATTGATGAAATATTAAGTTTATCTTAGGTTATTCACTGTAATATTTTATTGAAATCATTTATTGTGGTTTTTAAATAGGTTACAAATTTATAAATAATAACCCCTTGGAGTGTTAAAACAAATGTGCAGAAAGACCTATTGTCGTCCCTAAATTACTAATTAAGTATATCTTAATACCATGTTCTCAAGAGACCCCAATATACCTCTATGTTCATTCTATACCCACTTTTAGTTTCTCAATAGAGATTTACTTCTATTAAAATACTCACTCTATTCTTTACCAAAATTCCAGGACATTTTCCCAAACATCAACTCATCCATATACCTATACTTTGAGACAACCCTATAAATATCCTTAGAAGTATCCCTAAGGATCTCAGTATTGTTTTATGATCTGGATATACTTTTACATAGTTTTTCCACATCTTTATACTTAATTTTTAATGATTTATTTAATTATTTTTACATTTTTTATCTAATTAATGCACTTTTGTATTTTTATAATTAATTTTTTCAAATATTCATTTTTATAAGATTTTATGTAATTATGGACCCTTAAATAGTTGATTTATACCTTCTTTGTTTTTTAATATAATTAAGTTTCTATTTTTTTATTTAACCTAATTTTGTTTATTTTATTTAATTTTTCATTATTAACAATTATTGAGTTTTATAATTAATTTACTTTTAATTTTTAAGTTTATAAAACTTAGTCGTGGCTTGCCAGACTACTAATAGCTAAGCTACCGATAGCAGGGGTCCTTTTTCTCTATCGGTTGGCTGGTTACCTATACTGTAACAGTGAACTGCATTCCTTTTTCATATCGATAGACTATTTTGAGTTGTAATGGTAACTTTGTTATATCGGTAACCTTTTCACCACTTTTCTTCCTACCGGTAGCTCCCTTCTAAGTCTAACAGTAGCCTTATTTTTATGTCCTATCAGTAGCCTTTAATTTCTATCAGTGAGACCTTTAATTTTATAAATACCAGTGAGTCTTTTATTTTAATTTAATAATGGTGAGTAATTAGTTTAAATCAGTTCTGATTGATTTTTTTTAAATAGGTTAATTTTTTTTTAAACAATTATTTAATTTAGGTTAATTTATTTAATTAACATAGACTTTATTTTAATAATTAATCTTTTATCTTAGTTACATTAGAATAGGTTAATTATATTAATTAATTTGTTTAGATGCCCTGCTCGTCATTTAAGTAAGTAATTTGTGTTTTTAAATTAAATAAAATAGTTTGCCTTTAATTATTTGTGTGCAAATAGTTTATTAATTAATTAATTAATAGTTTTTAAGCATTAATTATATTATTTTATGTATGCAGATTGGGTTTTAATTCATTTTTAATTTTCTCTTAGTCTATCGGTAAGGTATACGAGCTCTTGCAGTGACTTATTGGGTCACCGAAGCTTTTTATTTGCTGTTACTCTTTGTAATTAATTTCTTTAGTTATTTTAATTTTAAGTCTTTTATTAATTTAGTTTAAATTTCTTTTGGTTTATAAATTAAGTGTTTTTAATTAATTATTTTATTATTTTAAAGTTTAAAAAAATTTCTGTTTTAAATTAATAGTGTTTAGATTTAGCATCCTTATAATTAATTTTATTTTATTTCACTTTCGTTTTAATTTAAGTTCAATTTCATTTTTAAAGGGTCACCGATAGTTTTTTTTAATGGTGAGTTTTTTTAATACTACCGGTAACTGTTTTTTTATTTTGCTTATCAGTGACCCTGCCCAGCATCAATCGGTTGCTACCTCACCAATATCTCTATCAGCAGCTGCCTCATCCTTCTAACTTTCCCTATCAGTATCTCCTTCACTATTTTTCTCATTTATTTTCAGTGGCCTCTCTTCCAAATTCTCTATCAGTAGCTGTATCACCCCACTTCCCAAATCTCACTGATTGTTTTTCTCTATTATTATTCTATCGGTAGCTGATTTACCGATACTTCATCCTCATCGATACATTCCCCGCACTTCACCATTCAATTACCCTGAGCCGCTGCCACCGGTGCTGGTAGAGGCTGCGGAGCCGCTGGAGAGGAAGTGTGCCGCGCCACGATGCAGATGAGAAGAAACCCTACATCATTGTCCTCCATGAGCAGTAGGAAGGCCGGGCCGCCACTAGAAGGTTGGACCTCCATGGGTTTTTACTGTGTAGGGTAGTGTGCTGCTGAAGGAGTGGGGAGGATGAACCGCTGGACCGCCGCTGCTGGTCGATGACCTGTTGTGCGCTAAAGTTGAGGGAAAGGAGGAGAGCTTCTAGTGTTGGTTTTCGGTGTCAAAACCCCCTCCTCTTGCTATAAATTGTGGAATTGGGGCGGGGGAAGAGGAATTGATGATTAAAAAAATAATAATAACATAATATAAATTATAAAGAAATCAAATAGTAAACTTTAACTTTAGAAAAAGAAAAGTAAAAAAGTTAACGTTAAAGTTAAATTAACTTCAACTAAGTCAAATTAATATAAATTAATTTATAAAAGTTATAAATTAAAAACAATTACAGTATTAATAAAATATATTAATTATAAATTAAAATATTAAACTAAATTAATAATTAATAATAATAATAAATTCATTTATTGATTATAGTATAAATTATTTAATTAATAATAATTAAAAATAAAATATAATTATTAGTTTAAAAATACTTAAAACATAAGTAATAATTTTAATTACTTAATTAAAATTAACTAAATAATAGATTAATCTAGAAACTTAATTTCTTTAATAGAAATAATAAAATTATTAATGTAATCTGAAATATTAACTGAATTATTTATTTATTTATATTGTAATTTTTAATAACATAGTTAAAAATAATAAAATTAATAACATAGTAATTATTTTATTAACTTAATTAAATTAATGAATCTTTAATAACTTATGTTTTATCATAGTTAATAATTGTATAAATAATTTAAAAGAAAATAATTATCAATTAACTAAAGATAATTTGTAATGAATAATATAAAAATTTACTTTGAATAATTATTTTTCTTGCGTCTCATTTATTTATTTTTCTGTTCTATTTAATTTTCAGGTTCATTCAAGATACATGTTTATGTCCAGGTGCATGTAACTAACTCGGCGGATGTTAGTTACGAGGGAAAAACTCGGGCGACGTGCATGTCGCGAAAAAATGGACATTTTGCAGTGCGTGGGTGAAGAACTTGTGAAGTCAGTGGATATCGAGCGGTGACGTGTAACAGATGACAGAAGGTACTTAAGTAGAGTAAGTAGCATATCTTGGTGGGTGGGGGGGGGGGGGTTATGGAGGCGACTCATTCATTCCCTCGGAGACACACTCACTCAAAAAACACACGAGTCTCGGAGCAGAACAGAGGTCCAGGATCAGCTTTTGATACGAGCAGAGGGAGTTTTATTCATCTGTTTTCATTAAAATTTCTTAATCTATGATAGAATGACCTTTATTTTCAAGTTAGTGTTAATGAAAAACATATTAGTTAGCTAATTTTTCAGTTCGGGGAGAGTTTTAGTTCTATTGGTAATCATTTTCATCCGTTTTCATTAAATACTTCTTCTGTGATTAGAATTGATCGGAAAGATCATTTTTAATTACATATTTCTACTGCGTTCCAAAATCACTGAATTTTCAAACCTCTATAATCATTCGGCGAGTTTAATTATGGAATCATCTTTAAAGAAAACAACTCTTAATGGAATCTTCAGTACTTATGACGAGTTTTTACTATTGTTCATTTTAAGTCATCTTTCTGGAATTGTACTTCTTTGGAGTGGCGAACTCTAGTTGTACAATTTCCATGACTAAACTTCTGGTGAGGGAAGTATGTCGTCTATTTTCAGTTGTTTGAATTAGTACATTTACATGAAATAGAAAAACAATTTAAACCAGTAGACTAGAATAAACCCTGAGCGTTCTTTATTGTTGTCCTTTATCAGCATGTTATCTTCTTTGTTGCACATTTTTTTCAACTATACACTGTTTTAGTATATGTAGATAAAGTTTACAATAGATGTTTAGTTTCACTTTATAGTACATAAAATCATAAAAAAAATTAAAAGATATAAAAAAATTAAGAAAAACACTCTGCTGCTGACAACAGTGGAGCTTACTGAGTTTTTTTAGAAAATAGTGGCCAAAATAGCCTTCCCTGTGGGTTCGACCCTGCTTTCCACATATATTGTAGTTAATAGGTATATAAATTTTAAACTTTGATCAACTTCATTGATAGTAGAGGATATGTTTTTGGCTCCGTTTCTATGGAGGGCACGAGCCTTTGCTAGGAAAAAAAATTTAAAAAAACACATAAAAATTTTAATTTTTTTTTTGAAAAATTTGAGAACTATTGAAAAAAAACTATTACTTTTCATTTTGAACTATTACTACTGATACTGTCTACTACTGTTTGTAGGAGTACAAGATCTTCTAGTGCTAGATTAGATCCCCTAAACCCTAAATTAGATAAACATTTATATTCTCTATGAAAGAAAGACAAAGATGAAATGAAAAATCAAGATAATAGAGTTCCTAATAATAACTTTTAAAATAAACATCCAGAACTCTTAGATGAACATGAAAGGCCCGCGATTAGGGAGTTCAAACTCCATCAAGTTTCAAGAAGTCCTTCTTCTATTAGATTAAGTCCTAGGGCTAGAAATTTTGAGCTGAAACAATCCCACATCTCTCTGCTTCCTGCATTCAATGGGCCCTCTAATGAGGATTCTTTAGCCTTCATTAGAGATTTCTACAACCCTGTGCAACAACTTACATTGTTAGGACTTATAGATAATAATCTTAGGATGAGAGGCTTTCCTTTTTTCCTTAAATGGAATGCGAGAAATTGGTTTTTGATCTTAGATGAGAACATTTTTGAGAATTGGGATCAAGTTTACAACTCTTTTATTGTGAAATTTTATCCTCAAGGACTAAAAGGAGAACTGAGAACTAAAATCACTAGTTTTTATCAAGAGGATGGAGAAGCTTTTCGTGAATCTTGGGATTGATTCAAGGATCTTCTTAGGCAGTGTCCCCATCATTAAATCCCATCTCATCTCCTCATGGATACCTTCTATGAAGGGATGTCCTCCTCTGGTCAGAATTTATTGGATCAAGCTGCTGGGTGTAATTAAAATGATAAGACTGATGATGAGTTGAGAAAAATTTTCAATAATCTGTCCCATAACTCTCAACATAAGAATTCAAGAAGAAATAGAGTCAATAAGAATGTTAATACTGGTTTGGGAGATGATACTCAAATTCTACTGGCTGAAATCACCAACCAACTTCAAGCCTTAATGAACCAGAATTCAAAACAAACTTTTAATCATGTTGAAAACCAGAACCAGTATCAATTACTAAGGCAAGAATGTACTCAATGTGGTATGTATGGGAACTTTGAAATTTTTTGTCCCCATGCTGATTTAACTACCCAACAACCTGAAAACTCAAACATTGTTAATTATGGTCCTAGGATGCCTCAAAATGATGATCCATTTTCAAACAATTATAATCAAGGATATAAGAACCATCCAAATTTGTCCTGGAAAGATCAAGGTATCATCAAACTATTCACTTCCCCTAATTATCAGAACCAACCAAGACCAATATTTCAAAATCAACAAAGGGGTGAGACTTTAAGTGTTCAAGGAAGTAATGATAATCAAATATCTTTTAAATTGGATCAGATCTTGAATAAAATAAATTCACAATAAGAAAGGTACATGACTAAACTTAATAAACCGATAAGTCAATATGAGTCAGACAAGATGAAAAATGATGTGAGAATGCAGAACATGGAAACACAGCTAGGAAAATTAGCTAGATATTTGACTTCTAGGGATAAATGTAGGTATCCTAGTACAACTGAACTTAATCCTAGGGAGAATATCATGGCTGTTGTTACTAGGAGTGGGATGAATACTCAAACTATTGCTGAAAAAACTTTAAAAAATACCCAAAATGAGAAATTTTTTGAATCTCGAAGTGAAAATCTACTTTGTTCACAATCTGGAAATTCATAGAAAAATGTTGAAAATGATGAGAATCTGAACCTATGACCTGAAACTCAAGCTGAAACTTCTTTTAAAAATCAAAAGAATAAAGGAAAAGAAAAAGTTGTTGAAGAGGTGAGGGATATTCCTTCCGCCTTTAAGAATTTATCCCCACCCATCCCTTTCCCTGAGAAGCTGAATCCTCAAAGCAATACCAAGGCCCAACTTCTTCAGTTCTTTGGTCTTTTTTCCAAGCTTCAAGTGAACATCCCTTTCATACAAGCCTTAATTCAAATCCCATCATATATTAAATCTCTTAATAAAATTATTTCAAACAAAAATACCCTCAAATAATTTTCTACATATAGCCTCACTGAAGAGTGCAATGCTATTCTCTAAAAGAAAATCCCACCTAAATTGAATGTCCCAGGTAGTTTTGACATCCCTTATACTCTAAGAAAATTTTGGTCAGCTAAAATATCTGTGCGATCTAGGTGCTAGCATTATCCTGCTCCCATACTTACTATTTCGACAGTTGAGGATGGGTGATCTTCAACCCACCACATTCATTCTGTAGTTAGCTGATAGATCATTCACTAATCATATGGGGAGGGTAGATGACTTATTATTTGGGGTTGTGAAGCTGTTTTTACCTGCTGAATTTCTTGTCTTAGATATGGAGTGTGATCAAGAGTAACCTATCATCATGGGTAGGCCCTTCATGGCCACAAGTGGAGCTGTTATTGATGTGTCAAAGGGTCAATTGATATTCTAAAATGGTGAGCAAGAAGAAGAGTTCAATGTTTTTAAAAATATTAAGGAACCAACTTATTCTGAAAACTGTTCAAAAATGGAGTTCGTTGAAGCTGAATGTTCTTATAAAAATCAATTCAAACACATTGAAGAATCTGTAAAACAATTCTCCATTGATGATATTAATATGGAAGCTGAAAATTCTGTTGTTTATGTCTCTGAAGATGAAAATTCTGTTCAATCAACCAATCTGGAAAATTTTCCAGATCTGGACATCTGTCTAGTTTCTACTGTAGGAGAGTCCTCTATTTCTGATCTTAGGAGATTTATGAGAGAATTTGAGGGTGTTTATGTTAGCACCAACACTTCTACGAAATTTTATGTTATTGAAAGAGATCTTATGAGTCAACTTGATCATTCTTCTTTCATTGAGTTCTTAAATTATGATATGGAAAATCTAGACAGTGTGTTATCTACCTTGGACTGTAGGACTGTTATTCTTGAATCTGAACATGAAATTGAAAATCTTTCATCTTTCAATACTCATTACAAGAGGTATGTTTAATATCTTGGATCTCCTAGGCCTAAGAGTATTCCTTCGAGTGTATAACCACCCACTCTTGAGCTGAAACCCATCCCTGCCCATCTTAAATATTCAATTTTGGTTGAGATTTCCACTTTTCTTGTAATAAAATCTGCTGAATTGAATGAAAATCAAGAACAAAGATTGTTAAATGTGTTGAAAAAGTTTAAATATGCCAGAGGCTGGACAATAGTTGATATCAAAGGAATTAGTCCTTCATTCTGTATGCACAAGATTCCTATGGAGCCCGATCATAAGCCTAGGGTAGAGTGTCAAAGAAGATTAAATCCAAACATGAAAGAAGTTGTGAGAGAGGAAGTAATTAAACTACTAGACACTGTAATGATATATCCCATTTCTGATAGTGCTTGGGTCACCCTATCTAGGTTGTCCCCAAGAAGGGAGGTTTCACTGTAGTAAATAATGAACAAAATGATGAAATAAAAGTTAAAAAAGCCAAATAATTGAGAGTCTATATTGATTATAGGAAGCTTAATGCAACCATTTGGAATGACCATTTTCCAATGCCCTTATTGGATCAAATTCTTGAGAGGATTGCTGGAAATGAATTTTTTTGTTTTCTGGATGGGTATTCTGGTTACAACCAGATCCCTGTTTCTTTAGATGATCAGGAGAAGACCAATTTCACATGCCCCTTTGGGATATTTTCTTACCGTCGGATGCCCTTTGGGTTGTGTGGAGCTCCATCCATCTTTCAAAGGTGTATGATGGCTATTTTTTCAGATATTATTGAGAGAATCATTGAAGTTTTCATGGATGATTTTTCTATAGTGGGGAGTACTTTTGATACTTGTTTAAGAAATCTTGAACTAGTTTTGGAGAGATGCATTGAAACCAACTTAGTGCTTAATTGGGAGAAATGTCAATTCATGGTTACGGAGGGTATTGTCCTTGGTCATAAAGTGTCAAAGAGAGGTCCAGAAGTTGATACTGTGAAGATAGAAGTTATTCAGAAACTCCTATCTCTTGAAAATGTTAAAGGTGTTAGATGTTTCTTAGGGAATGCTGGTTTTTACAGGAGATTCATAAAAGATTTTTCTAAAATCACAAATCCATTATGTTCCTTACTGGTAAAGGATGCACCTTTTAACATTGATGAAAACTGTTTGATATCATTTAATCTGCTGAAGAAAAAACTCACCTCATCACCCATCATTATTGCTTCTGATTGGAAGTTGACTTTTGAACTTATATGTGATGTTAGTGACATGTATGTAAGTGCTTTCCTTGGAAAGATGAGAGATAATAAGTTGTGTGTGGTTTATTATGCTAGAAGATTTCTAGATTAAGCTCAAAGAAATTATACCACTACTGAAAATGAATCGTTAGCTGTTGTGTTTGCTCTTGAAAGGTTCAGACAGTATCTTTTTGGATCAAAAGTGATCATTTTCACTGACCATTCTGCTTTGAAATACTTTCTGTCTAAAAAGTAAAAAAACCCAGGTTGATTAGATTGACTCTACTATTATAGGACTTTGATTTAGAGATTAGGGACCAACATGGAGTTGATAATTTAGTTGCGGACCATTTTCCTAGATTACATTACACCCAATCTTTTGATCCAAGGGAGATAAATTATTCCTTTCCTGATGAAAAGTTGTTATCTATGTCAGTCAGGAAATCTGCATGGTTTGCAGATTTTGCTAACTTTCTAGTAGTAGGTGTCATTCCCAAAAATTTGTCCAATAACCAAAGAAAAAATAATAATTTTTGAACATAAATATTATCTATGGGATGATCCCTTGCTGTTTAGGAGGTGTACTGTTGGTATTATTAGGAGGTGTGTGCCTGAGGAAGAGATGATGTATGTCTTAAAAATTTGGCATTCTTCACCTTGGGGAGGTCACCATGGGGGTGAAAGAACTGCTCAAAAGGTCTTACAATCCAGTTTTTATTATCCTACACTCTTTAAGGATGCTACAAGTTTTTTGGTTGGGTGTGATAGGTGTTAGAGGCTGGGAAATGTGGGTAGGAAGCAGGAGTTACCCCAAAAGGGTATTTTGGAGGTAGAAAATTTTGATGTTTGGGGTTTATATTTCATGGGTCCATTTACATCATCTCATGGGAATGAGTATATTCTTGTTGCTGTGGATTATGTATCTAAGTGGGTTGAGGCAGTAGCTCTGCCCAAAAATCAAGAAAACAGTGTAATAAAATTTGTTAAAAATAATATCTTTATAAGATTTGGAGTCCCAAGAGTTTTTATCACTAATAATAAAACACACTTTAAGAACTAAACGTTTAAGGATTTGATGGAGAAATATGGTTGTGTTTATAAAACTGGTACTCCTTATCATCCACAGTCCAGTGGACAGGTGGAAATTTCAAATAGGGAGATAAACCAAAATCTTTAGAAAACTATTTCAAACTCTAGGAAAGACTGGTCTCTTAAACTGGATGAATCTTTTTGGGAATACAAAATAGATCTTAAGACCCCAATAGGTATGTCTCCTTACAGGTTGTTGTTTGGGAAATGCTGTCATTTACCTATAGAGTTGCATCACAAGTCTTATTGGGAAGTTAAAACTCTGAACATTGATTTTAAGAGTGCTGGTGAGAGGATATTGCTTGAGCTTAGTGAACTCAATGAGATTATGAGAGAGGGTTATGATAATTAAAGGATTTATAAAGAGAGGAATAAGGTCTTTCATGATTATATCATTCAAAACAAAGAGTTAAAACCTAGACAGAAGGTCCTTCTCTTTAACTCTAGACTTAAACTCTTTCCTAGGAAGCTGAAGTCCAAGTGGTCTGGACTGTTTACTATTGCGAGAGTGCTGAAAAATGGATCTTTGGAAATTGTTGGTGAAGAGAATAAACCCATGTTGGTCAATGGGAAAAGACTGAATCTTTATTTTGAGGGACAGCCAAAGGGCTTGGCTGCCTTCACTATGCAATAAAACTTTTCTTAAATGAAGTCTGCTTGAAGACTGTAAACTTAGCACTGCATGGGAGGCAACCCATGGTTTTTGTTGTTAATAAAAAAAAATTGTGATTAAATAATGTCTAACTGAAGAATTTAAATTCAGTGCTTTATGGAAGTCCTCCCATACTATTTCTTTTCTTCTTCTTTGTACTGTTTTGTGTTGAATAATGTGCTATTTGCTGCCTTATACTTGCACTATCTCTGCTAGAAATTTCTGACTTTATCTTTATGCTTTGTATTTTTCAGGATGATGATGCTTGTGTCAATAAAGGGAGTGGAATTACCATACTGAAGGAGTAATGAAAATATAGTCAGGGAAGTACCGTAATGGTAAATTCTTTTTTTTTCTGCTCCTTTATGCTTTGTTAAAAATCTTTTGCATATATTGGAATAAAATCCTACTACATGTCACTATGTTGTGCATAAATTCTTCATGTGCCTCACTGCTGACAAATTTAATTTCACTATTGTTAAAACCATTTCACTGCTTGAAACTAAGTGTGGGGGGTACATGTTGTTGGTCTTTAGAACCGATTAATCTATAGGGTGTTTAGAAAGATTCTTTCTATTATATTGAACATCCATTTGAATCATATTTTGTTAGAATGCTTACACCCAATTAACTATGCACCCACACCTTGTATTTCACTGGACATTGATGTTAAAGCATGTACTTGCTAATGAAAATGCTGTTAAGTTATTCATTGTGGCAAACAATATTTTTGAATTTCATTGAGACCCTTTATACATGTCTTAAATCTATTTGAATTGAAAATTTGTTTTGAACTTTAACTATCTAATTGTTCATCTCCACTTTATAAGTCAACTTTGGGGACAAAGTTAGATTTTAAGTGTGGGGAGGGGTCAATTATTTACTGTGCTTAACATTGATTTAATGTAAGCCCATCAATTCCCACTGCACTTCAAAATTTTTGTTAAAAAATTGTTAAATATTTTCAAAATTCTTGCATAATTTTAGACTTTACATTGTATTCAATTGGGTCTTTCTTTAGTACTAGTTCCTTTCTAGTAGTAAGAACTACTTTGAACCTGAAATTGATGATTTTGGATGATTGCTGAGTGGTTTTTCTTAGTGATTTGATGGAAATTTGGTATAGGTACTACTTCTGAACGTGATATGGGTTACATGTTTTTGGAGTTGTGAACATAACCCTTGGAACTGGAAGTTCAATTCTGAATCTAGGGGACTTATTCATCTTTTAATTATTAAAATTAATTGTCTTAATGAGCCAATGTAAAATAGTTTTATATAAATCTTTTGAAACTGGAGTAATTTGGGCATCTGGGATCCCATGGTGAGTATTTGAGACCCTAGATTCTGTGTGCGTTTTTGTTTACTAAAAGCCCTCTGTTTCACTTTGAATAAGTGCATTGCACAATGCTTTGCACAATGATACATGGCTTGGGAAAAATAAATAAAGTGTCTAGGGTCAAAAATGAGCTCATTAGGGTGAGGGGAATGATGAACACCAAATGAAGAAGGGGTCAATTGGTTTATATGAAAATCCTTTAGGTTTTTTCATTGAGGTGATTCACAAAAAATTAATTATTTCTGGAACCTAGGTGAAAGAGTCCATGTACAAAGTTCCTTGGTTATGATCTTAATTCCAATGATATTTTATCTCCTATCATTCTTGTATTTAGAACCTGAGATTTGATTGATGTTAATCACTAAGTTATATCTCATATGAGGCATGAAATCTTCTTTGATGGATGGTATTTGTGTCTATAATTACCTTTGATTATTTGTTATAGGAAAAAATCATATGAGTAACTCATTTTCTTAAATCCTACTATTATGCATTGTCCTCTGTTTTTAGTGCTGGATTATTACATTTTGAGCAAAATTATTAATACTATACTTCTATTTTTCAAAGATAATAAACCATGGGATTGTTTGAGGACAAACAATACTTATGTGTGGGGGAATTTGATGTGGCTCTATTTTTACATAGTTTTTACACATCTTTTTACTTAATTTTTAATGATTTATTTAATTATTTTTACACTTTTTATCTAATTAATGAACTTTTGTATTTTTATAATTAATTTTGTCAAATATTCATTTTTATAAAGTTTTATGTAATTATGGACACTTAAATAGTTTATTTATACCTTCTTTGTTTTTTAATATAATTAATTTTCAATTTTTTTATTTAACGTATATTTGTTTATTTTATTTTATTTTTCATAATTAAAAAATTATTAAGTTTTCTAATTAATTTACTTTAAATTTTTATGTTTATACAACTTAGTTGCGGCTTGCCAGACTACCGGTAGCTAAGCTACCGATAACAGGTGTCCTTTTGCTCTATCAGTCGGTACTGTAAGAGTGACCTGCCTTCTTTTTTCTTATCGGTCGACTGTTTTGAGTTGTAACGGTAACTTTGTTATATCGGTAACCTTTTTCACCTCTTTTCTGTCTACCGTTAGCTCTCTTCTAAGTTTAATGGTAGCCATATTTTTATGTCACATCAGTAGCCTTTAATTTCTACCGGTGAGACCATTAATTTTATAAATACCGATGAGTCTTTTATTTTAATTTAATAATAGTGATTAATTAGTTTAAATTAGTTCTGCTTGATTTTTTTTAATAGGTTAATCATTATTTTAACAATTATTTAATTGAGTTTAATTTTTATAATCAACTTAAACATTATTTTAATAATTAATCTTTTAACTTAGTTACCTTAGAATAGGTTAATTATATTAATTAATTTGTTTAGATTCCCTACTCGTCATTTAATTAAGTAATTTGTGTTTTTAAATTAAATAAAATGGTTCACCTTTAATTATTTGTGTGCAAATAGTTAATTAATTAATTAATTAATAGTTTTTAAGCATTAATTATATTATTTTACGTATGCAGATTGGGTTTTAATTCATTTTTTATTTTGTCTTATTCTACCGATAAGGTAGAAGAGCCCTTACGTTGACTTATTGGGTCACCGAAGCTTTTTATTTTCTAATACTCATTGTAATTAATTTGTTTATTTAATTTAATTTTAAGTCTTTTATTAATTTAGTTTAACATTTATTCAGTTTATAAATTAAGTGTTTTCAATTAATTATTTTAATGTTTTAAAGTATAACAAAATTTCTATTTTAAATTAATAGTGTTTATATTTAGCTTACTTATAATTAATTTGATTTTATTTCTCTTTAGTTTTAATTTAAGTTCAATTTCATTTTTTTAAAAGGTCACCGATAGTTTTTTTAGCAGAGAGTTTTTTTAATACTACCGGTAACTGTTTTTTTTTGTATTAGTGACCCTGCCCGAAATCTATCGGTGGCTACCTCACCGATATCCTAATCAGTATCTACCTCATCCTTTTTTATTTTCCCTATCAGTAGCTTCTTCACTATTTTTCTCATTTATTTTCGGTGGCCTCTCTTCCACTTTCTCTATCAGTAGCTGTATCACCCCACTTCCCAAATCTCACTGATTATTTTTCTTTATTCTTATTCTATCGGTAGATGAACTACCGATACTTCATCCTCATCGATACATTCCCCGCACCTCACCATTCAATTACCCTGAGCCGCTGTCATTGGTGTTGGTGGAGGCCGCAGAACCACAGGAGAGGAAGTGTGTCATGCCACGATGCAGATGAGCAGTAACCCTGCACCGTTGTCCGCTGTGAGAAGTAGGAAGGACGAGCCGCCACTAGAGGGTTGGGGTACCGTGGGTTTCTACTATGCAGGGTAGTGCCCTACTGAAGGAGTGTGGAGGATGAACCGTTGGAACGACGATGTTGGTCGATGCCCTGCTGCGTGCTGAAGCTGAGGGAAAGGAGGAGAGCTGCTGCTGCTGGTTTTCTATGCCGAAACCCCCTCCTCTTGCTTTTCATCATGGAATTGGGGAGGGGGAAGAGGAATTGATGATAAAAAAATAAAAAAATTATAATGACATAATATAAAATATAAAGAAATCAAATAGTTAACTTTAACTTTAAAAAAAGAAAAGTAAAAAAAAGTTAAAGTTCAAGTTAAAGTGACTTTAACCAAGTCAAATTAATAAAAATTAATTCATAAAAGTTATAAATTTAAAACAATTACAGTATTAATAAAATATATTCATTATAAATTAAAATATTAAACTAAATTAATAATTAATGATAATAATAAATTAATTTATTGATTATAGTATAAATTATTTAATAAATAATAATTATAAATAAAATACACTTATTAGTTTAAAAATACTTAAAACTTAAGTAATAATTTTAATTACTTAATTAATATTAACTAAATAATTGATTAATCTAGCAACTTAACTTCTTTAATAGCAATAATAAAATTATTAATATAATCTTAAATATTATATTAATTAATTATTTATTTATATTGTAATTTTTAATAACTTAGTTAAAAATAATAAAATTAATAACATAGTAATTATTTTATTAACTTAATTAAATTAATGAATCTTTAATAACTTATGTTTTATCATAGTTAATAATTGAATAAATAATTTAAAAGAAAATAATTATCAATTAACTAAAGATAATTTGTAACGAGTAATACAACAATTTACTTTAAAAATAATTATTTTTTTTGCATCTCACTTATTTATTTTTTTACTTTATTTTATTTTCAGGTTCATTCAAGAGACAATTTTACACCCAGGTGTATGTAACTAAATCATTGGAATTTAGTTATGAGGGAAAAACTCATGTGACATGCTTGTCTCGCAAAAATGGACATTTTTCAGTGCGTGGGTGATGAACTTGTGAAGTCAGTGGAGATCGAGCGGTGACATGTAGAAGATGACAGAAGGTACTTAAGAAGAGCAAGCATCATATCTTTGGGGGGGGGGGGTTAAAGAGGAGACTCATTCATTCAATCAAAGACACACTCACTCAAAAAACACACGAGTCCCAGAGCAGAGCAGAGGTCTAGGAGAAGCTTTTGATGCGGGCAGAGGGAGTTTTCTTCCTCTATTTTCTTTCAAATTTCTTCCTCTGTGATTTAATGACATTTTTTTCAAGTTACTATTAATTACCAATATATTAGTTAGCTAATTTTTCAGTTTGAGGAGAGTTTTAGTTCTACTGGTAATCATTTTCATTCTTTTTCATTAAACACTTATTCTGTGATTAGAATTGATCAGCAAGATCAGTTCTAATTACATATTTCTATTGCGTACCACAATCACTAAATTTTCAAACCTCTATAATCATTTGGAGAGTTTGAATATCTAATCATCTTTAAACAAAACAACTATTAATGGAAACTACAGTACTTATGGTGATTTTGTACTGTTGTTCATTTTAAGTCGTCTTTCTAGAATTGTACTTCATTGGAGTGGCGAACTCTAGTTGTACAATTTCCAAGACTTAACTCATGGGGAGGGAATTAAGTCATCTCTTTTCAGTGGTGCAAAGTATTAATTTTACATGAAAAGGAAAAACAATTTAAACCAGTAGACTAGAATGAACCCCAAGCATTCTTTAATGTTGTCCTTTATCAGCATCTTATCTTCATTGTTGCACCTTGTTTCCAACTGTACTTTGTTTTTTTATAGGTAGAACAAGTTTACAATAGATGCGTAGTTTCACTTTAAAGTACATAAAATAAATAAAAAAATTAAAAGATATAAACAAATTATGAAAACCACTCCACTGCTGACAATAGTGGAGATTGCCAAGTTTTTTTTAGAAAATAGTGG
The DNA here is from genome assembly GCA_963277665.1 of Viscum album. Lineage (NCBI taxonomy): Eukaryota > Viridiplantae > Streptophyta > Magnoliopsida > Santalales > Viscaceae > Viscum > Viscum album. The sequence goes on from OY728126.1 coordinate 751,958,308, forward strand.
CCAAAATAGCCTTCCTTGTGGGTTCGACCCTGCTTTCCACATATATTATAGTTAATAGGTATATAAATTTTAAACTTTGACCGACTTCAATGATAGTCGAGGTTATTTTATCATCCTAGATTTATATAGTTGAATAAAACATTAATTCGATACTAACTATAGTGACCCAAGCTTAACATACATGGATATTACATCATTTTAGATTAATATTCAAAAAATAAAAAAATACATGTCTGAGGACAAAAATATTTTATTGTATTTAGAAACATTTAACAAAATATTATAACCTAGTAAATGATCTTCAGTGTTTCCCACAATTATATTCCTCTATATTCATATACTTGAAACCTATATTTATAAATTTGGGAAAGAAAACCTAGGAATGAGGTGAGATCATATGTTCAGTAAGGGTAAAAAAAGAGATACATAATAATAACATGAGAATAAAGGTATGTGAACAGGATAATAACATTTTAATATCATACCCTACATATCAAAGATCATATACATGAGTAAAAGAATAAATATTAGCAGTTCATATTACCTAAATCAATAGGTAATCAAGAGCCAAATTCAAGAAAGAATAATAGGGTAGTATGACATGGTATTGTGGGTGATACATAAGAATATATAATTATTTCCATAGTTTTCAAGGAATAGATTCAAAGGCTATATTAGTAGTATGGGCTGACTCCCTAAAAAATAAGGGTATTCATGGTTCACTCCCCTGTCCATCTTATTAGTCAAGGTTAACTCCCAAGGCCATCTTAGTGGACAAATTCTATTACTGAACTGAGTTCACTCCCCGTTCAAGCCATATCTATCTCATGAGATATAAATAATTACTCAATTAACTGGATGGAGATATAGGTCCCACACATATCCCAATTAAATTATAAATATGTGTGCAACTAGATCATAAAAATTCATAATATCTACACCCATGAAATGAAATTGGTATCAAAATCGTGATATTATATCATAACCTCTGGAAAAGAGAAAGGTTTTACAATCATGTAATCAAGAAATAACCTATAAAAAGAAGTTTTTTTAATAAACATATAACCCATGAAAAAGATAATTTTTTAGAAAACATATAACCCTTGAAAAAATGAATGGGTTTTATAAAAATATTACTCATGAAAGAGAAATGGGTTTTATAAACATATTCATTAAAGAAAATCAATTCATAGAAATAATATGAATGGAATCATTGGATAATTTCCCCAAAAATGTGTGAGTAATAACAATGGATGTAGTTTTTATGGAAAATACTTTTGACATATCTTTTAAAAACATTTATTGAGTAAAATATCATTTCTTCATAGAAAAATGCTTTTTAAAACACAACTACTTTTTGAAAAAAAATTTCTTTAAAAAATATAAAATAATATTGAAAACATTTTGAAAAAATTATTCATTGAAAACATACAATATTATCTTGAATTTTTTTGAAAACCTTTTTCCTTGAAAACATATTAAATAATATTATAATATTTTGAGAACCATTTCATTGAAAACATGTAAAGGAATATTGAAAACATTATTGAAAACCATTTATTTGAAAAGTTTTCTTGAAAACCTTTATCTATTAAAATAATTTTAAAACTAATAAATAAATCTTTGAAATAATTTAAATCCTTCCCATTGAAAATAAAATTTTGAAAACATAGAAAGGAAGATTTTAAAATCTTTTATAACACTTTTTAAACATAAAACGTTTTCTTAAACCTTTTTCTTTGAATGACACTTAAAAAATAATTTCCACAACATTAGGAAACAATTTCTCACAAAAATAAATCTTTTTAACATGAAATGTAAGATTCAAAGGATGTATGGTAATAATGGTGGATAAATCAGTACATTCCTAACATTCCTTTTACACAGTAAAAAGTGTAGTAAAGTTCCCCTATCAGAAAATGAAAATTACATCCCAATATAAAATTTTTTTTTAAGGTAAACATGAGTAAAAATATATTTTCATTATCATATTATAATTGTGGAACATTTTTTAAAACATTATTACAAATCATTCTTTTTAAGGAACAAATATTTCCAACTAAATAGGGAGATACTATCATATTTTATTAAAAACACTTTATAAATTATATTATGTATCAATGAGTATAAAATTTTGACTAAAACATAAATATATCATTAATAACCATATGTGGATAAAATTAATTATTTTTTTGATATATGGACCGTAATTTTTTATAATTAAAACATAATCACAAGCAATCCTGATAAAGGATTAAATTATTGCAATAAACTCTTACCTATTTGTAACTTTGAATCATACTTCCAATGTAATAGGATTACATTACATGATGCATAAAATATAATGGATAGAATTATATTAATGATATATTATTTAAATGGGTAGATTATAAACCTCGTATAAGAATATAGTTTCAATAAAGGATATATTTCTTAAAGAAGAAAAATTAAGACAAATAATTTTTCCTGATTTGGTAACATTTGAAATATGAAACCCATGAAAGAAATTTTATAAAAAGGATATGTAAATAACAATTAATTTAGATATAATAATAATATAATAAATACATTGGAATTATACATATTAAATATAAGAAAAAATAGTTTAACATGGATTCTGTCTCATAGAAAATAAAAGCGAGATAAGAAAACCATTACCTTAAATCTTTAATTTCTTCATAAATGTTTAAAACTTCTATATAATAAATATAATTTTATTATATATCTACAATATATCCATATTATTATATCTAATACCATATATTATTTTTTTATTACATTATATTACCCATACGTTAATATTCCATGTTAATGTTATGTTTCGAGTAAAAATCGTGTTGTTTTTTGTATTAGTTTTGAGTTGATATTATTGATAGTATTACTTAGATCTTGATTTAATTATTTAAATAATAAAAAACATGATATAAATATAAAATATATACATTATATAAATATTTAGAATACCCTATCAAATATTGAATTATTAAATGGAATACATCATTTATGTAGACGATAGTTCTTACGTAAGCATGAACGTTGTTTCCATTATTTTGTATTGAATGATGGAAATTAAATGACATATATGTATATATATATATATAACATAATTAAATTATAATTATTATTTCTCATAAATCATATAAGTTCACTAAAACCATCTTTAATTAATTCCATGTAATGTGTTGAAGAGTCACATCTCTTTGAGGAGGCGGTAGTCCACACGTCCGCAAAAAATGTTATCGTATTTACACAAAATGAAATACATGAAGGAATTTTTATTTCATAATTACATAACCATAATTAAATCATAAATATCATATAAAAATTTAGTTTCTATTATAATTACCAACAATGATAGGTAGTATAGTCAACATGAACAACATCATTTCTTGAGGTGGTATTTTTTCATAGAAAAGAACAGGAATTTTGATACCTAGTAGATGTAAATTTTTGTTTGTTTAGGTATAACACATAGAAAAAACATCCCATTATATTTATGATGGTTATTTTATTATATATTCATTGAATAATAAGATTCTAGGTGGTGGAGAATTAAAATAAAAAAAGGAGTTTGAGGCATAATGTTACCTCTTCCTTGGGTGACTTATTTTGGCTTACACCAAAGGGATTACTTGTGAAAATTTAATAAAAAAATAAGGATTGTAGAATTACCAGAGTGTTTCTGGGAGATTATTTCTGATTATTTTTTGTGACTAAATTATCATTATAGGAGTGAATATGTGGGAGGGGTGAGTTTTTTTTATAGTAGAGGATGAGTGGTATTCTTGTAAAATTTTTAAAAATGCAATTCTATCCACATTTTTTTAATTTCATGTGGATAAAATAATAATCCAAATTATATAAAAAGTATTATAATATAGAAATATTTCCATCCAATAGATTTTGGATACTTTTATATGTAGTTTTGGCTTTTATGTTAAAGGTTTAGTCATTTGATAAGTAATTTTTTCTCTTAATCACTAAACTAATTTTAATCACATTCACTAATATTTTTGGTAAAAAATAATTTGAAGTTATTAGAAATTATATATTATGAATATTAACAATTTGGAATTCATTTTTCCAAATTCCATTCTTAGACGTGGTAATTTAAATTAAATCATGCAAACAAGAAGACAAAGTGGGTTTCTAAAGTAATAATGTCCAAACGTTTGAGATGTTTTTATATCGAATTTTAGGGTTACGTTGATTAAAATGGCCAAAATTGTATTAGTTGATGTAAAATAGATCTAATTAGACTTTAAATCTAAAATAAAATATAATTTAACTATATGAATAAATTAGACTAGGAAACAATTTTTAATTATAATTCAATATTTTTTCTCTATTCATCAAAAAATGAATTTCTCAAAAAATAAAAATTATAACCCAAAATAAATATTTTATATTACTAGTTTAAAAATGAATTTTTTTTCCAAATAGAAATTAAAAAATTTTAAAAAATCATATTTAAAATGGGGTTTCCTTTAAAAGGTTGAAAAATTACCTTTTTGAAAAATATTGATTTTTATACATTGAATTAGATTTATTCTAATCTTATACAAATAAAATATATTGCATAAGTATAAAAAATATTTATTGAATATATAATATATGCATTTTTTTGAATAAATTAATCAAAACTGGCATGTTTAATTTATTGATATAAAAGTTTGTTTGTACAAGAAAATATTTTCTGAGAAATAAATTTATTATTTTAAATTAGTATTTTCATTGAAATTTGCTTATTGATACCCAAAAGATAAAATTTATATATATGTGTCAATAATATATTAACAATTTAGTTAATATTATTCATAACATCCATTTCAATAGCTAGGTGGCCACCATAATAAAAATTTAATAATAAAATTAGTAGTATATTGTAGTTCGGTAAAAACTCAGCCTTACGTGTAACACAATATATCCAAGGGAATATTTATTGTGTGTAATACATAAAAAACATAGTATTGTGTATACCTCATGATAATCTAAGTGTTACCTATATTGAAAGAATAACACCGTGTTGCGTATATCTCATGAGAAAATTATCTCTTTTACAAAAAACTATATTCATTGTTGTGTGAAATGAAAAATATAGAAATGATTATATTTTTTTAAAAAAAATGTTTCAAAAAATCTCAGGGTGTTACAGTCTAGGTAAAAAATAGTATCCTGAGACAGGGTGTGAGATAAAATACCCCTAGGCCACCCCCAATGGTTTCTATAGCAATTTTATATCATGAAATACAAGATAAATCATACTAAAAAATATAAGAGATATTTCAATCCTAAAAGTAATGTTACGAAAGGAAAAATTAACCAAACATGTGATTCTATATAGCCAAAAAGTATCCTAGAAAATAAGTGTCAATCGATTATAAAAAGTCAATAGTAAAATAATAGGTATAAGAACCATTCACAATATTAATTTTTAGTACATCGTATCTTCCACAGATACACTGTATAACCTATTTATAATATCAACCACGATCAAACCGTACAATTAGAAGTGTCATACCACCCTTGATTGAGCTGTATACTCATAAATTTTAGATCTTATAAGTATGGATTCAATGTGTAAGGACATGATGAATCATCATCGAGTCCTATATAATCTTCTAGAGAAACTCAATATGACATGGAATGTGAGAGAATGAGAATGTCAATAGACCATGTCCATTATAATCCCAAACAACTCGGATCCATGAGGTAGCAAGGCCCAAGGCATCCCACGAAATCAATACCAAAGGGGAAGTCACGTCCAAAGTTTTCACTACTATTATCATGAACCATTGAGTAGAAAACCCATGGAGCCCTATGAAATCATTCATTACTAATTACATATATCAATTCACCATAATTCCATTTCCAAGAGTTTACATAATCATATAAAAATCCACATTCAATTATTGAACATTTTACATCCTATATAAAATTTAAATGGAGAAAAAATATCTACTAATAAACCAATTCAATTCATTTATAACTATTATTCCTATAACTAGGAAAGCTAAGAAAACACCTTGGGTTGTTCAAAAATAGAAAATGTAAGGGAACACACAATGGGTGGATTATTTTGTGGAAATAACTTCTAATGGCAAAAAATAACTTAAGGTAATCCTTAACATCTTCCAAAATATTTGATTCAACTATTTAAGACAATTTAGGGGAACCACCAGAATTTATGGTGAGTAAAACAATTGAAACTAGCTTTGTTATAATCTAAACTACAATGGAAAGGTATTAAACACCTACCATTGGTTCATAGTAGAGTGATCGTCTAGTATCATCATTTTATTTGATACAGATTAGAAGAAAATGAAGAATATTGAAAGAACCTAAAAATAGGTCATATTAGATTGCACCTAAATAAAAATATCAATACCAAAATGAATAAAGAATGTCATAAGAGTAAAAGAGAACATACTGATGTTAATACAATGATATATATGGCACATAAAACCAAGTTCAGATAAAGGGGATAGATCAAAATATATGAATTGTCCTTCAAAGGAGATCCCATATAGGAGGTTCTATCTAATGGAGGAAGAATATAATTTTTAACACCCATAGGATTTTAATTTTTTTTAATGAAATGCATGAAACACTAAATATATGATAAAAACACATTGTTTTATAAATATAGTTATAAACTAGTCATTAAACTTAATTTCTCCAATTCCGTATTTTGAATTTTAAAAAACGCTCATACACAGTTTCGATCAGTAAGTTATTTGGAGTCTGATAGAACCAACTTAATTTTTGGTTAATAGAAACATAACCTTATTAATAGTAACATACCCTTATGAATACTGATATGACCCTTATGAATAGTAAATTGTCCAAATGTATAGTAACCTCACCCAACAATGTATAATAAAAAGAAATCTTATAAGTGATAATATGATCATTATATAAGTGTTGATATATTTGTAAGTCATAAATATTTAATTATAATTTTATGATTAATTAAATAATTTAAAAGAAAATTTCTTTTCATGAAATTTGTTAATAAATTATTGTTTTATTGACTTATGGTTATAAGATACTTTTATTAGATCTTGATTAATTTTTCAAGGTGTTATAAAATGTGTTATAGTTTTAAAATTATTAATTCTAGAATAAATTATTATTTTAACTAATCATTGAATTAATACTATTTAGAAAAATAAAGAGATAAAATGGGGTTCATTTTTGAATTCTACATGTTGAAAAATGGTTTGGGTAATTTTTTTGGGATTTTTCGGAAATACTCAAAATTTTGGTGAATATTAAAATTTCATAATTTATGAAATATGGTAAATAAATGAATTTAGGCTTCATTATTGAGTCATGGATGATGTAAATGTCCATTGTTTCAAACTCACATGAACATTTTACTATTTTTTCACAATAATCAAGAGTATTCACAGTGATAAAAAAAATATTAAACTAATGATTAGAATAATGGAAAACCCCTCATCTCCTCCACAATAAATACCAACCTCACCCCTCTTATTCTCTAGAATCTAAAGCCTTGATAATTGATTAAATTATACTCATTATTCTTCCCAAGTCTCTTCTCCATGTCCAAGACAAACTAGTCTCACCATATGGCCAAAACCAAAGGCCTTAATGAGGATCCCAAGGAGAAGAGGTCAAGAGGTTAAAATCCCCTTTCAATTTCTTTTATTTTCATTTCAATTAATTTTATTTTCCTATAATATATTCACCTAATATTATCTGGCATTCATGAAATGTTTAGTATCTTATATATACTATATTTTTATCCTGTTTATGAAACAATCCATCATCATACTCATTATTATCTCCCTCTAATTCTAAAAATAGAAACATCGTCTATGATGTGTTGATTTACTGATATCATGGATGACGTGTCTTCAATATATTTTAAATCTATAAAAGTGGGTTGTAAAACCATATTAATATATGATAATCATTTTAAAGTTTATTACATAACCTCTATTATTTTCTGTAATTAACTTATATTCATAATATTAATGTTATATGATGAAAGATGTTTTTGATTATCAAAGAACCAACAAAATGATATAAACATCATTAATGTTTTATCTAATGATTCATAATCATATATGATAAAAATTTATTTATGGTATCATTTAATATTGTTTAAACATATTAATAAAAACTCATTCCACCTGTGGATATTCTCTTCTATTTGACAAGTAAAATCTATTACGAACCGACCATGGAAATCATGTAAAAAACACACCCGAAAAAATAGAGAGAAAAGTATATTATAAATTAATGGGTGGAATGATGTTATAAATTATCATAAAAGGTTTTATAAAAATTAATATTCTTCTGTAAAGTATTAATAAAACTCTTTTGACAATTACATAGGATGTTTAATCTGGTTTTAAGTAAGAAGAACCCATGGTAAGAAAATTCTTAACCCAATTTACATTCTTCAGGTTAAACATATAAATTATTAATTATAGTTTATTAATATTATATTTGTAATAATTTTTTGTATATATAATGTTTTATTATGTGTATTTATATTGTATACACATATCAATTCCATTCTATTAATTATAATTCCAATTATATTTGTAAGGGACTTTCCTTTTTAAAACTTTTTAAAAGCCTCTTTAATGAAATTCAAAAAACAATATATGGAATGAGTGGTTCCTAATTATTTCATGATTCGTTATTACTATGATGTTTATATTATATGTCGACATATTAATTTTTTATGAATATTATTTCATTATTTTGTGTGCATTTTTTTATATTTTAAAAGCGATCTGTTTTTTGAAAAAAAGATATTCTGAAAATCTAAATGTGTTTCTATAAAGGGTTTAAATAAGTTATCAAGTGATTTATTAATGATATTTTACATGGAAAAAGTTATTTTGGTTTTATCCCATTATAGCTCAAGATATGTTGGGTTTAGCTCATTATATCTCACGATATGGCGGGTGAGAACCATTATAGTACTCCAATGCATTGTGTACTTCAAAGATGGAAGTTAACTGAATGGTTATTCCATGTGTATGGGTGATTGTAAGAGTGATATGGTAAATATTTTACAAGTAAACTGCATTATGTTTTATTCATTCTAATGAGTTTTTAAGAAACCAGTTTTACTAGTTTTTATGTTATCACTTGACTAACGATTTCATTTTGTATACCCTTTATTGAGAATTTTATTCTTATCCCATGTTTTTAAATGATTTTCATAGGTTTTAAGGATTTTCAAGAGAATGAAGAAGTACAATTAAAATGGAAAGAACATTTTTCAAGGTAATTATGTTTTATTATAAACATTTTATATTTTGGAAAAATGTATACTGTATTAAGTAGTATCCAAATGTATGATTATGGGTTATTATGAATGTTTTATGTCATAATTATCTATAAAATCTAAACCTAAAAAGATCCTCAATGCTTAAGAATGTATGTCATTGTCTAAAGCTCAATAATATGTAATTTTTAAAGTTTATTTCCTTATAGTTGGTATCAAATGATGGTTTAGATAACATTATAGGTTAGGATGATGTTAATAGAATACAATAAATTATATTTACTTATGGTTGATTTGAAATGATATAGAATTTAAATATTACAATGTATCTTCATCTATGATATTTATTTTCAAAATGGTTTTTCACTGAAGAAAACGGGATGCTAAATTAGGAAGTAACTAAGAGGCTGATATCTATCGGAATCTGTAGCTTGGAATGGTGGGAATCTGAACTGATTAGTTTGTGACATCAATGGCTTAGTTGAATTAGGTGATAAATGGTTGTGGTATCCATGCAAGTGAGGAAACTAATCTAAAACAAAGAAATATGTATTTTATGGATGACCTGAGGTAGGGGTACCATTAGTTGAATGTAAAGGATGAATACATCCTGAAAACTATTTTCTATACTATATATCGTCATTATGAATTTTTTGTTATGTCGTTTGTCTTAACTAATGCACTTGATGTATTCATGGATCTTATAAATGAAATATTTTATGAATTATTAGATAAGTTTGTGGTTGTGTTTATTAATGAAATTTTGGTATATCCTAAAATTAAATAGGAGAATGAAAAACATCTAAGGGTTGTTTTGAAAACCATAAAAGAAAAGAAACTATAGGGGAAATTTAGAAAATGTGAATTCTGGTTAAAAAATATTTCTTTCATTGGTCATATTATTTACAAAGATGGAATAACTATTGATCCTGCTAAAACAAAATTTGTTAAAGAATGGGAAAGACCCAAAAATATAACCTAGATTAGTATTTTTCTAGGTTTGGAAAGATAATACTGGAGGTTTGTTGATATCTTATCACGATTATCTATCCCACTGACTAAGTTAACTAAAAAAGAGTTAAATTTATCAGGACAAAAGAATGTGATGGTAATTTTTAGGAATTGAAAATAATATTGGTGAATGCTCCAGATCTGACCCTACCTTATATTAGTTGTGAGGTTTTCATCTACAATAATGCCTCATTTAAGGGACTTGGTTGTGTTCTGATGTTGAATGATCAGGTAATTTCATATGCCTCCTATCAGTTAAAACCTCATGAGTTAAATTACCCTATACATGATTTGGAATTATATGTTGTTTTTTTTATAATTAATAATTTTTGAAATATATAATGAACATAAAAGTTTAAAGTATATATTTAATAAGAAGGAATTAAAATGAGACAGAGTAGATTACTAGAACTAATCAAGTTTTAGGATTGTAAAATTCATTTCTATCATAGAAATAACAACAGAGTGGTCGATGCATTTAGATAGAAAAGTAATGCTACATTAACTATGATATATTTAGAATGTGAATATTTAGTGAATGAATTGATAAAATTTGGCTTGGGAGTTTTTGGTATAGTAAATTCCTCTATTTTGTTTTATGTTTTAGTGAAATCATCTCTTTTAGAAAAAATTAAGCGTGTATTGAAAGAAGACGATGAGTTAAAGAAAAAGGTAGAATTTTTTAAAATGGGTATGTTTCCAGAATTTAACTTTGATAAAGATTATGTTTTGAGGTTTGTGAATAGATTATTTATTCCTTGTGATTCTTATTTGAAGATGTAATTGTTATGTGAATCTCATAGTTCTCTATTTTCAGTTCATCCTGGAAGTACAAATATGTATAGAGATCTTCGATAATATTTATGGTGAGATGGAATTAAAAGAGATATTGCGGATTTTACCATGAAATGTTTGACATGATAGTAGGTTAAAGTAGAGTGGCAGTTACCAAATGAGATTCTTAAAACTTTACCACTACTAGAGTATAAATGGGAAAATATATCTTTGAATTTAATTATGGTACTACCGAAGACATCTCAAGGTAGCAATGCAATCTGGGTTACTGTTCATCGTTTGATGAAATCTACACATTTCCTTCCAATTCAAGATAATATGTCATTCGATCATATTTCTCAAATATACCTCAAAGATATTTTTAGGCTACAAGGAATTTTTATTTCTATTGTATCTGACCCTAATTCTTGGATAACTTCCAAATTTTTGGAAAGGCCTTCCGAAAAATTTTTATAGAAAATTAAATTTCAGCACTACTTTTAATCCTCAATCTAATAGACATACTGAGAGATCAATTCAGACATTGGAGGATATAATTTGGGCATGTTCAATGGACTACCAAGGATGTTGGGATCAACATATTTCTTTTTTTGGTTTTATTATAATAAAATTCCTCATTCCAAAATATAGATGGAAGCTTTTGATGCATTGTATGAAAAGTGGTGTTGAACTCCAACATTTTGAGATGACGTCGGGGGAATGAAGTTGATGGGACCAAAATTAGTAGAGATAGTTTCAAAAAATGTTCACATAATTTAGATACATATGAGGATAGTTTAGAGAAAGATGAAAAGTTATACATATAATTGGAGGAAAGACATTTCATTTGAGGCATGTGATCTTATTTTCCTTAAAATCTCTCCTTGCAAAAGTGTTATGAATTTTGTTAAAAAGGGAAAGCTATATCCAAGGATTATTATACCTTATGAAATTATAAAGAAATTTGGACCATTCGCCTACCATGTATCTTTGAATCCGAGTTTATATTAGGTAAAAAATGTTTTTCATGTTTCGATGTTGAGAAAGTATATACTAGATTCTTCTCATTTTTTTTTTGAGCCAAGAAGTAGTTCAGATGGAAGAGAACATTTCTTATAAAGAAAAACCTATTTAGAAACTTGATCATAGAGAGAATGTAATATAGAATAAGATAATCCACTAGGAAAAGGTTTTGTGGAGAAACCACATGATTGAAGAAGCAACATGGGAATATAAAATTCTACGAGAGAAAGGTACCCTCACTTATTAAATAAGTAACTAAAAATTGCAAGGACTCAATTTCTAAAAGGAGGGGATAATGTAACACCCCAAGGGTTTACATATAAATTTAATGAAATGAATTAAACAATATGTCTCTATGAAATAATACTTTGTTTTAAAGAGATAGTCATAAACTCTCCGTTAAACATATTTATCCATTTTCTGTGTTTTAACTTTCAAAAAACTGACACACACAGTTGCGATTAGTATGTTATTTGGAGTTTGATAGAACCAATTTTTTTGTGAATATTTATATACCCTTGTTAATAGTAACATACCCTTATGAATAGTAATATGACCCTTATGAATAGTAAATTGGCTAAATTTATAGTTACCTCACCCATGAATGTATAATAAAAAAGGCATCTTATAAGTGATAATATGGTCATTATATAAGTGCTCAGATATTTGTACGTCATAAATGTAAAAAAAAAGTTTTATGATGAATTAAATAATTTAAATGAGACTTTATTTTCATAATATTTAATGAGAAATTATTTTTTTTATTTCTGATTGTTATAATATAATTTTATGAGAACTTGATTAATTTTCAAGGTGTTATAAAAAAAGTTACAGTTTTAAAATTATTATTTATTGAATAAATTATGATTTTAATGAAAAATTAAATTTATCATAGTTTGAAAATTATTTTGATAAAATGGGGTTAATATTTGAATTCTACATGTCAAAAAATGGTTGGGGTGACGTTTTGGGATTTTAATGAAATAATTTAATTTTTTTTGAATAGTGAAATTCGATAATTTACGAAATATGCTAAATAAATGAATTTATGCAACTTTCACGAGTCATAGATGATGTAAATGGACATTGTTTCGAAGTCACAAGAAATTATTACTATATTTGTTCATAAGAATCAAGACTATTCATAGTCTTGAGAAAAAACATTAAACTAATGATTAACATAATAGAAAACCCCTTCTCTCCTTTATTATTAATACCACCCTCACCCGCTTTTTCTCTCAAACCTCTAAAGCTTTGAGAAATGTCTAAATTATTCCCATTATTCTTCCCAAGTCTCTGATTCACGTCTAAAACCCATTGGTTTCACCAAAAGACCAAAACCATAGGTCTTAAGGATGATCTCAAAGAGAAGAGATCAAAAGGTGAAAATCATCTTTAATTTTCTTTTATTTTCATTTAAATTAGTTATATTTTCTTATACTCCTTTCACATCCTATAATCCAAGAGCCAGGAAATATCCAGTATCATAAATATACAGTAATCTTATATTGTTTATGAAAAAATTAATCATCATACTCCTTCTCTTCTTCCTATTATTCTAAAAATAAAAAGACCTTCTATGATGTGTTGATTTATAGACATTGTGGATGATGTGTATTCAATTTACATTACCTCCTTCAGAGTGGTATGTAAAACCATATTAATGGTTGAATTTATTTTAGTTTATTATATGGCCTCTCTTATGTTCTATAATTATCTTTATTCATATTATTAAAGGTATATGATGAAACAAGTTCGCGATAATTGAAGAACCACCAAAATGTTCTAAAAATCATTAATGTTTTATCTAATGATTCATCATAAAATATAATAAAAAAAGATTACTGGTATCATTAAATATTATAGAAACATATTAATAACAACTCATTACACTTATAGATATTATCTTCCATTCTACAAGGAAAATCCATTATGAACCGACCATGGGAATCATGAAAAGAACGCACCCGAAATAATGGAAAGAACACAATATTATATATTAATGGGTGGAATGTTGTTGCAAAATGAACATATAAGGTTTTATAAAAATTATTATGATTATTTAATGTATTAATAACACTATTTTAACCATTATAAAAGTGTTTTAATCACAATTTTAGTAAGACAAACATGTGGTAAGGGAACTCTTAACCCAGTTTCCATTACTTGGGTTAACCTTCTACATTATTCATCATGTGTTATTAAGATTATTCATTTAATGATTTTTTATATAATGTAGTATTATGTGTATATACATTGTATACATATATCCATTCCATTATATTAATTCAAATTCAAATTATATTTTTAAGGGACTTTCCTTTTAAAATCTCTTTAAAATTCTCTTTAATGAAATTCAAAATGATTGTTTTTATATATATATGGCATGAGTTATTTCTCATGATTTAATTATTCTTTATTACTATGTTCTTTCCATTATATGTTTACATAGTAAATTTTTTGGATTTTGTTTCATTATTTTGTGCATATTTTTTTTATATTTTATAAGTGACATGTTTTATGAAGAATGGTATTTTAAAAATATGAATGTGTTTTGATCAAGGGTTTAAATGAGTTATCAAGTGATTTATTCATGATATGTTCCTTGGACATAGTTATGTTTTTTTGGGTTAATTAAGGCTCAAGATAGATTTGGTTGATCACGTTATAACTCAAGATATGACGGGTGATCCCCATTATAGCTCTCCAATTCATTGGGTAATTCAGAGATAGAAGTTGAATGAATTGTTGTTCCATGTGTAAAGTTGATTGTAAGAGTAATATGGTAAATATGAATGAATTAATGTACATGATTTTTTATGGATTCTAACATGTTTTTATGAAATGGTTTTAGTGGTTTTTATGTTATCACTTGACTGAAAATTTCTTTTTTTATATCCCTTACTGCACTTTTTATGCCCATCCCAGGTTTTTGAATGTTTTTAAAAATTTATAATGATGTGTGAGATAATGAAGGAAAAAAATTTATATTTCATTATGATTTTTCAATGAAATTATGTTTTATTTGAAAATTTTAATATTTTGAAAAAAATGGATATTATTTTAAGTATTATCCATATGTATGATTATGGGATGTTATGTATGTTTTATATCCAAATTCTTTAAAAACTCCAAACCTGAAATGATCATTAATTTTTAATAATGTATTTTATTGTATAAAACTCAATAATATGTAATGTTATAAGGAATGTTCCTTATATAATTAGATTTTCGATTTATGTGATTTTAAGTATAGAACTGTAATTTCACTAATAAATATTGGGCTGCATGGTCTGACAGTACGATTGGAAAAACTATGTGCCAATCATGAACCCTTCACTATCTCAAGGGGAACCATGGATGATTAGTTCAAACAGTTTTCCTAACCATGTTAAAACCATGTTTTTTGGATCTTTCAAAAAATTACAGGTTCCTTACACAAGCGCGTGCCTCAGGTTGTATAGTTTCCACAAACCATGTGATCTATACCACCACATGTCAATCCTCGCATAGGTAGTGGTAACCTTATTGAAAAACAACATCACATTTTTATCTGGTATTTATTAGTAATTTATTTTTGTTTTACTTTTTTATTGGGTGTTTTTTCCTTGAATTGGGAGGATACCTATAATGGTGATTTGAAGGATATTTTGGAATTTTCTGATTTTCCCTAGATATTATAATATTAAATAGATATTTCTATGATGTGTTATGGATTCTAGTCCAATGTTGTGAGGTATATTATATAAAATGAAAATTCTACACACCGTGTAAGGATTATGTATCATGTTATGTAAAAAAATATTTATTTTAATCAGAGAAAACACATTTTTCAGAGTAACTTAATATGAAAAAGTTTCAGGATGTCTAAAGGTATTTCACACCTTGTAAATTATTATGTTATATATTCTAGGGTTTTTTGAAGGTGTTTGAGGCTTTATTATCTTTTGAGGACTTCTCCTTTCTACCAGAGATCTTACCCTTGGAGATTTTGGGTGAATTCTTTCCACCTTGATCAATTTGTTATACAGTGGACCATTGTTGGGTAAAAATTTATTTTATCAAGTTATGTATTCCTATTAGTTTTTAATTTTATGTGTTATAGCTATGTTTGGGTTATAATTATGTTATTTGATAGTGTTTTTTGTCAATCCTCTTCAGTTTGTTGGTGTGACTTTTATTGTAAATGCCTCTCTATTGGGTTCCAGTCCACATTGTCAAAGAAAATTATGTTTTCTCAATCCTTGAGGTAGAAGGATTTGTTAAAGTGTTCTAGTTTCAAGAATTAATTTTTGTTCTTATTTATTCATTGAAATCCAAAATTGAATTTCTTGTATTAAAATTTGAGAGGGGAATGGGTTCATGTTTTAATGGTATTTTTTCTATGAAAACATAATTTCCTTAATTTGAAATGTTAAATGGATTCTCAAACCCATAAGAATATTTGACTAGATTTTAAAATGGGTTTTAAAAAATGTGAGCCTAGTTTTAAAAATAGAAATTTACACACATTACACAGTGGGAACCTTGGGTGCGTTGATATAGATACATGAGTATCTATAGTGTGTGAGATACCACTAATAGGTAACCTCTTGTATATAAACGGTATACTGTTGGACTTAATATTAACTGGATTAGACCTTATGAATTGTTAGTCTTCTGAGTGTTTAGTACATATTTTCCCATAGTTTAGATCATGAAAGGTAGGCAAATTATTATTTTTTGGTCGTTTAATGCATGATAGTTTTTTTCATGGTTGTTTGATAAAATGTTTATTTATATTCATTATTTACAGTCTTTATTTTTGGATTTGGAAACATGACATGATATTTTAGAAAAAGTGTAGAATCATTGAAAAAACGATTTCAAATTGTTTTATTTATAAAAAATACAATAAAAATGTATTATTTTAAAGCTTCAACATATATATTATTGTTATTATAACTTTTATATATTATTTTCTTGTATCCTACTGAGATCATTTTATCACTCCCTAGTTTTTTCCCATGGGAGGTTGTAGATATTTTTTATAGTATAAAGGTAAAGGTAAGAGCATTCTATAGCATGTAGGTTTCTCTTTATGTTTTTATTTTTTTTGGAGGTGGCAATTAGCCACATTGAGACTAGTTTAGTCATATTTTATGGTTTTTCTTGTATGAATTATTAGTATCTCACTTTGTGTTCAACTTTTTCTATGGAAATATCTTTTATCCTTTTATATGAGACTATTTTTTTCATTTTTTTACCCCACCCCATGATGGGTTAACTTGTGTGACTAGTCTGGTAAAACCGGTTTGGCCTATTACGAATTAGTATTATAGGGGTTACTCATCCTGAAGTGTTTTAGTACATCCTTGGTTAGTTCTATTCATTGGGTAGACATAAGTAGGGTTCTCATAGTTTGTACAATAGGTGTGGAAAAGGGGTCTAGAAAACTCACTCATTCTACTAAATCTGAGCTACTGTGGGTGGCCAGAAAATATTTACTATGTAAAAGACCTGGTATTTAGGTTCCTATGATTAAATTTTATTAGAAATTTGATTAAATTAACCTATCTAAAATGTTTAGGTATATGGTGTCTATGTTCATTGAATAAATTAAGTGGGGAATTTATTTAAATGGAAAAATTATTGTCTAAATGAAAAACCTTTTAGTGGAATAATTCATAACTTATTTATATTATTATTGTATTAATGCATTATTTTTTATTCATGTTTTGGTTCAATGGTTTTGGATTTCCTCTTGACTGATTGGTCATTTTCTTGTGTTTAATAGAAAATTTCTCCAAGAAGAGATCTTCCAAATATTATTGGGGAATCCATGAGGCATGTTATATAAGTGGATCTTCCGGTGACTCTTCTTAGGCAGTGCCTATAACAACCCAAACATTTATCAATGAATTTTAACCTTATAATAATTATATTATAAACTATAAAAAACATATACAACTTAGAGAAACCAATAAAATAATTATTATCAAGTATTAAGAAATAAATATGGGAATACTAATGGAAATTATGGAACATATACTGATGAAATAGTAACTTAACCATAAGAATAGTAATATAACCATTTGGAATATTAATGTAGATAATAGAACAGTAATCTCACCTATGAATGTATAATTAAAATTATGGTATCTTTTGGTTTAAAATATGATAAATTTATATCATAGAATAAGTAAATTATTTTTTTAAAAATGATTAATTAAGTGATTTTATTTTTTTTTGAAATATAAATGATTATATAAAATTTTATAAATAACACAATGATATAAAAAAATTATTTTCTATAAAATTATTCATAAATTAATATTTTTTTCTTATAATTATAAGATAATTTTATTAGACATTAATTATTTTTTCAAAGTTTCATAAAACAAGCTATAATATTTAAATTGTTATTCTTGAAATAAATGATGATTTTATATATAAAATAAATTTCTCATATTTAGAATTTTTTCCCCTAAAATAGGGTCTATTTTTTAAATCTACATGCCAATAAATATTTACAGGGTTTTTTTGTATTTTTATAAAATAATTGAATTTTAGGTGAATAGTGAAATTCAATAACTTATAGTACTTACCAAATAAATGAACTAATGAGTCATGGATGATTTATAGATGAGGTAAGTGCCCATTTTTTTAAATCGACAAAAAAATTTAAAATATCTATTAACTGGAATCAATACTCATGATAATCTTAACCAAAAATAAAATAATATATATATAAAATAATCAAAACACCCCTCTCCACCCCTATAAATACCCCCACCCCTTCTCCTCATACCTCCAATGACTTTAATCCTTTCTAAATTATACCCAATTCCATTCCCAATCCTCTTTCCTAGGTATAAGATATACTGGTATTAACAAAATGCCGAACCCAAGTCATTTAAGGAGGTTCTCAATGAGAAGATATTCCAGAGGTAAAATCCTCCACCATTATCTTTTAAATTATATCTTTCTTATACCATGCCATCATATCCCCAATCAAAATCAGATTGATAAATATATTATTAAACATATACTAGAATTTTAATTTTTTTATGTGATATCAAAAATAAAATCTCTTCTCCTCTCCTTTTATTAAAAAAAACATCATATGTAATGTGTCGATTCACCACCTTCCTGGACCATGATTTTTGGTTTTCCATTACCACCTTCAAGGATGGTTATAAAACCATTATTATGGTTAAATAATATTTTAATATAAAAATTAAAACTCAAATCATGTATTATAATAAATATATAAACATGATATTATATAAAATGATACTAGTTCATGATGGTTGTAAAAATCACTGAAATAATTTAATAGATTTCCATCAAACATTTATTTAATGAATCATCCTTATATCATATAATTAAATGATATGTGAGACCATTAAAATTATTTATGTTCATTAAAAATAGAAAATTTTAATTTTGTGGAATTATTATCATATTACATGAACTTTCATACTTTTATACAAGAAAACAAATAATGAAAACTATGAAATTGAACACTCACAAAATGATAAAAATGAATTATATAACTCATCAAAATATCCAGAAATTAACATAGTAAAATTATAATAAATCAATTATTATTTAATAGGTTATTTATTTGGTAATTTATGAATCTAATTTGATTATCCCAGATATTAAGTTCAAGTAAAGAAAGCATTCAGACATAAGGAATGGGGATTCTCAAACCCAACTCCATTTATTTGGGTTATACATATTTCAGGAAAAAATTTAGTATGGTTATTCCTTTAAAGTCACATTAATATAACTTCATTGTTATTCCATCCTCTATCTAGGATATTCATGTTTCCAACATGGTTTTATAAAAAATATAGAGATTTTCTAAAATAACTCGAATTTAAAAAACATATCCTGACTCTTATTGAGATAGTTTCTTATTCACTCCAGATTAATGATTCTTATACAAAGAATTTATTTCCCTTTTTCATATGGGGACCCCAAATTTTATTTATTAATGTATTATTGATTAAATTATTATGATACCCATCCCTTTCCATGGGTTATTTTATTACTATGATTGTTATAATTTCAATGCGGCATTCATGATTATGTAAATGTTATGATGTGATAGGTGAACCAATAATTTTATATCCCTATAATGCACTGGGTAATGTAATTTATATCATGTGATAATGTTCAATATTTATGAACAAGAAACTATCTTTATTTGAAATAATGATTTTGGGCCTATGAACATAATTTATATATGAACATGATGGTAGTTTTGTTCATAATTATGTGTGGTATTTTAACACTATGACATGATGTTTCATTTTTATGCATTACCACATTACATTCATTTTTCAAATTTTTCCCTCATGATGTTGATAATGATTCCATAGTTATGTTATGATTATGATGGTGATTATCCTCTCCCATGTTAAATTAATTCACATCCTAATTTATTCTCATACTAGTATTTTAGATCACCCCTTTTATTGTTGTATATCCTCATGTGATTACATTTACTAAGGAAAAAATGTTCTTTAAGCGATAAAAAAGAATATTTCAATTAAATTCTTATGTTTTATTGTTTTTAATGTTATGTATGTGGATAATTTTCCCATTACACTAAACCTGTGTATCCTTATTTTATAAATTTAACATTTTATTATTATTAAAAGGATATAATAGTTATGTAAGTATATTGTGAAATCTATAGTTGGTATTAGAGATTTTTTTAGTTAATTTGGGAATTAGGGAAAGAGAAAAGTAGTCATAAAAACCTTTTTATATGACCTTGTATATGTAAACATCCAATGATATTTTTTAGAAAAATTATAAACAAAGGGATACCGTTAGATATAAATTTATAGTTAATTACACAAAATAATAAATTATTTATTCCTGATTTATTGAATATCATTTTTTTCAAACCATTTCTATTTTGAAAATGGTGGGAGCCTAGAAAAACAAGACCAACAACCTCGGTGATGGAAAATGCAGTGATTACCCAAACATCATCCAAAATTACATTGGTGGTGGTGTTCAAAACATCATGGAAATTATTACCCAATTGTCTTAGGCTATTAATAATTACTTGGACCATGTAAAACATCCGCCATTAGCCAAGAAGGATAAGATTTACATTGATTCATTTATTCAGCAATGATCACTAATGTTCCGTGGTCATTCTGATTCATTAGTCATGGAACAATGGGTCAATGAAATTGAAAATATATTTTATATGCTTAAATATTTTGAAAAATTGAATGAAACTCTTTCTGTTTATTACATAGATGGAGGGTTTGATCAATGGTATGTATTGACTAAGAACACTAGTTCAAACAGTGAAATAGAATAGGTGGAGTATGAATAATTCAGTGAAAGAGTCTTTAATAAGTATTTCCATCAAAATCATAGTACATATATAAGGAGAGAATTCATAATGATGAAGAAAAATAAAGGTGGATCATTCAGGGATTATGATGAAAATTTCAAAAGTCTTCCAAGGTAATCATTGAGTTTTGTTATCAACAATAATAGACAAATAGATAGATTATTTAGTGGTTTAAGATTTCACCTTCATAAGGACCTAGCTATTTGAGACATTGGGAGTTGTGAATAAGTTTTTTGATGTTCTGTTAAAGGGGAGATGGAGTTTTGATAATGGTACAATAGCTATGTTAATAAGAAACATAATATAGTGTTTAAAACTAAGGGATCCAATGACAAATGTTGAAAGAAATCTCAACCATCCACTTGTCAAACATGTGGGAAGAAACAATATGGGAACTTACTAAAAGGGAAATGAAAATAGAGTTCAAAACTAGAGGATATAATAAAAATGTGTAAAGAAATATCAACCATCCAATTTTCAAACATGTGAGAATAAACAACATGGGAACTTAATAAATGGGAAATAAAAATTTTATAAGTGTGGGATAGATGGAAACCAATCTCATGAATGATGAAGAGAGAGGAAGAAGCTGGACAATGTGATTGAGGAAAAAAGGGTACCAATCATGGTTCAATGCATAAAATATTTGCATAAAGGGAACTATGTATTCCAGTTTGATAAACCTCAACCCCTTAAGCGTATTCAAAATAGGAAAGTTCCATATACAATGAAGAAGTGAATTATTATTACATTAATAGTGCTGAAGTGGAGAAAGAAAAATAAGTTATAAAAGGTAAAAATCTTATCCAATCAAGAATGTGAAGAAGTATTATTATAATATTTTTACATATATTCATTTATATATTTCATATTTTCTATAACTATTTAGTTGATTCCCCAATACATTAAAGTAGATATATCCATAAAACTCCTTGTGGCACGATCACTGTAACCCAAGTGTTGGACTCTTCTCATATTGGTGTGTATGGAATGATTCATCCAACGAATCTCATAATAATTCACTTTATGGAATTAAATGTGATATTGGGAATGGATTGGATATTGTTATATAGTGAGAAAAATAATTTTCAAGATAAGAAAATATATTTTCATAATCATAACCATCCCATGATTCAATTAAAATGTAAGGTTGATCATGAATCTCCTTTGGAAAATACCTAAATGGTGTGGGTGTTGATATCTTATGAAGAAGCATACTCTGTCCAAATGGTTTCATTGAAGAAAAGTTTGAATATAAGGAAATTCACATTTTGATAGTATAAACTTATATATTTACAGATGAGTTACTCAGACATACCCAATATTCTAAGTTAGATTTATGAATATAAATTATAACTAGAGACACTCTTATCGCAAAATGTCCCTACATGATAGAACCTATCAAAATGGATGAGTTAATAATCAGCTACAAGAGCAGTTGGACAAGGGGTTCATACACCCTAGTGCATCACCTTGGGTTTCACTAGTTAATTTATTAAATGGAAAGGATGGATCAATGAAGCTCTGTATCGATTACCAGGAAATAAAAAATATCTTCAAAAAGGAAATGTATCCTCTTCCAAGGATTGATGACTTGTTCGATCAACTAAAAGGATCTCAATACTTCTCAAAGGTGTATATTCATTTCTGATATCACGAAATAATGGTTAAGAAAGAATATATTAATAATAATGCTTTTCAAAGAATGTATCTGAACTATGAGTTCCTAGTAATGCATTGTAGACATATTAATGCCCATGAATACTTTGTGTATTTGATGAATAGATTCTTTCAAGAAAAACTCAACAAATGTGTGGTAGTGTTTATGGATGATATTATTATTTACTCCAAGACAAAATAGAAACATGAAAAATTTATATGGACTATTTTTGTGACATTAATGATGGATAAATTTATGCCATGTTGAGAAAGTGTGAATTTTGGATGAAGAAAGTCACATTCCTAGGACAAGTGATCACAAGTGAGAGAATTTATGTGGAAACTTCATAAAAAATGGAAATAAAGGAATGGAAAAAACCCCTTCTGTCATGGAAATATGAAGTTTTGTTAGATTAACAGGGTACTATTGATGTTTTGTGATGAATTTCTCAAGATTGTCTATCATTATAACTAAGTTTTCAAGGAAATGTGTAATGTTTGTATTAAGGGAAGAAGGTTAGGAAAGCTTCAAGGATCAAATAAAGAGGAAAATCACTACACATTTACACATTCTACCTACATGTGAATTATGTTTTGTGATATTCAATAATGCTCAAGGAAATAATTTTATTGTGTTATCAAGTAGAATGATAAAGTGATAGCCTATTCATTATAAAAGTTGATGATATATGAGAAGAACTACCTAACACATGATTTGGATCTACTTGATGTGTTTTTCCTTGAAAATATAGCAATACTACCTTTATGGTGAGATGTGTGATATATATACCGATCAAAATAGTCTAAACTATATATTCAAATACAGTGATCTAAAAATGTTTCAAAGAAGATTATTCGAGCTAATCGAGGACTATGGTTTCTCAATTCATTATCATCTTGGAAATGAAAAAAAAGGAAGATGATAATCTTAGAAGAAAATAACATTCTACATTATCCATGATTTAAATTAAGAAAGAACCAATATTCATAGATATGCAAATGATGGATAAGGAAATCATAATGACATAGAATTCATCCTACCTTTCACAAATGATTTCCCAACCATATATCAAAGAGAAGATCACGGAGCCAAAAATGGATGACATAAGGATACAAATAAAGGTGAAAGAGGGAAATGAAGGGATTCTACATGGGTTCCATAATAATGATGATGGTGTGATTCAGTTTGGAACTAGGATTTGTGTTCCTCCCATGCCTGAGATAAATAAGGGTCTATTGGATAATGCACATATCTCATCTTTCTCCACCAATCATGTAATTAACAAGATGTACCATGATTATTGAGTGAACTTATGATGGAAAACATGAGGAAGAATATTGTTGATTATATCTCAAGGTGCTTGGAATGCCAACAAGTTAAAGTAGAGAAATAGAATTCCAAATGATTGACGCAAACATTTCTTATACAGACATGGAAATGGGAGAATACCATTACAAACTTTTTCAATGGTGTTATAAAGACATCTGAAAGAAACAATTTAATATGGGTTGGAGTAGATCAACTCACTAAGACTTCTCATATAATCTCTATTCAAGATGATCTCTCTCTTTTAAAAAAATACATGATATATGTGAAAAAGAGGCGAGGATTTGTGGTGTTCTACATTCAATTGTGTCTTATTATGATCAAAGGTTCATATCTAAATTTTGGAGAAGTCTACAAGTTTATTTGAATAATGAATTGAATTTTAGCATGACCTGTCTCCCCCAAATATATTTCCAATATGATAGTATTGTTCATATGTTAGATAATCTTCTAAGAGTATACAGAATGAAATTCAAAGTAGGATGGGATCAACATCTCCCATTGGTTGATTTCTCTTAGAAAATTAGATCCAACTCAAGTATTAATAAGGATTCATATTAAGATATATATAAGATGTGATGTAGGAGAAAAAACATATTAGGGTGAATTTGGAGAAAAAAAGTTACTTGGACCTGATATTGTACAAGAGATGATAGAGAAAATTCAATCTATAGAACAATATATCAAAGATTCTCATAGTTGGCAAGAGAGATTTACTAATAACCAATGAAGGTATTTTTATTTTGAAGTTGGAGATAAAGTATTCTTTCTAATGTCTCCATGGAATAGATTCATGTAATTTAGAAAGAAAGGGAAGCTTTTATTAATGTACATTGTCCCCTTTGAGATCCTATATCACATAATACTAGTGGCCTATCATCTTGAACTTTAAATAATAATGGATCATGTTTATGACATGTTCCATTTATCTCTATTGAGAAAGTAAATACATGACCCCTCGGAAATACTTAATTCTACGGTGTTATAACTAGATAAAAACATATCATATGAAGAGAAGTAGGTGAAAATCTTAGAATACATAGAAAAATCCCTACACAATGGGATAAATCACCTTGT
Source organism: Viscum album (assembly GCA_963277665.1). Classification (NCBI taxonomy): domain Eukaryota; kingdom Viridiplantae; phylum Streptophyta; class Magnoliopsida; order Santalales; family Viscaceae; genus Viscum; species Viscum album. Next base: position 751,983,823 of record OY728126.1, read on the forward strand.
AAAAGTGTTATGTAGGAACCATATGTTCAAAGATGCAACATGGAACCAAAGGTAGTGATGAATGAGAAGTACTCTCATATTTTTTTAACTCTATTATAAAAAGAAAATTTTGAAGGGAAAAAATTCAAAAGGGGGGAAGAATGTAATGATCACAACATTTATTAATGGAATTTCCCCTTCTTATAATTATGTTATATAATATAAAACACTCATACAACATAGATGAAAAAATAAAATCATTATTTTGTTAAATTAAGAAATACATAAGTGCTATTTATGGAAATTAATGAACCTATAATGAAAGAATAGTATCCCAACCATTTGAATATTAATGTGACCATTAAGAATAGTAATCTAGAAAATAGAATAGCAATCTAACCTACAAAAGTAAAAATAAAATTTATATATTTTAAATTGAATATATGATATACTTATATCATGGAATAAGTAAATATTTTTTTTTTAAATGTTAAATCATGTGTTGGTATTTTTTTGAAATGTAATTGTTTATTTATAATTTTATAATTAATATAATGATTTAAAATAAATTTTACTTCTATAAAATAGATTTATTAATTAATATTTTATTCTCCTATAATTATAATACAATTTTATGAGACTTTAATTAATTTTTCAAAGTGTTCTAAATTTGGTTATAATATTAAAATTGGTATTTTTTGAACAAATGATAATGTTTTATAGAAATTAAATTATCATATTTTTAAAATTATTTTCATAAAATGGAGTCTTTTTCATGTATGATGAGATTTAATTTTCCAATACCGTATTACTGGCTATTCATAAAACCGATATTATAGTTAAATGGTATTTTAAAATACAGTTTAAAACTTATATCATATACTAGAACCAATATAAAAAAAGATATTAAATAAAATAATACAAGTTTTTGATGGTCATAGAAACCACAAAAAATAGTATAAAAGATTTTCATCAACAACTCATCTAATGAACAATACAAATATAATATAATAAATTGATATATGATACCATTTAAACTTATTTAAGTTTATTAATAACATATAATATTTATTTTTTAGAACTTTTCTCATTTTACATGATCTTCCATACTTGTATACAAGTGAACTGATCCTTAAAACTATAAAAACAAACACTCATGGAACAATGAAATTGAATTCTATTAATAATAAAAATGACCATAAACGAAATTAATAAAATATTAATAAAACAAATTAATGTAGAAGAGGTCATAAATTTATTATTTAGTGAATCTACTAATATTATCCATGACATTATATGAAAATAAAAAATCATTCAGTCATTTTGTAATGGGATTATCGAAACTGAACTCCATTTATTAGGGTTATATATATTTTATGAAAAATTTCATTATTTTTATTCAATTAATGTTTATTTAATATTATTGAATTGTTCTTCCCTCTTCTTATTGAGAATATACTTGTTTCCAACTTGTTTTTATGAAAAATATATAAATTTTACGAAGGAACTCTTCTTTCTAAAACACATATTGACTCATATTATGATGGTATCTTATTCACTAAAGAATGATGATTCTTATAACAATAATGTTTTTCCATTTATTATATGGGAACCATAAAGATTATTATTTATGTTATGATTTATATGATTATTATCTGAACCATTTATTTCAATGGGTTAATTTATGACTAGGATTATTATAAGTTCTACGAGGAATGCATTATTATGTAAATGGTATGATGTGACAGGTGGACCAAAATTATATAACCCTAAAATGCATTAGGTAATGTGATTTATATAATGAGAAAATGTGAAATATATGTTAAATTTATTATATATATTTTCATAATATTGATTTAACAGTTATGTAAAAAATTTATAGATGAACATGAAGCTATTTTTGTTTCAAACTATGTGTGGTACTTGATCACTAAGACATGATATTTCTTTTTTATGAATTTTCACATTCCATTGCTTTTTCTAATGGTTCCTCCATGATTTTGATAATGATCCCATAGTTATGTTTTTCTTTCTCACCCACTCCATATTTATTCATGTCCTTATTCTTCCTCTTACTGTGCTTTTAGATCACCCCTTTATTTAATATATATCATTTGGTGACTATGTGTACTAAGAAAATGTTATATTTAAAATGATAAAGAAGAATATTTATAATAAATATTTATGTTTTCTTATTGTGTGGGTTATGTATGTGACTAATTATACCAAGACACTAAAACGTTGGATCCTCATAAAACAATGCTATTATGTTTTTTATCATTAAAATGATGTCAAAGATATGTAAGAAAAAACGGTCTCTATAAAGGTGATGATCTATCCAATTTAGACATTGTGGTCAGTGGGCATAGTGAACCTGGGATGAGTTGTGGATCATGGCTCAAATTTTACCAAGAATCATGCATCTATATTCCATAGTGCCAAGGGAACATAAGAGTTAGAGGAGTGTCTTGAACATATTGGGAGGATCTTCAATGTCTTGAAGACTCTATAATAATATTAGTTGTGTTTTCCATGTATATGTCTATGTGACTGGGAAGATAAGATTAAGATCATATAGTGTCAGACAAGTTTCATGAGGGTCTTAATTATGATTTTTTCAATAATATCATTATTCATTAGTTTTATAATAATTCATTATGTGTAGAATGAAACTGAGAGTTTCTTACCATATAAAAAGGCGAGCATACTGTTTTAGAGAACTCTACTCATTTTTCTAAGTTGGTGCACCTAGAACAAGATCTTTTCACCCATGATTACCTGAAGGATTGGAGGTTAGAGATGGGGATGGGGGATGATGTTCAATCGATGATGGTTCTTTTGTACCTTCCAACCTTTTGGAGGTAGTCGATAGATAATATTGGGATGAGTAAGGCATATCTAGATGGACTGGTTTCAGTAGAACTTCAGTAAGTGTAGCAGTTATCTAGGGTAGTTCTTATACTCATAAAAGGAATCATAAGAGTTTTATGTTTTCTATAGGACTAGCTTCAAGTTATTATCTAGGGAAACAACAGGTTATTTTATACCAGTGTTGGAGGCATGGTCATACTAGGCCTCATTTCATGGATTCTCTAAGGAATTTTCATCATTATAGGTGATTTGGGTATCTAAAATGTTTCTATGGTAAGATTTCTCAATGTATCAAGGTGGGGTCCACTTTCACTAAGGGGTTTCTGGTTCAGGTTGATAGATCCAATGTTGGTTAGTCTATTTATTAAAAAAAGGGGATTTACTGGTGGAAATGTATGGATGGTTTTGTGTGGCAGAGTGTGTGTTAGAGGAACCTGAAGTAAGTGAAACTACTATTAGAAGTATAGTGTTAATTTAATCTTCTATGGTACTATCTTTCTTTGATATTGGTGATACAAATTATTTTATATCATCAAAGTTGGTTAACATTTTGGGTTTTAATTTAGAGATTATGTTATTCCTAATTGTTCTTTCCACACCATTGGGAAAGAGGTCTAAACAAGGTTTCAAGTGTCTAGAGTGTTGGGTGTGGATAATCAATATTGAGGTGTTTAGGGACTTCTTAGTTCTTGATCATTACATTTAATCCTTTATAATGGGTAAGGATTGGATGATCATCATGACAGACCAGATAGACTATTATCTTTATTGGGTATAGTTATTTTATAACAATGGGGTAACTCATGTTTTCCAATGTGAGTGGTTCTCTAGATCCATAAGGGAAGGGCCTATTGTTTATTATGCCAATACAATTTCCTATTAGTTGTTAAAAATGTTTCTCAACATAGTTGTCACTTTATTCGAATGTCAGCTATTTTATTTTGTTTTTGAGTACTCTAATGTATATCTGGATGATTATTTGGGTTTACCTATATTGAGAGACGTCAATTTTACTATTAACCTTCTCATTGTAATGATTCCCATTTCTATTCCATCCTATCAAATGGAACATTCTAGGTTGGTGGATCATATGGTTTAGTGTTATGACCTAGATGTGGAAGGATTTATTCATTCAAGTGTGTCATTGTGGGATTCACTTATACTATTTTCTAGGATGGAAGATGGAATCGTTATACTTTTTATTGGATAATAGAAGTTGAATCGAATGAACATTAAGACCAATTATCATTTACAATGAATATATTTTTTTAACCAGCTAAGAGGGGATCATTGGTTTTCTCAAATGGACCTATGGTTGGGGGACCAATAGCTATGTTTATTAGAATATTATATAACCAAGATATAATATCAATTCTATATGGGAATCTAGTGTTTTTGGTTATTCCATTTGGTCTCACTAATGATCCTAAAATTTGATTGTCCTTGATGAACTGAATATTTCATTGGTTCAAAAACTCTATCATTGTTTTTTGAAAGATATGTTGATGTAATACAAGATAGAGGAGGGGAATATATACTATTTGGATACCATCCTTTTAACATTTAGGGAACATATTTAATATAGTAAGCCTTCATAGTGTGAGTTTTGGATCTATGAAGTGAAGTTTCTATAGTATGAGATATCTAAGAGGGGTATATCAGTGGATCTTGAAAATAGAAAAGGAATTTATTTCATGGGAGAAGCCTAGTAATGTTTTTTGGATCTAGATTTTCTTGGGGTTATTAATTTACTAGTGAAGGTTTCTTTGGGACTTATCCATGATCAAATCTTCGATGAAATATTAAACCTGTAAGGGTGAAAATTTTGAGTAGAACGATATGTGAAGAAGATATTTTGAGGATATGAAGTTGTGTTTGAATTCAAAAATAGTTTTTATTCTTTTGGTAATAGGATATGTTTATGATTTTTTCTACAATTATTATGGTATAGGTTTTGGTTATGTCTTGATTCAATAGAAATTTGTCGTGTCTTATTGATAAAATCATTTATACCCTCATGAGAAGAACTTCCCTACCCTTGATTTTGAGTTAGAAGTTGTTATGCATGCACTGAAGATGTGGCATCACCATTTATTTAGAGAATAGTTTTCGAAATATTCAGATCATAAGAGATTAAAATGTATCTTCATATAGAGGGATCTAACCATAATATAGAGGGACTGGGTGGAGTATCATTTGGACATTAATTTTTATATCATATATACCACCGAAAAAAGAACTGTTGTAGCTGATGAGTTAAGTAGAAAATTTAGTACACAAGATAAAAAGGAATCATTTGATTAGAGGTCTATGATAATTATTTTTCACTGAGATGGGCTTGGGAGTATATGAGGTTGGTTGAAAGGTTTTCCTGGCATAATTAAATGTTAAATCATGTTTTTATGAGGGATTTTGACATGATAAGATGAAAGATGATGAGAGATGATACTTTGGGGAAATACTAAATGGTGGGGAGACCTCGTGTGAGTTATCTCAGTATCCTAGTGGAAATTTTTACTTCTATAGTTGGTTGGTTGTTATATTTTCCTTAAGATAAGAGTTTCTAGATAGTGGACATAAAAAATAATTGTATGTTCACCCTAGGGCTAAAAATATGTACCAATATTTAATACATTGGTATTTGTGCTCAGTGATGATGTGGTCAGTTGTGTATTTTGTATCATGGTGTCTCACTTTTCAAAAAGTTAAGGAAGAAAAACAGAGATCTATAGTATTCTTATAGACTTTCCCCATTCTGTTATAGAAGTGGGATGATATTTACATGGGTTTCATCATTAGTTTACCATGGACTCCTGGTGGGAAGGATGTGATTTGGGTGATTATTGATAAAATAAATAATTTGGATCAATTCGTTTTAAAACAGAGATGAAGAAATATAAATAGCTTGGGAAATTGTATGTCTAAGATATTTTCAATCTATATAGGGTTCCCTCTACAGTAGGTTTTTGATATGGATTCAAGGTTCACATTCATTTTCTATAAAGGATTGTAGAAGGTAATGGTTTCATATTGAAATTATGCTTGGATTATTATCCAAAATTGGATTAATATATATATAGTAATATTCCGGTACATGAGAATTTGATTTGGGCATGTTTGATTCATTTAATTGGATCTTGGGACAAGAATTTTCCTTTGGATGAGTTTTCCTATAAAAATCGTAACCAGGATTCAAATGGAATTAATCCCTTTGAGAGTTTCTATGGATAGCCATGTTGATCTTCAATGTGTTAGGAAGAGTTGGGAGAGCATTCCTTAGTTAGTACAAGTTCTATTCAGGAGAAAACAAATATGGTAGAGTTTATCCATAAGATATTGATCATAGAACAGAGTCATTAGAAATATTATGTGAACTATAATCATAGGGAACTAGATTATGAGGTTTCTAATTGGGTCCTTCTCAGAGTTTCACCTCACATGGAAAATCATCAGTTGGTTAAGTAGGCTGTGTTGGCATCAAGGTTCACGATACTCGTTGATATCATTGAGAGAATTGGGAGGGTGACATACCATTTTATTTTACTTCTTATCTTGACTTTTAAAGACAATGTGTTTCATGTTTTTCAATTAAAGAGGTATATAACCAATCCTTCCTACATGGATAGATGGGAGTATGTTGATCTTGATCCTGATAGAACATTGGTTGAGTTTCCAGTTCAGATTATGGGTCAATACGATTAGGTGGTGCAGGATAAATTGTTTCCCCTGGTCTATTTACTATGGAAGTGTGGATTGGATCTCATTTAGATATGGGAGTGAGAGTCATTGTTGAGGAAGTAATGTACTTCTATTTTTATGGATCCATAATAATGATCTCTTTTGGTGATAGAATATTTTTTTGGTTGTAAATTTTAACAACTCATTACCTTTCTTTTATGTATGTTTTTGTCTTTGATTTTGGGTTTCCTTTTCTCATTGGGTGTGTATTTTTTACCTTGATTTTGGAGGATAATAATAACAGTGAAGTCAGTGTTTTTTTAGTTTTAATATTTTACCTAGAATTACTTTATTCAAAGGGAAGTTAAACAATGTTTAATGGGATTACACATCATATAGTGGCCACTTGGAAGATATTGTGAACTGGATTATGAATCCTCAAAATTTTACACACCATGTAAGGATTACATGTCATGTAATGTGAAAAATAATCTTCTTAATATGAGAAAATGCATTTTTCAGTGTAACATAAAATGAAATCTTTCCATGATATGTAATGGTATTACATGAAATGTAATTCCCCAAGATACAACTTTTATGGTTCCATGTAGGTGTGTGAGTCATTATTCTCTTTTTCAACTTTGTTATCTACACTAGAGCTCCTACTCTTGGTGATTTTTTCATAATTTATTATACTTGGATTGATTCATTTGGTGATTGATTTCCATTGGGGTATAATTTATCTTATCCTATTTAGTGTTTCTCTTTTATCTTCTTCGGTTTGGGTTGAAGCTATGTTTAGGATGTGGTTTTGTGATATTATAGTGTCTTCTGTCAACCATATTTATTTTCATGGTGTGAGTTTCTTTGAGAAGGTCCTTCTCTTGGGTTCTAGTCCTGATTTCCAAAGGTGGTTAGGTTTTATAAATTCTTGAGGTAGGTGGATTTTATTAAGTTATCTAATTTCTTATATTGCATGTTTTTCTTATTGATTCCTTTTTATTATAAATAGACACTCATGTGATGAAATTTGAAAGAAGAACGAGTTCATGTTTTTAATGTGTTTTTTTCTTGATTTGAAACGGGAAATGGATTCTCAAAACCTGAAGCAGAATGGCTTGGCTTTGAAAATATTTTTATAAAAGATTCGAGCATGGTTTTAAAAAAAAATTGACAAACATTTCACAATGGGAACCTTGGCTACAATTAGATAGAGTCACAAGTAACCTTAGTGTTAGTGATACTATTATGAGGTAACCTATTATATTTTGATGGTATATAATAGGTCTTGATGTTTTTTGGATCAAACCTCTTTCTTTGTTAGTCATATGAGTGTCTAGTATGTATTTCCATATAGGCTAGATCCCAGATTGTGACTGCATTGTTGTTTCTAGTTGTTTAATTCATGGTAGTTTATTTCATTGATGTTGAAGTATATGTTTATTTATACTCAGTATTATTAATACTTTTTCTATGAATTTTCCATCATGAAATGAAATTTTTTAAAACTCATGGATTGTTTGAGAATGGATTACAAATTTTTTACCTATAACAAATAATGTAAAACTATTTTGTTTAAATCTTGATCATCTGCATTCTTGTTATTTGATAATGTATAGATTTATTAGTGGTTTCATATGGGGTAGTGTTTCTCACACCCTAATTCTACTTGTACAAGGTCTGAGAACGTCTTTTTAGGATACATGTAAATGTAAGATAATTTTGTAGCATGCGAGATTCACTTTATGTTGTTGTTTTGGTTTAGAGGTGATAGTTTGTCACATGGAGACTAGTTTTGTATAGTTTTTTCCTAATTTATAGTTTTTATTGTTTGGATCGGTTTTATATCTTTTAGTTTCTGCTTTTTACTCTGGTTTTAAGTCTTGTTATCTATTTATACAAGAATTTTTTTTGTTTTCATTTTTCTCACCACGTGATGGGATGAATTGGGTGACTAGTCTGGTTAAACTAAGTTGGATTGTTACCCATGTGACCAATTGTTGACGCTCCTTTTGTTACAAAATCTAAAGATTGGTAAAGGGGATTATCTTAGCTTAAAGTGATTCAACCTTTGAAAAAATATCAAAAATTGACAAAGGAAAAAATAAGAAGAATATTACACAAGGGTCGCGCAAGTTCTACGATGGTCGCGCAAGTACACTTGCACGCCTCAATGGTCGCGCAAGTACACTTGTGCGCCTTAAGTGATAACCGCCCGGGGTCTTCTACAACATATAAATAAACCCTGTGGGACCCACATTTCCAGGAGGATTTTTCCAGAATCTAGATTTAGAGCTCTGAATGCCCAAGTCTCTTCTTCAGGTCTTCCAAACACTTCTAAGGTAAATCTTTACCTAGAATAGAAGGTCTAAACAAGAGGAGTAAGGTCTATGTGTTAGAATTCAATAACACTTGCGCGCCTAAGGTGTTTTGACCTTAAGGGAAATGAACATACTTGCGCGCCACCCTACTTCCTCACAAAAACATGCGCGCCTCTCTTCTGGAAGTACCTCAGGACAATTCTAAAGTCATTGGTCAAGGATCGCCCAAGTATTACCATGATGGTTTACAAATGCGCAAGTACCCATGGGTTGCACAGGTATACCTACGTGAACAGGACATGCGCGCCCACGTAGTACCTGTGCGCCTGCCAGGACTTGCGTGCCCCTGCCATTTTGGGTGCCCTTCTTTCCCATTTCACCCCACTTATGCCAATCCACCTCTCTTATTCAAGATTCAGTATTTAAGACACTCTTCAAAGACATTTATGGCATGATTTCTTGATGTGACTTCCTTATCTGAAAGGAATTCTGTGGAATATCTCTCAAAACCTAGTGATTTACACATCTTTATGTCACTAAATATTGAGATTTCATTCATTCAACCTCATCCATTAAGATGAGAGAACTGATTAACGAGGAACTCCTTTTCAGGAATAAGCCCCAGTCCTAATTCTTAACCTGGGACTTCTTTTTAGAAGTAGGTCCCAAGTACTCATTAATTTGGGCCTCCTTTTCAGGAATAATCCCCAATCATAATTCTTAACATGGGCCTCTTTTTTAGGAGTAAGTCCCATGTACCCATTAATTTGGGGCTCCTTTTCAGGAATAATCCCCAGTCATAATTCTTTACCTGAGGCTCCTTTTTAGGAGTAAGTCCCAAGTCCTCAATAATTTGGGCCTCCTTTTCAGGAATAATCCCTAGTCATAATTCTTAACCTAGGCCTCCTTTTTAGGAGTAAGTCCAACGTCCTCATTAACATAGGCCTCCTTTTCAAGAGTAAGCCCCAACCATAATTCTCTTAACCTAGGCCCCCTTTTCAGGACTAAGCCCCAGTCTCAAATATGGGCATCCTCTTCAGGAGTAAGCCTCAAGTCCCTTAATTTTTCAAGTCCATTAACCTGGGCATCCTTCTCAGGAGTAAGCCCCAGTCTTAATTTATCTTAACCAGTCCTAATTTACCTTTGATATAGGATTCCTTTTCAGGAATAAAACCCAATAATAAGTCCTCTCCTAATTTGGGTCTCCTTTTCCGGAGAAATCCCCAAGTTAGAGTATTCAAATCTCCATGAAGCACATATACCTTTATGGACCCTGCTCCTGGATTTCTTCCCTGAAGTAAATCCTAATATTCATTTATCTGGGAAGTCATACATACATAAGTCCCACATTATTTCTTATGATTGCATCTTTCATGGCACAATTGTCTGATTTTTACCAATACCTCTTGTTTCTCACAGTGAGCATGACTCATGTGAGATTAGAGTGTAAAAGTAATTATGACATCCTTCTTTGAGCCATCAATCATAAACATAATACACCCTTACTCGAACTACGTGGCTTATGATTCCTTTTCTAAACAAAGGATACATAGTTAGCCCATATACGGGTTCGATCCCAACATTGAAATAATCCATGTCCCTCTGAATGAAAATAAACTTTAAGTGCCCCACTGATTGGCTTTAAAAACAGTATGGTCATCATAATGACCGAGAGAATTCTATATAAGTGTGTCGAAGGATACCATTGACCAAGAATCTCTAATAAATACAGATGATTCTCTATCGATGAAGAACCTCGAATACAGATAAAAGATTCTCTAAATTTCTTACATATTTAATCATTGATTGTCAGATCTGAAGGAAAGCTCATTTTATACTTGGTAATGCAATAAGGATTCACGAACATAACTTAAATATATAAAGAGAGTCCCGAAGTAGAAAATAATTCCCCTCGAAAAGGTTTGATGAGCCCGACCTCCCATCCTCTCGACCAATGAAAATTCCTAAGCCTCATCAGTCCACCAACTAATGAGCGCCTACCTTTGGAAAGTAGGTCCAAATGGATGTGGAATCATTGGATGTTTCCGGTTCTATGAAAAAACCCGTTAAAAACCGATTGGAATGATTGAACCTTCAATCATGAAGGCCATCCCCGAATTCCGTGGTAAACAAAAAATGGTGAACCCGACGTGAATCCTTAACCAAGTTAAAATGATGTTTTACCTATTTGTTAGGCCCCTATTTAAAACTCAATGAGAGGGAAAACAAAAACAATCATTGATATATGTGATCATCCAAAAGATATAGTGGCTGAATTTATCTTGATTACGTCTGTTTTATCAAACAGGCACCCTTTTCCAAGATCTTCTGCATTTCCAGAATGGCTGCTCTCAAGTTCACACCTGTGAATACTACTGCTGCAAATGCCACTGCTGCTACTCCTGCTGGATCGTCATCCACTCTAAGGATGACATCACCTACTCAGTGTATTCAACGTTGGGTATCAAATGCGCTGGTTAAGGAGTACCGTCAACATGGTACCATCCCAACTCTGGAGGCTTCCCGACAAACCCTCCAAGTGAACAACTCACACCAGTCGTCCGAACAACGACGACTAGTGATCAAGAAGCAGGCGGTGCTAACCACCGTCTCCAACTGTTTCAGGTCGTTATCCACAGAACACAATCACCATTACCTCCCATATTCTAGGGAGGTGAATGAGTAAGTCCCTCAGGGCCTTAATTCAAGGAATAATGAGTCCTTCCTGAGGGCTCCCATCAACAATCGCCGCCAGACTCGTGTGGCAGTGCGCTCTCAACATGATGAGGGTGTCGAATCCAGGCATTCAGCTCAGGTTCCTCGAACCCGAGCAGGCAAGAAGAATCACCAGAGGCGAAATCTGGTTAACAGTGAGCAGGTTCTCATCTCTTCCATCTATGGAGAAGTCCACCAACCTTACTTGGTGGCAAGAAACGAGCGGGATCACACACCTTCCCGTTTTAATTCCGCTATCCAGTAGACTCGTCTGGAAGAATCATGCCAATACCGCCAGGAAATTCTAGTGCAGTACTATAGGCAGGAACATACACCTGTTTATATATCATCAGTTAGTCAGTAGGCTCATTTGACTACATATGATAGATCTCATCAACCACGTTCGGGGAAGTGAAATCAACAGGCACATACACCTGCTAGTATTAATCAAACCTACCAACAGTCTCGCTTGGTAGCATTTGGAGAAGTAAGTTGGACAGCCCCGACAACAAACAGGAGGCAGACTCAAATTTCTTCCCCCACACTTGAGTACTTTCAGGATTCACTGACAGGAAAAGGAGGACAGGAACATGCACATACACCTACTCCAATCACGGAATGGACATATATCCCCGTTCCGGCAGCTGAAGTCACCAGGCATATTTTATCAATGGTGAAAGAGCAGAAGAAAATCCCTGCTCATATTTTGGATGCCTGCCAGGATATTATAACAATTTCAACGACATCTCAGCGAAGGACACATAAATCTATCTCTACCAGTGGAGTAACACATCAACAGTTCACTCCAAAACATACACACACATCTGTTACAGTCCAAGAGGGTTGTGGGGGCATACTCCCCCATATCATACGGACAACCAAGTCAGGCACATACACCTGATTTGAGTGGAGATTGTCAGCCTAACCTAGCCATCTCTATTGATTAGGCACATACACCTGCTCAGAGTAGCCACTTTCATCAACAAGTGGTTCCCAAGGTGAGTAAGAAGGCATCTAAGAAGAAGACTCGCCCAGCACAGTCAACAGATCAAGAGCCAATCTGTAACAAGGCCTTGCTCGATGCTGGAGGTCTTGAAGCCCTCAGATAATTATCTGTTGGAATCAAAGATTTTACTCCCTCATTTCCCAATAGTGGGAAGATTAATTCTGAAGGTCTTCAAAAAACACTTCCTCATGAAGGCTTGCCTCATGAAAATTCGGTCGATCTCAAAGTTTCATCTTCAGATGAGAGCTACAATAACCCTCTGTGTAGCCAGAAGACCAAGGAGCAAGAGATCTCATCTTTTCCTATAACCCACCATGGTGGTCCTCCCCATGATGATGAATTTCGCTGCGAAATTCCTCTCCGCAGTAGTGATGCACATTGCCCAGAAAATGCTCCAGTTGACAATGTAGTACCGAGAAAGCCCTCAAATCTTGAGGCACTTTCAAATACGAAACCAGTCATGTCTGATGCTTCATCACTAGAAGGTGAAATACTTTCTCAATCAGAAGATAGCCCAGGGTGTAGGTCATTCTCTGAACCACCCCTAAGTCATGCATATTCTAGTTTAATCAGTGATCTCTCTACCAATATTTTTGAATCTGATGAAGTAATAAGGAAGCACCAACTCTGGTCAAATCATATAGAAGAATATTCATTTAATGATAAAGAGGAAATGATGAACATGAGATAAAAACTGAAAAAAGGTGATGTACAAGTCATGTTTTGGCCTTTGGCGGACTCTCAGTATGACATTCCAAAAAAGTTAACGGAAGATGGAATTCATGATATTCGTCTCAACCTATGGAAAACTCTTTGTCAGTTGAAGAAGAAAGTATTATCTTATGATGAATATGAAAATAATCTTAAGATAATAGAAGGGTTGCAATGTCAGATTGATTTGGCATCTCTATCAGTCTCTCGATATCAGAAGGCTGAAAAGCAGTAGAGAGACCTTCAACGTTCATGCATTGGCACACTATGAATATTGCATCAGTTAATTTCCAATGACCCATCTGGTATCCATGTCAGAGGATGGGGTGTTCATGGAGCACTATATTTCACTGTGCTCTCCAGCCAGAAAAGCCCACCGAGAATGGTCTCATGCAATGTTATTTCCCATGGCCGACCAAAGTCAATGGGATTTGTTTGTAATCAAAATATTTCCCAAGAATAGGCTTCAACTAGTTCCTCTCAAAATCAAGCATACAGAGAACAAGTTGTTGAATTAATCCTGCATCAAGAAAACAAGAATATTGAACAGGCCTCTTGTATAGAGAAAGCACATCATCAAGTGACAGAAGTGTCGGAAATCATCCAATGGTCTTTTGAACCAGGTGATAAAAGTGGATACATGTTAATGCATCCAGCTAATTTCTAGACTAAGGTTCGCAAGATCAGGAGAGATTTTAAGAAAGTCTTAGACATAGCATGTTAAGAGCCACCCCAGCTTGCAGACTGGGGACTCTTTTAAAGCAACCCTCGGAATCAACAAATAGGATTCGAGGAGTTGAGAAGGAACAATAGGAACAACCCCAGTCCACTGGACAAGGGACTTTTTCAAATCATCAATCCCCTCCTCAGATAAATTCGGTCTTTTCTCGATTGGTTAAGAAGCCTCAAGAGGAACGAAGAGCCAAATTATCAGGAGATTCTCTCCAAATTACGGTTCATCAAGAAGTTCCTGAAGGATTGATTCAACAAAAGGCAATGTCTCATCAAAGACATAGATGAAGACAATATCACAGAAATGCTGATAGATGGGACGCGATGCATTATGAATCAATAAATGTCATCAATGTCGTTGTTGCTGATCCCGCAGATGAGGCTCACTCAGGGAACTCAGATGAAGATGTTCCTGCTCAGGAAGTTGTATGCACAGACACGAATGAAGAAGGTGTGTGTACACGAAATCAAAGGTTTACCCAGAATCTGGGTGTTCTTTCTAATAACCCACTTCCCCCTCTCTGAGAGGGATCAAACAAGGGGAAGGGAAAGAATCAGGTTACATATCCTTCCTCTGGAGGAGGAAAATCACTCTCACTAGAGAAAAGATTTGCGCAATAGGAGGAAGAAATGAAGGAATTGAGGAGGTTGAATGCAGAACTACTTTAGGGTAGTCTTCTTCTTAAGCATTCTGGAGTCAGTCTTCCAAGGGAATTTGTTTCAGCTATTGAGATGGATCAAGAATATCTTCCTCTATCAGTACACCCTCACAGGTTTAATCCTACGGGTCAAGTTCAACAACAGTTGGCAGTGCTACCATCAGTTGCAGCACCAACCACCACATCTATCCAAGCTCCAGTCATTGCACCTACCCAAGTCCAAGTTCAACTGGATGTTTGTCAAAAGTTAATAACTACCATTAATTCATTAACAGATCGATTAGAAACTATGGAAGGGAAACATGCGCAGGTTCAACCCGAAAAGAAAGTTTACCCTGAATGGGTAGATTCAATCTCTCCTCCATCCAGTTTTGGAAACCCTGTATTCCCTATTTTCAATGGATCAGGCGATCTTGAGCACCATTTGATGCATTATGTGTCTTGTTGCGATCCTATGATGGGAACTCCATAACATCAAGAAGTAGTGAAACTCAGATGCTTCGTGTGGACCTTTCAAGGACCAGCCTTTGTTTGGTATACATGCTTGCAATCCCGGTCAATTACCGGATGGGAGGATCTTCTCCAAAAATTCCTTCTTCTGTTCAGCTCAACTTTTCTAAGGAAAACAGTTTTCGATCTTACAAACTGTAAGAAAAGGGATAATGAAAGGGTCTCAGACTTCATTGCTCGCTAGAAGGGATTAACATATTCCCTAATCTTAGCACTCCCTCAAGAGTAATTGTTACCAATCTATGTGACAAATCTGCGTGACGAATTTCGCACACCGTTGATCCCTGCAAAATACACATGAGGGTTTCGAGACCTTACTTCAATCGCTCAGTAGATTGAATATTCCCTTATACAGGGTAAGTCTAAATCTCTTATAATTCCATCAGCTTCAGGAAGGAGAATGGGTAAAGCAGAAACTGCTACAATTATGCTTAAACAAGAACCATCAAAACATTCATCATCTCGAAGGGCTCCATCTCCTGAGCGCCAACAACAATGGCCATTTCTTCCAGATAATCAAAGAGATAAAATACAAAAACAATTTGAGGATATGAAGATCAAAACATACTCTTTTTGAAATGAACAAGTTCCTGGTTACTTCATTTTAGCTCTAGAGAATAATTTGGTTCAGCTGCCATGGCCCAAGAGGCCAAACAAGGAAGGAGATGAAGACCATCCCAATTATTTCCCCTTTCATCAAATGTTGGGGAATCCCATCTAGGAGTGTTTTGTCTTCAAAGACCACCTTCAAATGATGGTCGACTCGGGACAAGTCAAAATGAAAGGTTCCTCAGCTCAGGTAGCATGTGTTACTGCTACAGTTCCAAAGGAGGAAGGCGAATGGGAATAATTCAAAAGCAAAAATGCACAAAAGTATGATGATTGGATGGTCAGCAAGAAAATCAACCGAACTCATGCTATTTTGAAAACAAAATTAAAGAAACAGATTGTTTCCTCTACCATGAATGTTGCGGAAAAACCCTCTTCATTAGAGGGAAAGTCCTCAAAGAAAAAATATGATTTAAAGAATGAAAAAGAATCAGAAGAAGATGAGTGTGTGTCAAAGCCTAAGTTGCCTTTAAATCTGGCAGACTTCATTCCATCTACTTCAAATCCATGGGCACCGCCCCACCAAACGACACAACCTAAACAGGATAATCAGGTAGAGTCTTCATCAGAAGAAGAGTTAATTTTCAGTTCTGTTAATATGATTCAATTAACAGATCCATATGCTAGTCGCAGTTTCAATTTTGATGAGCCTGAATTCCATGTATCAAACAGGGTAATCCGAGGAAGTTCCAGAGGCTCAGGATATGGGGGAAGACGTGGATATTTTAGAATCCACTATTCCAATTCTACCCCTGCTAGAATTGTGTATGCAGTAGAAAGTCATGGTAGAGCCCTTCAGCGAGCTTAGCAAGAACAAGCATGTTCTTCTACCAATAGAAAATTTAGTCATGGAACAATTATTTTGGAAGACCGGTTGAAGGTTCCATCTTCTTCCTCTCAACAAGTAAATGGATCTAATCAGTCTATTCTTCCAAAACCAAGAATATTGGAAACTCCTATACCAATACAAGATGCATGAACTTCCATAGCATCTGCTTCCAAGGTACCTACTAAACCACATATTCATGTTGGGAAACACAGACCTCTGGATCAAAAGTATGATGTATTGAAACACTTGGCCCAAGTACCAGCCATGTTATCAATTCTGGATGCTTTGAATCTGTCAAAAGATCTTCGGGAAGCACTCATCGATGCTTTGTCAAGTCCTCAAGAGATTGAAACTTAACTTGCTGCAGCTGAAGTATATCACATAGAGAATAATCTTGCAGAATCCCATGCAATAATATCTTTTACTGATGAAGATGAAGATGATGTTGTGCATGGGAATATTAGACCTTTGTACTTGTCTGGCAAGGTCAATGGCATAGACGTATGGAGATCTTTCATTGACAATGGTTCAGGAGTCAATCTCATGCCCCTTCATACACTTCATCGATTGGGCCTCACGGAATCTGATTTATCTCCTTCTACTATGATGTTACAAGGATATGATAAAAATGAACAAGAAACACTGGGCGAAGTTACACTCAGAACTCAGTTTGAAGATCTTGTATCCAATTCAGATTTCATGGCTGTTGATCAAGACTCAGCTTTCAACATCTTGCTTGGAAGACCCTGGCTACATCAACATGCAACTATCCCTTCATCATACCATCAATGTCTCAAATATTGTTTCGATGGTCAATTTGGGACATTTTATGGTGATAAGGCCCCGTTCAAGACATTTGAGTCTCAATACATTGAGGCGGATTTCTATCACATGAAGGGAAGGGAGAAATCCACAACAAAAGAGATTACCAAAGTTAATGCTCCATATGGTTTGGGGAAGATTCCAGTAAATCCATTTACACATGTGAGTCAAGATTATGTGTTGCCTATCAGTCAAATTGATAAGATAGAACCAAATCAGAATACTCTTATTCAATGATCCATAATTTCAATTACGATAATTGATCTAGACAACATGGGAGAAATTGGTAACCCACCAAGCAGTGATGAAAGCACAAATGGTGATGTCTTCATTTCATCTGCTGAAATCCTACAAGTATATACTTGTCCAATTAGGCTATAAGAAGTTATAGCAACATCAGTGGTGAAAAATGATGTCAATTCCCAATCCATCATCTCCTCTTTATTACACAAAGAAGACCCTTCATCATCAATCGGGTCGAAAATGGATGCTTCTTCTTCAAGATGTGAAAATTTTGACATCTCTTCTGATCATGAAAATTATGCTTTGTCATCTACTATGAAAGTAGAAAATGAAGAAATAAAACATGACGAAGAAGAAGTGGAAGATCTCAGATATTCTCTTCCAGCATTTGAAGAGGGTATCTCTACCACTGTGGATGAACTCAGAGAAATAAATTTGGGTACAAAAGAGGATTCACGTCCCACTTTAATCAGTGCGACCACGACTCTTGAAGAGAAAGAGATGTATATTTCTTTTCTAAAGAAAAATATAGATATATTTTCTTGGAACTATACAGAAATTCCCGGGCTTGATCCTGATGTTGCTACTCATCATTTGGGTTTACCAGAAGAACATCGAGGATTTAAGCAAGCCGCGAGAAGAACACACCCAACTATGCTTCCAAAATTGAATCTGAAGTGGATAAGATTATCAAAGCTAACTTCATCAGAGAAGTTCGGTATCCCAAGTGGTTGGTTAATATTTCCCCTGTAAAGAATAAGAATGTAAAAATTAGAGTTTTCATCGATTTCAAAGATCTTAAACGGCATTGTCCTAAGGATGATTTCCCAGTTCCGATTATAGAACTTTTAATTGATGCAACAGCTGGCTATGAAGCACTTTTCTTCATGGATGGATATTCCAGATATAATCAGATCCGAATGGCCCCAGAAGAAGAGGAATCCATAGCCTTCAGAGCCCCTCAAGGTGTGTTTTGATACCGGGTAATGCCCCTTGGCTTAAAGAATGCAGGTGCGACATATCAGCGTACCATGCATCGTATCTTTAAACCCTTCTTAGGGATTTTTGTTGAATGCTATGTAGATGATTTGGTGGTTAAATCCAAACAACTTTCTAATAACTTGGCTGATTTTGAAGTCACATTCCACAAGCTTTGGCAACATAATTTGAAGATGAACCCCTTAAAATGTGCTTTTGGGGTAACCTCAGGAAAATTTCTCAGCTTTGTTGTATGCCATCGTGGTATTGAAGTCGATCCTGAGAAGACCAAGTGAATCCTCGGTATGTCACCTCCTCAAAATTTGAAATAATTAAGAGGAATTCAAGGAAACATAGCCTATATTCGCCATTTCATCGCCAATTTGGCAGGAAAAAGTTTACCCTTCACCAAATTGATGAAGAAGGGAGTCACTTACAAGTGGACTGAAGAATGTCAAGAAGCATTCAATATTCTCAAGAAATACTTCTTGATTCCACCGGTACTCATGACACCTGTTGAAGGAAGACCACTTATCCTTTACGTGACAGCATTAGAGCGATCATTGGGTGCCTTTCTTGCTCAACAGAATGATGCTGGGAATGAAAACAGCCTCTACTATCTCAGTCGAACTATGATTGAAGCAGAAACCCGGCATTCAAGTGTTGAGAAGTGCTGCCTGGCATTAATCTTTGCAGTTCAGAAGTTGAGACACTACCTGCAACATCAGAAGGTCCAATTGGCATCTCGCAATAACCCGCTCAAATTCATCCTTAGTCATCCAATGCTTACAGGACGTCTGTCAAGGTGGGCAGTTATTTTGCAGCAATTCGACATTTAGTATGTGTCTCAAAAGGCGATAAAGGGCCAAGCTCTGGCTGATTTCCTGGATGAACACCCTTTAGTAGAAGACACATCTTCAGATATTGAACTCCCTGATGAGGAAGTCTTACCTATTCAAGAAAGTCCTCAGGCATGGGAAATGTATTTTTCTGGTGCTTCCAGAAGTCCAACAGGGAGGAAAATGTAAAATCATAAATTCAACAAAGTTGGCTTAGGAATTGTGCTCATTTCTCCAGAAAAGGTAGTGTTACCTTATTCCTTCTTATTGTGGGAAGGTGGTACCAATAATGAAGCAGAATACCAAGCTCTCATCTCAGGCTTGGAATTAGAACTTCAAGCACAAGTGAATCACTTAAAGGTAAAATGTGATTTAGACCTGGTAATTAAACAAGTCAATGGGGATTATTCCATCAGAAAATAAGAAAAAATCCCTTTGTATGATTACGTCAGAGAGTTAATGGCGGAATTCCCTTCAGAACCGAAATTTTCTTTTGTCCCAAGATCAAAAAATGCTCAAGCTGATGCACTGGCTAATATAGCCATAGCTCTGGCAGATCCAAATCAGGACGAGACAACCATTAGTATTGCCCACCGTCATGCAATTTCACCTTATGTTTGAATAATAATAGAAGAAATTAATGAAATTAGTCCTATTCCTGAACCATATGGTCATACTACAGGATGGATGTCACCTATCAAGGCATACCTTCAAAATGGAACACTTCCACCTGATATAGCCTTAAAAGAACAAATACGACGACGTGTGGTCAATTTTACTCTTTATGATAACCCAGATCACCTAGAGAAAATTCTCTACAAACGTGTTTTTGATGGAGTTCTCTTAAGATGCATTGATGGTGAAGAGACAATGACTGTCATGAAAGAAGTGCATGCAAGAGTCTGTGGTGCCCACCAGTCTGGACATAGACTGTCTGATCAGATTCGAAGGCTTGGATACTTTTGGCCTTCAATGATACAAGATTTTATTGATTTCACAAAGAAGTGGCATTCATGCCAAGTACATGCCAACTTCATTCATCAACCTCCAAAGTTGCTTCATACAGCTAAATACTCATGGAAATTTTCCACATGGGGAATGGATGTGGTGGGACCTTACCCTTCTACTACGGCCAAGAAGTTTAAGTACATTCTTATTGCTACTGACTTCTTTTCCAAATGGGGAGAGGAAATACCTCTCAAGGAATTCAATTCTAAATTTTTTGTTAGCTTTATCAATTCTAACATCATTACCAGATTTGGTGTCCCTCATACCCTATTGACAAACAATGGAACCAACTTCTGTTCATTCAAGGTGAAGAAGTTGTATCAATAATACAACATGAAATCTAACCATTCATCTCAGTATCATGCAGCGGCCAATGGCCAGATAGAAGCCTTCAACAATACTCTTTCAAATATATTGCAAAATATGGTGGATAAAGATAAGAAGTCATGGCTTGATAAACTCTTTCATGCTTTATGGTCTTATCAGACTACCACACGCACTGAAACTCAGTCAACTCTATATTTATTGGTATATAGAACAGAAGCCCTCTTAACCATTGAAGTTCAATTTCCTTCGCTCAGAGTATCCATTTGTGATCAGTCATCTACAGATGAACAATCTCAAAAGTGATTGAATGAATTGGAACAGTTAGTTGAGAAAATATTTTGCACTTTGCACCACTTAGAAGTCTATCAGAATCGAATAGCACAAGATTTTAAAAAAAAAGTTCATCTTCGTTCATTCACTCGGGGAGAATTGGTATTAGTTCTCAGAACTCCAATGATACCAGGAAAGAAACCTCCCAAGATTGAGCCAAAATGGGAAGTACCTTACTCAATACATAGGGTCTACTCCAATGGAGCTTATTCATTAATCTCGATGGATGGAGAACTCATCACTACTCTAACCAATGCCTAATTTTTGAAGAAGTATTTTGTATAAACACAAAATATATCATCCGAAAGGTCCTGTATGACCTTAAACTACACCACCGTCCAGCAAGACATTAAACTGCATAACCAACGGTCCATGTATATGACCCTAAACTATTTTCACATACGTCCAATGTGACGTTAAACTGTGAAAAAGTTCCCTAATTCGTTCAACATGACATTAAATGGTGTACTCTTTTGTCCTCAATGCATGACATTAAACTACACAGTCCCCCTTTCTTCCAACATGACATTAAACTATATTTTCCCCATCATCCTAACTAAATGATGCTAAACTATACAGAAATTCCTTGATACGTCCTACATGACATTAAACTGTACTTTGTCCCTACTACATGACACTAAACTGTGCAGCACCAATAGTCCTAACTGCAAGACTTTAAACTGCATAGTCCCTTTATCTGTCCTACATGACATTAAACAATGCATCGTTAAGGTTGTTGTTACCTATTGTTTCTCACACCGAGTATGACTCACGTGATCTTAGAGAAAACCTCAACTATAACACTCTCTCTGTGCTACTAACCATGTGTCAGTCCCAACAACATCATTTTTTTGGTCGTTGTCCCCAAGAGCAACTTGATCATTAATTCATTCTTTAATTGAACTATGCGGACTTTGATCCTTGCCTTCTAGGCAGGGTATGTAGGCAACCTTCGAAGGTTCAAGCCCAAAACCAATCTCTTCACATCGGTTCACCTCCATCTCATACGATGTTGATTCGTGAAACTTCCCCTAGAATCAATATATTTACATTGGATCACTTTTGTTCTTGTTATACAATGTTAAACTATAAAACACTTTTGTCCAGTATGAAAAATAAACTACAATATTCTTTGATACCCTCACCTGAGAGGGAACCATTATTTACATTGAATTTTCAATCATGTTTCATTTCAAAGACTACATGCATACATGGAAATGCCCAAACCTTTTATCTTAGGTTAAACCATCATTGTACTAAAGTCCCCTTTCACCCTTCACATGTACGAACCAAATTTGCACAGAGGGTATTTCTAGAACTACGTGGGCTTGATTCCCATCCTTATGGGATAGGTAGGAATGTTCGAGTGTCCCTTGAATCCAGCCCCAAGTCTTTTGGGCCTAACCCTAAATTCCACTTCTAGTTCCTTGGATGAAAAGTCCCCATGAAAACACACACTGTGTATTTCTTACAATGGTCAAAGATCTATGACCCTAAACTAATATCTCTAATCCTTTTTTCCCACATGACGTTAGACTATAATTTAAGAACTACATTTTTCTTGATTCCCTTCCTTATGGAATACGTAGTGAAGTCCAATATTTTAATTCAAGACCCAACCAAAAAATGATTATGGTTAGCATTGATTTGTGTATCTTTGTATACATTGGAAAATACCTATATTTATGTGTCATAATCCTAACCTTAAATATTTTCAGATCTTCATAACACTTTTCTTGACTTTTATTCACAAAAATGTCAAATTTCTGAGAGTTCTTTTACCTAACTATGCAGCACGTGCCCTTAGGCGGCCTTGTATAAATAGTCTACATAACAGACTTGTCAGCCAAAAGATACTATTGTTTTACTACGCAACCAATGCCCTTAGGTGGACCAGAATAATTCAACCCCCTAACAGGTATTTTAAATAATGGTAACTTCATTCTTAGGAAGAAAGCCTCTTTTTTTCTTATTGGTCTTAAATGACAGTATGTAGGGATCTGAAAAAATAGCCATCCTTAATATATTTATCCCATATCCTTTTTAATGATCTGAAAGTATTCAAGTCTATGGTTTATATTCTCCTTCCTTACGTTTGGGTCAGACCTTCGTAGAAGTGATATCTATCCAGTTCTTCGATAATCTTGTTCAGAAACCACTTCTCCATATTCAAGTACATCTTTCCATAAATAAAACTCTATACATTGGAAAATTTGAATCTCCATAAACTTTCACTGGATTTTAGCAGTAGAAAGGTAAATTTCTGAGAGTTCTTTTGCCTGAATATGCAGTACGTTCCCTTAGGCGGCCTTGCATAAACAGTCCACATAACAGACTAATCAGCCAAAAGTTGCTATTATTTGACTATGCAGCCAATGCCCTTAGGTGGCCCTGCATAATTTAACCACTAAAAGTTTTGTTAAATAATGGTAACTTCATTCTTGGGAACTACTTCTTCTAATGCCTTTTAGCTCTTTTTCATATCATTCCTCATATTAAAATATTCTTAAGTCATAGTGTACATTTTTTCACCTCATAATTGAGTATGGTAATATGTTTTCAGATAAATTGTCAAAGAATTAAGTCAATTATAATTCATTCAGTCAAAGCTATTTCGACCTTAAACATTATCCTCCTTATGTCCGACATGCATGACTTTATGCTGCCTACAAAAGACAAAAGAACTCTAAAAAAAGTCAAGTTCCAGCTCACTAAACATACATTTTGTATGATATAGGTAATATTGAGAAATTAAGAGTTTCAACGTTTGTAGGGTTATTTATATTAATCCTAGTAAAAATCAAACTATGATTACTAGGCCCATTGGCTTAGGTAAAATTTAAAGCAGATAGCAAAAGAATACAAGCATAAATGATTGAAGATAAAAGTACTCTTCATTGATGCCCAAGAATTAGAGGGACATCCATAGATTGGAGCCTCTTCTCTTTTTCAGGAGATTACAAAAGACTGTCAACATAAGTCGTCACTTGATGCTCATGCACTCGACCAGCTTCACTCTTATCATCTTGATGGAGTTCCTTATTGGCATCTGCAATGGATTTCATACCATTCATTTGAGCTCCCTCCAATGAATTATTGAGATAATCAAGTTCCCTAGTAACATCATCTTTCTGTTGCTGGAGCTGCACCTGCTGGACGACTTTTTATTCGATTTGATGCTTCAGCTCCTTCATCTTGGCTGCATAATCTGACTCATCTTGGGATACCGCAACCTCAAATTCACCGATGTTTACTGACGGTTTCACCCTGGTCAGATTTTTGTGACACTTTTTCTCCGGCTCCCTCCAGAAGATGACCTGTTTCACCACGACATGGGTCTTTTCATATCCAAAACCGCCAAGTCCTAGAATGACAAACTGGGATGACAATCGAGGGATCATCGATTATAGCTCTTCTAAAGGCACCCCAGATATGATTTTCCATATGTTGTTCCATGCCTTGCGTCGTGAAAAGATGAACGCTTTAAGCACCTCTGGTTCTGATTCACTATCTTCATCACATGGGGGTATGTAATCTGGGATTAATGCACTTAAGGAAGTTCCCTATTCTGCCCTTTCCACCCTGACCTGTACTTATTCGCTTTCAATTCCTGTTGGGGCAGAGGCTGAGGCCTCACCTGCAGATCTAGCCACTGCAGTTGATGGCACTTCATGATTAATTGAAAGATTTGGTTAGCTTCAAAGGATAAGAAAAGAATCGATTGTCTTGAAAATTAAGTACAATCACAGATATTGTTATCCCTTACCCGACGACGAATCAGCAAACTGAGAAGACTCCACCCCAACATTCCCAGTCTAAATAGGATCTTCAAGATGGGTCTTAGGATGGTTTATTGGATTTATATCCACTTGAGCTAATGTTTCTACAATGGTAGGGTTGACATTAATGTCCACACCCTCTTCAGGCATTGACAGTTCATCAGCTTCTATTGATGGAACTGCATATTATATTCAGTGATGATTAGAAGTGTAAATTATAAGAAAATTTACTGGACGAAGGATAACACTCACACCCAAGGTCTTTTAAATCACATGATATCTTAGAATGATCATAAAATTATTCGAAAGACATGCCACAATTCATAATTTCATCCAAGGATATTTCAGAATCCTAGTTAGTCTCACCAGTGGGAGCATTTGATGTATCCTCTTGAAGACCCTTATTCTGTGGCCCCTGACCCTGGACAGCTTCTTTAGGAAGGATGGCAGATTCAGTTGCTGCGACCGCCAATGATTCTGGTGCAAGTTCTTCTCTACTTGTAGCAGCAGTAGGAGCAGTACTGGGAATATATGTTGGCTATTTTTTCAGAAGAATCCAAGTTAGCATGAATTTTCATTTGTTCCACAGCACCCTCTGTAGTCCTTAAAGGATGATCAGTTCTTTCCCTCAGAGGGGAAATTGAAGAATCCCCTACAATCCCAAGGAAAATGAGAATTCTTTTCATGGTTTAGGACTCATGATTATCCGAAGAACTTACCTGTAGCGACCCCCAAACCCGGGGTGCTTAATGAGACATGATATACTTAACATTACATCATTACAAATTAAATATCATGTCTCATTACAACAGAAGATCGTGCGGCTCAGGATTCTGGGAAACCAGTTACTTCCGATTAACTTCATAGGTATCAACCATGCCTGAAATTTTTTAACAAAACGTAGGGTGACCAAAAATGCCCAGTAAGGGGCTTTAAAACATTTTAAGAAATCCATTCTCATAGATGTTCTTTTGAAGAGAATAAAACACTTTTCTAAAACAAAACATTATCTTTTCTTAAAACATGAAATCCATATTTCTTTGAAAACCACTTGCACAAATAAGCACATACTTGAAATGAGCTTTAATGTAATCATGATCAGAGTGCGTAATATAAGAAAAATAAACAATGAATAATGTAAAAACATGGTTTCTTTAATTCTAAAAGAATTATATTGCTAAGCAGGGAAAACATGCATATCATGGTTCATGAGTAAAATGCAGATCATCTAACAGTTTACCATATAAAAAACAATTCTTGTTACATAAAGTACATTTTCATGATCTTGGGAGCTTTCAACTAGGGGTTGTCCTGTTAGTTCAACTAACCCCTGGTTAACCTTTATCATTACATGCAGAGGGAATGTATAATCCTGGACTTTGTCAAGACCTTTCGTCAAGACCGTAAAACATACTTAACAGGTCAAGTCTCATTGCCCACCCTGTTTCCTTAGCACAAGTCAAGGCTAACTACCAAGACTGTCGCACATGTTCGTCTCATGAGACTCCTACTTTACCCAATGCATTGGAGCGCTGTATAATTCCGGGTGCAGCCGTCACATCATTCTTGTTGCGCTATATAATTCTGGGAACACCCGTCACATGTAAGTCTTATACATCCCTCACATATCTTGACACGGTCATTCGTTAATGGGGTTCCATGCATTCTTACTTTAACCTCATTTTCACATACGTGTTCATAACATGAAAACAGTTTAATCATTAAAAAAAACATTATGACATGCATGCTAAATCTTCATGCTCATAAAAAGTTATTTTAACATTTGAAAACATGGATTTTAAGAAAGTAAACATAACACTTAACATTCCATACATCATAATACCCAATTAATGCATGGTCGTTCATAACTTACACATATGATGATAAATGGGTATCATGGGCGTTTAAAACAGGCAGTTAAGGTTACAATGTGCATAATCAAGTCCATCTTGGGGAGATCATGTATATAATTGTGTAAACTCTTTTATTATAAATTTAAATAAACATGAGTATATACCTATGAATACATGTGTGCATTTGTAAAAGTTCAAGGAATCCATACTAATCGTTTTTACAAAAAAATCCTGATTTATTCAGTGCAGTGATAAATGAAGATTCTCAGTTTCAAGAATGATTTTAAAGTCCAACCAACCCATAAACTTCATCATGTTATATTGTAATAAATTGCAAACATGGACACTAAGTTCATATTAATGTATATACACATACGTGTATGTATATACACGACAATATACTTCATTCACTTGCATACTTTTACCTATTTATTCGATTACTCAAAATCTCCATTTTTTTATAGGCGAGAAAGAAAATCAGGGGTATAAACATTGAGGAACGGTTGCATACTTGAATTTATCATCTTATACATATGTGTATATATATGTATATATATATATATAAACATATATAAACATAAGGTGTGAAAAGTAAGAACCCGCACTGAAAATAAAAACAGAATCTTCGAACCCTTGCCCCAATTTTAGGTGTTCACAAAGGGGCTGACAAGATTGGTTCTAGGAATAGTTAAAACCGGTTTATATGGTCCTGTATATTTATTATACACAATTATACAACAAGTGTATAACTATATAAAACTTATAAAAAAGGTAGGAAACAATGGAGAGGTTCTTCCCCCTAGCTCCCAACCGATTCCCTAAGCCGAGAGGGAGATTTCGAGGCCTGGGTTGGTAATAGTTTAACACACACCCAAATATATATATATATATATATCATGTTTATATATACTCATGTATATAAGCTGAAACTTGTAAAAACCACACAAAATTGAAACCTGCATCTTACCTTGCTTGGAGAGGAGGAAAAGACGAGGCAAGAGGATCTGAAGGTATAAACATAGAAGATATACACACACACACATATATATAACCTGAATATACTTATATATATATGAAAACCGAAGTTTAAAACAACATTTTAAAAACATGGTTCTACCCTTACTAGTACGGAGAGGAGGAGGAGATATAGAGAAACGAAGAGGTTCCGAGGCCAGAGAGATTAAGGGAGCCGGTGCAAGCCCTTCGGCCTTCGGTGCAAGAGGGTATTTAAAAAAACAGAAGAAGAAGAAGAGGACATCGGGGGGAGAAGTCGTCTGCTGAGGCATATGAGGTGAGGGAAAGGAGGAGACAGCCGGGCTACACCGACCTAGACGAAGAAAAACGGGGCCCTATTCTCTACTGGTCTGGCGATGTGAGGAAGAAGAAGAACGTGACGTCGGTGGAAGAAGAAAACGCGGGGAAGAAAATGCGAAACACAACGAACGACCAGGATTAAACGCCGGTTGATCGGATGGTTAGGATCAGTGCGACATTGAATGAAACCGACGGCTGCGATCAGGGGGAGCGGATCGGACAGCTCCAGACATGTGCGACGTTAAAAAAACAGTACGCGGTCTTCATTTTTTTTCTTCGCGTTTAACATATTTTATCTATTTATTTTATTTCAATGTTTTTATCTTATAAAAAATGTTATTTTATTGTTTTATTAAATCTATTATTATTATTAATTTACTATAACATTATATTTTAAAAAATCAATTATTAATCTGACTTTTAGTATTTTAATAAAATCATTGGTCAAATAAAAATTATAAATTGATTTAATCAACACATATGTATATATATATTCTATTTTAAAATACCAATAATTTTTATTGTCCTTATTATATTATGTATATTATTTTTAAACCATAATTATTATATTTTGGAAAATTAAAGGTTCATTTAATCAATTAAAGAAAGTATCGATTTATTTATCATTATATATATTTATTTGTTTATTTATTTATTTATTTTTCCTTTGCTGAATTACCTAATAATTACCTTAATTTATAATTTCATACAAACATTTGGATACACTCCTTTAAGAAAAGAAAAAGAAAAATGTTGCTTAAAAGTATTTGTGTAAGCTTAAAGATGTGAAATTTGTAAATAAAACCATAATTTAATATAGTTTCCAAAATAATTAATAAAGGTCGAATTATATGAGAAATAATATATCTAAATTGATGCAATATATAAATAACTCATAAAAATTCATCAAGTTTGATATAAATAGAAAATAAAAGTTCAATTGTTCAAATTAATATGTATAATGGAAGAAAAACAATAATATTAATTTTCGTCGTTTAGAAACATAAAATAGAATTATCATTTTGGGAAAACTAAAGATAAATTAACTAAATTAACATTGATGACACTTTAAAAATTTAAAAGCAAAATACACAATTAGCATTCCGACCCTTTTGGGGTAAATCATTTTATTTCAAACGGTCAAAATAAAATATAGAGGATAAGAAGACCCAACGGTCAAAATAAAACATAAGATTCTTTGGGAAACCAACGGTCGAATTAATAGTCGTTTGGGGTTCAACGGTCAGATTAGGGTGCTTATAAAAAAGGTTTTGTCTCGGGGTGTCTCTTACTCCAAGTGACCGAAGGAGAAAAGGAAAGATGGTTTGTGTGATCCCCTTGGTGCTGATCATGGTCGCGATGGCTTCAGCTATCCTTATGTTCCTTATGATGGATGCTCGAAACCCCTACCACATTCTCGGGGCCTTATTAGTTTTAAGAAGTCTCCCCATTGTTGTAATCGGGTTCTTAGTTGGGATTTTCGGTTAGTTTACCTTCTTGTTTGGTCAGTGGATGTTGTAGCCGAGAGGTTGTTTATTTGAATAAAAGAAATTTTTCATCCATTTGATGCATTTTATTATCACTACCTTATTAATTATTTGTTGGTTCATTTAACAAGTGACATTGGAATGTAAACTTGTCAAAATCAAAACAAAACATGGTTTTCTTGGGTTGTTACATTACTCCCCCTACAAAGAATTGCGCCCTCGCAATTCTATCATAAAAAAAAAGAAAAACTGAAAACCCCATATGTACAACTCTACCAAAACAGCAGATCTGGCTCGGTTAATGGGACACCAATGTTGGCACACAGCTCTTCCATTTCCCTAGTCCAGATGAACCTCGAACTGTGGTCCTTGAACTCCTATTCATGTGTACTGCACACGGGCTTCCAAAGGGAGGCTTGTGCGATGCAAAGCTCGGAAACGTCTGAGTAGATAAACTCCTTGATGAATCTTCTGGCCACATCATGCTCAAGGTAGTCGAGAGGGATGATGCGGTGGAGGAGACTGAGGTTCAAGACTTGGAACATGTAAGCTGCACTGAGCTGGCCATCCTGGGCGGCCACGAGGAAACACGCTCTGGCAGAAAAATTTTGTGCCAGAGTGAAACACTATAATAGGACCTCAAAGTACATTCCCCTTCGCCTATAGTAGGGGAGTTGAGCAGCAGAGATGAGGTGAAAGACGCGATCATTCTCTTGACATAGCCGAAGAATCTCTGGACCGTTTTCTAAATCGAGAAAACACTGGCAGGACCCTCACAGGTGGAGAAATGATGGGTAATCCACCATGCATGCCTTGATCAAGATGACTTCTACTAGCTCATCGGGTAGGGATGAGAAGTTTGTTTGTCCAGCCATCTGAAAGCAAACAACGAAGGGAAACTCTTAACAACATAGATACGGTGAAGACATGAAAGAAAACAAGAAACTTCCATTTATGAAAAAGTTTACACGACAAAGTCTGAGTTTACAAGACGTACACCACAAAGAGTGGCAAAACATCCTAACTCTTCAAACCACACACAGGATGAATAGACATGACTAAACTCAAGGGAACATTTATAATGCCTCCTGAGTTTAGCGTGTGGGGTGTGGAGTTGGGAAACATCGGTGTACACTTCTTGCCTAAGAGACACATGGGTGGTCTCATTTTCCAATGCTCCAAAGTCCATTAACTGGCCCCAGAAGCCGTAGTGCAAAATTTGGCACAGGTAAGCCGCTCGGAGGTCTCCGACAGTAGCAGCTTCTTGAAAAGGGTTATCAAGCATTGTGCCGAATTCCTTTCCAGTTGTAAACACTCGGAAGAGTCCTTCGTGATACCTTCCCTGATGTGCATAAGAGGGAAATTGGGTCATCCTCATTAGGAGATAATCCATCCCCAATCCCCGGTGGAGACTAAGCACCCCATATGAGTTTGACACATCGTACACGTGCTTACAGGTCACGCAAATTTGGGCATAGTTTAGGAAGTTATCGCGACTAGCTAGAGATATAATGTTCTCTAGAGCCTTAGTGGGAAGTGACAAAAAGTCGATAGGTACATCAGCCATCTGAAAGTTATAACTTTTTTACATAGTTGTTCATAGCAATATATTTATATCACCTGGTTTTCTAGAGTTTCCTGAACCCATCCTCTGATACCAACTGTAGCGACCCCCAAACCCGGGGTGCTTAATGAGACATGATATAATTAACATTACATCATTACAAATTAAATATCATGTCTCATTACAACAGAAGATCGCGAGGCTCAGGATTCTGGGAAACCAGCTGCTTCCGATTAACTTCATAGGTATCAACCATGCCTGAATTTTTTTAACAAAACGTAGGGTGAGCAAAAATGTCCAGTAAGGGGTTTTAAAATATTTTAGGAAATCCTTTCTCAAAGAAGTTCTTTTGAAGGGAATAAAACACTTTACTAAAAGAAAACTTTATCTTTTCTTAAAACATGAAATCCATCATTCTTTGAAAACCACTTGCACAAAGAAGCACGTACTTGAAATGAGCTTTAATGTAAAAATGATCAGAGTGCGCAATATAAGAAAAATAAACAATGGATAATGTAAAAACAAGGTTACTTTAATTCTAAAAGAATTATATGGCTAAGAAGGGAAAACATGCATATCATGGTTCATGAGTAAAATGCAAATCATCTAACAGTTTACCATATGAAAAACAAATCTTGTTACATAAAGTACATTTTCACGATCTTGGGAGATTTCAACTAGGGGTTGTCCTGTTAGTTGAACTAACCCCTGGTTAACCATTATCATTACATGTAGAGGGAATGTATAATCCTGGACTTTGTCAAGACCTTTCGTCAAGACTGTATAACATACTTAACAGGTCAAGGCTCACTGCCCACCCTGTTTCCTTATCACAAGTCAAGGCTAACTACCAAGATCGTTGCACATGTTCGTCTCATGAGACTCCTACTTTACCCAATGCATTAGAGCGCTGTATAATTCCGGGCGCACCCGTCACATCATTCTTGTTGTGCTATATAATTCCGGGCGCACCCGTCACATGTAAGTCCTATAAATCCCTCACATATCTTGACATGGTCATTCGTTAATGGGGTTCTATGCATTCTTACATTAACCTCATTTTCACATACGTGTTCATAACATGAAAACAGTTTAATCATTAAAAAAACATTATGGCATGCATGCTAAAGCTTCGTGCTCATAAAAAGTTATTTTAACATTTGAAAACATGGATTTTAAGAAAGTAAACATAACACTTAACATTCCATACATCATAATACCCAATTAATGCATGGTCGTTCATAACTTACACATATGATGATAAATGGATATCATGGGCATTTAAAACAGGCAGTTGAGGTTACAATGTGCATAATCAAGTCCATCTTGGGGAGATCATGTATATAATTGTGTAAACTCTTTTATTAGAAATTTAAATAAACATGAGTACATACCTATGAATACATGTGTGCATTTGTAAAAGTTCAAGGAATCCATACTAATCGTTTTTACAAAAAAATCCTGATTTATTCAGAGCAGTGATAAATGAAGATTCTCAGTTTAAAGAATGATTTTGAAGTCCAACCAACCCATAAACTTCATCATGATATATTGTAATAAATTGATAAAATGGACACTAAGTTCATATTAATGTATATACACATACATATATGTATATACACAACAATATACTTCATTCACTTGCATAATTTTACCTATTTATTCGATTACTCAAAATCTCCATTTTTTTATAGGCGAGAAAGAAAATCAGGGGTATAAACATTGAGGAACAGTTGTATACCTACATTTATCATCTTATACATATGTGTATATATATATATATATACACATATATAAACATAAGGTGTAAAAATTAAGAACCCGCACACAAAATAAAAACAGAATCTTCGAACCCTTGCCCCAATTTTAGGTGTTCACAAAGGGGATGACAAGATTGGTTCTAGTAATAGTTAAAACCGGTTTATATGATCCTGTATATTTATTATACACAATTATACAACAAGTGTATAACTATATAAAACTTATAAAAAAGGTAGGAAACAATGAAGAGGTTCTTCCCCAGAGCTCCCAACCGTTTCCCTAAGCCGAGAGGGAGATTTCAAAGCCTAGGTTGGTAACAGTTTCACACACACCCAAATATATATATATATATATATATATATATATATATCATGTTTATATATACTCATGTATATAAGCCGAAACTTTTCAAAACCACACCAAATTGAAACCTTCATCTTACCTTGCTTGGAGAGGAGGAAAAGACGAGGCAAGAGGATCCGAATGTATAAACATAGAAGATATACACACACACAAATATATATATATATATATAACCCGAATATACTTATATATATATGAAAACCGATGTTTAAAACAAAATTTTAAAAACATGGTTCTACCCTTACCAGTACGGAGAGGAGGAGGAGATACAGAGCAACGAAGAGGTTCCGAGGCTGGAGAGATCAAGGGAGCCAGTGCAAGAACTTCGGCCTTCGGTGCAACATGGTATTTAAAAAAAAAAAGAAGAAGAAGAGTACTTCGGGGGAGAAGTCATCGGCCGAGGCATCTGAGGTGAGGGAAAGGAGGAGACAGCCGGGCTACACCGGCCTAGATGAAGAAAAATGGGGCCCTACGCTCTACTGGTCTGGCGATGTGAGGAAGGAGAAGAACGTGACGTCGGTGGAAGAAGAAACCGCGGGGAAGAAAAAGCGAAACACAATGAACTGCCGGGATTAAACGCCGGTCGATCAGATGGTTAGGATCGGCGCGGCATTGAAAGAAACCGACGGCCGTGATCAGGGGGAGTGGATTGGACGGCTCCAGACATGCGCGATGTTAAAAAAAACAATACGTGGTCTTCATTTCATTTCTTCGCGTTTAACATATTTTATCTATTTATTTTATTTCAACGTTTTTATCTTATAAAAACTATTATTTTATTATTTTATTAAACCTGTTATTATTATTTATTTACTATAACATTATTTTTTAAAAAATAAATTATTAATATGACTTTTACTATTTTAATAAAATCATTGGTCAAATAAAAATTATAAATTGATTTAATCAACACATATGTATATATATGTATTCTATTTTAAAATACCAATAATTTTTATTGGCCTTATTATATTAAGTATATTATTTTTAAACCATAATTATTATATTTTGGAAAATTAAAGGTTCATTTAATCAATTAAAGAAAGTATCGATTTATTCATCATTATATATATTTATTTGTTTATTTATTTATTTGTTTTTCCATTGCTGAATTACATAATAATTACCTTAATTTATAATTTCATGCAAACATTTGGATACACTCCTTTAAGAAAAGAAAAAGAAAAAGGTTGCTTAATAGTATTTGTGTAAGCTTTAAGATGTGAAATTTGTAAATAAAACCATAATTTAATATAGTTTCCAAAATAATTAATAAAGGTCGAATTATAAGAGAAATAATATATCTAATTTGATGAAATATATATATAACTCATAAAAATTCATCAAGTTTCATATAAATAGAAAATAAAAGTTCAATTGTTCAAATTAATATGTATAATAGAAGAAAAACAATAATAATAATTTTCGCCATTTAGAAACATAAAATATAATTATCATTTTGGGAAAACTAAAGATAAATTAACTAAATTAACATTGGTGACAATTTAAAAATTATAAAGCAAAATACACAATTATCATTCCGATCCTTTTGGGGTAAATAATTTTATTTCAAACGGTCAAAATAAAACATAGAGGATAAGAAGAACCAACTATCCAAATAAAACATAAGATTCTTTGGGAAACCAACGGTCGAATTAATAGCCGTTTGGGGTTCATCGGTCAGATTAGGGTGCTTATAAAAAAGTTCTGGTCTCAGGGTGTCTCTTACTCCAAGTGACAGAAGGATAAAAGGATAAATGGTTGGTGTGATCCCCTTGGTGCTGAGCATGGTTGCGGTGGCTTCTGCTATCCTTATGTTCCTTATGATGGATGCTCGAAACCCCTACCACATTCTCGGGCTCTTAGTAGTTTTAAGCGGTCTCCCCATTGTTGTAATCAGGTTCTTAGTTGGGATTTTCGATTAGTTTACCTTCTTGTTTTGTCAGTGGATGTTGTAGCCGAGAGGTTTCTTATTTGAATAAAAGAAATTTTTCATCCATTTGATGCATTTTATTATCACTACCTTATTAATTATTTGTTGGTTCATTTAATGAGTGACATTGGAAAGTAAACTTGTCAAAATCAAAACAAAACATGGTTTTCTTGGGTTGTTACATTACCACTGCCAATGAAGTGTTTAACTGTGGTCTTCTTCCTCCGATGTTTTTGCTTCCATGGATTTTTTGGAGTATCAACAGTCTCCACTATAGGTACCTGGATGGGAGAGGGGAAATCCATGTGAAACTCCTCATCCATGGCCTGCTGGCCTTGAGATATCTCTCTTGGTTCACGAGGAGATTCAGCAACAGCCCCGATGGAAGTACCACCAGGGCTATACTATGGAGAAGGAACCTCAGTAGTTTTGGAAAGTTGTAAGATGAAGAAAATAATTTCCTTGAATAATAAAGCTTCGACTGAGATCAAGTTTTAATGAAAATAAGGAAAGAAAACATACATCTTCAAGAGCCACATACTCATGCAACTCCTCATTAGTGGCGCCGTGATCCATCATTTCCTTCACCCGCTTGGTGATAGGGATAGAATCATTGATGGAATATATGTAGGCCTTCAACTCTTTGACATAGGCTCTTACTTCATCATGGTTATCCTTCAAATGAATATTCGCAGGAGCCTGAAGAGTCCCTATTCCAGGAAGACGTAACCCTTAACATAACTCCATCCAGACAGTTTCTGTATTGCAGTATACATTCAGCTATGTTTGGATGGCCTATGGTCGTAGATATGCAGGTGTACTAGAAGGTTGTGAACAGGGTCCTATAACATTGGATTTTAATTTCTTTCTAGCTCCTATAACTATAAAAAGAGAATGAAAACTTGTTACTCTATAAAGTTACTTGCAATTAAAATTTCCTCAATAAAGTAACTCACCAAGAGTTGATATAGTGGCTCTTTTTGATTCTGATAGGGGGATTATATACGACACGTGGCCGTTTTGACACATGTTGTATCTCCTGAGAATCTGATGAATCATCCTCAGTTGAAGAACTCAGTGAACTAGCTTCAGGAGTAGAAGAATCACCTACCACATGAATTGTTTCTTTCACAATGGTTATCTTCTTCTTCCTAACACTGTCAATAGGTTTATTCAATATGTCGTAAGGATATGACGCTATCCAGTTTTCAGCATACCATATGGTAAAATTTCTTATCGCTTTAGTATTTGGTAAGTCAAAGACTGCCCCAGTCCTTTCCATACCCGTTAGCAACCATAGATTCCAAGAAACCATTGGATGCGGCCTTGATCTGATGTGCGCTGGAGGAGATACAACAGTTGTTTGAAGACACTTGAATTGGCGTGAAAATAGATATAGAGCATAGGCCTCACATATAATTTCCCCATCAATTCTGGTGGCCAATACACCATCTCTACAGGCCAGCATATAAGACCTCTGTTCTAAGCTGGCTGATCCATCATCAACAAATTGCTCTGTCGGCGGATTTCCATAGGGAAAGAAGTGGAATTCCTTATGCATACCCAACCTTGGCCTAATATCATAAGCATTGAGGTACAAAGGACAAATTCCAGAGAAGGCATGAACAGATGGCCTGAAATAACTTCCGGGAATCTGTATTCCGTTTTGAACAACATATGTTCAGAAGTGAGTGGCGATCCATCCCCATAAAACATGGAATGGTCCCACTATTCTCAAAGGAGACTTACCCATATAGACATTGAGTAAGCTCATGTGAATCATTTCCAAGACTGGGTTAGCCAACCCCACCATCTTCCTCTCATCCAACTTGGCTGCGATAAAAAAGGTCCTTGGCCTGACGCCTCCCTTAGAATCTCTAACTACAAAAAGATAGACACTGAGCCATAAGGCTAAAAAGCTTGCCAGACGGGTCTTCTCCGAGATTTTATGATTCAATTCATACCCCCATTTCTCAAACTCTCCTGCTTACAGAGTCGGCCAGAATGTGCCAAGAATACCTCTCTTATTTGCTCTAGGGCGGCTAGTAGGATGAGTATAGGTGGGACCCTTTTCCCTCTTCTTCTTGAGAAACACATTCATCCATTCCTCAAGATGAATATCCCTTCTAGAATAAGTCTTTGAAGTCTTTAAAATTTTTAGCTTATGATAAATATTCAATAACTCTCGAACCAAATCTGGAGTCTTCTCTGGATCATTCATGGTTGCCTTTGGAGGGACGAATTTGTCATACATGTCACCCAGGATTGGAACCCCTGAGATCCTGTAGGCATCCCACAAACTAAAGCCTACTTATCCATGGGTCAGATGGAAAGAATTAGTTTCCGGGCTCCAGCGACTAAGCAATTCCGATGAAAAATTATCATTCCTATAAACAAATGTCTGCCCAGCCCAGAGAGCTTCATAAATTGCAGCTCCCTTTATATCCTCGATAAACTCTTCACAATTTTGTCACACCCAATAAACCCACATCCAAGTTAGCTTCACCCCTCATCCAGAATAGAATTTCCATTTCTCCTTCCAGCCTTTCGATTGATCCATGTGAGAGTTTCGAAAGGCTGAAGGATAACAATGTGGTTTCAACTCAGGCTTGTGAAGTTTCAGATCTGGAGCACATGAACTATGATGCATTATATAAGCTTTCTTTACTGTTCCATCATTTGAAAATGTTCCTACGATTGAGACATTTGCTGAGGAAAAGTTGGTATATGACTGAAACCAGAAAGGCTGGAGATAGTTCTTTGCCTCTGGAATATTGACATCTTGCAAGTGACCGTGGCCATACAGAGGCAGATAGATGTTGTGTGGGAAATCAAAATGATATTTCTTCAGATTCTTAGCCAAATCCGAAAGAGTGCTTTCGCAGATGGAATAGTAATCATGGACAACGATGTCCATCATCTCATCAATTATTTTTTTCGCCAGTTCATCAACCATTCCGATTCTCTTTGGAACCATTTGATCTGCACAAAAGTTGAACAATTAACTCTTAAAGTATGTTAATTTTTCATAAAATTTGTGAAGGATTTGAAAAAATTGACCAAGTCATTAAGGCGCGCAAGTCCCATAGTTGGCGCACAAGTATTCTTTGGTCTCACATGTATTGGTCGCGCAAGTATCACCGCGCAAGTCTAAATACCTTAACAGCAGTGCGACATAAGAAAAAGAAGAGCAGACGAGCAAAAGTCGAGAGCCAAGCTATGCGCCGAGAGCAAGAAGTCCGTGAGAGCTGAGTGCTTTGCATGGAATGAAGCCCCCTATTTATAGACGCGACCATGACCATGCACACCGTACCCTGCGTGATCAAAGGCCATACCCCTGCGTGCCAGACCCTAAGCACCCGAAGCACATTTGTGCGCCATACCCTGTGTGCCCCAATTTCCTTTTGATTCTCAATTTCCTCAGAGTAAAATCCTCATTTATTTTTGGATCCAACTCCGAGGGGGGACATTTTTTGACGTTCCTTTCATCACAAAATCTAATGATTGGAAAAGGGGATTATCTCAGCTCAATGTGATTCAACATTTGGACAAATATAAAAAATTGAAAAAGGAAAGAATAAGAAGAATATTGCACAAGGGTCGTGCAAGTTCTATGATGGTCGTGAAAGTACACTTGCATGCCTCAATGGTCGCGCAAGTACACTTGCGTGCCCTAAGTGATAACCACCCGGGGTCATCTCCAGCCTATAAATAGACCTTGTGGGCCCCCCATTTCCTGGAAGATTTTTTCCAGAATCCAGATTTAGAGCTCTGAATGCCGAAGTCTCTTCTTCAGGTCTTCCAAACACTTCTAAGGTAATTCTTTACCTATAATGGAAGGTATAAACAATAGGAGTAATGTCTAAGTGTTAGAATTCACTAAAACTTGCGCACCTAAGGTGTTTTACCCTTAGGAGAAATGAACATACTTGTGTGCCGCCCTACTTCCTCACCAAAACCTGCGCGCCTCTCTTCTGGAAGTACCTCAGGATAATTATAAAGGCATTGGTCAAGGATTGTCCAAGTATTTCCATGCTGGTTTACAAACGTGCAAGTACCCATGTGTCGCGTAGGCAGGTATACCTGCGCGACCAGGACTTGCGCGTCCATGAAGTACCTGTGCGCCTGCCAGGACTTGCACGCCCCTACCTTTTTGGGTGCCCTTCTTTCCCATTTCACCCCTCTTATGCTATTCCACTTCTCCTATTCAAGATTATGTCTTCAAGACACTCTTCAAATCCATTTATGGCATGATTTATTGATTTGAATTCCTTATCTGAAAGGAATTCTATGGAATATTTCTCAAAACCTAGTGATTTGCACATCTTTATGTCACTAATGATTGAGATTTCATTCATTCAACCTCATCCTTTAAAATGAGAGAACTCATTAACCTGGGCCTCCTTTTCAGGAATAATCTCCAGTCATAATTCTTAACCTAGGCCTGCTTTTTAGGAGTAAGTCCCAAGTCCTCATTAATTTGGGCCTCCTTTTCAGGAATATGCCACAGTCATAATTCCTAACCTAGTCATCCTTTTTAAGAGTAAGTCCCATGTCCTCATTAATTTGGGCCTCCTTTTTAGGAATAATCCCCAGTCATAATTCTTAACTTGGGCCTCCTTTTTAGGAGTAAGTCCCATGTCCTCATAAATTTGGGCCTCCTTTTCCGGAATAATCCCCAGTCATAATTCTTAACCTGGGCCTCCTTTTTAGGAGTAAGTCCCATGTCCTCATTAACATGAACCTCCTTTTCAAGAGTAAGACCCAGCCATAATTTTGTTAACCTGGGCCCCATTTTCAGGAGTAAGCCCTAGTCTCAAATATGGACATCCTCTTCAAGAGTAAGCCTCAAGTCCCTTAACCTGGGCCTCCTTCTCAGGAGTATGCCCCAGTCTTAATTTCTCTTAACCAGTCCTAATTTACCTTTGATCTGGGATTCCTTCTCAGGAATAAAACCGAATCATAAGTCCTCTCTTAATTTGGGCCTCCTTTTCAGAAGTAAGCCCCGAGTTAGAGTATTCAAATATCTATGAAGCACATATACCTTTATGGACCCTGTTCCTGGATTTCTTCCCTGAAGTAAATCCGAATCTTCATTTATCTGGGCAGTCATACATACATAAGTCCCACATTATTTCTTATGATTGCATCTTTCATGGCACAATTGTATGATTTTTACCAATACCTATTGTTTCTCACACTGAGCATGACTCATGTGAGATTAGAGTGTAAGAGTAATTATGACATCCTTCTTTGAACCATCAATCATAAACATCATACTCCCTTACTCTAACTATGTGGGTTATGATTCCTTTTCTAAACAAAGGATACATAGGTAGCCCATCTGCAGGTTCGATCCCAACTCTGAAATAATACATGTCCCTATGAATGACAATAAACTTCAAGTGACCCACTGAGTGGCTTTAAAACCAGCATGGTCATCATAATGACCCAGAGACTTCTATATAAGTATGTCGAAGGATAACATTGACCAAGAATCTCTAATAAATACAGATGATTCTCTATCGATGAAGAACCTCGAATACATATAAATGATTCTCTAAATTTCTTACATATTTAATCGTTGATTGTCAGATTTGAAGGAAAGCTCATTTTATACTTGGTAATGTAATAAGGATTCATAAATATTACTTAAATCAATAAAGAGAGTCCCGGAGTAGACAATAATTCCCCTCAAAAAGGTGTGATGAGTCCGACCTCCCATCCTCTCGACCAATGTAAATTCCTATGCCTTATTAGTCCACAAACTAATGCGCGCCTACCTTTGGATAGTAGGTCCAAATGGATGTGGAATCATTGGATGTTTCCGGTTCTATGAACAAACCTGTTAGAAACCGGTTGAAATTTTTGAACCTTCAATGAAGGAGGTCATCCCCAAATTCCAAGGGAAACACCTATCCTATAATGTTTTTCCTAATCATGAATCCTATCTTTTTACCCAAAAAATATGAATCTAATCTCTAAAAAGTACTTAGACACCCCTGGTTTACGTGTGATCACATTGTGTACCCACATTAATCCTTAAAAACTATTTAAAAGGAAAACCATAAGATTCATACCTCATCAGAAAACACGAGATCGTACATTTTTGTCCCAGATTTCCCAATTGAAAGCATCATCTCATTATTTTGATAAATTCCTAGGAGTTCTTCTTCCAAAAATCTTGACATATAGGAAACTTAATTGTCTCTCATCAATGGTCCCCACCACCCAAAATCTCAAAAAACATAATCCTTATTTTCCTTGTGTGGTCTTCTAGTATGTTATGGTTCACATTATTATTCATATATTTTGATAATTTATTTTTCAAAAACATTACATCCTCTAATAAATTGATCATCCCATTTGTCTATTCATTAGTAGAGTTTCCAAAATATTTGATATTAACCAAGTTCCATCAGGTTCCAACCATTAATAAAAAAAAAATCATAGCATGAGAAATTGTAATCATAATGGGACACCAAATAATATTTTAAATAACATATAATATGTCTAAATCAAGAAACCATATGTGTAATCTATAAAAACATGTGTTTACCTAAGGTCATTCAAATTCATCATCTATTTAATCTTTCATGATGTTTAGTAAAGGGTTTGGGAATTTTCAATGTGTATCCCTCGAGAGTTTCAAACCTCATTTGGAAAAATATCATTATAATTCGATAAGTGGTGATATACTCTAGTTAAATGTTCCATTTTATGATTTAATACTCCATGGTACCGCTATTTTATATCCACATCCAGTTATAGTGTCCATAAGAGGATGTAATTTCATGGAAAACATTCGTTGTACCCTTTAAAAAATTATAGAACATTTTCATATACATTGACTTATCCATAGACATATCCTTCAAGATATCCCTTGATATATTCCCAAAAATATCCCTAGGTATCAAAATAAAGTTTTATCATCATAGTACCAAATGTTAAGTAAATATTTCCTATAATATAAACAATTTAAAATGTAACACCCCGACCCTAGTTACCCAGAGTCGGTGCATTATTACATAACATTGGCATGATCATAAGAAAGATCAAATCTCGAAAGACCGATTGGTTTAGTATCCTTGGAAACACTAGATATATTCATAAAGTTTTACATTACATCACAAAGTGAAAAACTACTACCACAACATAGTCTCCATATTCCACACTCATATCCCCACATACTATCCATACAGGTCATTCATAACTTACTTCTTCACATCCCGGGAAAAATAAAACATAGAAAAGGGGTGATCTCAAATGCCCAGTAAGGGTAACAATATAGCGGAAACTTTCAAAAATAAACATAAACATTTAAGGAAATGTATAACTAAAACAAAATCATTTTAAACTTGAACATAAACATAGTATGGTAAAAGAAAAATGAAATAATTCCATTTACTTATTCACATGGATATTCTACTAATCGAATAATCACATGCAATATCAATAACCACTTTCATAATGATGGAATGCATAATGCCAGACTATCATAACCACATAGCCAAGGCCTCGTGCCAATACTACAAATAAGATTTTGTCAAGGCCTTGTGCCAGGACAGTAGTTTGTCTCATGAGACCTACTGATGCATCGAGGAGCTATAGCGGGCTCCACCCGTCATATATTAAGTCCAATGCATTCCCATATGAAAAGGTTTAAACATAATATAAACATTCGTATTAAAACTAGCATACGAAATGTCAATACTTTCACCATAAAATATGAATGGTATAAAAATAGCACATCCACAGTAAAACATATCAAATAACCTTCAATACAATATATAAGTTTTGTATCATAATAAATCAACTTCAAATAAGTGTAAAATCCATCAAAGGATGTTGACATAGATGAAATCAAAACTCGTTTTAGAGAAATATCTCTTTTTATTTTGAAATCATTTAAGAGCCATATAAAATAAAACATTTTCTTTTGAAAATATTCTTATAATATTGTAAGGGAAGCTTTGAAGATTTTATAATGGTGGAAAATAACCGCACCCGCCGTATAAGTTAAAAAAACATTCTTACCTTAATCCTATCGAAAAGGTTAAAAAGGACCTTGTTTTGAAAATGATGGAAAGATTCCTTTATAAACCACTTATAAAAGTCAAAAAGGGTATAAATGACTTTAAATCATATTCTAGTAAATAGTAAAAATGTTTTGAAATATATTTTTAAGAAACATGGATGTGGATGATAAAGAGATCCCAGTAGATAATTATGAATAAACAACCTCAGATAATGAAGAGATTGTGAAATAACCCCTACCAATTTGGTAACATATGAAACATACACCCCATGAAAGAGGTATCATACAATTAATATGTAAATACACATAAATTAAAGTGTATTACACAAAGAATATAATTATGGGAAGTACAAACACCACACAAAAGGTAATGGTGGAAATATGGCATGAATCTCACGGGAATAAGGAGTGAGATGAAAACCCCTTACCTTGTACTTTTCCTTGGTTGGGGTAGTTTAACCCCCTGTATAATGGTGAAATAATAATAATTAAATTATAAAAGAATCATATACATTAATATGATGTCATATATGATCTTTTAATATTGATTTGATAATAATATCTTAGTATTATTGTTGTTTCGGGTGTTAACTTACTTGTTTTATTTTATATGTTTTGTTACATAAGCCATGTTTATAATGGATAGGTGGTATATTATTCATATCCAGAATGATATCAAGTCCTTAAACATCATTTTTAAATCATCAAATGATAATTATACTTGAATGGATACGATGGAGAGTGAATCTCATCGCGTTCGTGGAGACGGTAGTCCGTACGTATGCACGAGCGACAATATCATTCTTTTTATATTAAAATAATATATAAATGGATGGTATATCATATATACAGAATAATTAACATGTTATATTTATTATTTACATGAGTTAGACATCATTATTATACCCATCCAAATAATAATATATTGAATAACAATTACACCACGACGTGGAAACGGTAAGCCGTACGTACGCAAGTATGGTGACATGTTATTCAAAAGGGTGGATAGAATACTGAATATGGTTGTACCATATTTATAATAACATCCAAGTATATATATGATACTGGATTTATT
Source organism: Viscum album (assembly GCA_963277665.1). Taxonomy (NCBI): domain Eukaryota; kingdom Viridiplantae; phylum Streptophyta; class Magnoliopsida; order Santalales; family Viscaceae; genus Viscum; species Viscum album. The sequence goes on from OY728126.1 coordinate 752,028,157, forward strand.
AATTTAGAATGGTAAAAACAATGGAAGAAGAAGTGGAAGAAGAAAGGAACTTGGAAAAGGGTGGTGAAATCATTACCTCTTCTTCGGGTTCTTCCTTTTGATTTGATCAAAAGGGCTCCATAGTTTGGCTTTCTGATCAAACTAAGGACTCTAGGTTGTAGTGAGGGAAGTTGGGAGAGTATTTGGGCAGAGTTTGGCCAAACCAAAAGCCTTTTATGGTGTGAATAAATGATAAGTAGGAGTGCCTTTTTATAAGAGGGGTGAGGGGAACCTTTGGAAAAGCTAGAAATATTAATTTATAATAAATTCATATTCGGTTTCTAATGGCTCAAAAGTTGATTATTTAACTATTAAGGTGGGGTTAGGTCTAAAACCATTCAAAAAATATAATTTAGACAGGTTCGGGAAACTATATTAACCTTATCTTTAAGTATTAACTCTTAGTTAATTAGTTTGACATTTACCATGTCACTTTGTATTTTTATATTATATAGTCAATAAACTTACCATATACATCCAAGATACCCCTAAGTTGTCCATTAATGATAAAACTATCATGATATAAGTCTCTTGGACAAACCTTATATTTTTAGTAATTTAATATCAATTAATAATATAATATTTGTTTTAAAAACTCTTTTATGTCAATTTTGACACTATTCAATAGTTGATTTTTGTGAAACTCATAACAGAATGATTACTTCGATTATATTTAATTAAATCATTACTAGAATGTCATAGTAACTTATAAAATTAGTGTAATTCATAAAAAGTCTCAAATTATATTTATTTGTGTATTTATAATATCAATTATTTTAATGTTTCACTATTATGGTAATTACTGCATCATCATTGTGTCAAAAATAAATTAAATTATTTAATGTCTAAAAATTATAAATAAAATATCATTATGTAGGAAATATTTTTATCTTTATAATTAATATTTACAATCGAATTTATCTTATGTATAACCCTATATTAAAAATGTTTTAGTAAATAAACTTTGATTTTAACTCTTTTAACTCTTCTTTGAATTAAATAATAATAACTGTCCTAATCTAATCCAAGTGGACCTAAATGATAATATTTTATTCCTAAAGTTGTTTTTGGTCGCGATACACTTTTCCAATAGAATTAGGACATGTTTTAGGGTAATATTAATATCATATTTACCCTTAATTACCCTATTTACTTTTAACCGTGGTAAATAAAAGTAAAAAGTTACTATTCACCAAAAATTATTTTCATCTCATTGGACCAAATTTTACATCTTGATATTAACTGTGTCTCCCAGATTTTCGAAATTCCATTCACAGAAGCGGTAAAATTATGTTTTATGAAAAATTCAGTTTTTTAACTAACACTTAGTAGTTTCACTATTCATCAAAAATTGAAGTTTTTCAGAACAATGCCAAAATTTCACCCTAAGCTATAATTGATATTTTGAATTCAAAAATGATGTATATTTTACAAAATTCCAAACATATAAGTTTAATTAATTAATTTTATAATTAATTCCCGCTGTTACAACAAATAGCGTGTTTTTAAGAAACAATATATATCAAAAGATTGACAATTGTTTAGGTCCAATTTCAAAGTGAAATTAATTATAATGAACACCATTGGATAAAATGGTTAAAATATATTATAATTATACTATAAAACCACTAAATAATATAATTTATCACTATAAATTATTTTGATTAAAAAATTTGTTTTTAAGTATTTTTCACTATTCAGAAAAATTGGACGTTCTCATAAAAATTCAACTTAGGATAATTTTGATATCCTGAATCCAAAAATGAAGTTCATTTTGAAATATAATATATATATAATTTCAAAAAGTATCTATTACTATTCATAATGGCTAGTTTGATTGGTTGTGGTGTGTTAGAACTCGATGTTGCGTACAACACACGCTATCGCATTATTCAAAGAGAAGCATACCGTAGAAGCTTGGGGTGTTACAGAAAACCAGACATATCATATATTGATATTGCATCTTTTTAGATGAATATTTATTTCATTACACACACACATTCCTTAAGACCATAATATTTTGGTTCCATTGGATACTTAGAACAAATTATTCTAAATTCATTAAATACCTTCAATGTCACCCATATAGATATTCCCCTTTAGTACTCCTACTTAAATACAATTCTTCATGACATGGATAATAGAATCATAAGAAACTGTTAGCTAAGATTCTCAATAGGATACAATAACCATAAAATGAGAATAACTATATAAGAACAGGTGAATACAATTTGAAAACATTAACCTACGTATAAAAGATCATAATAATGAGTTATGGTATAATTATTGGAATGTAATAAGATTTGACTCATAAGAGAATCAAATAACATGATACGTGAGAGCATAACATTCGAGTAAGAAATAGATTTCTGGAATACACATAGGAATAGAAAAATATTTTCATAGTAGATAATGAATACTTCCAATGATATCATAGTGGAATGGTTTTACTCCCCAAACCATCATAGTAGTCAAGGATAACACCGAAGACCATCATAGTAGACAAAATATATTACTAAATCAGGTTCACTCTCCATTCTAGTCCTATCTATCTAATGAGATGTAAACCATTACACAATTAATTAGAGGGAGATATAGGTCCCATCTGTTACATAATGAAAATAATACATATGTGTTCTACAAGATCACAAAACATTAATCATATCATAACTTATGAATTTTAATTGGTTTTATAAATGTTTCATCATATAATAATCCATGAAAAAAAGATAGGTTTTATAATAATATCATCATTTCATTATTTCCCAACCCATTAAAATAAGTAAAAAACCCCTCATGTTATAACCCATGGAAGAGAAATGTGTTTTATCAGAGTTACATCATAGTATAACCAATATAAAAATAAGATGGATTCATAATATCTCTATCATTATAAAGCAATAAAAAAAGAAACGGGTTTAATAAGAATCATTACATCATAAACAAAAACCATTTAGATAAATATTTAGAAGGGTATCCTTGGGTCAAATACCTATTAAATCATAAGTAACGTTAATGATCTTCACCTTATATGAAGAATTTATTTGAAGAAGACTCACATGGAATGTTTCGTGATGAAAATAACCTTTCTATGAAAATTTATTTTTATAATTAAACATTATAAAATATTTTTTAAATCCTTTTATTCAAAAATAAACATTGAAAACTTATAATTCAAGAGTTAAAAATCATTTAAACCATTAATTGAATAAAACAACCATTCCAAATATTTTTTTAGAACATAAGATATTTTCAAAATCTATTTTATTTACAAGAAGCTAGAACATTTATAATGGAATATTAAAATAAAATAGTGGTCATGGAGGTGGGAAATTCAGTTCATTCCATACATGTTAAAAGGAACATTTCTTCCACAAATTAGGTAAAAATAAAATGGGAATTGTTTGGAAAATGATATGAATATTACTTTAATTTTTATTATAAAAAGTCAAAAATGGGTAAAAATTTATTTAATAAATCATTTTGAAATTTTAAAAATATTTGTGAAAACATTTAAAAAAACATAGTTTTAGAAGAAAAATCAGATTTGATAGAAAACTTGATTTTTTAAAACATTATTTTTAAACTGTTGTGTATAAAAATAGAGGAAAATAGAAAATATTATACTCAAGATATGACCAGAGGTTAATAAAAAATTATGATTTTATTGATAGATTTATTATTTGACTTTATCATCGAGAACACCATTATAAACAATCTTGATAAACAGTGATATTGTAACATATAATCATTATCACTTCGGTAACATTAAAATATAATACCCATGAAGGAATATAATTATAATAAACCCAATTTTTTTGGATTAATAAAATCATAATATTATTGTTCAAAGAGGATTTATAAACACCTATTAAAATAATATAGATTCATAACATAACCATATGTCTCAAAGAAGGAAAATTGGAGAACTGATCTCTTATCAATTTGGTAACTTTTGAAACAAAAAACCCATTAAAAATGGACCATAAATTTATATGTATTTCCCCATAATTTTAATTATAATAATTATAAAATACATTCATTGGATTTATATAAACCACATAAATAAAATTCAGAGTGAATATATAATTTGTCACACATAAGTAAAAAGTGAAACAGAACTGCCTTAATTTAAGTCTTGAAAATCTTTATAATAATTCAAGTTTCATCTAAAATAAATTTCAGTTTATTATTAATCTATTAGAGAACTAAAATTATATATATACTACCATATATTATTTAAATATTTCCTTTAATTACCCATTTTTTTAACAATTCTGTGATAAAGTCACGTTCGGGTAATAACATATTTTTTTCATATATGTTTTGATTTATTATTTTTGGTACTCTTAATTGGATCAGGGTTCAATAATATCCAGAATAGAAGTCATGAATTAATAATCATATTTATATATCAATTATTTTTTTATTACCAATTATGAATTTAGGTTTTTATAAATGATGTATGTTGTGAGCATGGAGGTGGTAGGCCAGATATACAAATGATAAATGTTTCCATTTTTCAAAAATAACTATGGAAAAAGGTATGTAATATTTTATACTTCCAGAATTATAATTATATATCAAATAAAATATTAATTATTAAAATATACTTATATCTTTATATCATCTATGTGGTTTGGTGATGAAAATAGAGATTCACATCACTTCGTGATGGTGGGAGTCCACACAAACATGAACTTGGTTTACATCTTTAATTGAGTTGAAAGGTAAGAATTAAAATTATATATTATCTATTAAAAATGATAAAAATATCATTGGTATAATAATTATTCCATCCATATCATAAATATGTATTACATTTACCCTTATTATCTTGTATGTAAAGCCTTACTGAAAATGAATTACATCTCTTTGTGAGAAGGTAGTCTGTCGTATACAAGATAGGCATTATCATATCCCCTATAGAATAGAAAGTAAGATGGTATATATATGATATAAGGAATCCATATTTTTAAATTTATTATAAATATTATATATACACTTTATATCCATCAACATACCCATCTATGAGAGGTGGTAATTGAAAAATATGTCATCCGTTCATGAGGCAGTAGTCCACCATAAAAAAGAATGATGATTTTGTGACACATTTGGTGGAAGTGGAGATATTTATAGGAAAATACCATAACATAAAAAAAATAAAAATTATATTTAATATACTAATTTTATTATATAATCATGGTTTAATTATTAATTAAGTATTATTTTAATAATAAATAATGTAGAATCACTCATTGAAGAACATCACATATTCATTGAGTAACCTCAATAAATTTTCAGCAAAAGCCTTTTTTGGATTGATTTATGTCAAAAATAAGGCTTATAACATGAGGGTATGGAATAATTGTTGGGATTTGGGTAATTATTGTCCACACCAATTTCAATTTATAGTGTGAAGAAGAGTGGAAATGAGGTGGCATTTTATATGTGAGGGGAGTGGCACACTTGTAATTTTTATAAAAGAAAATGGTGTACCGAACATTTTTTCATGAAAATGGTTACAAAATATTTTATTATCAATAATTATAAATTATTTATTCTAAATATTTTCTTTAATGAGATTTAGATATGTTTTTATGTTATTTTAACCCTTATCAGTTTAGTTTAACCCAGAGTAATACCATTTTTATCTTATTCGTGGTAATAATTTGTTATTTTTTCTACTATTTATTTTGATCAATAATAATTTTAACATATTAGATAATTTAAATAATTCCAAATTCCAAATATTTAATCCATATTTCCAAATTAAATTCTTAGATGTGAAAATATTTTACATAAAAGTAATCCCATATGTGCGATGAGAAAGAAGGTATTGAAAGAGAAAATGTTCAAAAGTTTACAATGTTTTCATATATAATTTCAATATTAAATTGATAAAAGTGGCCTAAATAGGATTAATATATTTTTTATTGAACAATTATACTTCAAAAAAAATATCATATAATTTTTCTTCATAAATAATTCAAAAAATGGCAGTTTTAAATTAAAAATATGTATTTTTCATTATTCCTCAAAATATTAACCCTTTTCGAAAATTATCAAAAATAACAATATTTTAATTTTTGACATGATTATTTTATATAATAATTTTTTTTTCAAGTAAATTATATAAAGTTGGAGAAAATTAACTTTGAAACAAAACCCACACATAATAAAAAATGTGAGTTTTTGAGAAATGTATTTTTTAAGAACATAATGATTTTATATTAACTTTATGTCCAATAATAATCAGTTTTTCAAAATATATTAAAAATTATTGATATATAATCTATAAATTTAATTTTAAAAAATTATTATTAGGTATTATTTTAATTAATTAAAATGGTGAATCATTATGCACTTTAAAATAGTTTAAACAAAACCTTTTAATCCCAAAAAAAACCTGTTATAAAATACAATATATATTTTAATCAAAATTAATTAAGTGGATTATATATATAAATAATAATTATGTTACCTAGAAGAATATTTCCTTTAAATTACTCAATTTTTTGAAAAGAAATGTTATTTTTATAAAAAATTAAAATTTTCACTATTCACTAAAAAATCCACATTTTCCAAAACATTCATAAATTTCAACATAATTTTATTTAGATGTGATGATTTAAAAAATTAATTTCATTTTATATAAATAATTTTCTGAAATATCAATAAATAAATTTTAATATTTCTTCATGGAAATCAATAATTATTATTTTTGAAGAAAACTCATATTTTGAACAATATAATTACTTTACTAAAAATGATTGATTATTTACTAAGAATTTATTAAAAATATATAGTTGGCTATATATTTATATTTATAATTCGTAAATTAATTAATAATATTTATACCACCATAATTATTTATTGGGTAAAATTATTATTATTTTTTCGTTCACATAAGCTTCTTGTCATGTGTCATGTATGCTATCGAAAAAACACATTCTTGTGTGTAACAAAATATGGATTTAGTGTTTTGTATACTAGAATCTATATAAAAATTTCATTTAGTTTTATGAAAAAAATTGTTCAAAAAATCTCAGGGTGATACAATTTCCATATTAAATTTTCATATACCCTTATTATGTTATCATACACATTTTTATCACATTTTCACTGGTGACCTTATATTATTATCACTTTTATTTACCCTAACTAATTGATAAATATCACAAATCCTATTGTTTTAATTTAAAAGGTTATAAAGAAGACTACTATGTATTATTTTTATAAATGAATATCATGTGAGTTGAATTTTGTGGTATAAGTTTAATAATTATGACAAACCAATGAATCCTTAGTTTAGTGTGAAAATAAACATTTGTTGGAAAAAATCTTAGCTCTATTAGTTTTATTATTTTCCTAATTTTATAAAACACTGAACCATAGAGTCCATGCGTATGTATGTAATAAGATATTTCTTAATGATATTATAATTATTAGTGTATAATTTTGGGTCAATTCATTCAATTGAAAACCACAATGAATAGAATACGTTTTTTCCATAGATCCTAGAGTAAGGGTTTAGGGAATCACAACAAATCACTTAACATATATACTAATGTCATGTCGAAAGATTAAATGATAGGAAATATAGTTTAAGTTTATATAAATTTTGTAAAATTCTATATATTATAATATGGTGTAAGAATTAAAATATTATAATGTAGTTTAACTCTATGCATCAAAGAACATTATACCATTTTGTTTTGTGTTATATGATACAAACAATTGAGAATATTGTTTAATATTACACAGAATGTAAATGATTCCATATAGTTTACAGTCATGCGACCAGGAAAAATATCCTATATTTTATTAATTATGTATAATATTTATAGAGGAATTATGTATTGGTAGAAGAATAAATTACTTCTCCAATGGAGTTGATCAAGAAATGTGAACAATTACAGTATAAGTAAGTATAATAATGGGAAATTACAATTTGGTTTCAAACATTATAGGTTGCATTATTAATATAATTAATGATTTAATGCCAATACAAATTATAATTGAATAAAATATTGAAGGTGAGACATATTTATGAATGTATGGGTTACATGATTCTGAAAACACTCTAGGAATTATAATTCTCATAGAGAATTATCATAAATTGATTCTGATTTATGAATGTCAAGTTTAGACATTTAAAATTTATTTCGTTGTTAAAAATGGTATGTTTTGTTGATGGAAACTGAAACATGATGTAAAACATAGATTCAAACATATATATGAGGGAATATGGTGTTTCATAAGTTGGATTTAATGTCATGTTTTAATAATCCCCCAAAAAATTTAGAATATTATCTAGATAACATTTATTTTTTTGTTCCACTTTTTTACATAGGATTATTGAGATGGATTTCTTGAATTCATTTAATTTTCCATTTATATAATCATTATAGTTATATTTTTTAAAATATATATTATTTATCTTCAAATTAAATTTATATAAATAAAATTAATTAATTTTTATTTCATCACTCTTTTGAATTTTGTGGTGAAATCTAATATTGTTAATAACATAGAAATTCTTTAAGATAACCATTTAGTTTTTTATCCAAAATCAATGGTATAACTTAAGACAATTTTTATATGATTTTTTTGTCCATAATGATGAACTTAATCTATCAAATGGTAACTGTAGGGTAATGTTCTAATACATCAATTCCAGACATCACAATGGGTCCAAAGTATTTTGTGTCATGTAATAACTTTAGAGGATGATGTATAATGCTTTCATGAATTCTGATGGAATTACATATAAAAGGATTTTCATGAAACAATAAAAACAATATTTTTATTCTCAATGGGTGTAGCTAAGTGACGACCTGAGGGATACCTCTTGAGGATGAATGACTATTATTTTTCTTCAATGGGGATGTCAATTATTAATATTTTTTTATATTTTTAATTTATACAATAATGAATAGAAGATAAGTTTTCTAGGTTTTTTTCACTAACTAGTTAGGTAGAATAACATAAAATAAATAAATAAAAATAAATAATTTAAAAATGAAGAATAATATTTAATGTGGATAAATAATAAACTGAAGATATGAAAATTATTGTCTTTATTACACATTCATTTAATATTTATTTAAAAATATTGAACATAATAAAAACAAGAAGATCATGATTTATAGTTTGTTTGGTTAATTATTTAAAACACATAACAACATTAAAGAGGGGGTACATCACCATTATTTAAAAAATCCTTAACATTATTATAATATTATGATGTACTTAAAACTATATAAGATAACCTAGGTACATACATAAGAAATGGGTGAGCTAGAAATCATAGTAATTGAAGAATAAATGAATAACATGAAGAAGGTATTACATGGTAGACAATAAGCATTTCAGTTAGACATAAAATGGGTGATAATAATAAATACAAACAATGGAGAACGATATAACAAGATAACATAAAGGGATCATGGGAATGTGGAAACAATGTTAAAAATAAAATCATAAACATTGGTTAAGGATAACTATTATATCATCATAAAATGGTGAAACAAGTACTGATATAGATTATTCTCACTCCACAATCCATTTAATATTGTATCATAAGACTTACCCAATTCATTAGAGTGCAATATTATTCTGGGTGCACCCATCGCATTCATATCATATACATGCATAACTGTGCCACATTGATCACTAAAAATTGGGTAATATTTCATCATATTTAATTCCAATATCAGGGACTATGAAATACATACATTTATTTCCCCAATCAATTTAGAATAGGTATGTCTATTTTAATTCCATTGAGTGGAATTTGTTATGGTATTCATAATAAAAATGATTGGAATTGAAAATTATAAATGATATTTTAGTAGAATAATGACATAACATAAAGATTTATAAAATGAATTGATGAGAGGGAAAGGGTTATCTAAATATTTCTAAATAAAATAGAAGGTAATAGGGAAATGAAAAACCATATCCAAACATTTGTAATTGGAAATAAAATACACAAAATGAAGAAGTTGTATGAATAAAGTGAAAGAATGGGCCATGTACCTTGGGAGGGTGATTCCAAAAGTTTGGGAGGAGTTTCATGAGACCTTTGGGTCACCTTTGAATGACCCTAGAGTGTGGAGGGATGATTAAGTACATGATATGTGTTTTTTTAGTGAAGAGTAATGGGGTCTTGGGTGTGTTTATATAGAAAACGAGAGTGGGACATCTTTGTTATCTCCCAAAAATAGGTTATGGACTCACTATAATAGAGTAATCAAAACCAACAACCTTCCCATGGGGGTTTTCATAAAATATTACCCTAAGTGATGTGTAAGTCATTCATGTTCTTAATGAAATGATTTTAAAACCTTCAAATATAACATATGTTTTGGAGGATTTATAAAGGATTCATAAAATTTATAAATTAACACAATAACACATTGTTTTTAAGGGGAATAGTATATTTGGTCATTTATAACTTTGATAATAATTATTTCATCTCTTTTGGGTCATTATAACGTCATAATACACATTATATATTTATACCATATTTAATTTTTACATGAAAATTTGACTATCTCCCAAAAGATTGAAAAATTCATCATCAGATAATTTCATCATGATAATTCCAAAAATAATATTTCTTTAAAAAAAATATTATTCTATGTTTGTTAATTTTTACATACAGAAGAACATATATTCATTGAGAAATGATAGGTTTTTTTGATAATAAAAGCTTCCAAACCCTTATAAAAATTACATTTTGAATCATAAAGATTATATTATCGTTTAAAATTTATTGTAATTATTTAATAATAGTATTTTAATTAATATTATTTATTTTAAAAATTAATTAATTCATTAAAATAAATATCTTAAAAAAATTTCATATAACCCAAAAATACAATTTTTCATTTATCTTATCAAATCCAAAATTATTTATAAAGTAATAACAATAAAAAGTAATTATAGAATATAATATATTGAAAACCCATATTCATATTCATTTTATTATGTACTTGAAATATATCCCATTATTGTATTGGAAAATGGAAAAAGGAAAAAGTCTATGATGGTGATATTTTAATACGGTGGTTCAGCGTACATGGTTTGGGCCATGATCTCAATGAGATTGAACATTTCTACAAAAAGATTTATCTGATTATTAATTTTTCATTTTAAATTTTTATATGTTAAGGGAAATTAAGAGTGATTATATATCCCTTGTAGACTCTGATAAATGGGATTTACTAGCTACGATCCTACTAGTCAAGGCCATCATATCATTTTCTATGTCAATTGGTTTTTTAATAACCGTATATTTATACTAATCATACGATCACTATTAAATGGCTATATAATCAATTAATATGATGCTTATCAGTTCATTAAATCCAATAGGATATAATAAAACAAAAAAAAAATTATGTGTTTTCTATAACCAAAATAAATAATAATACATCTAATTAAATAACAAATTGAATTTTATTTATAGATGTTCAGGTCATTACAATATTCCCCCCATTTGAGATTTGACTATAAAATCATCATGCCACACACTAAATAAATATGAGGTTAATTATTTTTCATCACATCCCATGCTTCCCATGTAACATATTCAATCTTTTTGTTTCTCCATAGCACTTTGACCAGCTGTGCTGTCTTATTTCACAGAACATTTTCTCTATGATTTAATATCATCACTACTAATCCTCACATAAAAGATCGTTATCCAATAGTAACACATCTATATTCAAAACATTTTGATTTTCTAGTAAGTATTTGATCAAGAAAAATATATGAAACACATCATGTACATGAAATTGTTTAGTTGGGATTTCTAGTTGATATGCCACTACTCTAATGTGATCTAGAATCTCAAAGGTCTAGTGTATCTTGGACTGAGTTTTACCTTCTTCCAAAATATCATTTCTTTGATCAATATAAATAAATAAATAAATATATATAGGATTACCATATCTCCAAACTCAAACTCTAGGTCTCATTGATTATTGTCAATATAGCTCTAATGTTGACTCTGATCTACATTGGTGTGATGTTGAATGGTCTTGACATTTTACACCATTTCCTCATCCATTTCAAGACATAGATGTTTGTATTCCCCAACATCATCCGAGTATGATGGTATTCTCCACCTCTTTCCATACAGGTACTCATAAGGGTCCATTTTTATGATTGAGTGGAAAATATTATTGTATGAAAAATTTTCCAGAGAAATATATTGATCCAATCATCTTTTGAAGTTAATTGATCATGCTATCAACATATCCTAGAGTGTCTTCATAGCTTATTCAGATTGGACATCAGTTTTAGGGTGATAATTTGAGTCGATGTTCAACTCAGTATTTAGAAAATGTTACATAATATTCCATAACATGGAGGAAAATCTGGGATATCGGTTAGATATTATTGACAGTGGTGTTAAATGCAGCCCCTCCACTTCTCTTCTATATATCATTGCATATTTATCGAGCGATAATTACTAAATGATTACAATGAAGTGCAGATTTTTTTTAACATAATCAACGACAACCCATATAGAATTATTTTTTCATTATTTATTTGAAAGATCAGTGACACATTCCATGGTTATGTTTTCCCATTTAAATGTTGGTGTGGTTAATAGTAACATCATTTACTTTGATTTTTTCCATTTAGAATTCAATTTCTTACATCCAATTCACCTTAATTTATATTCCATGATATTGTTGTTCATATTGTCCCAATAATAGTGATCATAGAGATCAAAAACATATCTATGTTCCCAATATTAATTAAAAAGGTTGATCTATGTGCATCATCCCATAGTTCCTTCATTAACTCAGGATTTGACGGTACATATAGTTGTGAACCAAATTTGAAAACTACACCATCATTAAATTTGAACTATAAGGATTATCATTTTTTATAGATTCTACTTCTTTTGAATATCAGCAATGACTTTTTGAGAGTCTACTATATTATTTATATTTTATATTTTATCTTTCACTTGTGAACGAATTGATGATGTTCCTTCATTTATAATACCCATGTACATTCTTTTCAACACTATGAATATTAGATCCTTATGAATTCTCATCAATGAAAAAATTGTTGGATCCTTTCTACGTAGATCACCTTCACTTTATTTACTTTCCTAGGATAATAGTATATTGAGTATTTATAGTCATTATTTTTCTATAACCATATTATCTGGTGCATATTCATCTCTTTCTATGTGAATATATACTTGAGGCTCTTAAAATAAGTATATATTTCAAAATTCACTGAAAATAGATAATGAAACCAAAATTTCAATGTGAAGATCACAACACCAACTCAAGATCTGGATTTGGGTAGATTTGTTTGTGATCTTTCAATTTTTTTAAGACACATGCTATGAATTTTTCAAAATCTATTTGTATAAATCTCAATACATTCTTTGAAGTATCATTTTATACCCTGAAAAGTTCTCCAATACTGGGTAGAATAAGTATATGTTCAGTGATAAGACTATTTTTCATCTCAAAAAATATCTCATCACATTCATTATTCTAAACACATTTTACACCCTTCTGAGTAAGACTGGATTTTGCGTTTGAAAATAGTTAGATATTTCTCACAAATCAATAATAGTACCCAACTAATCCATGGAATCTATGGATTTTATTCATATATGTTGCCCTCAACTATCCTTAAATTCCCTCTATCATTGAAGGGTGCACATTTATCCCATTACTGGTGATAATATTCCTCATCAATGATATTTAATTCATCCAAAACTCACATTTGATATACTTTTCATAAATATTATCCCTTCATAATTCTTTTGTAATAGTTCTTAGATACTCCTCATTACCCTCAATGATTTTTTATTATATTATAATCCAATCTATAAATACTACCCAAAATTTGTACAGTCATTCTTTAAATAATATATTCAAATTTTCCACAAATATTTATGTTGCATTAGTGAGACTGAATGACATAACTATGAACTCATAGTTCACAAAACTTACATATAACACAGTCTTGGGGATATCCTACTTCTTCACCTTTACATGATAATACCCAATCTGAAGACCCACTGTTGAGAAATATTTGGAACCACATAGCAGATCGAAGACCACATTAATCCATGGTAGAGGATAATTATTTTTTATTGTGATCCTATTGAACTCATGATAATCAATTCAAAGGTGCATTGACCACTCTTTCTTATTGATGAAGAGGACTTGTGCAATCCATGACGAAGAACTTGGGAATATTAATACTTTATCTATATTCTCCTATAATTATTTCTTCAGATCCTCAAGATCCATAATATCCATTCTAAATAGAGTCTTGAATATTTTCAATACTCTCGGTATAAGATCAATTGAAAATTCCACCTCTAAAATAAGAGGAAGACCAAGAAATTATTTGGGAAACAAATCAGTGTATGACCACATAATTTTTATTTACTCAAGGATGATCTTATCCTATACTGAATCATTTTTGAAATATTTACTTTATCATAAGTGAATAATATCCATTCTTGAGATGACACAATAATATAATATTTGTCCTCCTCCTTTAACTTTTTTCTAATTAGAGGATGATATATTATACAGATAGTGTTTTCATTTTTTTTGAAATATATGATGTATCTTTGTAATGGATGCCAATTCATATCCCTAAATTTATAAAATTACACTAAATGAGGTATCAAAATGATTTAATGGATATTAATCCCAAAACTTTTGATAGGGGGAGTTATATATTTCGGATTCAATATTTTCCCCCTTTTCCATTTCCACTAACAACTCTATTTCAATTCATTATGATGATATTTAAATAGTTCAAATAAAATTCTGAGATATAAGGGAATGAAAAAAATATAATCCAAAAGTATGTTCACTATTATTTAGTGATTAACTAATGTACTTGCCACCACTTCATTTCTAGGATCCACCTTAGTGGTTGTAATGGAATAACCCCACCCATTCAACATTGGAGGCTGTTCGCATCAAATGTCTGCAACCATTGTTGGCATAGTGAATTGTTTTCAAAAGTTCAATTTTTTACATGATGTTAAAAAATTATAAAAAAGGATGAGGGTGGAATAGATAATTAATGTCATCAATTATATTGGTGATTTTATCTCATCAGCAATCACTTAATGGGTTTCCTTCCTTTCTACACCTAAAAAATTTCCTTGTCTTCTTTTAGAAGTATTTGGGGTTGCTGTTTTTGACACTTTGGGCAAGTGGGATATTGAAATTGTGTACCACCATTATATTTTTCCATCATTTAAATATAATAAAACTAAAAATTCCTATTAATATCTCCCTGATACACTTGATATTCACCAATCTCTATTTTGAATTTCTGAGCACATCAGAAAACATCTTCAAAGTTATCAATGAATCAGATCACCGGGTATTTTCATAGGCACAACATTAACCCACTATTAAAATGGTAAAAATTTTATTTAGGGTTAATGATAAATAAAAATGTGTATCTATAAATTCTTATGATGTTTTATTCATTTTCATTGATTGATTCATCATTGGTTTCCATGAGGGTAAGCAAGTCCCTTTCCATTTTAAGTCAGAGAGTGTAAAGAAAACATTTATTTAAAAACATTTTCCATAATTTCTTCCACCCCATCACTCTTTTTCTTCCTTCAGGTTATTATTCTTGTTTATAATCTACCACAGATGAAAATATCCCTACATACAATAAGTTTCTAGTATAACCTTCTCTTTATTTGAACATTGAAAGATAGAGAAAAACTTTTCAATGGAGTTGATTCATTGTTCCATGAATTAGGGATCATATAATACATTGAAAGAAAGGGGTACTTTTCATATATAGTTCTCAATATAAGAATTTTATATCATAGGGGGGTTTACAAATTCATTCTTATTCCAGTTTGTGTTCAGAATATTAGTCAACTGTGAGATTATTGTCACAATGTTCTTGATTCTTACTACCATTGGGTCAGGCATCTGATCTGGGAAATCATCACATTTCCCTTAAAATTGGTTGGTTACTCAGTTTCTCCAATTTCAATACATTGAATAGAATTAATTGAAAATTATGGAAGAGTGATTTTAAAATATTAGACACATAATCAAGAATCCAATAACGTTAACAGGATTGTTTATAAATAACATGTATTTTCTTAACTTATGAATTTATAGGCTTCAATATATGTTATCCATGATATATTACCTAACATAAAATTTTATGGATTTTTTCTCTAATAATGGTTTTTAATGATCTTATGAATTTAAAAAATCACTTAATTTTGGAGTATCAAACCAGTTATGTAGTAATTCTTGTTGTTGTTTAACAGTTCTTGATCGATTCAGTCTTATTACGGTGTTTTCAGGTGTTACCCCTATATACATATGTTCAAGAGCCACATCCATTATTAGAATACGTATAACTATGTTTTTTCTTAGAAACCACTTACTCAATACTTTACCCAAATTTATTTATGTTTACATATGTTTATTATTATCCATAATGGTTTCGTTGGAGTTTTTAAATCCAAATCCAAAAAAATAACAAAAATTTTCTTGATACTAACTACAGAAACCATTTCCTTTATTACATATTAATTAATAATCAATTAAAAATATGACACATAATATAACCCATAGTATAGATAATTCTAGTATCTTTGGGTAATTAGGTATAATGAATTACAATTCAATACATGGGGTATATCTCTATTATTGAAAACATCCTTAGCATGCTCAAAATATTTGAATATACTTCAAACTGCATTTGATAACCTAGGGACATATATAAGAAAGGGGTGCACTATAAATTTGAGTAAGGGAATAAGAAAATAATAACCTAAAGTGATGATTATATTTTAGAAAATAGGTATATATATTGGAGAAAAAGGTTCTAAAATCCTAAAGATGAAAAAGGAATGATATATCATGATAAAATAATGGAGACATGGGAATGTAGAAAATAATTTAAACATGAAATCATAAACATAATTCAATTATATCCTCTATGAAAACATAACATGGTAAAAAACGTCCTATGATTGGTTTGGTTCACTCCATGATCCCTTTAATAGAGTATCATGACACTGAAACATTACCCAAAGCCTTGGAGTGATATATAATTCAAGACACACCCTTTTATTTTATATCATATATATGTATAAGTTTTCAAAATAGATCATTAATTATATGATAATATTTCATCATTTTTAACTCCAAGATAAATGAGTTTTGAATAAATAAATGGATTTCAAAAATCAATAGAGTGAAGGTATGTCTAGTTGAGTACCCTATGATGTAAATAACTAGGGTATTCATAATAAGAATATTTGGCATTGGAAAATCCCAGTGAAATTTTAGTAGCATAATGGAAGTACTTAATGATTCATAAAATTATTTAATCAGAGATAAAGAGGTATATCATAAATTTTAAATAAAATATATAATAATAGGGTTATGGAAAAACATATCCCAACATTTTGAATTGTACATAAAAGAAATAAATTGAAGAAGATACTAGAATAAATATGATAAAGAAAGGGTCCCTTACGTGGAGAGGGTCATTCCAAAATCATTGGAGGAGATTCTTGATAGCTTGGGCTATATTGTGAGAACTCTAGATAAAGGGGAGAAAAGCACAGACGTGATCCAAGGTTTTTTAGTGAAAAGTAATGATATCATGGATGTGTTTAAATATAAATAAGATAGGGGAGTTCAATATTATTTCCCAAATATTGTTTTTGGATTCTATGAAATAATTTATGAAAACAGTCATAATTTTGATCTTTATCCATGGTTTCTTCCAATGAGGAGTGGTTTTGAATATTTTATAATTACCTTGGTTGAAACTATTAAAATAATACCCATGGTTATGTGGAATTGAGTAATGTTATTAAATAAATGATTTCAAATCATTAAAAAACAATATATGTTTTTTAGGATTCGTAAAGGCTTTAAAAACATCTCAAATAACCTAAAAACATATATTTTTTTAAATTGGAAACATATATTTCTTCATTTATACCTTTTATAACATCTAATAATTGGTATTTGGTCCTTATGATATTATAATACACACCTTATATTTATATTGTATTTAATTTTTACATCAAAATTTGAATATGTCATAAAATTATAAAAAATTAACTATTTGATAATTTCAATGTGTCAATTCCAAAAATAAAATTTATTTTATCAAAAAAATATATCTAAATATGTGAATATCTACTTTCAAAATAGACCCAATATTTATTTGTAAATGCTTGGTTTTTTGACAATAATTGTTATCATAACCTTAAAAAAATTACATTTTTCATCAAAAAATTTATATTATCATTTAATTTTAATAATTATTATTTAATAATAATTGTTTTAAAATATTATTTATTTCAAAAAATTAATTATTTCACAAAATTAAATTTCTTAATTTGAATTTTATATTACAAAATATTTTTTTTTTGTTTTAACATATAAAAATCAAAACCATTTATAAATAACATGAATAAAAAGTACATATAACTATTATTACATTGAAAATAAAATATACATAGTAATATTGTTAGGATGTTGAAATTTATCCCTTCATTACACCAGAAAACTCTTTATGGGTAGGTTGTGTGATCAAGAGATTTTTATGGGGTAGTACTACACACATGGTTTGTGTCATGATCTCAATAACCTTGAACTTCTACCATAATTGTTTTTCTCATGCTTTAGTTAATGGATCTATACTTGGGATTAGTCAAGGGAAAATACCAATGATTATATCTTCTTTAGAATCTCTAAGTTTGTTTGTTACAATTGGATTTGGAAAAACCCTATAATTATACTAATCATATAATCACTATTAAAGTTATATATTATCAAAGATTATTATGCTTAATAGTATTTTAAATCCTATAGGATATAATAAGACCAACGATTTAAATTTGTTTTCTAAAACCGTAAAACATAATAGAACATTTAATTAAATAACAAAATGAATTCTATTTATAAATGTTCTGGTCATTACAGAAGTGATAGAGTTAGTAGTTTTTATCATTTTTTATTAAGGTTTCTTACATTTTAATACAATGGTTATATTATGTTCAATTATATATACTAAAATTCAACATTTAATTTGTAGGAAATTAGTAAAATCAAAATTGTGAAAAAGAATATCAACCACTCACTTTCTCCTCAGAAAATAAACAAGAACACACCTCTAATATGTGAATATTATTGGAAAAGCTTCTATCTTTATCCCACATTATATTCATCACCTTCCATTCTAAGATAATCCTAATAAAAATGAAATTAAGTGTATTGATTAGAAATTTATTTAATAGTGGAATATTATTTTTTAAAATAATCAAATGTTATAAGTGATAACCATCAAATCTCTATTCAAACCACCCATTATGTTAATTAGAATTATATTAACATAATGTTTTTTGGAGAAATATTACTTGGGTAGTGAGAATCTCCCCTTTAATTAACTAAAAACATATCTCTAACTATCCATGGGGAAATAAAACTATGAGGATTAGGGAATACTAGTATAATGTAAACAAAACAATATAATGATATAAGGATATAAAAATAATAGGGAAATATTACTATATTAAATATATTATGTTATTGGAATTAAAATAATTACAAATGAAACCCTAATATAATCTGATAGAATAACAAAATATTCAAGTTAAGAATTATTTATGCAATTGATAATAAAGTTATTATATAGGACATGTATAGAACTCTCTCATTAACTTTATGTATGAAAAATGATCCCTAAATGTGTGAATTTCATCCTCTAATATGTTTTAAAATAAAAATTATTATAGTTTATTTTTTATCCTTAAATATTACCCCATATATTCCCCATCATTACTTAATGTTTCCATATTTTTTTCATTGATGAGAGGAACTTGACAAAGATATTTTATCATTATCTTATTTATCCAAGTAATATGAATGTATTTTTTTGATGGAGTATTCATTCATTCCACGTGGCCTTTGGATTGATCTAAAAACATCCAAACACATTCATATTGGTTCTTAACCATCCCTTAATTTTTTCTCATAGTAATATTTAATATTAATTCATTTATAATTTCAAATATAGTATTGTTGTGATGTTGTAGAAAAATGATGATTACTAACACCTTTCATTTGGTTTTGTGGTGTCATTACCTAAAATGGAATGAAATTTTAGTGATATCTGTGCATTTATGTAGAGATGAATTTATTGGGTGTAGAACTGGTGTTGTGTATTTTTTCTTATAAATATATCATCATTCCACACTACATGTAGCATGATTCACTTATGTGAATTTGGAATTTTTATATCTAAGATGACTTTGACAATGGAATATTTTCTCAATTTTAATTTTTTTAACCTTAAAATAACATCATATGTTGGAATTAATCATCCAATAAAGGATGAATTATTTTTGGAATGAATCGAGCATTTCAGGAGAAAATCAGAGGCATACACAAACATTTTCAAGTGTTCATGGTTACTTATAAGTCACAAGAAATTTACACCACATAATAGAAACTATTTAAATCACGGAGCCTTATGATAGACTTAGACATAATCCCTCTACATGGTTAAAAAAACTGTGTGAATCTACTAAAAATCCAGGCGCATGGGGGCGTGTATTTTAGGAGGAAGTAGAGATATTCACACATTCTTCATGGTTAAACAAATTGTGTGAACCCGTCCTCCATCCATGGACTCTTGAACTAGTGGAAAAATAACCATGAGAATTATCTATACATAGTTAACTAAACTGTGCATCTCTTATAGAATACCATGTGATTAAATTCAATAATTACATATCAAAGATCACAGTTGGCGCATAGTTAAAATAACCATTCACCTTAATTGTGTGACAGTCATCCAACATCCACCCACTTATCATCCACATCCATAGCCACCTCTTGGATAATTAGTTTGATCTATATCAACTTTTAGACATTGGTGGTTGGTCAATTAGTGAGCCTATGACCATTTTCGGAGGGGTAAGATCTTTCGAGGGAATTCATTTTGGATGGGAGAGATCATGGATCTAATTTAAGGCCTGTGTAATTTTTTCTCCCTTCTATTTACATGTAAAGTTTTCGTACATTCATGGGTATAATAAACATAGGAGTAAATAAGAGTTTTTTTATCTTCATTTTTTAACGAGGAAAAGATTCCTTAAATGTGTTAGGGATTTAGATAAATAAGTGTCTTTTTTAATTTATTTTATCTTGTTCTATTTTTTAAATTTATTTTAATTATCATAACTTCTCTTATTTTTTTCATTGTTTTGATACTGACCACTCAATATATGACCAAGAATGGTGTTTCAAGGGATATCCAAGGGTAAATATGAACAATACCATAATAATTGGGTGTGTTCATCATTTCAAAAGTGTTTTTATGAACATAAATTTTATTAATTAATTGACACAACAATTTATTTTTCATAAACAGAAAAAAATTTCCAGCCAAAGATAGTTCCATTTATACTGAATCTCATAATTTAGAATTATTATGAAAAACACTACACAATATGGAAATTGATTTACAATTAACAACATAATGTTCATCATCTATAATGAATTTTCCTTAATAATTATTATAAATAGATTTTATTTGTTTTTAGGAAGAAAATATATAATTTAGGAATTGAATCTATAAAAAACCTTTATAAAATCTTAAAGACACCAAAAAATAATCTAAATTCATATAATCATTAGTAAATTAATTATGAAATCATGTTATGAAACCCCCTAAGTCACCTTGTGGATCAACCCAAAACATTAACTATACTAATTATGAATTTGAGAAAATTAATTTGGGATGCCAAAAGTTACACTTAAGATATAAAGACATTAATTTATGGAACCATTTCCATGGAATCTTAAGCGGTTATTTTTTAATATTAGTTTAGATTAATTACTGAAATAAATATCATAAAATCCAAATAAATATTCTCTTAACTCTATTTTTATTTTTGGTTATTTTTGGGTTTTTAACTTTACACATGGTGTTTTGTTTGGTGTTGTGTAAGACTGTAGGTTTATTAGACACTAGACAACTCATTCCAAGAGAACTAATTCAGTGGAAAAAATTTCATTTGACCCTATAATATAATGAAAAATATCAAATACATGCTGAGAAATTATGGTAGAGCACGTCCAGAATGATCCTATAATGAAAATATAAGAGAAAGAACCCGTTTTTTCTCATTGATTTGGAAAAATATTTCCACTTGATGGGAATAAAAACAAACATCTTTCTACTAATGGTTAATAGAAAAAGCATCCACAATCAAATTTTATGGAGTACATTCCAAAACATCATCAATGACTATAGACTCAATTTATATTGGTATATGAGAAACTATAGATGTAGAAATATCTTCCCCAAGAGAGGATTCCGTATATGCCTCCTAATAAATTGCCTTATTTTCCACCATATAAATGGTATATGCATCAAAATTTTGTAGAATAGCTTTCCCCATGCCATGAATTTATTGAGTACAGATTGTCCTAGATTTATATAGTTGATACTGGGATTATTCAACCATCGGTACAAGAAAAAAATTATAAATCAAGATATCGTTCACACAAATAATCCTAAATATAGTCTAGTTTGGGGGATTTCCATGAGAAGACCCCAATGGTCATCTCTCAATTTTTTTGATATATGTGGCACATTCCAATTCAATAGAGTGTTGTAGGATGATATCATGCTCTTTATTTTACCCTTTTTAATGAGGGATAAATCAATAGTCTCAAAAACATGACTACCCCATTATTTCACCCTGGAATGAGAGGCATTGGATCCATATTTTCTATCAAAATACTTTACCACCTCCAAAATGGTGACATTGAGGAACAAAATTGACAAATTCCAGTATAACGAGTTAGAATCATTTTAATAATCATGGGAAAAATTCAAAGTAATTCTAAGAATATGTCATCACCATAGACACCCATTATGGATTCCAACACATACATTTAATGGGGGTATCACAATAAACACTAAATCTTTGGGGGATGGGGCTACAAGAGGAATAGTCATGAGGAAATTTCTTGAATAATTTTTTTATCTTTGGGATGATATTTTGGAGAATAGTTCCAAATCAAATTCTAAGTGAGGAACATAGAAAATACTAATTCAATAAGTTGATTCCACTGTGATGATTGATTCCCAAATTTATGCTATGTCAAATAATATTGATGTTCTGAATTTTAAAACAACTTCACAAGTTTAATAAATTAACCATCTAGTTTTTAATGAGTGAGTACACAACCAAATCATGAGTGAATATCCAAGGATATTTTTTGGCCCCTCTACATGTGAAGTGTGAAATGTTTTTTAGAACAAAAGACCAAATATGTACCCTTAATACCATAACTATACATAGAAAGGAAATACCAATACTGGTTGGGGTAAGTAGTAACAAAATCCTCACCCAAGACCTAAAAAACCACCCGGGTATGGCCAACCACAATATCGTAATCCATATCTAATACTATAATAAGGAATCAAATACCAACAAGGATCATATCTAAAATAAGGGTATCAAAAAACTCTTCTGTCACAACCTCCTTGGAAACCACAACAACATCAAGTTTTTCAAGAACATACTCAGAAGGAAAAACCTTCAAAATTAAGAGATATAATGTCCAATTTAATTAAAACAACTGGAAATAGATTCCAGAATCTAGAGGAATCCATTCGAATGCCTTAAAACCTAATTGGATAGCTTTCCAACCAACCCTCTATATAAAAACCCAAAAAAATACAAGTTAATAAAGAAAAAAACACATGGGAGGAATCTAATTAAGTAACCTTGATAATTAGGAAGAATATATCTCAAAAAGTGACTACAAATAAATGAGGGGTTGAAATTGAGAATGATGATAGATCAACCCAATCATTAGAAATATAACTTATATTAGATATTCTTCCCACGTAAATATCATCTTTAAAATGGAAGACTATTAATAATGATAATGAAAAGGTGGTGGTCAAAGCTTATGAACCCACCTTTTCCTTTCTAAGGTGAAAATGGAAAAAGTTAGATTAGTAGTTCAGAAAATTCATGGTAGTGTTCTGGAAACTCCACATTAACATTTCCTTTGTGGAGATTTTAACTCAAATTCCCACATACATAATGTTTATGAAATAAATTATTTCAAAAAAATGGAGTCTTTTGTGTATTATTCCTCTCAAGAAATGATTCTCTATGGTTGTTCAACACTCAATTCCGCCAAATATTCAAGATCCTAAAATATACCCTATTCCATGTATGATTAGTTCTTATGAGTTTGGTAAGGCCCTTTATGACATGGGGGATAGTTTCAATTTAATTTCTTTTAGTGTTTTTAATAATTTGGAACTCAGTGAGATGAATCCTACCAGTGTGGTTCTATAATTAGATTATTATTCAATAAAATATCAAAAAAGGACACCTCGAGGATGTGCTGGTGAATTTTATAAAGTTAATTCATCATGTCGACTTCATTATCCTTGACATATAGGGGGAAATAAAAGTACCATTGATTTTACAGATACAATTTTTGGATACTGGTAATGTATTTATAAACGTTGATCATGGAGAATTGATCTTTAAAGAGGGGGATTAAATAATGTCTCATAATTTCTGAAAAGATATCAAAAAAGCATCATTTGTGGAATGTGAGGACTTTTATTCCTTATCTATACTCAAATATTTTGTTGACTATAACAAAATTGGCATGGGTTGTTCTTATTCTACCAATGAGCTCGATTCAGTTGATATTAAGCCCGAACATGAACAAGAGGAGATGCGATATATTTTCTACCATGGTGGTTTTTATTGGCACTGAGCAGTGGTCTCAGATATTCTAGAAAGGGTCATGGTTAAAAGTATTGTACCTTTGTTTCTAAAATCCCCCTAACATGAAATGAATACTCTTCCATCATCATTGAAGTATGGCTATTTGGGTGAACAGGACACATTTCATGTTATTCTTAATGCGTCCCTCACAAATGATCAAGAAGAAGAAATTTTATTAGTCCTTAAAAGAATGAATCATGATATTGGTTGGATAATGGAGGATATTATAGGAATATGTCCAACCATTTTTACTCACAAAGGACTTCTAGAGGAATGGGACAAACCTTCTAGATAATCATAGTGACATCTCAACCTTAAGATGAAGGGGATTCTAAAGAGGGAAGTAATCATACTGTTAGACACTAGAATCATTTAACTAATTTCAAAGAGTCCTTGATTCATCCCCTTGTATGTGGTACCCAAAAAGGTGAATATTACTAGGATTCCCATGAGAAGAATAATTAGATTACAAATTGAATAGTACTAGCAGTTAAAAAACCCCACCCATAAAGAAAAAATTCCACTCCAGTTCATGGATCAAATGTTGGAAAATATGGTAGGGCATGAATTATAATACATTATTGATGGTAATTATAGATATAAACATATTTATAAATCCCTATAACATCTTGATAAAATAACCTCCACATTCCCATGTAGAACTTTTACTTACCATCGCATGTCATTCGGTATGCGTAATGCTCCCACCACTTTCTAGGGGTGAATGTTGGATATTTTCAATGAAATTGTGTAGTATATTCTAGATGTATTCATCAATTACTTATCACTATATGGAAATTAATAAAATACATGTTTCAAAAATAAGGATATGGTTTTGGAATAGTGCAAGAAAGCAAATTTACTTATAAATTGGAAAAATTCAATTCTATGGTACAAAATGGAATCAACTTAGGCCATAAAATATCTGAAATATGGATTTAAGTAGAGCTTATAAAAGTTGATGTTATATCGAACCTACCTATACTGACTTTAGTCCATGAAATACAATGTTTCCTTGGACACTTGGGTCTTTATTGACAGTTTTATGTGATTTTTTTTCAAAATAGATCAACCGTTAACTAATCTCATCTCGAAGGATTCCCTATTGGAATTCAATGAATCTATAGTTGGAAAATTTCAACACATAAAACAAATATTAGTTGAAGATTAAACCATGATTCCTTGTGACTGTAATGAGAAGTTTGAGATCATGTTTGATTATAGTGATTTTGTTATTGGGGCTATCCTTATGTGTCTTGATCATATCTTTTGACCTATTTATTATCCAAGAAGTGGCTTAAATGAGGATCAAATAAATTAAAAAAAATATAGAATAAAATTTCACAGTTTTTTGTGTTTTAAATATTATGATTATACTTGGTGTCATCAACCGGTATTTTTTATAGAAATCACTCATCACTCGAGTACCTCTTAAATAAAAATGATGATAAAATGTGAATGATTAATTTGGTAATTCTTCTCCATGAATTTAATTTTAGATTCATGATAAGAAGAGGAGTGAGAATTTAATTAGTTATCATTTCCCCTACATGGAGTTACTTAACCTTAAAAAATAATAAGTCATAAGGATAAAGAAATAATTTCTAAATGGGAACATTATATAGTGATGAATACACCGCCTTCATGGTTCAAAAGTATTTCCAATTACATATCACTATGATTGATCCACCATGATCTATCATACTAGTTGTATAAAAACTTTCAATTAGAGATGAAAAATTATTTCTAGGATGATCCACTACTTTTATTATCATTTGGTGGTGAAATAATCTTCTATTATGTACTCCAAGTTGAAGTCAGTTGTATTCTGTAATTTTTTTTAACTCATCTCCTATTAAGGGAATCATAGGCCAGAATGCACAATAACCAGAATCTAAAAAAAATGGGGTTTTGTAACTAAAAATAAACAAGGATGCCCGATATTTTGTTTAGTGGTGTGAAAAATGCCAACAGAAAAGTAATATCAGGAACAAAGGTGAGATGAAACAACACCCCATACTTTAGGTGGAGGTATTTTAAATGTTGGGTATTAATTTTATGCGATTATTTACACCAACATATATTAAAACATACAGTCTAGTATGCCCTAATTATTTTTTTAAATGGGTGGAATCTACTACCAAATCCCAAAATATGATGATGTTTCTCATCACATTTCCAAAAAAGAATATATTCACTAGGTTTGGTGTACCTTAGGTCCTCATTAGGGAAATATGAACACATTTTTATAACATTATTTTGAAAAATGTTCTCCTGAAATGCGGGGTGAAGTAAAATATGAGGAAAAAACACCATTCGCAATCCAATGGAAAAGTGGACGTTTTAAACCATGATACAAAGAAAATTTTGGAGAAAATATTCGGAGGATTAAGGAAATATTGGTCTAAAAAATTAATGATTCTTCATGGGCATACCTGATAGCTTCAAAACTCCAATGGGAATGTTGTAATGTCCCGACCCCAGAATCCTAGATTTTGTGCATTATTTTAATATATTTTCATGATTTCAAGGAATCAAGTCCTGAAGGACCGACCAGTTTAGTAGTCTTAGAAAATAGATTACATACATTAACTTTTCATTAACATTTCAAACATAACATATAGCATAGCTAGTTATTTGAAAATACCGTTATTCCCCTATCTTAACCCTATATATCAATCACAATACACTTCTTGGAATCCTGGGAAAATAAAACATAATAAAGGGGTGAGCTCAGATGCTTAGTAAGAGTAAATAATTTATAAAAAGGTATAAACTTTTAAGACAAGATGTGTAATAAAAACAACACCCTTTTGAAACATAATCATGAACATAATATGGAAAAAATAAATCAAACATCACCATATAAACATGCACATGTATATTCTAATAGTTTAATAATCATATGTAATATCTAATTTCATTAGGAGGGAATGCCTAACGCCTGACATCATTACCACATAGTCAAGGCCTTGTGCCAAGACTACAAATAAAATTTTGTCAAGGCCTTGTGCTAAGACACTAGTTTGTATAATGAGACCTACTGATGCATCAAGGGGATATAGTGGGCCCCACTCATCAATTACTAAGTCCACTACATTCCTTATATGAAAATGTTGAAACATAACATAAAAATTCATATATAAACTAGCATATGAAATGTCAATACTTCAAACATAAACCATGAATGGTATAAAAATAAAAAATTAACTGTCAAAAATATCATAACTCATTCAATATAGTATTAAATATTGTATTTATAAAAAATCAACCTCAATGAAGAATAATATCTAAAATGGATGTTGACATACTTGAAAATAATCAGTAAAACCCTTTGAGAGAATTTTTTTTATGAAATCATTTAAAAGTCTCAAAATTTATAAAGGAATAAATTTAAAAGATATTTTTGATTCAAAGTTCCCCATACCACTATGAAACATTTTAATGGAATTAACATTTTAAAATATTTGTGTCCATATAAATAAATTCTTAAAACCATTTTGAAAACATGGACATTAATGAGAAGGATTTAGATGAATAAATATTTAAAACATTTAAAATGATTTTTTAGTTAAAGATTAACTTTAATTAATCATTTTTAAAAGTCTTTTATGAAACATGGACATTGATAATAAATATTTCCTGGAAAATATTTACACATAAACAATCATGGATAATAATGAGATTGAGGAATTAACCCTTACCATGCACTTTACATTGGCTGAGGGTACATTAATCCTCTTGTATAATTACCATAGTATGTTATTAAATTATACCATAACCATATTCATATTTATTATATCATAAAAGATTCATTTATGACTTTATACTACCCATTTAATAATTATTTTCAAGTTAAATTAACATTTATATTAATAATCAATTTCTTTATCGTATGTGTTTTAACTTTTTATTATTGATCTTATGATTTAGATCATGACTTAAATAAATCTAGAATAAAAAAATGATTTATATATCCCCTATATTTATAATATAAATATGTATAATATATAGATATATTAAATGGAAAGCACCGTTTATGGAGATGGCAGGCTATACATACGCATAAATGTTGTTTCCGTTTTCAAATCCTGTTGAACTGAAGTCAGTGAGTAAGATATATTTAAGTACATAGATATATAAATTAGTATTATTATGTACTATATTATATAATTATTTATAATGAAAATTTTTAGAATCATCGTTGAATGGTGAATGTGGAAATGTATATCATCGCGTCGTGGAGACAATAAGTCGTACGTACACACGAGCGATGATATCATTTACTTAATGATTAAAAGGTGTGGAATTGGATGGTATATTAATTTTATAGAGACATTATCATGTTATTTTCATTATTTATATACATATTACTCATCATTATATCCATCCAAATAACATAGTGTTGAATAACAAATTACACCATGACGTGAAAACGGTAAGTTGTACGTACACACGCATGGTGACATTATCACTCATAGGATGGATAGTATAATGAATATGTTTGTACTGTATTTATAATGACATCACAATATGTAGAATTTATTGGAGTTATTATTCTGGTATGGAAATAACAAATAAAGAGAAGGTGGAAGAAGAAGATGATTTTGAAAAAGGCAATGAAATGATTCCCTCTTCTTTAGGTCCTTCCTTTTGATTTGATCAAAAGGGATCCTTATTTTCATTTTATAATCAGGGTAACGCCTCTAGGTTGAAGTGAGGATAGTTGAAATGATATTTTGGAAGGTTTATTCCAAGCCAAATGGATTTAATGTGTTAATTTTATAGAATCAGAAATGCCGTTTTATAAAAGGGGTGAGGGGCACCTTACGAAAAAACATGAAATATTATTTTATTATACAATCATATTCAGTTTATAATAGATCCAAATGAATTTATTTTGATCCTAAAGTGGTTACGGGCCGAAATAATATCAACAAATAGGTTTCAGACAAGTTTAGGTTACCATTTTAAACTTATCTTTTAGATTTAACTCGTTGTTAAACAATTTAACATTTACTATGTCTCCTAGTATTTTTATATTATATGGTTAATATTGTTACTATAATGTACCAAGATAACCCCAAGTGGTTAATAAATTACATATATATTAATATATAAGTATTTTGTCATATCCTTAGATTTTTAAGACTATTATATAATTTAATAATATAGTATTTGTTTTAAAAACTCATTTATGTAAATTTTGACAATATTTAGTATTTAATTTTTGTTAAAGTCATGAAAACATTATCACTTCAAAAAAATTATTTAATCAACCCTAAAATGGAATATTAACCTATAAAATTATTTTAATGTGTCAATAATTTTAAAATATATCTATTTTAATATTTATAATTGAATATATTTGAATATTTTATTAATAAGATAATTACTGCATCATCATTGTTTCATAAATAAATTTTATTATTTAATGTCTCAAAATTTTATATAAAATACCATGATTTATGAAATCTTTTTATATTTATAATGAATATTTATAGTCAAATTTTTCTTATGTATAACTCTATATTAAAAATGGTTTAGTTAATAAACATTGAATTTTACACTTTTAACTCTTCTTTGAATAAAATAATAATAAATGTCTTTATATTGACCAAGTGGATCATAAGGATCATATTTTATTCCTAATATTTATTTTGGTTGAAATAAACTTATCCAAAAGAAATAAGACATGTGTTAGGGTAATTATAATATCATCTTTACCTTTAATTACCCTATTTACTTTTAACCGTGGTAAATGAAAGACAAAAGTTACAATTAACAAAAAATTATTTTCATATTAATGAACCATATTTTACTTAATGATTTCAATCTTTACTCTCATATTTTTTCAATTCAACTCAAATAAGTGGTAAAATTATGTTTTATGAAAATTTTCAAATGTGCCTAGAAGGTGGGTAAAAGAAGTTAAAAAGTTCAATATAATTTTATACATCTAATTTTATTATAAAATGACACCAATAAATTATATTGAACTTATATAAGTATTATATATCTATTTTGACTTAAAATATATTTAATTCAAATAATTAATTTTTTAAATAAAAAATCGATTTTAAATAATAACACATAGTTTTTCACTATTCATAAAAAATTGGATATTTTCAGAAAAATACCAAAACTTCACCCTATGTTAATTTTAATATTATGAATTCAGAAACGAAATCTAATTTACCAAATTCAAAACATATATTTTTTGTCAATTAATTTAAAATTAATTTCTACTATCAAAACCAAAAAGCAGGTTTTCAAAAAGTAAAAACTAGCAAATGATTGACATGTGTTTATGTAAAATTTAAATGTGAAATTACTTATAATGACCTAAATTGTTTTAAATGGTAAAAATTTAATCTAATTATACTTAGAAAACATTCAAATTCATAATTTGACACTATATATAATTTTGATTAAAAAAGTCATTTTCAAATAAAACTTAGTATTTTTCACTATTCATCAAAATATAGAAGTTATTAGAAAAGTAACAAAAATTTATCTAGAATAAATTTTTCTGTCCCACTTCTAAAGAAGAATTAAATTAAATTTAATTAAATATATAAAAGTTCCAAATATTTGTGTTTAAAAAGGGTTCTCCATTAAAAGGTGGTAAAATTTCATTTTTTAAAAAATACATCTTTTATCTGAAAAAATGAAATGGTTTTTGTATTATGTCTAAGAAAAAAGTAACATAGATTCTAAAATTATATGGAGTATATAAAATTAAAAATTAAGTTAGTACTATTCCATAACCGTTTTTAATGACTAGTTTGGTAAGTCGTGGTGCGCTCAAACACAGTCTTGCGTGTAGCACAAGTTATTGAATTACGTTGAATAGATAACATACTATTAAATATTGGGGTGTTACGTTATCCCCTATTTCAATAAATTGTGTCCTCCCAATTTGAAATTGTTCTTCAAAAATAAATGGTTACAAATTGAAAAATAAATTTGCGAAAAACCCACATCAAGAAATTCGGCTAACAAAATTTAGTCTTGATTAGTGGGAAAAGGAAATGAAAAAGTCACAAAAAAATTATGATCTTGATTAGAAGAAAATTAGTGTAAATTAAAGACACATAATTAGAGGGATAACATAAATATTTATAGGGAGTGATTGAGGTCATCAATCACAAAAAAGAGTAAAATTGAGGGCCTCAAATCCATCAATCTACGATGATTTAAAATATCATCGGTTCAAAAAAAATAAGTTACTAGGATAAGACATTTTTTTGTTTCAATATCCCTTCTCTAATATTTAAGAATTAATTAATTCATAGAATAAGTGAAAAAAATATACTTGAAATGTAGAGTTTCATCCTTCAACTAATTCCTACAACAAACACATCTTTCACTCCCAAAGATAATAGAATTAAAAAATATTCTATTTATCCTAATCGTATAAGGTTCAAAAAATAATTAATTTTTTATTCATTTGTCATACTATTTTAAAAAAACATTATATAAACCAAGATATCACGTAGGTCAGTGGAAGGTGATGCACCCTTGTCGCCCTTCGGTTGTGGATTTGAGTCTCATGGCCTTGCCGGGAGTGACAGGTTGTCACCTGACCTCTGGGATAACCTTTTTATAACAATCAAAAAACAATATTAAGACATGATTTAACATTAAAAATAATATCCAATGTCAAACTTAATCCATTCCACACTTTAGACTTACCCAAAATACTTGTTTCCAAACTCACTGTAATTTTTTTTTAAGGAAGGTAAACACAATGAAGAAATTTTTTTCCACGTAATAACATTTCAATACCTTCATCATATATTGTTTTAAAACATGGTAACACCCTGAATTACCATAAAACCTTATTGATAACATTCATTCTCCCTTTTTATTTATAGTATACTGGATATAGTCCTTATATCCAAAAATTTTGTAAACTCCAACAATAATGGAATAAGTAAACTATAAATTAGTTTCAAAGTAGTCAAGAATATCGATTATAATTTATCCAAATCAATAATATATTATTCAAAAATAAATACATCAATATGAGAACCATATTAAGGTTTATCATTCCTTAAAGCATGTATTTTATAAAAATATTAAATTGTTATTGAGTCACTTTTCTTAGAACTATATAATCACAAATCCTCAATGAAATAGTACTGAAGTACAATCCAGATTTATATCCATAATTAATATAACCATTACATCATTGATGCAACACTCAAATGAAATAATTCTTTAATAACAATATAATAACACTAATAATTCCTCCTCATATGTGGTAGTATCATAACTTGATTATTATCCAATTTCATCATTTGGGGCATACTCTAATTATTTGGACATTGATTCTCTCAGTGTCCCAACTCATTGTTGATAAAGCATTGTACATTTGAAACCATTTTCTTACCCTTTTATTCACATACTTGGTGTCCTTTTTCTCCACACTTATAACACACTCCCATTATCTTCAATCATTTATCAAGGTGATTATTTCAAGAGTTATCACATATGGTAAAATCCTTCTTTCCCCTCTTCCCTTTATCCATCGTTCTCTCTGCCATCCTTTTCTTCTCTTTCATCCCTTCAAAGCCACATGAATCAGAGAATTCATTAAATTTATTATTAACACATGATAATATTTCATTATATAATGATAATACATGGTAGACTATTTCCCTTATAAATTTTGGCTTAATACCATGAAATATATGATCCTTCTTACTCTCTGGATCATGCGTTTTGCTGGAGTCCTCATTCCTTCTACTGGGTTCCATTTCTAAACAATGGAATATAGTAGATTAGTTTATGAATCGAAATTCATAATTACAAACATGTAAAATACACAAGGTAAATTGAAATGCTTATTCATATAATGTATAATAAAAAAATGTTTTATTTGAGGACATATTTACTCATAAATCCTTTATAATTGTTTGAAAAGAAAACATGAATTATCCTAAGCATATCCCCCAGGAGTGTCGTAACCAAGAGTGCAGAAAGGCCCATTGTCATGTACCAGGATACCCCAGGTCAAGCCGAAAACTCCTTATCATATTTTTCGATCCTAGGTACATATATTCTAGAGCCACCTCTACCTGCTCGTATCCAGATAGGGATGTATTTCTTGGAATAATCACAAAATATCTACATTACCAAAATTCTAGGAAGTTCTTCTATAATAATCCTAAAAGTTTATCTTAGGGTAATGTTCTCTAATCCAAGTTTTTTTAAATCTAGTTTCTAAGGTTCGTACTAAGCTTCCTTTGATACCAACTATAATGCATTGACCCTAGAAGCCTGAAGCCTATGCATTATTTTAATACATTGGCATGATTACTGGGAATCAAGTCCTAAAGGACTGATCAGTTTAAAAGTATTAGAAAATAGATTACATACATTAACATTACATTACAATTTTAAAACATAAATTACAACATAGATAGTTATTTGATAATTCTATTATTACCCTATCTTAACCCTACATATCAATCACAATACACTTCTTAGAATATTGGGAAATTAAAGCATAATAAAGGGGTGAGATCAAATACTCAGTAAGGGTAAATAATTTAGCAGAAGGTATAAACATTTAAGGAAAGATGTGTATTAAAAACAACAGCCTTTTTAAACATAATCTTGGACATAATATGGAAAAAGGAAATCAAACATTACCATATAAACATGCACATGGATATTCTACTAGCCAAATAATCACACGTAATAACTAATTTCATAGTGAGGGAATTCCTAACAGCGGACATCATTACCCCAAAGTCAAGGCCTCGTGCCAAGACTATAAATTAAATTTTTGTCAAGGACTTAGGCCCAGACACAAGTTTGTCTCATGATACATATCGATTCATAGAAGGGACATACCAGGCCCTGCCCGTCACATACTAAGTCCACTGCATTCTTCATATGAGAATGTTGAAACATAATACAAACATTAATATTAAAACAAGCATAAGAAATGTCAATAATTTAAATATAAATCATGAATGGTATAAAAATAGCACACTCACAGTCACACATATGATAACCCATTCAATACAATATTAAATATTGTATTTATAACAAATCTACCTCAAACAAGAATAATATCCAAAAAGGATGTTGACATAGTTGAAAATAATCAGTAAAACCCTTTCAAAGAAATAACTATTTTTATGAAATCATTTAAAAGTCTCAGTTTTTATAAAGGAAGACTTTGAAAATATATTTTTTAATCAAAGTTTCCCATACCACTTTGAATTTTTTTAAAGGAATTAACATGTTAAAACATTAATGTCCATATAAATAAATCCTTAAAACCAGTTTGAAAACAAAGACATTAATGAAAAATATTTAAAAGAATAAATATTTAAAAAATTTAAAAGGATTTTTTAGTTAAAGAGTAACTTAAAAGTATCAATTTAATTTTTTTATGAAACATGGAAATTTAAAATAAATATGTCGCTGAAAATACTTATACCTAAAAAATCCCAGAAAAAAATGAGATTGAGAAATTAACCCTTACCTTGCACTTTCCTTTGGTCGAGGGTACGTTTAACCTCTTGTATAATTACCATAGTATGTTATTAAATCATAATAATACAATATTCATATTTATTATATCATACATGATTCATTTATGACTTTATACTATCCATTTAATAATGATTTCTATGTTAAATTAATATTTCGGGTAATAATCTCTTTCTTTATTGTACGTTTTTTAACTTGTTATTCTGGATCATGTCATTTAGATCATGATTTAAATAAATCAATAATATATAACATGATTTATATATCATATATATTTAGAATATAAATATGTATAATAGATAGATATATGTAATGGAAAGCACCATTTATGGATATGGTAGGTCGTATGTACGCATAAATGATGTTTTCGTTTTCTTATCCAATTGAACAGAAGTAAGTAAATAAGATATATGTAAGTAAATATATATATATATATATATATATATATATATCTAGTAGTATTATTATTTCATATATGACATACTTATTAATAATATATAGTTTTATAATCATCGTTGAATGGTGAATGTTGAAATGAATCGCATCGCATCGTGGAGACGGTATGGTGTTGGCACACAAGAGCGATGATATCATTTACTTAATGATTAAAAGGTGTGGAATTGGATGATATATCAATTTTATAAAGACATTATAATGTTGTTTTTCTTATTCATATACACATTACTCATCACTATATCCATCCAAATAACATAGTTTTAAATAACAAATTACACCACAGCGTGGAGAAAATAAGCCATACGTACGCAAGCATGGTGATATTATCATTCATAGGATGGATAGAATAATGAATATATTTGTACCATATTTATAATAAAATCACATTATGTATAAGGTATTGGAGTTATTATTTTGGTATGGAAATAACAAATAAAGATAAAGTGGAAGAAATTGATAACTTCGGAAGAGGTGATGAAATGATTACCTCTTCTTCTAGTGCCTCCATTTGAATAAACAAAAAGGATTATTAGGATGGATTTAAACTCAATTTAAGACCTCTGGGTTTATGTGAGGATAGTTTCAAGGATATTTTGGCAGGGGTTGAACTATCCAAATGTCTTTTAATGTGTAAATTTGAGAGAAGGGGTAGTGCCCTTTTATAAGAGGGGTGCGGGGAACCTTAGGAAAAACTAGAAATATTAATTTATTATACAATCATATTCGGTTTCTAATGGCTCCAAATGAATTTATTTTGAGATTTAGGTGGTTAAGGGTCTAAATACTCTCAACCAATAGGTTTTAGACAAGTTTAGGATACAATATAAACCTTATCTTTTAGATTTAACTCTTAATTAAATAGTTTAACATTTACCATGTCTCCTTTTATTTTTATATTATATGGCTAATAAAGTTACTATAAAATTCCAAGAGAACCCAAAGTGGTTAATTAATGAAATATATATTGTTATATAAGTCTTTTTTCTGATAATTAGATTTTTAATACTATTATATAAATTAACAACGTAGTATTTTTTTTAAAAACACATTTATTTCAATTTTTAAAGTATTTAGTATTTGATTTTTTGAAAGTCATAAAAACTTTATCAATTCAAAAAAATTTATTTAATAAACCTTAAAATTTCATATTAACCTTTAAAATTAGTGGAATATATTAAAACTTTTAAATTATATTTATTTTAATATTTATAATATCATTTATTTGATTCTTTTATTAATAAGGTAATTATTGCATCATCATTGTGTCATGAATAAATTTAATTATTTAATGTATAAAATTTATAAATAAAATACCATGATGTATGAAATATATTTATATTTATAATTAATATTTATAGTCAAATTTATCTTATGTATAAACCTATATTAAGAATGGTTTAGTAATTAATCTTTGAATTTCACACTTTTGAGTCCTCTTTAAATAAAATAATAATTAATTTCCTAATCTAGTCCAAGTCGATAAAAAGAAATATATTTTATTACTAAGGTTTATTTTGGTCGAAATACACTTATCAAATTGAATTAGGACATGTGTTAGGGTAATTATAATATTATTTTTACCTTTAATTACACTATTTACATTTAACAGTGGTAAATAAAAGTGAAAAGATACTATTAACCAAAAATTATTTTAATCTCATTGAACCAAATTTTACTTACATATGTCAAATGTGTCTCTCATAGTTTTTTAAATTCAATTCACAGAAGCGGTAAAGTTACGTTTTATGCAAATTGGAAAATCTTCCTAGAAGGTGGACAAAAGACATTAAAAAGATTAATAAAATTTTATACATCTAACTTTGTTATAAAATGAATTCAATTAATTACATTGAAATTATATAGGTATTATATATATATTTTTACATAAAAGTAAATTTAAATAAAATAAATAATTATTTAAATAAAAAGTTAGTTTTATATAATAACGTACTGTTTTCTCTATTCATCAAAAATTGATAGTTTTTAGAAAAATACCATAAATTCACCCTAAGATAATTATGATATTCAGAATTAAAAAATGAAATCTATTTTAACAAATTCAAAACATATATTTTTCATTAATCAATTCAAAAATATTTCCCATTATCAAAACCAAAAAGCGGGTTTATTAAAAGTAAAAACTATTAAAAGATTGTCATGTGTTTATGTCAAATTTAAATGTGAAATTACTTATAATGAAATAAATTGTATTTAATGATAAAAATATAATCTAATTATACTTCAAAACCATTAAAAGTCATAATTTAACACTATAAATAATTTCTATTAGAAAATTCATTTTCAATTAAAACATAACATTTTCACTATTCATCAAAATATGAATGTTATCAGAAAAGTACCAAAAATTTATTAAAACAAAATTTTTATGTATTTATTATAAATAATAATTTAATTAAATTAAATTGAATATATAAAAGTGTCAAATATTGGATTTAAAAAGGGTTCTCCATTAAAAGGAGGTAAAATTGAATTTTTAAAAAAATACTTCTTTTATCTGAAAAAATTAATTTGTTCTTATATTATATCTATGAAACAAATAATATGGATTATAAAATTATATGGAGTATCTAAAATTAAAAATTCATTTAATACTATTCATAACTGATTTTTGAACAGCTAGTTTGGTATGCCGTGGTGCGCTTGAACTCAGTGTTGTGTGTAGCGCTAGTTATTGAATTACATAGAAGAGATAAAATACTATAAAATCTTGGGGTGTTACACATGTCCCCATTTAAGTTAGTCTATGTAAATCCACAACACTTACACATGGATCTCAAACATAAGTCATATTGAGCTATCAAAGAGATCAACTGAGATCTAAAAGAAACTGTGGATAAGAAGAAATTCCAATTATATGAGTGAGATGAGATTCCGGGGGAGGCCTACGAATAATATAAGCTATAAAACGAGTGGAAAAAGGAATTTCATGATCCCCTAATTTATTGATAATCCTTCCAACCCATAAATCAGATATTATTTCTCAATTATCATTTGATATTATTCCTAAAAAAATTTATGTCCCAATGTTCAGGACCATTCAATGTTGTCAATGTATTCCACTGTGGTGGGGTAGAGGATTTTGGTGAAGAAGTAAGAACATTAAAGGTTAATTTCCAATGTCTCAACCCATAATTTCAAAAGGAGGACATGGTGATAATATTCATCAACATGAAATTTAAGTAAGTAAGAGGCCCATGTATTTTGATCTCAAGTCATAAAACATTTAACCCACTAGTAGTTAACCCAACATTTAAAAATGTATAAA
Organism: Viscum album; assembly: GCA_963277665.1. Lineage (NCBI taxonomy): Eukaryota > Viridiplantae > Streptophyta > Magnoliopsida > Santalales > Viscaceae > Viscum > Viscum album. The sequence continues at coordinate 752,067,315 of OY728126.1, forward strand.
AATGGGTTTTAATTTGTGTGTTGCTTAAGGGATCATGTAAGCATGTTTGTCATTTTTTTAATTTAGTTATATTGTAACTCCCCGACCCCAGTTACCCAAAGTCGGTGCATTATTACTTAACATTTCCATGATAAAAAGAAAGATCAAATCTCGAAAGACCGATTAGTTTAGTTGCCTTGGGAACACTAGATATATTCATAAAGTTTTACATTACATCATAAAGTGAAAAAATACTACAACAACATATTATTTCTATAGTCCACACTATTATCCCCTCATAATATCCCTGCATCTCATTCATAATTTACTTCTTCACATCCTGGGAAAAATAAAACATAGAAAAGGGGTGAGCTCAAATGCCCAGTAAGGATAACAATATTGCAGAAACATTCATAAATAAGAATAAACATTTAAGGCAGTGTATAACTAAAACAAAAGCCTTTTAAACATGAACTTCAACATAGTATGGAAAAAATAAAATGAAATAATGCCATTTACTTATTCACATGGATATTCTACTAATCAAACAATCACATGCAATATCAATAACCACTTTCATAATGATGGATTGCATAATGCCAGACTATCATAACCACATATCCAAGGCCTCGTGCCAAGATTACAAATAATATTTTGTTAAGGCCTTATGCCAAGACACTAGTTTGTCTCATGAGACCTATCGATGCATCGAGGAGCTATAGTGGGCTCCACCCGTCACATATTAAGTCCAATGCATTCCCATATGAAAAGGTTTAAACATAACATAAACATTCGTATTAAAACTAGAATACGAAATGTAAATACATCATCCATAAACTATGAATGATATAAAAATAACACATCCATAGTCAAACATATCACAAAACCTTCAATACAATATAGAAGTTTTGTTTCATAATAAATCAACTTCAAATAAGCGTAAAATCCATCAAAGGATGTTGACATAGATGAAATCAAAACTCTTTTTAGAGAAATGTCTCTTTCTGTTTTGAAATCATTTAAGAGTCATTTCTTTATAAAATAAAAAATTTTCTTTGAAAATATTCTTATAAGCTTGTAAGGGAAGCTTCGACGATTTTATAATGGCGGAAAATAGCCGCAACTGCCGTATAAGTTAAAAAAAATTCTTACCTTAATTTTGTCGAAAAGGTTAAAAAGCACCTTGTTTGAAAAATAACGGAAAGATTCCTTTATAAACCTCTTATAAAAATTCAAACAAGGGTATAAATGACTTTAACCCATATTCTAGTAAATAGTAAAAATGTTTTGAAATTCATTTTTAAGGAACATGGATGTGGATGATAAAGAGATCCCAATAGATTATTACGTATAAACAAACTCGGATAATGAAGAGATTGAAAAATAAACCCTTACCTTGTAATTTTCCTTGGTTGGGGGTAGTTTAACCTCCTGTATAATGGTTAAATAATTGTTATTAAATTATAAAAGAATCATATACATTAATATGATATCATATATGATCTTTTAACATTGATTTGTTAATAATATCTTAGTATTATCATTTTTTCAGGTGTTAACTTACTCGTTTTCTTTTATATGTTTTGTTATGTACGTAGTGTTTGTCGTGGATAGGTTGTATATTAATCATATCTATAATGATATCAAGTCCTTAGACATTATTATTAATCATCTTATAAGAATTAGACTTGAATGGATACGATGGAGAATGAATCTCATCGCATTCGTGGAGACGGTAGTCCGTACGTACGCACGAGCGACAATATCATTATTTTGATATTAAAATAATATATAATTGGATTGTATATCATATATACAGAATCATTATCATGTTACATTTATTATTTAAATGAATCACACATCATTATTATACCCATCCAAATAATAATTTATTGAATAACAATTACACCACGACGTAGAGATGGTAAGCCGTACGTAGGCATGTATGGTGACATGCTATTCAAAGGATGGATTGAATACTGAATATGATTGTACTATTTTTATAATCACATCACAGTATATATAAGATACTGGAGTTATTATTTTAGATTGGTAATAACAAAGAAATAAGAAGGGAAAAAAGAAAGGAACTTCAAAAAGGGCGGTGAAATCATTACCTCTTCTTCGGGTTCTTCCTTTTGATTTGTTCAAAAGGGCTCATTAAGTTGGATTTCTGACTAAAGTAAGGCCTCTAGGATGAATTGAGGGAAGTTGAGAGATTATTTGGGCAGAGGTGGGCCAAACCAAAAGGATTTGAAGGTGTGAGTTAATGAGAAGGGAGAGTGTCCTTTTATAAGAGGGGTGAGGGGCACCTTTGGAAAAGCTAGAAATATTATTTTATAATAAATTAATATTAGGTTTCTAATGACTCCAAAGTGGATTATTTAAATGTTAATGTGGGGATAAGTTTAAAACCACCCAAAAAATAGAATTTAGATAGGTTTGGGTCATTATACTAACCTTATCTTTAAGTATTAACTCTTATTTAATTAGCTTCACTTTTACAATGTCTCTTTGTATTTTTATGTTATATTGTTAATAAACGTACTATATATATAAAAACGACCCTAAAGTGGTCCAGTAATGATAAAAATATCATGATATAAGTCTCTTGGCTGAACCCTAGATTTTTAGGAATTTAATATCAATTACTAATATCCTATTTGTTTTAAAAACTCTTTTATGTCAATTTTGAAACTATTCAATAATTGATTTTTGTAAAAATCATAACAGAATTATTACTTAGAAAAAAGTTAATTAAGTCAATAATAAAATGTAATATTAACCTATAAAATTAGTTTAATTCATTAAAAGCCTCAAATTGTATTTATTTGGGTATTTATAATATCAATTATTTTAATTTTTGACTATAATGGTAATTACTACATCATCGTTGTGTCATAAATAAATTAAATTATATAATGTATAAAAATTATCAATAAAATATCAATATGTAGGAGATCTTTTTATCATTAGAATTAATATTTATAGTCAAAAATCCAACATATATATCCTTATGTAAAAAACTTTTTTCTAAAAGATATTTGCTTGTGTCATTTTCGTATTCATTTTAACTTTATTAAAATAATGTGTCCCTATCACTTACAAGTGGCACCATGGGGTCCCAAAATCGACCCAAATATGCCCTTGGTCGAACATGTATCAACCAATAAGGTTAGGACACGTTTTAGGGTAATTTTATATTATTATAATATTATTTTTTGACCCTTATTTACCGGATTTACCCTTTAACCATGGTAAATAAAATATTTACCGAAGTAATTATTCACAATGTCTAAAAATAAAAGTTACCTATTTCCACAATTTAAAAATCCTGATTCCAAATATGGAATCCATTTTTCCAAATTCAAAATACAGAAGTGGCAGAAATTAATTTAAAATTAATTCCCCCTGTCAAAACAAAAAGCGTTTTTTAAGATATAATAACTATCAAAAGATTGATACTTGTTTATGTTCAGTTTAATTGTGAAATTATGTCCAATGACCAAAATTGTATTAAATGGTAAAAATATATTCTAAATATACTATAAAACCACTCAAATTAATAATTTATCACTATTAATTATTTTGATTGAAAAAGTTGTTTTTAATTAAAATTTAGTAATTTTCACTATTCATCAAAATATTAAAGTTATCTGAAATGTACCAAAATTTCACCTTAGGCTAAATTCGATACTCTGAATCCAAAAATGACGTCCATTTTGAGATATAAAATTTCAAATAGTAGGTATTACTATTCATAACGGCTAGTTTGATCGGTTGTGGTGTGTGTTAGAACTCGATGTTGCGTATAACACACGCTGTTGCATTATTCAAAGGGAAGCATACCGTAGAAGCTTGGGGTGTTACATTCTCCCCTCCTTCAAATAATTTTATCGTTGAAATTTCTAGAATACTACCACATGAAAAGACTCGGTTGGTTCTTCATCATAAGTTCCTCGGGTTCCCATGATGCCTCTTCCATCTTATGGTTTCTCCACATAACTTTTACCAGACGCGTCGTCCGGTTTCTCAGTACTTGTTATCTCATATCAAGAATCCTGACGGGCGCTTCGCAATAAGAAAGATCGGGTTCCAGTTCTAATTCCTCATAGGCGAGTACATTCTTTGGGTCTGGCATGTATTTCCTCAATAGAGATACGTGGAACACATCGTGAACTTTTGAGAGACTTGGTGGCATTGCCAATCGGTAAGCTACAGCCCCAATTCGTTCTGGAATTTCGAAAGGTCCGATGTACCTGGGACTCAATTTACCTTTCTTACCAAAACGTATGACTCCCTTCCATGGAGATACCTTCAAGAAAACATGATCACCGACTTGAAATTCCAAATCCTTCCTTCGATTATCATCATAGATCTTCTGCATACTTTGAGCTGCTTTGATGTGATTTTGGATTACCTTCACCTTTTCCATTGTTTCATCTACCAGTTCTGGGCCTACTAGTTTTCTTTCACCAAAATCATCCGAACAGGTTGGTGTACAACATCTCTTTCTGTATAACGCTTCATATGGTGCCATCTGAATACTCTAATGGAAGCTATTGTTATAGGAAAATTCTACCAGAGGTAAATATTGATCCCACATACCCTGAAAGTCAAGTGAACAGGATCTAAACATGTCTTCTAAGGTTTGAATAGTTCATTCGGATTGTCCATCCATTTGTGGGTGGTAGGCAGTGCTCAAATGATGTTCAATATCCAGGGATTTCTGAATACTTTTCCAGAATCTTGAAGTAAAACGGGGATCACGATCAGAAACAATCGATAGGGGTACTCCATGAAGTCTCACAACTTCCTCAATATATAGTCTTGCGAGACGTTCTAGTGGTAGATCTTCTCTTATAGCATGAAAATGTGCTGACTTGGTAAGACGATCAACAATAACCCATATTGCATCGTTCGTTCTAGGAGTATTTGGTCGCCCCATGACAAAGTCCATCGTAATATTGTCCCATTTCCAGTCTAGTATGGGAAGAGGTTGCATGACTCCTCTAGACTGTTGCCTTCCAGCTTTCACTTGTTGAAAAACCAAACATCTTGACACAAAATCAGCAATCTAACTCTTCATGTTGTCCCACCAAATATGTTCCTTCAAATCTCTATACATTTTGGTTCTCCCATGGTGTATAGAGAAATTGGAACTATGAGCATCTTCCAAAAATTCCCTTTTTAGATCAGGTATATCAGGAACACAAAGAATCTTCCCGAATTTCAAAATTCCTTCTTCATACACAAAGTCTCTCAATCTCCCATCATTCACAGCTTTAATCTTTTTTTGAAAATCTTCATCATCGGTCTGAGAACTTTTAATCCTTTCTAGTAAAGATGGTTTGGCAACCATTGGAAAAAGCATTGATGATTCACCTTCCCTGGTTATTCCCATGTCCATCTTCACTAGATCCATGAAAATTGGATCCCTTTCAATTCTCATATTGTTCAAAACTCTATGGTCTTTTCTGTTCAAAGCATCTTCCACCTTTTTTACCTTCCCCAGGTGGTAGTGTATCATACAATCATAATCCTTGAGTAATTCAAGCCATCTCCTTTGCCTCATGTTGAGTTCTTTTTGTGAGAAAATATACTTCAAACTCTTGTGATCAGTATAAATCTCACATTTTTCACCATAGAGGTAGTGCCTCCATATCTTGAAAGAAAAGATCACAGCTGCTAACTCAAGATCATGTATAAGATAGTTTTTCTCATGAATTTTTAACTGTCGTGATGCATAAGCAATAACCCTATCATTCTGCATAAGGACACAACCAAGTCCTTTCTTCGATGCATCACTATAAATAATAAACCCATCATTCCATGATGGTAGAGTCAATATAAGAGCACTGAATAATCTTCTCTTCAGTTCTTAGAAACATTCTTCACACCCTTTTGTCCAAACAAATTTAACCCCTTTACATGTGAGCTTTGTTAATGGGTTTTCCAATCGGGAAAAATTCTGGACGAATCATCGATAATAACCTGCCAAACCAATAAAACTGCATACATCAGTTATACTCGTAGGTGCTAGACATTCTTTGATTGCCTTGGTCTTAGAAGGATCAACATAGATTCCATCATTAGAGACAATATGTCCAAGAAAATAAATCTCATGAAGCCATAATTCACACTTGCTAAACTTCCCATATAATTCATATCTTCTCAGAGTCTTCAGGATAATGCGCAAGTGACTTTCATGATCCTCGTAGCTTTTAGAGTATACCAAGATATAATAAATAAATACCACCACAAATTCATCGAGATATTCCTTGAAAACTCTATTCACCAGATCCATGAATACAGAGGGTGCATTAGTCAATACAAAGGGCATTACAGTAAACTCGTAATGCCCATACCTGGTTCGAAATGCTGTCTTCGGAATGACTTCCTTCTTTACACACAACTAATGGTATCCAGATCGAAGGTCAATCTTTGAAAAGTATAAAGCTCCATGAAGTTGGTCAAATAAATCATTAATGCGAGGTAGGGGATACTTGTTCTTTATTGTTATAACATTTATCTCCCTATAATCGATACATAACCTCATTGATCCATCATTCTTTTTAACAAAAAAAAATAGGGGTTCCCCATGGAGAAACACTAGGTTGAATAAATCCCTTATTACTCAATTACTCTAGTTGTTTCTTTAGTTCGACTAATTCCATAGTGGACATTCTATAAGGGGTCTTAGATATAGGCCTTGATCCAGGAATTAAATCAATGGAAAACTCAACTTCTCGTTCTGGAGGATGTCCAGGTAAATCTTCTGGAAATACATCTACATATTCTTTCACTACAGGTACATCCTCTAATTGAACATTCCTTTCCTCACAAATAGTCATTTCTTTCTCTTCCTCCCCAATAATTGAATTTAGTTGAGCTACTAGGGGTGGATCTAGATAAGAATTAGGTGGTGACGATTCTGCTCTAAAGATAAGGTGTTCCTTATCATCATCATCAAAAATCGTAACCTCATTCTTCTTATAATAAATCTCCTCATCAAAATCCAAAAGCCAATCCATACCGAGGATTATATCAAACTCAATCATAGGTATGACGATTAGATCAGCGGATAAAGGACATTTATGTGCTCTAATGCGGACTGATTCACAAAACTTTGTTGCAATGATACTTCCATTAAGAGTTTTAACTGAAAACTCCCTTGTTAAGTCAAATTGGAAATATCTAATTTTCTTAGAAAACTGGGAAGATATGAAACAATGCAATGATCCAGAATCAAATAATGCATTTTCTAAACTTGAGGAAACCATTAAATTACCTGCCACCATGTCTTTTGAAGCTTCTACCTCAGCAATAGTGATAGAAATAGCTTGGCCTTGGTCCCTTGGCCTTTTCTAAGGTAAGTTCCCCTGAAGATTAGTACATTCATTTGCATAATGTCCCATCTCCTTGCAATTGTAGCATTGAACATTGGTAGCTTCCTTCTTACCTTTGCATTCACGAGCTTGGTGGGCTTTCTCACCACACTTGTAACAGACACCCATTCCCTCCAAGCAAGTACCAGGGTGTTTCTTCCCACATTTAACACAGGATGGATATTAAACCTTTCCCTTCTTCCCCTTATTTCCATTCCCATATTGATCAGTAGATCTCTTCTTTTCTTGCTTTTCTTTAATGTCATAAGACTTTGATAATTATTTCTCTGTCTTGATAGCATATGAGACAATGTATTCGTACGACGAGAAGGATTGTGAGACTAATGCTAAATGGAGAAATGGTTTTCACCCATCAAAGAAATGATCAATCTTACTTCTTGGGTTACGTATATAATCTCCATCATACCTCGCTATCCTTGTAAAGTTAGCCTCATACTTTGTGACATTCTCATCCTCCTTTTGTCTCAGACTCAGAAATTGCCTTTCCATATCAGCTCGATGGTCACGAGGAAAGTATTTTTCTAAAAATAGATCTTTGAACTCCCTCCATTCCATATTTTATACTTCATCATCTTCCTTAGTGTTTTGAATCAATGACCACCATTGATTAGCATCTCCAGTGAGGCGGTAAACTGCCATGATAACTTTTTCCCATTCACTACTCCCAAAATCCCGAAACATTTTCTCTAGGGAATTTATCCATTACTCAGCTACTAAAGGATTTGTACTCCCATTGAATGTTGGTGGTTGTTGCCTCATTAATTGATCTAACATTGATCCTTCACGCTGCGGTTCAAGGTGCTCCATACGGGTAAGGTTATTATTCATAACCTAAGTGAGTTGTCCCAGTATGGTGATTAGATTATCGACACCAGTTTCATTACCGGCTCCACTATAATTATCTTGAGCAGGATGAAAATCCCTACATGGAGTGCGTGCATTTATACGGTTTCAATTTATTCTACTAGGCGCCATTTCTAAACAATGGCATAAACTAGATCAGTTTATGAATCAAAATACATAATTCCATAATTATAAAACACTTAACATAAATTGAACTATTTATGGATATAATCCATAATCATAAAAATGTTTTATTTCAGGAAGTATATACTCATAAACCATTCATAATGATTTGTAAAGAAAATGAGTGTTATCCAAAGCATATCCCCCGGGAGTGTTGTAACCAAGAGTGCAACAAGGCCCGTTTTCGTGCACCAGTTCCCATTCGAGTCTAGCTCAAAGTGGTGTTTTCGGGTTTTACCCCTAGGTACATCTGTGCCAGAGCAACCTCTACCTGCTCATATCCATATAGGGATGTATTTCTTAGAAAACTCACAAAATCTCTACAATACCAAAATTCTAGGAAGTCATTCTATACTAATTCTCAAGGTTCATCTTAGGTCTACGTGCTCTAATCAGAGTTTATCGAAATCTAGCTTCCAAGGTTTGTACTAAACTCGCTCTGATACCAACTGTAATTCCCCGACCCCAGTTACCCAGAGTTGGTTCATTATTACATAACATTGTCATGATCAAAAGAAATATCAAACCTTGAAAGACCGATTAGTTTAGTAGCCTTGGAAACCCAAGATATATTAATAAAGTTTTACATTACATCATAAGGTGAAAAACTACAACAAAAACATACTATTTCCATAGTCCGCACTATTATCCCCTCATAATATCCCTACAGGTCATTCATAATTTACTTCTTCACATCTTGGGAAAAATAAAACATAGAAAAGGGGTGAGCTCAAATGCCCAGTAAGGATAACAATATAGTAGAAACCTTCATAAATAAGAATAAACATTTAAGGCAGTGTATAACTAAAACAAAATCCTTTTAAACTTGAACTTCAACATAGTATGGAAAAAATAAAATGAAATAATTCCATTTACTTATTCACATGGATATTCTACTAATCGAATAATTACATGCAATATCAATAACCACTTTCATAATGATGGAATGAATAATGCCAGACTATCATAACCACATAGCCAAGGCCTCATGCCAAGACTATAAATAATATTTTGTCAAGGCCTTATGCCAAGACATTAGTTTGTCTCATGAGACCTACTGATGCATCTAGGAGCTATAGAGGGCTCCACCCATCACATATTAAGTCCAATTCATTCCCATATGAAAAGGTTTAAACATGACATAAACATTCGTATTAAAACTAGCATACGAAATGTAAATACTTCACCCTTAAACTATGAATGGTATAAAAATAACACATCCACAGTCATACATATCAAAAAACCTTCAATACAATATAGAAGTTTTTTTTCATAATAAATCAACTTCAAATAAGCGTAAAATCCGTCAAAGGATGTTGACATAGATGAAATCAAAACTCTTTTTAGAAGTATATATCTCTTTCTATTTTGAAATCATTTAAGAGTCATATCTTTATAAAATAAAACATTTTCTTTGAAAATATTCTTATAAGCTTGTAAGGGAAGCTTCGACGATTTTATAACGGCGGAAAATAGCCGCACCCGCCGTATAAGTTAGAAAAACATTCTTACCTTAATTTTGTCGAAAAGGTTAAAAAGCACATTGTTTGGAAAATGACGGAAAGATTCCTTTATAAACCTCTTATAAAAAGTCAAACAAGGGTATAAATGACTTTAACCCATATTATAGTAAATAGTAAAAATGTTTTGAAATTCATTTTTATGAAACATGGATATGGACGATAAAGAGATCCTAGTAGATTATTACGTATAAACAACCTCAGATAATGAAGAGATTGCGAAATAAACCATTACCTTGTACATTTCCTTGGTTGTGGGTAGGTTAACCTCCTGTATAATGGTGAAATAATAATTATTAAATTATACAAGAATCATATACATTAATATGATATCATATATGATCTTTTAACATTGATTTGTTAATAATATCTTAGTATTATCGTTGTTTCGGGTGTTAACTTACTCGTTTTCTTTTATATGTTTTGTTATGTAAGTCATGTTTGTCATGGATAGGTTGTATCTTAATCATATCCATAATGATATGAAGTCTTTAGATACTATTATTAATCATCAAATTAGAATTAGACTTGAATGGATATGATGGAGAATGAATCTGATCCCGTTCGTGGAGACGGTAGTCCGTACGTACGCACGAGCGAGAATATCATTCTTTTGATATTAAAATAATATATAATTGTATGGTATATAATATATACAGAATCATTATCATGTTACATTTATTATTTGCATGAATCACACATCATTATTATACCCATCCAAATAAAAATTTATTGAATAACAATTACACCACGACGTGGAGACGGTAAGCCGTGCGTACGCATGTATGGTGACATGTTATTCAAAGGACGGATAGAATAATGAATATGATTGTACCACATTTATAATAACATCACAGTATATATAAGATACTGGAGTTATTATTTTAGAATGGTAATAACAGATAAATAAGAAGTGGAAGAAGAAAGGAACTTCAAAAAGGGTTGTGAAATCATTACCTCTTCTTCGGGTTCTTCCTTTTGATTTGATCAAAAGGTCTCCTTAAGTTGGATTTATGACTAAATTAAGGCCTATAGGATGAAGTGAGTTAAGTTAGAAGAGTATTTGGGCATATGTTGGACGAACCAAAAGGCTTTGAAGGTGTGAGTTAATGAGAAGGGAGAGTGCCCTTTTATAAGAGGGGTGAGGGGCACCTTTGGAAAAGGTAGAAATATTATTTTATAATAAATTCATATTCAGTTTCTAATGGCTCCAAAGTGGATTATTTAAATTTTAATGTGGGTATAGGTTGAAAAAAACCCAACAAATAGAATTTAGACAGGTTTGGGTCATTATACTAACCTTATCTTTAAGTATTACCTCTTAGTTAATTAGTTTCACTTTTACAATGTCTGTTTGTATTTTTATATTATATGGTTAATAAACTTACTATATACATCCAAACGACCCCTAGTGGTCCATTAATGATACAAATATCATGATATAAGTCTCTTGGAAAAAAATTAGATTTTTAAGAATTTAATATCAATTTATAATATACTATTTGTTTTAAACACTCTTTTATGTCAATTTTGACACTATTCAATAATTGATTTTTGTAAAAATCATAACAGAATGATTACTTCAAAAAAATATAATTAAGTCAATTATAACATGTCATATTAACCTATAAAATTAGTGTAATTCATTAAAAGCCTCAAATTGTATTTATTTGAGTATTTATAATATCAATTAATTTAATTTTTTACTGTTATGGTAATTACTGCATCATCATTGTGTCATAAATAAATTAAATTATTGAATGACTAAAAATTATAAATAAAATAAAATTATATATGAAATCGTTTTATATTTCTAATGAATATTTATAGTCGAAAATCCAAGATATATAACCCTATGTAAAAAGTGTTTTTCTAAAAGATATATGCTTGGGTCATTTGTGTATTCATTTTAACTTAATTAAAATAAAGTGTCCCTATCACTTACAAGTGGCACCATGGCGTCCCAAAATCACACCAAAGATGCCCTCGGTCGAAAATTTATCAACTAATAAAGTTAGGACATGTTTTAGGGTAATTGTTTATTATTATAATATTATTTTTTAACCCTTATTTACCAGATTTACCCTTCAACCAAGGTAAATAAAATATTTACCGAAGTAATTATTCAAAATGTCTAAAAATAAAAGTTACCTATTTACACAATTTGAACATCCTGATTCCAAATATGGAATCCATTTTTCCAAATTCAAAACACAAAAGTGCCAGAAATTAATTTAAAATTAATTCCCGCTGTCAAAACAAAAAGCGTGTTTTTAATATATAATAACTATCAAAAGATTGATATTTGTTTATGTTCGGTTTAATTGTGAAATTATGTCCAATGACCAACATTGTATTAAATGGTAAAAATATATTCTAAATATAATTTAAAACCACTCAAATTCATAATTTACCACTATTATTTATTTAGATTAAAAACATGTTTTTAATTAAAATTTAGTAATTTTCACTATTCATCAAAATATTAAAGTTATCCGAAAAGTACCAAAATTTCGTCTTAAGCTAAATTAAATAATCTGAATAAAAAAATGAAGTCCATTTTGAGAGATAAAATTTCAAAAAGTAGGTATTACTATTCATAACGGCTAGTTTGATCGGTTGTGGTGTGTGCTAGAACTCGATGTTGCGTATAACACACACTATTGCATTATTCAAAGGGAAGCGTACCGTAGAAGCTTGGGGTGTTACATATAGGGTTGATAAAAAGTGATAGATATGTGATGGAATCTCTATTATGAAATATTTGTATGTCATGTGGGAACCAAAAATGACATTTTAAAATTATTTGGGTACAAATTATTTTATTTTAAGGGGGTATATTTCATTCAAATAGGGGGAAATAAAATTTTTGAAGGGAAGTATCATACAGACGATTTTTGTATAGTTAACAAAATTTTTCATTTATGATGAACTATAAGGAACTCATTAAAGAGGGATGTGCTGGGGACTTGCAAGGCTAACCAATTTTTCTGATTCAGGCATGCAAGAAGGCTCTCATTCTAGTAAATTCATCATGGTTACCACACGATTAACCAAAACATGAACAATAACTAGCCATCACTTTAAAATTTCCCAATTTTAAAATCATAAAAAATCATACACCCCATTTTAATTCCCAAATCATTTGAGATCCCCCACCCCCTCCAAGATACTCACTCACCTTATCTCGTCCATCTATATAAACCTACATGATTTCTCTCTCTATTCTTCCTCTTAGTAATTCTCTAATGTTAGTTCTTCATCTTATATTATTTTCTCTATTATTATTATCACTATTTATTTTATTTTTTATTTCTCCTCCTTAACGTTGGTTAGGGTATCCACATGATTTTACCCACAACCTTTTTCATTTTTTTCTTTGATTTCTACCCTTGGATTACTTATCTTTTTGAAAACAATTCATTCAAAAAAAATTACAACACACACTTTCACATAATGTTTTTTAAGAAACCTCATTTATTATGATATAATTTTCCAAATATCTATGCTACCATTGGTAATTTAAGAATTTCATAATGAAAATCTATTTTAATATCTATAATTTTTTAATTGTTCCACCTCTATGCTTTGTTATTATACTTCCTCTAGGAAGCCACTAAAACCATTCCATGGCCTCTTCCAAATGAGCCAATACATCCGGTTCCAATAACATCTATGGTCCTCAACTTAAATTTACCATGAATGATGATCATAATCAATACCATGTTCTAGTCACATGGGTGGTTAGATTGAAAAACTGTTTTTCATCTCAAAATTTTAAGGCTTTAGGGATTTCCCAAGAGCTTTAATGCCTTATTGACTATGGACACATCACCAGGGCAATCTTCATGCAAAAAAGCATATAAGGAACAAGTGATTAATTTTTCTTCAACTTCTTAGTTTTTGTATAGGTATACAACTGATGAAATTTTATATTTAGTAGAAGTTACATGCGATGTCACATTCGGGTTTTTTGAATAACGGTATTGTTTTCATCTTGGTGAGTTCTCCACATTCTTGTTTTTTAATCTTATTTTTTGAATACATCAAGATGTCTATAGATTGGGACAATAAAAATACCATATATTTTTGGGCCATTGTTTCCAAGCCCAACTATGTCTATATTCCTTAATCAACTAAATCCTCTAACCTCACTAAATGTACCCATCATATACTTCACTCGATCATAAAAAATTATTTATCTCCCCAGTTGGGTAGCGATGGAAATATAAACCTCCAGGATTTGTTTTTTATGAATTCTATAATTATCAAGAAACCCCTTAAAATTTATTTTTAATTCACACATTAAATCCTTATCAAGGTTACGAAACCAAGGGATACATATTTTGGTGGCTCATACATCACCATATTGGTTGAACGTCTAGACATTCAATTCGATACAGAGGAATTCACTGTAGTTGAAATAACTATCCCATTAAAAATCACAATGGTATGAAAAATGAATATTATTGAGTATGATGGATAGATCTATGTATTTAGAAGAGCCTCATATGAGGCTCAAGAAGATACCCATGAATTACCCTCTCAACCCATTGCTTCCCACTATTCCATCCTGCCTACAGAGCAGTACAACACTTCTAGTCAACCCCCATAAATGACCTCACCCCCTTATTATTTTTACAGCTCCCACATTGACCATGTGGGAAAGACTTAAAGAGACCCATATTTCTATTGTAATGCGATCAAAATTTCAATGTTGTGGTTAACTGGTAGCTATAATTTTTTCATCATCATATGGAGGGTCTCTATTCTAAAAGTGGGTTCCCTAGACCCAACTCTAAGAATACCTTTGGTTTCCATATCATGTATATAGTAATATATACTTTATGTATACATACCATTATAATTTATATATTTCTATAACCACTATTTAATTGTAACATCCATAGAATAATTTTTATATCAAAATGTTGTAGAAGGTCCCACACTTTAAATAGATTCTAGAAATATTGTTACATTAATCTTAAACAAAGGTCATGTGGTCTAGATACATATTATTAGATAGAAAGAGTATATTTTTTGACTATCAGGTTCTGGGGGATGATAAGTATTGATACATATTCTAATGATGTTGGTACATGGTGATTTCTTGTATTGAGATCATGTGGACATACCCAACAATAAAAACATCTCAAGTTTTGGTTTCAAATGGTTGTTCATATCTACAGATATGTGTATCGGCCTCCGGATTTGAGATCATTTCTAATTGGTTCCACTTGATCCTGTACATTTTTGCAAGGATAAAACCATGGTAATGAAATCATGGCAAGGTATCTTGGGATTGGTGCATCATTGGCGGTATGACATTGGTTGAATGGTTAATAATGGATTTTTTTCTTCCGAGTTGAGGATGTAATATATCATAGGCCTTATTGATCATGATGTCAGTATATTCATAACATTTTGTACAAGGGAGATGAGGGTAAATATGTCCAGGTAGATCAATAAATATTAAATAAAATAGTTGGCAATGGAACAAGTGTACAAACTTCTTTATAGGATATCTAAAGTTAATGAGATTATATTTCAATGTGCATGTTTGTATGTTGTTTTTCATTGATATGAAGTTACTTATCTATTTAGGGTACTTGATGGGTTTTTATAATTAACTTTTGTTTTATGAATACAATTCAATGCTATCTTGATAAGGTCTTAGTTATCGATAACAAATAAATAAATAAATTCATTTTATTTATCTAAAGAATAATTTGTATTGAAATTATTTATTAAATGAATTTACATTTTATGTAAAAAAAAAATCAACCAAATGAATATTATTTTAATATATCAGATTTGTTTAATATTAATCAGTAATTACAAGTTGAGTTAAATTGATCAGTTTTTATCACATAATATATTTAGTATATAATATAGGTATGTAATAAAATCATAAATGATATTTTGAAGTAGTTTAGTTCATCAACATTATTTATAAATTACTTATTTAGGGTGAATTTATTTACGGGGGGTCGGGGAACCCTTTCTTGGTAATTTACTCACCCCTATATAATTAGGATAATAGAAGATCATTGGGTTCTATTCATTCACCCGGAATGAGAGATTATCTCTCCACATTCTTTATAAAGAGATAAATCTTCTCTTTAAGAACCGATCCAAGAATACCTTCGATTGATTGAAGGAAACATATCATGTTGATCATCATGAGGTTAAAGTAGTCTTCAAAACTTTTCAACAGCACCCAAATTATAGTGAATGATGATCAGAAATATTATTTGAGCACGTGTGGATGATCTAGAGGGGATTGGATTCAAATACTTCAATCAATGATCACTAGCGATAAGATATAGTCATGTGCGTTTGGTTTTGAATAAGGTATGTGTTCCTTTTATTTTATGTGGATTGTTTATTTTACATGGGATCCTCAGACTGTACTGGGCCCAAGATCAACATATATGACATGTATCATTGTCCTGACAATGGAATAATTTAATAAACCTCCCTAAAGCTTCCACTATGACCCCGATACCTTCAACTGGTATTAAAGTGATTGCATAAATTATCTGATCCATGACAAATTAATTTTCATTAAAATTATGTATATAGTATTAAATCGATCAAAACAGATCTCAATATGGTTTTTTATAGGAAAAAAGGCTAATTTATATCCATTGGAAAAAAATCATTGGTTGTACGTGGTTGTTTTTTGGTATTAAAATTTTGAGTAACATGTTATATTAACATATAATCTTTTGTTTTTTGGGTTTTTTGATTGGTTATTTTATTGAATATTTTTCCTCAAAGGTTTCCCCAAATGTTTCCTCATCATTCTTGTGGATTCTATGGCCACTGTCCTCTACCATAAGGCACACAACCACCTCTTTCATCGATCTCCGCCATTGAGGTTTCATGCCACCCGCCGCTGTGGGAATCTCCTCCACCACAGCAATCACCCAGTCATGCCTCATCTCACTTGAACCAGCTGGTGTTTCCCCAACGTGTTGGAGCACTCACTAAAGCCAGCCACGCCATCCACCTCTTATGCCGGTGATGTTGGTACCTATTGGAATTTTCAACATACTTCACCAGCACCTTCATGCTTGAAGACCTAGGAGATTCCACCTCCGATCTAGTGACCTCCTCCCCTCGAGTGGCTTCCCTCTTTGGCACATCCTGTCTGAGCCACACCACAACCTCACCTCTCACAAAACAAGCCCATAAGGATACATCCCCTATTGAGATTAGTGACCAGCCCCCATCGTTCACCTTCACTGCCATAGATTTGGGCATCAGCACATCTCAGGTGCCTTCAGAAGACCACGTTAGACCTCCTTCCTTATACTTGCACTCTGGCTTGTCATGTCTCCACCTCACTACTATAGGTTATCTAGATTGATGAACCTGATCCATCTAAGGTTACCTACTATGGTCTATTAGACCCGTTCTCCGGAAAATTGCTTTGGGTGGGACTGCATGACCTAGAATGGGTCTTGGCGGACCTAGATGGCCCAGTATGGCCCATCGCACTCTTTTCTTGGCCCAACACATGTCATCACAGGTTTGTTATGACCAGTATTGGGCATGTATGGGTTTGCGGGGCTAGAGTTAACCATATTTAATATAATTAATTAATTTAATTTTATAATTAAATTAAATAAAAATAAATATGAATTTTTTGTTTAACAAATATTAATTTTAATACCCAAGATGAATTTAATATAATTTTGGTATTAAATTGAATTAATTATTAAATTAATTTTTGATATTAAAATTAAATTAACTAAGGAGCCTAATATAATTAATTTTTTTATTTGAATTAATTTATTTAATTTAATTCAATACACTTGTCATTAGTTTATTGAAATTTAATTTATTTCACACTTTAATTTTACCTATTGACTGGTCTAGAGATTGTGATCGACATGCGTATGACTTATTAACTTTATTAAATTACTTATATTAACTATGTGTGATGATTTTAATTAATTAAGATTGATCATTCATCATCCATTATTTTTGGTCAAAATCAATAATGGCATTCATGCCTAAATTTATCTAATGTATATTTTTCCCCTATCTGACATATCATACGTGCAGGTACACTTGTACTTCGAATGAGGACGATGTATGACATTGAACCCACCAAGACAAGGCGGGACACCATATGAGATGTGTACCCCACCCAAATAAGGTGTTACTCGAGACGAGTAGTAGACATACTAGATTGGGGTGATCTACATCACAATTCAAGTGAGGACGTAAGTATGATGCCCCAAGGTCATGGTTGGTCCATTGAATTAAATGGATCAAACAATATTAGATTCTCAAGACCAGTCGGGTCGTAGACATCCTTTATGTCTTTATTTAATATTCTATGCACTATACAACAATGATAAAATTCATAAAATAATAAATAATTAAATTCACAAAGAAGTGGGGAATGTTTTTTCTATTAATGTTCAGTTGTGAGTGCGACAACATAGTTAAACAAGATTAATATAAATGTATTAAATTCGCGAGTAGATAAATAAAAAACCCCACAAAGAAATATTATGTCATTAACCACCTTTTATAAATCTGATTCGGACTAAACCTGGTATTTGGGGTGCTCATAAAATATAATTGAGGGTGCCTCTTACTACCATAGAATTTATATGAGGGTGGTGGGTTGAACTAACTAAAGTGGTAATAATGATTAGCTAAGTATAACTTTCTATCATTTTACAGTTATGCATTGAGTAAATAAAGATATGATTTATAAATCTGTGAATTCACTCAACAAATCAAGGAACCACTAGGTAATGTTGTTGGATTGTCAATGTCTTTCCTTGAACTCTCAGAGTAGCGCCATAACCAAAGATTGTAGATTATGAGGGGAGGTTCAAAGATCACTTCCACTACAATACTTAAGTGGTAAATTATTACTATTCTAGTATAAAGGGTTCCTAAAATTTGATAATATAGTTTAAGAAATTTAATGATTAAATTAATTAGTCAATAATGTCAAATTTAGTAATAACTGTAAAAGTACTAAAATGATGAAGTTTAATTTTTCAAAAAATAGGAAGTAATAACATAATAAACACTTTGATATTAATTAGAAAATGTTAATGTGTTTTCAAGGATGAATTTCCAAGTGTAGTACATAGACTTAAATCAATATTTCTATATTAGAAACTTGAGGTGTTTCTGTGCCTATACCTATTTAGCCACTTCATGAAGAAAGGTTGGAAAATATGCTTATAGGAGACTCATGTATGAAGCATATGATGGTTATTCCATTATGATATCATTAATGTTTGATTTCAATTGCGGTTACAACACCAGGACCTTGATGATTATTCATGTTTTCTTATCTCAAAAAATATTATGAGAAGAAAGTGAAGTGAGATATTAATGGATTATATTGCACTTGTTACATGTAAATATGAAAGGCAGAACATGGCCTTTCATGACATCCCATTCTCAAATTCTTTTCACCCAATTACTCTAGTTTTGTTTAAGATTAAAAAATGAGAAGAATGGATTAAATGATTTATTACCCTTTGGATGGGGATTACCAAGTAAATAATAACATTAAATAAATAAATATATTTTATTCTTATAGTGAGTAATTTGAAAGACAATGTGGTAAGTCCAATGGATAGATCCACACCAATTGTACATTCCCAATGTCTTTCAATGAAAATAGTTTGGTTATTAAACATGAGATTTTTTTTCATTGCAAAACATGACATAATTTTATGGAAGTTTAAAGGAAACATACTTAATTAAAGAAGCAAGTACCCTCTTCTTATATTACATATATTCAGGAATTTAAAATATAACATCTCCAATATACTTCTTGTTTATTAAATACAATATTCCTTTTAAATATGTGTATTTAAATATAGTAACCAAGTGAGTAATAAGAACATTAAAATAAGTACTGTGTCTTATCGAAGATGTTTTGAATGGGTGATTCCTAAGTTACCTATGATAAATATAAAATTTCTAATTTCCAAGTGATAGATTCTTGTAGAACATTTGTAGAGTATAACCAAAAAAATTATCTCATGTTTTCATTAGACATATGGATAAATTATTCCATGTTTAAGAAAAAATGTTGTCTATGGTTTATTATACTCATCAAATAGTTATGTAATACATAAATCTGGGGAAGTACATGAAGAATATAAAATGTATGACTTATATAAACAGTTGTGGAAAGATAATTCTTTGTCAAGTAAAACTAAAATTAGACATCAAGGATTTAACTAGTTTTTTATTTGGACTCTGTATTGTTAAATACCTTTGGTAGTATCATTATATTTAGTTTGGATTAATAATCCTTTAGAAATAAATGTATGCCACAAAGATTTAGATGTTTTTCCAGCAAGAGAGCATAAACTATTCCTAGGGTATGCTAGTGGAATATATACTTTATAATATTCTTTTAATAAATTAAGGAAATATAAAGAAAAGTATGATAATTTCATGGTCATAAGATATGAGCTACTTTGAGTTTTCATGCCAAATAATATATTTACCAAGATTATATTGATCAATATAATGTTACATGGATTAATTCATAAACACACATTACCTTGTCTACATCATGGTGTTGATTCAATTCATGAGGATCAATGATAAGTCTTACATGATAAAATTGATCAATAATATGTAGCATGAAAAAATTATTAAACACATTTTTCATACATTAGAGACCTGATGTAAGTAGTTTCAATGTTACATATTGCATAAACATCCATTATATTTCAAGTCAAGCCTTAAAAATAATAGTGATATCTGATCACCATATTCCAACTATAAAGAAAAAATGGATATCATATAATTAATAGCATGATGTGAATACATTATGTCATAAGAGAATGCGTTTTTATACAATTATTTTGTTTGGACATAAAAAAACTTTCATCGAGATAAACACATTGTGCATATAAGTAATTATCATAATGGTTTCTTTGGATATTACATAAATCCCTAAGATAGAAAAGTGGTATTCATGTTATAGAAAACTTTTTTAAAATTGGTTTCACATATCTATTATAGATAGTTAGATCCAGATTGACTTGGGTTTAGTCAATTATTGAGATAAATATGTAGATAAAAAAAAACTAAGTTACACAAGTGCATGTGGAACAACAATATTCTAGAGACACATACCTGTAGGACGGTCAAAACCATAATGATGGTTTTATACTCACTAGGCATGGTGATACATTATTCATTGAGAATAATATTTCCTACAATTTGGCAGTATATGGAAATATGTTAAAATAGAAAAGGGAAATTAAAAGTCTATAATAGATTTCATGTTTTAAAGAGGGGATTTTTAGTTTGAATACATTGGTCAGTAGTCAAGTAAGATGATACATGGATGGTACAAGCTTGGTATCAATAAGGCTAGATTGGTTATACCAATTCATTATGCCTAAATCAATTAGAATTTTACTTTTCATACATAATTTTAATGATCATCTTATTGACCATTGGATGTCATTACCACCATTAGTGTGATGTGTCTATATGATGCAACCAAAAAGGGATGTGTATGTGAAAAAATTCTAATAAAGGTTACAAGTTATTAAATTCTAGTTTAGGATTGAGGTAAGCAATTAGATAACTGCATATTAATTTGGAATGATTATTTTCAATTTTTCTACCAAAGGTTAGTGGGAACATCATTGTTTTACAAGTAAAATTTGTTTTAAAACATATGAAAAACAACTGTTTGTCTTGTAATTAGTTAAGGCCATAATGAAAGTAAAATTCTAGCGATTGATTTAATGAAGAAACATATGTTCTAGGGAGAAGAGTTTAACAAGGTAGATCAAATGGTTGTTTGGACCTAGTGAATCATACATATATATACATTGTATTGAAAAATAAAAGTTTGAATAGTTAATAAAAGAATTGTTACCAATGTTATATGGCATAAATCACTCCAAGTTGATATGCAATGGTATAGTAGGATATTATATGGTTAGTTGAGTTATGTATGCATCAAAAATGGTTTAATCATGAATTCCTTGATATATACATGAATTGATATTTTCATCATATACTTAATGGTAGGGAAATATCACCTATCTCTAGGGGAACTACAAGGGAAGTAGTCAAGAACTATTTGATTATAGTTGGGTAAGTACAAAAGATATGTACATATTAAGTAGAGATGAAAAGACACTAGTGATGGTGGGAGACAAACAAGTCTTACTTTTGATCAATTTTATCTAGTATTGTAGTTCAGATAAGGTAATGAGAAATAAAATCTCATAAAAGCCAGTGGAATCCATACCTAAAATAATGATTACATTGTTGCTTTTGAGGTAGTCAAGAAGAAATTTTTAAATGCAATGAATTGTTTTAGTTCTTGGAATCTCACCTTCCAAGTAAAATTTTATAATAATGAAAAATATGTAACTAGTAATATCCATGATGTTAATTTTTTGTATTTGAAAAAATAGATATACATTGGGATGCCATTTATTTATAAGTTTTACCCAAGGAGGTGAGGTCCCATATAACAGAATAACCTTGTATGTGAAACATATAAGACCCAAAAACTAAATCCATTACTCTGTAGAAACAAGATCTTTATCATGTTGAGCTAACTAGTTTTGTTAGTAAGTTAGATCTTGTGCAGGTTGGATGGTTTTAAAAGTGGGTTCCCTTAACTAAATATGAAAAATTATTTTAATTAAGATATCTTATATACAATTAAATATACAAGATGTGTACTTACCATTACAGTGTATATATTTCTACATCCACTATTTAATGGAGATTTCTATATATTAATTATCTTATCAAATGTATATAGTTGATCACAAACTATAATAAGAACCTTGATATACTATGATATTAATCGTAGACAAAGAACCTATAGTATAGATAAATCTTACTGATTGGAAATAGTAAATGTTTTAATATCATGTTTTCTGGATAATAACCATTGAGACTTATTATCATGATGTTCATATTTTGTGTTCTCTTGTAGTGAGATCATGAGGATAGACCAGCCAATAAGAACAACACATGTTTTGGGTGTCATTTGTTGTTCTTACCTATGGACATGTGTATTGGTCTCTTGACTTGATATCATTACCACCATGTTCCAATTGATTTAATAACTTGATGTAATGAAACAATCATGATAATGAAGTCATGGAAAGGTATCTTGTGTTGGGTTCATCATTGGTGGTATGGAATTGGATGAATGGTTAATAATGGATTTGTTACTTCTTGATTTAGGAAGTAATATATCTCATGCATTGATGATCAGGATTTGGGTGCCTTCATAAGACCTTGTCCAAGGTAGTTGAAGGTACATTTATCTAGTTAGATCAACAAATAATAATGTATGAAAAGGGAAATTAAAAAATTTGGTATAATTCATTATGAGATATCTATATAAAACTAGATTATGTTAAGAAGAACATGTATATAGACTGGTTGTCATTGTTATGACATTCATTATCTCTTTAGGGGCCTTGATTGGTTTCTGGACTCCACTCTTGGTTTGTGAACACTATTCACTATGATCAAGATAGGGTCCTAGAGGGGCACACATAATAGAACATTTAAGGATATTCCCTTTTCAGTTGTATATGTATATTGGAAAATTTGGGACCCACCATGAGTTGTGAGTTTTTCACCCATGTTTCAAGTAAGTAACCCTTTATTTAGGATTTTTATGTATTTATTGTATATGGGTGAGGTTTGGGAGAGTTTTTATAACTTTTAGAGTGTTTTTGGGCTTTTCTACTAGTTAACAGTTGGTGTACGATTTTGGAACAATGTAAAACACCTATAGAAAACTACACACAACGAAATATGGGATAAAGGGATGGCACACGGCCTACACACGATTTTTTCAAACCATAAAAAACCTTGGATAAACTATAAAACATGATATTGCGGGATTTGGAATAGTTGGCACATAGTTTAGAAACTGTGTGAGGAAACTATGTGAGATTCATAAATGAGGTAGTATCTTGTGCATGAGTAGAACATGGTTTGACTAACTGTGTGACTAACAATGTATGAGTTAAATATGAGATCCTCAAATTGATGATCTCACATGTGCTGGTTGTAACTGCCACTCATTTCCTCCTTTTATGCCTTAAGGCAATATTATCTCTTCCCAAAGGTCAAGAAGGCTTCTCCCATTGATCCATAAGTGATTTAAAGGCTTCTATTAGTGATTTTAAGCCAAATTATTGTTTCAATCCATCATTCTTGGTCGTTCTTGGTCATTTTTTTAAATCTAGTACTCTACCACTCTATGTTTCTTAGATATACACCCAATATAGATATATATAATGAATTTATTCAATAATATGATTATATGTTTCTTAGATTATGATATGGGAAGAGATCTAATGTGGGTTTTTCGATATTCAATGAAGATTCATTGGAATCTTTTATGTTTTTATCCTTTTCTCCAATTTATCAATGTAGGTGGCTTCAATATTGACTGATTTATTCATACCTAGTAGAATAAGTTTCAAATTTATTGGTTTTTATTGGATTTTGTTATAAAATTGTTGTGAATTTCTTATTTTAACCCCTCTTTGGTGGAAGTTTAGATAATTGGGGAAAATTGGGAATTTTTTTGGGAGGTAATATGATTTTAAAATGATTTTCTTTTTTTATTTAATTTAAAGAAGATTTTAATAATATGGTTGATTTTATTAAAATTGGCTATCTGATGGTTTTTCTATAAAATTAAGGTTTTATTGAAATGGTTGAAATTTTTGTTTTGGTATTGGTTCAAGGTATAATGGATGTGTGTGTTCATCTGCAGTTGGCACTGATAAGGGTATAGAGTCTCCCCCATCATAGTGGGATAGATAAGGGTTGTTGATCTCCCCCATCAAATGATACATTATGTGACGAATTAGTGAATGGATGAGTCACTACTCACGAGTATAGGGAGGTCCAGGATTCATGCATGTTTTGTTGTGTAGATATGTGGAATGGAATGGATTATGACAATGTGGAATTTATGAAATGGTTTTAGATATTGTTTTGGGTTCATTCTTTGGAAATTGATGTCGTTTGAGAATTTGTTTACTATAGGACTTGTTTTTATATGGTTATAAACTATTTTAGAATATAGTTATGTATAAAATATATTATATAAATGTTCTAACATGTTTTACCCTAGTTTCATGAGTACGAAAGTCATTGGGGAAAATATTTTCAGTTTCATTAGTCACCCCTTGTTTGGAACATTAGTGCTTTTGCAGATTTTGTTTATCAATATATGGGAAATGGTAAATTATTATAAATATTTTGTAGTACTTAATGATACTTG
This sequence comes from Viscum album, assembly GCA_963277665.1. Lineage (NCBI taxonomy): Eukaryota > Viridiplantae > Streptophyta > Magnoliopsida > Santalales > Viscaceae > Viscum > Viscum album. The sequence continues at coordinate 752,092,553 of OY728126.1, forward strand.
GGATATTTTTTGGAGATGGATCATGGATCATATTTAGAGAATGGAGTTGTCATTGGTTGTCCCTGAGTTTTTTTGGTCCTTTAGACTTCCTATTTTTACATTGATATTGTAGCATTCTACTATGGTACATAGTTTAGTTTGATTCTGATATAAATTATATGTTGAGTTTTCTTTTATTTATGTATCATATAGTGGTTTTCAAGTTATGGAATGTTTGGTTGGTTATTTTATTCTTAAAGGGAAAATCGTCCCCTCATGTATTGAATCCCTTCAACACTTATTTATAGTCTTTAGCGTCTTGGGGATGTCACATATAGCCATGTAATATCCTTAAACCTAAATAATTCAATGAGGGGGGGGGGGTATGTTACAAGAGGCATAAGATTGGTCCTTCCAAATATCTTGTCAAACAAGAGGTATAAGCTTGGTAATTCTAAATTTCTTGTAGAAAAATTGGTAGTATTCTTGGTTTTTGAATTGGTATTGGTTTTTAGTCTTGGAGTTTAATTATTATGGTCTATTTGTTTAGTTAGGTTCATAGAAATGAGTCAGATTGTATGGAAATGAAATTTATAGCATAAAAAGATGTATCTAACCATTTTATGATGGACATCATGTTACCGGGGAGTTGGGTACATAAGTGTTTTGGAGACACTTATTGGATTTGGAATCTCATTTTTATGGGTTTAGCCAATGATATAAGCATGACATGAATTAGATGAATGATTTCATGCTAGTAGTGATTACATAATTTTGAATAATGATTTTAGGATTTGATGTCAAAGATGTTATTTTTGAAAAAATATACAGTATTTGTCATGTGTGAGATTTTTAAGAAGAACATGACTGTGATATTTTGAATATTGATTAATTTTTAAAATAATGAAATAAATTGTCAAAAACGGTTGAAGTAGAAAATGTTGAATTTTGGAAATAAATGTTGTGATAGTATGGTGTGGTATAATTTTAAATTTTTTGAGCCTTTATTTAATATAGAGTTGTAATTTTGGTATTTGTTGTTTGGATAGGATGTATAACCCTTTGGGCATCATAGAAACCAAAAGGAGGAAGGTGCTGAGAATGTGGTTGCACCTAAGCCACTAGTGAAACAACAACTTGTCTGGACTATAGTCTATGATTTTAAATATTTGAAAAGAGGTAATAAGAGGGATGATTCAGGGAAAATGGATCATTCTATAAAATTCCAGAAACAAAATCCACCTATCATTCGAGGTGATTTTGAACTACAGAATGTGGAGGTGTGGCTGAATGTGATGAATCATTTCCTCGATTTCATCAAAACACCAACATTTATGAATTTCAAGATGGAGACTCATATTCTAAAAGATATTTCATTACAGTGGTGTGATTTATTTTTTCATGATAAATTAGACCACAACCTTTCATGGGATAAGTTTTAAGAATTGTTTAACAAAAAATTATATCCTCATACATTCAGTATCCAAATAATAATAGACTTATTTAGCTAAATCATAACAATACTTATTTCATGGAGTATGTGGATAAATTCATGAATTTTTTGGACCTTTTACCCAAGGTTTCTCCTAGTTCATTCTTGAAAGCACACATCTTTATATCAAGGTTGAGATAGGAGATTCACTCAAAAGATGATGTGATCTGTATTATGAGTTATAGAGATTGTTAATAGATCAATAGTATATAAAAGAGATATATCTAGATTAATTGGAGGAGGAATTATTTTAAAACCCATAAATAATAGTGGGAACTCTAATCATGGGAAAAAGTAGAAGTATGACCATTATTTCCAAGGTGGTAGCGTGTATCAAAATAATATGGCTAAATCAGTTAATCTTCATCCCAAACTAGAGTCATCCTGGATGTTTGTCATGTGGATCTATTAACCACATGAAGTGACAACCTATGGGACATCATATAGCATGCCACAATTGAAATCAAATTGGGAATATTCAAATCTATTTTTGTAGTTCTTAGAGGTCAGGTGTTTGGGAAACTTCTCAACTATCATAGGTGATATATGATTCGACAGGACAGGGGCAACAGAATTAGTCCTATTAGTAGAATATAGTTATCTATGGTTATTCGAGGAATACCCTAACTACTCAAGAAATGAAATCTCAATATGGAATAAATAATATTAGTATTATGATGATGATATCATATGGATCTGAACATGTTATTATAGATGACCGTTTAGGACCATCTGGAGTGTGAGGTATGATTTTTTTGAATTATACCCTTATGCAAGTGTTTTTTAGATAGGTTTATCCCATTCCTTTATTTCTTATCGTACTGTTTATTTTTTGTGTTTAAAGTTGTGATGATTCCTTTTGTTACAAAAATTAAAACTCATCTTGGTCAAAGAGAGTGTTGAGCCTTTGTGTGTAGAGAATGTTCTATTACTGTTTTTAGAGCCCAGGGGAAATGGGATTTCTCTATGCTATAGGTGAATTTCTTTGATATAATCTAGGTTATGGATTGATTGAAAACACACAATATTAGAATCAACTGTTATATCATAAGGGTCACTTTTAAAATGGAATATGGCATCAAACATCTCTTTAAACAAGACATGAATGGAAAAGGTGAGTGCAATGGGATCGTTGGAACCAATAGTTTGGATGGTATCATACCAGTTGGAAGAGTTGTATCTATCATCGATGGATGAGATCAATAAGAACTATTTTCTAAAAGTGGTGGAATAGATTATATATGTGTTTCCCAAAATTTTCTCATTATTACCACCCATAAGGTTAGTGGGGTTTATGATTGATCTCCATATGTGTAACATTTGTATTTCACTTCTGTATTATTAGATGGTACCAAAAAAATCAAGGGAGCTGAAAGTGTAGTTGGAGGAGCTATAGAGAAATGAGTTTATTCAGCCTATCACATATTTGAGGGTAGCACATGTCCTATTTGTGAAAAGGTAGATGGATCTATATGGTTGTGTGTGTATTATCATAATATTAACCATGTTATGATGAAGAATAGATATTCACTTCTATTCATTGATGATATGTTCGATTAATTAAGATAATAATAGTGGCGCTCAATTATTGACTTGTGATTAGGATGTCACCAATTGCAGATTAAAAAGTAGGATATTCCAAAGGCAGCTTTCAGAAGAAGATATGGAGATTATGAATATTTTTTAATGACTTTAGGTATTATGAATTCACCAATGGCCTTTTTGGCATTAATGAATCAGATATTTTTGAGATATCTTCATCTATCCAGGGTCGTGTTTTTGAATGATATATTGTTGCATTCATTGAAGATGAATGAGCATGAACAACACTTGGAGACATTGATGGGAATCATGTGGGATCAATGTTTTCATGACAAATTATCAAAGTGTTATTTGTTTTAAACAAGATGTAAATTTTTATGGCCTTATAGTATCTAACTATGGTGTTTCTAAAGATTTATAAAAGACTGAGGTTGTGTTCTCTTGGAAACCACCATAGAACGTCTTCATGACACACAATTTTCTTGGGTTTTATTGATATTATCGATGCTTTGTGAATTATTTCTAATGACTAGCTTCACCTACAAAGGCTTTAAAAATGAATAATGTTCCATTCCAATGGGATGAGGAATTTCAAAAGACTTTTCAATAGCATAAATTTCTATATACAGTGACACTAATTGTGATTTTTTCAGAATTAGGACAAGGGTACAAGGTGTATTGTGATGCTTTAGGATTAGGTTTCCAGTGTATTCTCATGCAAGGAGAACATGTTGTTTCTTATAGCTCAAGGATAATACAATTTAATGAGAATAACTAACCAACACATGGTTTAGACTTATCTTATGTAGTCCATGCTTTGAATACTTAATATCATTATCTCTTTGGTGAGAAATTTACTCTGTTCACGGATCATAAGATGTTTAATCATATTTTCTCATAATGATATTTTAACACGAGACAAATAATATAGTTAGAGTATCTCATAATTTTTGAATTTGACTTGATGTATACACCAGGAATGCGAATTTCGGTCGTAGTTACATTAAGAATAAATTCATATGCTCAGTTAGAAATAGGGGATTCAGATGAGTGGTAGTTGATGTCAGTCCAAGCTAACATGAACATGGAATGCGAATCTTGAGGCGATGTTTTAGTTTTATTTCTATTTCCTTTTGTTTCTGATTTGGTGTAGATATTTAAATTGGAATAAACATTCTATATAGAATAGATGTGGATGAGGACAAAACCTACTAGTGGGTAGACCATAAAGAGTTAGAATTTGGTGGGAGTTTAGTTTTGTGGTTCAAAAATCAGACGGTCTTACCAATGGATTGTAAGGACAAACCTGTCCATGCATACCACCATTCTGGATGGTTTTTTCATCCAAGAATATAGAATATGTATAAATCATATAAAGAATAGTTCTGGTGGAATTGAATGAAAAATAATTTATCTGAGCATGTTTTTTGATGCTTAACTTATTAGTAAGTTAAGGTAGGGAATCAATTATTGGTAGGTATATTACACTCCATACCTATTTCTATTTAGATGTGGGAGTAGATAGATATAGATTTTGAAATAGGTCTCCCAAAAATGGTTTGAAAACATGATTCCATATTGATTATAGTGTAACAGATCACAAATCTAGCTCATTTCATTCCAAATCATGAAACTCATATGGCGAAGGAATTGTCAAAAATATATCTCCAAGAAGTGGTGAAGAGGTAAGGAATACCAATTTCTATTATGTTGGATATAGATACGAGGCTTACATCATGTTTTGGGAAATAATTTCTAAAATCCTATGTTACTCGATTGACTATGAGTATAGAGTATCATCCTCAGATGGATGAGAAATCTGAAATGATGAAACAGACATTGGATGACATGTATTGGGCTTGTGTAATAGATTTTTTTGGCTCGTGGAAGAGAATGTGTCATTAGTGGAGTTTTCATATAAAAATAGTCATTAGTCCTTGATAAAAATGGATATGATTGAAGCATTTTATGGGTGAAATTGTTATTCTCATCTTTTTTGGATCTAAACATTTTATCCATCCCCAGTTGGGACGAGAATTTTCCAAGAGACAACAAAAGGAATCTAATTTATCAGTAAATGGATAGAAACATGTCAGAATCAATAGAAACTATATGTGGATTGTCATCGATGAACATTTTTTTCAATTAGTGATCATGTGTTCTTGAGGATATCTCTTTGTCCTGGACATTGACATTTTGGAAGGTCGGGATAATTATCTCATCGATACATTGGAACTTTTGAGATACTCGAATGGGTTAGGGAGGTGTAATATCAGTTGGAATTTCTACAAAGGATAAATGTCCTATATAATGTATTCCACATATCTCAGTTGAAAAAGTATCATCTTGATCCTGACCATGCTATTCTATGGGATTACATTGATCTAGAGACAGATGCTTCATTGACACATATCCCAATATAGATTGTGGACAGGAAATAGAATTTCTTTCTTGGAAAAATCATTGGTCTATTATGGTTTTTTTTGTCACATGGTCAAATTTTGGAAGAAACATGGGATTGGGAGAATAAAAATAATGAAAAATGGCCATAAATCTTATATCAATATGTGGTTTTTCTACATTCTCATGATGGAAAGACCAATGTTAGGGAGAATGTAGAACCCCCTATTATAATCATGTAACTATTTATTTACATATTTATGTATGTAACATATATGGGTGATGTTTGGGAGAGTTTAGAAAACATTTGGAGTATTTATATGGATTACATATAGGTTCAATGCTTGGGAAAACTATGAAACACCTATAAGAAACTGTGCATAGTGAGACATGGGGCTAAAGGAAAGGATCATGAGCTATACATGGTTTGTCCAAACCGTGTGACAACATTGGAGAAACTGTGTAACTCGAGACACTGGTATTTTCCATGGTTAGTTCATAGTTTGGACACCATAGGATACAACCGTGCGAGGTTCATCCTTGATGATTTAGATTACACATGGTTAGTTCATATTTTGACTAACCATGTGACTAATCATTCATTGGTTTAAGATGAGATCTAAAAATTGTGGATCTCAAATGTTTTGGTCTCTAAATATATCATGTTTCCTCACACGTGGACCTAACTCAATATTATCTCTTACCAAAGGTCAAGGGAGATTCTACCATTGATCCAAAGGCAATTCTATATCTTCCCTTGGTAATTTGAAGCCAAATTATTATGGTAAGCCATCATTGTTGGTCATTCATTGTTATTTATCATAGATATACTTCTCTATCTCTTTCAGTTTCATTGATGTATGCACATTGTGGATAGATATATGGTAGTAAAGTATATATATGATATTATTTATCTTGTTTTATGAGAGGGGGAGAGATATAGGTGGGTTCGTAGAGATTGAACACTATTTTGTTGTCATTTTCACAAAATTTAACATTTTCTCCAATTTCTATAGGTAAGATGATTCACTCCATAATCGACAATTTAGAACATGAATGTCACGACCCGTCCTCGGGGCCCGTGCCGTGACAACCCCAAGCCCACCTTTCATAGGCCAAGGGATGACGACTAGCACCACATGTGTAAATTCCGATAATTGGGAAGGAATTTCCTTTATAGAAGTAAACAATACTCCACAGAGTACAAGTGGAAGTAAAACACTAAGTAAAACTGAAACAAGATGTGCTGAAAGTAAAGGGGCCAGAATACAAGACCAACTGTAAAGTACAAGGAAAAAGATAAAACAGCTGGAAGGTGACAAGCAGCTCCTGGATCGTCCACCAAGGATCCTACCTAAAAGGTAGGTATAGATAGCGCTGCTCCTAGATCATCCACCATGGACCATACCTGAAGGGTAGGTAGAGATAGCCTCCACAACGCTCTCGCCCGTCAACCTCCTCCGAGTGTCGTGTCGTCATGAAGTCCACCACCGGATACTGTCTCGTTGTGAGGTCCGCCTCCGAGTACCGTCCAGTCCTCAAACACTCGGCCTCTGTCTGCGCTGCCCGTCGTCTGCAACCAACACAATGAGGTGCGGTCATAGCTCGTGCAGGGGTGTGTATAAAGATACTCAGTAGGGACCCTGAGACCCTCAAGGTCTCACTAAATCCAACAAGGATAACCACAAGGAAGATCACAACATATAACCTCTACTTAGGTATATTCCCATACATATACCCAAGTTATCAAGTAACCCATCTCAATAATTAGGAAACACAAAGATTATGAAATCAACAGATAACCACTACCCAGGTATATGCCCATACATATACCTAAGTTATCAAGTGACCCATCTCAATCATGAGGAAACACAAAGATTATAGACTCAGCTCAAACAAGGAATTAATCATGAAGTCGAAACCACGGCTGCTGGAGAACTCCTCCTCTGTCAAGTACAGTGGGCCTACCACTACAACCAAGCGCGCCCCACTAACCTTGGACTGCTGTAGTACTCCACCTGTTGAGTACTGTGGGCCTGCTGCTACAACCAAGCGCACCCCACTAACCTTGGACTGCTGTAGTACTCCACCTATTGAGTACTGTGGGCCTGCTGCTACAACAAAGCGCTTCCCACCTTCGGTCTGCCGCTACAACCAAGCGCTCCTCCACTGTGGGTCCACCGCTACAACCAAGCGCTCCCCCTCATAGCCTCCAGAGGTACTACTTCTGTTGAGTACCGTAGGTCTGCCGCTACAACCAATCTCTACTCCGCCGTGGGTCTGCCTCTACAACCAAGAGCTCCCCACTGGGCTATCCGAAACACACCGAGACGATAGATCAGCAGTCGTCAAGTCTCAGCCAGCTACTAGGTCTCTGCACACTGCTATCTTGTCACCGGGAGGGTCCTCTCCATGAGCTATAGGTCAATACTCCAAGTATAATGACTTTCCACGAAGAAGTATCTCAAAGGACCGCCTCGTCATAGGGGTCTCAATGCAACAGATGGCGCGCCAGTCGGACGCCCGGTCTGGGAGTTACTAGCCTTTTTGTCCCAGGGGCCCGGTTGGTTTCGTGTGTGAACCAACCCGGACGTATCTTGACTATACCCCGAAATATCATAGGGTATTCTCATAGGGACCATTTCTCAATGTGATCACCAACGCTGCTGACGGTTCGTCAAACGGCCGTCCGTTCAGAAAGTTATCAGCTTTTCCGTTCTAGGGGCCCAGTTGGATTTTGGGTACAATCCAACCAGGCCATTATCCAACTGCATCCAAAACTCAGGCAAAGCATGCCAAAAGTTTCGTCTCATAAAGAGGAATCCAATGATGTTGACTACACGTCAATCGGACGTCCGGAGCTCAAGTTATAAGCGTTTCCGCTCCGAGGGCCCGGTAAGTTTCATATCTGAACCAACCCAGATGTACTCAAAGTCCTCCGAAACCTTGAGTGTAATATGTCTAAACGACCGTCTCGATCCAAGGATCTATACGCAACTGACGGTGCGTCGATCGGTGGTCCATAGCCCACGTTATGGGAAAATGACTGAAAACAGTCCGAAAATAGGGAGTTCAGGCCCGGTCCGACCCGGGCCGAGACCCCCTGGGTTGGCCCGGCCTGCGCGGCCCAGCCTGGCTGGCGGCCGGTTGGCCTGCCGTGATTGAGCATCCAGCTCGGCCAAACGGCCGAGTGAACTGAAGGGGGGGGGGCTGCCCCCCTGTTTGGAAACCGCGGCACCCACGTGGGGGTCGATGCTTGCTAGCAGACGCGGTGACCCGCTGCTCTCCCCATGGAAACCCGCACGGCCGCGGGATCCCTCCTACACCGTGACTTCAGCCACAGCGGTTCCTGCCGGTGGTGCGCCGGGGTGCCGCCGTGCCAGCGGGGCGTGCCGGCAACACCTTCTGCGGACCACCGGAGGCACTCTGTTGGTCCGATTTCAATTCTGTTTTCTCCTGCGGTCCTCCCGGGACCTACCCTTCACTGCAAAGTCTTCAAATTTCTCATTCGGCTCGTTTTTCCTTGGACCATAGATCCGTGCGCCAAATAAACAAATAGTGTCTCTTCATGGTTTTCTGGTGCAGCGTGACGACGCCACGACTTTGTTCGACTTCAACGGCGCGGCGTGACGAAGCCGCACTTCTTCGCCCAAATTTCATAGCTTCCGCACGGTGAAATGGCACCGCGCCACCTTACACGTGCCGCAACAAAATCAAACAACCAAGGAGAGAGGAGGGACGGCCGTGTTCATGCGGTCCGACCTCCTCCCGTTATTGTGATATCAGGCAGCTCAAATAAGATGACAATCAACGATGAAGGTAATCAAGAACAAAAGAAATATAATTCCCCTACATCGAAGAAACGTTGAAAGAAGGTTTGTCGCGGTATTACACATCGCGGAAGAGGGAATCGCGGAAGGAGGATCATCACGTCGCAGAGAAAAGATTCGTCGGCATCGCGTCGTCGATCTCCGAGGATCCGGCGTTCTTGTCGACCTTCACCGGAGGTCGGCGTTCTTTGCGTTCTTCGCGTTATTTATCGAGGAAGAATAACTTCAAGAACTTGAGAAAATTCTCCCCAAGCCTTCACACACAACGAACCTCTTAATAAAATAAGACTTGTATTATTTTATTGACACACAAGCCAAATATTTTTTGAAATTCAAAATTGAAACAATCAATTAAATGAATTAATAGAAACGTTTAAACTGCCAAACTAAAAGAGGCGTTTCATAATAGATAAATGCAAGGGTTGACTTCCAATTAATGGGGGTTCGGGTGGATTACATTAATAAAGGAGGGGTTTAGGAAGGAAAGAAACGATGGGGCTCCTGTGGGTCCCACCTCACAAATATACTACCTAGTGGGTAGGATAGTGTGGGTCCCACTCCAATCACTTAGCTTAGGTTAAACAACTTCATGTAAAATAAAACTGGTCTCACCATTTTTATTTTAATCCTTTAGTTAACCCAAGAATTTAAAAAACCACACTCGAGTAAACAAAACTTTGGAAAAGGTGTTTCTAAGAAATTACCGGCGCTGCAATTCCATTGGTGTCCTCGGATTTCGATTCCGAGCACCGGTTCAAAAGTTAGGAAAACCCGCTCGTTCGTTCACTAAACTTACCCGAGCCTAACTTCGTAAATTAATTCCGGGCACACCGGGCCTCGGAATCAGGCACCGTCAGATATTGCATTCTTGTAAAATACCAAAGAAAATTAAGAAAAAACAATTCCCTTGAATTTTATGGGTCTTTACAATGATGATTAGTTTCAAATTGATAGTTTTGATAGGATTTGGTTGTAAAAATTTGGTGAATTTTTATTTTAAAGCCTCTTTAGTGATAGTTGAAAGAATTTTGGAAAAATGTGCATTATTTGTGGAACTTTATATTTGTAACATGATTAAAAAATAACGTTTCTAAAATTGTTGATTGGTTTTGTTGCATGGAAATGTGTTTTCAATAGAAGGTTTTTTTATTGAAATAATATTATTTAAAGGTTTTAAATGAATATAAGGTCATTTGAAATGGTTGAAATAGTTGTTTTGGAACTAGATTCTAATATATTAGATGTGTGTGTTCATGTGCATTTGGGGAAGAGAATGGTAAAGAGTCTCCCCCATCATAGTGGGATGGATAAGTTTCACGGATCTCCTAGGTCAAATGGTTTATTAAGTAATGGATTAGTGAAAGGATGACTCAAAACTTGTGAGTATAAAAAGGTATATTTTTTATTCATGGTTGGTTATGTAGATATGTGGAAAAAGATGGATTATACCAAATTGAAATATTTGAAATATTTTCAAAACAATGTCTGTTTTCTTTCTATAGAAATTGATTTCATTTGAGAAATATATTTTACTATTGAACTTGTTTATATTTGGTTATAACCTATCTTAGACAATAATTTTATATAAACTTGTTATATAAATTTGTTAACATGTTCTATCCAAGTGGTATTATTAGAGAAGTAATTGATGGAAAATATACTGAGTTTCATTACCCACCCTTTATTGGGAACATTGGTGCCTTTTAAAATATTGTTCATCGAGACATGTTAAAAGGTAAATTATTAGACATATTTAGAATTATTTTATGATTATTGGTGTGTTTTGGGGTGATGGAGCATGTATTATATTTGATGCATAACCGTTTCATTGGTTGGATTTGATTTTTTTTGATCTTGTAGTCTTCCTCTCTTTACATTGATATTGTAGTCTTCCACTGTGGTACATGATTTAGTATGATTTTAATATAAATTTTATGTTGAGTCATATTTTAGTTATATCATGCATCATATAATTGTTTTCTTTCTATGGCATGTTTGGTTGGTTATTTTTTCTTAATGGGAAAATTTTATCCTCGCATGTATTGAATCCCTTTGATATTTATTTCAATTTTTTGTCATCTTGGGGATGTAGCTTAAGGACACATAATATCCTTCCACCTCATCAATCCAATGAGGATGATTATGCTGTTATAAGGAGTGTTATCTAAGGTAACGAACACCGATAAATAAATAAATTCATTTGATCCACCCATCAGATAGAAATAACTATTTTACCCCCAAAATATTGATCCTTTAACATATTTTTTACTATGTTTAAACTTAAAAATTTCATGGGATGTTGGTTATTTCTATCCTCTTTGGGGAGATTATGTGAACCTCATTGTTTCCAATGATGCAACTATTATTTTATTGCATCACATTTTGTCTGATTCTTTTTCTAGAAAAGTGGGTGGATGATTCTATTTGTATTGACACACTCTTCAACTTAGTGGGCTATCTCACACTAACTAAAGACCACTCTCAGACCTTTATCCTAGGTATTTTTCATATTATTTTACATTATTCTTTCCTTTTATAGATTCTTCTACACCTTTCATGCATTTTTCTACCAAACATTCTCCACCTAAACATGTTTGTAGTTGATCAAGCTCGGCTTATGGGTGAGGGAGGGAACATACTTTTAGCTCCCCATTTGAAAATTTTCTTAACATTTCATAGGATGGAATGTTTTTTTCTAGAGGACATTTAAGGGGTATAACAGGTGTCAGACATTTATATCATCTAAATAAAAATTGATTTTGGAGAATTATTCTTATAATTCCTCATATTTCCATATTGTTAAGTCTACTATTTATGTGAATAAAGAATAGAAGAATCATATTGAAACATTTAGATATTCCTTCATAATTATTTTTTTAAACTGATCATTGTGATGATGTAGTTTGAAGTAAAAAACCACTTAAAATGGAATTCGATTTATGAATAAGGGGAATTGATGAACTAAAACTTTAGATACCACACACGTGGCTATTATAGGGTCTTAATTTCATGGGATTTTGACTTGAACTCAGAATTCATAAAGATGTTTCATGGAAAAATTTGTGCAAAAAACATTAAATTCCAGTATCTCACTCAAATGAATATAATCCGAGATAAGAAAATTCATTCCCAGGATGAACATTCATCATTTATCAATGGTGAAAGTAAATGAGATTATGTGACCTATTAAAGTGATAGTTGGATAATTCCAATCATCAAGATCACTTAAATAACCAACCTGTGTGAGTTATGAGATGGATTTAGGGAATGTAACTTTATTTTAAATGTAGAATAAAAATTTAATTTTTAAATAATCAATGATTACAAATCAATATTAAGATGTTTTGAATTGGTCCAATTTATCTAGATAACTTCAAGTGCTAGTAAGTCCTGAAGAATTTATATAGGACTTTGAATAATTATTCATGTAAACATAACATTCATTTATTTGATATAAGCTATCACATTTCTACTTGAATCATTGTTTTTTTCAGTGAGAAGATTTTCTATGCATTTTTTTGAGGAAAAAAACCTAACAAGTGTATGTGATATTAATGAAATTATATTCATATGGTATTTTAATATATTAAAGAAAAATGAAATTTGTTTTGGGGATAAAGTTTCATGTTTTTATACCCTTAAAAAAATATTTATAACAGAGAATTGGTCATCCAATCAAGGTTCAAGAATTTTTGGTTTGAACTAGGAATATTAGAGAGAATTTAGAGGAATTTCGACCCTTGTTCTATGGTGCACAATTACTAATAAACCACCTAAACCATGCACCCAATATAGGAAACCATGAGGATCATAGAACCTCAAGACGACACCCTAGCACAATCTCTCTTCATGGTTAAATAATATGTGAAGGTCCACCAAAAAAACATCCAGGGGATATTTTAAGAGGTAGTGGTGATTTTCATGATTTATAAATGGTTAAATGAACCATTCAGATGATGATTAAGACCATGAAATTTGAAACCAATGGAAACAAAAACATGTTCATGGTCTTAAAATGACTAACTGAGCCATGAAACACATACAATAGTCCATGTCTCTAAAATCCACAGGTATAGATCAAAGAGTATGGTTAATGCATAGTAAAACAACTGTTCACCTTAACCAGGCATCAATGTACAGACAACTTCCCACTTCTTATCTACCTCCTTAACCACCATTTGACTCAATATTATGACCCATAACCACTCTTAGATTTTTTTTGGATATTTAATGATCCTATATCCATTTAAGAGGGAGATAACCATCTAAGAGGCTTTCAACTAGGCAGTGAGAGAGATTGAAACTAATTCAAGGCATTTTGGGAATAATATATCTTTTGGTGGCTTAGAAAATTTTCATACTTTCTTGGATGTAATGAACATAATAGGAAACATGAGATTATTTTTCATCATTTTTTGAGGATAATATAATTACATTAATGTTTTTTGGATGTGGATAATGAATTATATTTATTAATTGATTTTAAATTTTTTTGTTAGTAAAGTTTCGTCTAATTATCAAAACATTCCTATGTTTTAAATGTATTATTACATGACAAATCATATCAGATCAAGACCAGACTCTATTGGGATCTCTAAAGAGTTTATGCTAAATAATCTCATGACCATTGGTTGCATTCTTTGTTTCCAAAGGGTTTTTAGAAATGGGTTTTGAGAATTATTTTTTGGAAAAAGAAAATGTCTTCTATTAACTTAAATGAAACATAATTAGAACAAGAATCTTCATCGCAATTTAATCAAGGAAATAAGAATCATTATGAACAAAATAACACAATAAGAAAATTTATTTATGAAAATATTTATAAAGATCAACATCCCCAACACATTTCCCATATTTAATTTCAAAAATAGAATTTCTGTGTTTTGTTTTAAAGAAACATCTAAAGAATTTAGGAAGTGAATCAGTCAAACACCTTAATAAACTCATAAAACCCCAAAACAATAACTAAAAATTAATAAAATATTCAGTTAATAAATTATAAACTCAAGTTATAAAATATCCAAAGTATCTATGTGGATCAGTCCCATAATTACAATATAGTCATTGTGATGTTGGTAAATTCAATTCAGACCCCTGAATGTTGCACTTTGGATTGAATGAAAGCACAACACACCAAGATTTCTCTAGATGGTTCACATCCATTATGATAATTATATTACTCCATGACTATGATCTTATCATTTAGTGAGAGTGAAATTCTTATATGACAATGTTATAAGAATAATCTTAGAATTGTATAGGAATGGTATGATAATAAGATTCTTTAGTTGTTTCATGAATATATGGTGTTGTGTGGGATTGAGTAAACCAGAAACAAGAATAGAGATCATCTTGGAAACATTATAGATGGGTGGTTAAAGTATTTTATTTTAGTAAAGAATATGGAATATGATTTAATATGGTATGTTGAAACTATGTTGGATCTTCATGGATTGGGATCAATATACAATAACGAAAAAACCTAGGTATCCTTTATGACTGACAAATATTTTCCCACACAATAATAATTTTAATAATCCATAATTGATCATTTTATTATTATATGTTCTGTTTTATAATCCTAATATTTTACATTAATTTTCATATTGGCATCAAAAGTTATTTTCTATAACCTTATTTTGCTACATTCCTCAATAAATTCATTTCCTTTTTTTCCCTCTGAGCATACACACTTAGGCCTACCCTTGGCTATTCCCTATGAGCATGAACTAGTAACATAAGACAACAAGTACACATAAAATGAGAACCAAATTTATAAATATATTATCAAAAATACTTCAATAAAATTTATCTATTTAATCCTTTTCAAAAATAAAACAAATTTATTTTGAAAATTATAAAAATATTCTTTATATATTTTCACAATTATACATTGAAAATATAATATTATATTGTAATAAAAATATTAAAAAAATAACTTTCCACATTCCTGAATAATTATTTTTTTTAACTATGGAAAAAATCTATATTCTTGTTCAATTTAATTACCCAAGTCAAATTTGAAATAATTTTCTTCATTTTTCCCAAAAAATAATTTACATGTTTTATATTTGATTTTTTTCAATTGTACAATCCCTCAAATTGATATCCATTTTAACAATATGAAACCTTTTATTCCTATTTTGCGGATTACTTCACCTAAAAGTATATTATTTATATTCTCTAAATAGGAAAAATATTTAGTGTCATCATCATTGTTAGAAAATGAATTTTTTCACAGGAATGTAAAAATTTCAATATCAATAAAATAAAACATTGAAAATTAATTAAATTATGATTATTTTTCAAGTTCATCTTAATAACCATGGGTTGGTGGGTAATAATTATAAAACAATGGATTGCATAGGTTGGTTTGAATCATATATATACAATGCATAATAATTCATGTTAAGTGATAATGAATTCCTCACTAAATTCTCCTTAAAATAATGAGACTCCCACACTTCCCTTATATGTTGATGAGGGTCATGATACATACCAATTAATCTAGATAAAAAATTAAATCCAAATTCACTTTTTTAATTTTTATATGAATAAATTTTCACTTATTTCATTTATATGTATTTAAATGTATTTTATAATATTTTTTCCAGGAGTATTGGATGAAAAATACACATAACGAATGTGTTTAATTCCCATATTCTCTTTTTAAATCTCCAAAATTATTTCTAACACCACTCAATCTCCATATAATGAAAACCTTCCCAAAGACGCATATGAAATCCCATGCCCCACATTAAATCTAAAAATATTGATATAAATTTATTTAATGAAAGGGTGGTTAATGGATTGTAGTAGTATAATATGGATTAAACCTAATTATATATTCCCTAAAAAATAGTCAATAAAAAAGAATTTATGCCAATGTAGTCTTGATGGAAAATTAAGAGATAAGCAAATGTGTTTCTTATTAAATAAAAAAAATCATTTAAAAATATTTTTTTAATAAGAGTAATCAAATGTATGAGTTTACATAAAATTTCCATGTTTCTATAAAAAAAGAGAATATTTGAGAAAAACATATAATAATATTGGATAATAAACCTCTTAATATACAAAATGTGATATGGGTCAGTCTCTCATGGGAGAAAAATTAAATATCCAATAAAAATCGGGATTAAGGTTGAAAAGAAAAAACCAATGAAATAAAAAATATATAAAAAATCATCTATATTGTTATATGTTGATAATTATGTAATACTGAATAAAAAATAATGTTTATTTAAAAAAATGGAGATAACATATTTATTTAATATAAATTTATTTAATACCGAAAAAAGAAAAATGAAAAGAAAAAGAAAACAAACCATAATTTCAAAAATCAGCTACACTCTGGTAGGTCCCTCCCACAACACATAATTATTATTGTATCACTGATGTAACTATTACATTTTTTATTAATGTGAATTTTGAATGTAATATGGAAAATAAAAATAAAATAAAATGTTGGATAAAAAAATAAGGCATGATTTATATTACAGTTTATTATATCATCCTCCCATACTCTATAAATAGATAAAGGAAAGAAAACATGTGAAAAAAGTTTTCAATTAAAACAAGTTTAAAATGAATAAAAATAAGTTAAAAACTTATTTTTCTTTTCTATATAATCATTAATTATAAAACTTGAAAATTAATAAGACTAGTAATTTAATTCATATCAATATATGGTTGTGGTTTCTTTTTTAGAAACCACCACATGTGATTTTTTCTAATGTATTTTATTGGACATTGATATTTGAGTAATAAATTTAAAAAATAAAATGTTTTAACCCCTAAAATAATATAAAAAATATATGTATGTAGGGGTTTCTAAGAGTAATAAAGATGACTCCCATTTAGTTTTTATATATTCCTCCCTTTGATAGTCTTATCATTGTCAAGGAAGTAAAGGATATTTCATCAATACCACATTCAAATTAAATATTAATTCCATATTCACAATAATGGTGGACTCGTAATCTTTAAACTCAATTACATTATTATCATTGATTCCTTGTTATTCGTATCCTTTACATTCGGGTCACACATGTTGCTTGACCATATCTACATTAAAATATGAAAGAATGTTTGTAGGAATTTATTATTATGAAGAATAAAATAAAAAGTATTTTCAGATATTTTTTAATCCATTTACTAAATCAATATGAATATTTTATTATTATAAAAGTTCCTTTGGAAAATAATCAATGAGTGTAAGAAGTGGAACCTCATGTTTATTTTCAAAATATTACTTATGTTTTAGCTTCATTATTATCCAAATCTTGAAATAATAGTTTTAAATATTTAATTTTAATTCAATTATGGTAATGATTGATTAAATTTTATCATAATCAAGTATAAATGAATGTTTATTATGTTTAAATCCCATTATTTTATAATCTTTTATATCATGTTCTTCATGAGAAGTGTTGGGATGTAAATTAGAATTGTTTTGGAGGGAGGTTTTATAATATTGTTCTTATATATCCTTGATGTATTCTTGAGTAATTTCCAAGGGAAATAACAATTATTCTTGTTATGGTTGTTTTACATGCTCTATGATACATTTTAGGGTGATAGTGGTAATGTCCTAAACATGATATTCCTTTATGTGATTGAGTCAGTTAACTATGAAACCTTATGTACACCTCCCAATATACGAGAGACTATAAACTAACAACAAGGGTGTATAGAATATAATTGGGATACTATGAAATTTGGAAAAGTGTTACAATTAGAGTAGAAAAATAATAGCATATTATTAAAAATAATAAGAACAATATGAATAAATAAACCAGAAACCAAATATAATATTGGAAAAGTTGAATAAAAAAAATAATGAAATAATTTAATGAAAATATGAATTTAACTAAATGAATTGTTGAATTCCATATAGATATAAGATAAAAAAGACACAAATAAAGAATCCAAATACCCTGGTCCCAAAACTATGTGATTACCTTTTCCATGTTCCAACACATTCAACAATATGTAAATGAATAACATGGTCCCTTACCCTTGTACAAACATGAATCCATAAAATCTTTCTAGGTACCAAATGGTATCCCATTCAAGGTGTGATAAAAAATAAATATGTCGACACCCCCATGTCTAAAAAAATCCAATCTGAGATATTTAGTATATGTTATAATGTTAATAATAGGATATTAAGTTAATAAATTAATTATACACATAAAATAAACCTGATGATCCTCATGTTTTCTCATAACACTCATGAACAACAAAACCTTCTTTAGTGACCTGCTGAGTATCATTGATTAAGGTTTGATCCTCATATATCTAGAAGGATCTCCCAATCAGTTGTATATTCTCCAATAGATGATGAAATAAAAAATCATTAAATTACCAAATGGAATCATCCAGTAGGATATCTAGAATCTCTCTACCGAGAATCCAGAGCCTATACATCTAGTCCCCAAACATCTGATATAATCATATAATCATTCATTAACAATCCATTACTAGTGCGCCTATCCCACATGCGGTGAAAAATTATAAACTTTTACCTCTGGTGTCAATATAATCCAGCGTCATATTAGGAAAAAATAAAAATGATTCAAATAATTCCACCCTCAAGTATCAATCACATCAGTGTCACATAAACACAACAATTGTTAATTAAAAATTGTATGGCCAATAAAATAGAGACGAGATAAATCACTATAGATGCAATTTTCAATTTATCAAACTATCATTTTCCTAACTGAATATATTTTACAAATTCAATTTATTCATTATCAACATAATAATATCCAAAATATTTCAACATGATCTTGGACCTAAGATTATTAGTCTATAAATGAATCAATTTTATCCACAGTGATGCTATCTTAAGAAACCACTACAAACACATGTTATTCAAATTCCTAATATATTTTATAAATTAATAAAATTTATCATGCTTATCATAGGAATATAATATCTTGATGACCAATTCTCAATATGGATCATAGACTGTATATATTTTGGGTGGCTTTAGGACTCAGTATTTATGCTTTGTTCCCAATAGAATCTACATGATAGTTTAATAGAAAATAATTATTAATCAAAATTTATTATCCAATTAATTAGGTCTCTCATAAAACATATAAGAAAAATCACACATAATTAATATACTATATATAATTAAATCAAACACAAGGGACAATTATTATACCACCAACCTTAATTTGGAGGTCAAATATACACTCGCAAGGGAATGAAAATAAAGAACATATGAAATGGAGATCACAAGGAAACCCCAGATCACACAAGAAACATGATAAAACCCCAATTCAATGATTGTCAAGATATCACATCACTATAAAGAAGGATATCAAAATAAAGGGGGAAATTAAGAAACTCGCTATAAATGAAATTCTTGAACTATGTGGTTGTAAAGAAAATAATTTCTCTAAAATCTCAATAATACTACTTAGTGATTGAGTGAAAATGATACATAAAGAATGAAAATTAAATCATATGTGAATTGTGGGTTAAAACCAAAAATCTTGAGATATTCACAATGTGATCCCCATTTACAATGTGAATTTGTTGATATATATTATATTCCAAAAAATACATTTCATTTAGGTAAAATCACTCCCTTGACCATTTATTGATGAGAAACATTTGCAAGGTGTGTAAATGGTTCAAGATATGAACCCATTCATGGATTGTTCCTGAAAAAATGGTCACATCATATAGGCCATTCAAATTATGAACATGTTCTATAGATATATCACAACCATAATTCTGTAGAATAAACCCAAACCTCTTATGAAGATTTCCAAACCCATGGAGTACCCACGTATTCCTTTGAAATAATTATACACAGAGTCCATTAAATTAAAGAAACATACATCTATAAATTTATGTCATTATCCATGGAAAATTATCTTCAATACCAAATGAAACTCAACCACTACGGTTTAAAGAAAAAAATAAGCCGCAACTAAAAGTATTTTATTCAAATTTAAAGGGGGACATTCCTAGAATAAGATGAGATCTTACAACATCCCAAAAATAATACAGATCATCCCCGAGCTGATCTAATCATCACTGTGGGGTCTCATAAAATAATTCCATCCAATATTTTCACATATCATACTCACCCTCCTAGGTATACCATTAAAAACACCCATGCTACAATAAAATTAATTTGAGAAGTATAATATATCCATTGAGAAACATATCCTTACTGTTTATAATCCATATCAGATTCTCCTCAAGGGAGGCATATAATCCAATCTCAATATCATCAACTTAAACATCAAGCTAATGGTATGAATTATATTTATGAAGTTTCAAAACATGAAACACATCATTCATGTCACTGTAGCATTATGGAAGGAAAACTTGTATGATACTGCACCAACCCACCCCACTATCTCAAATGGCTAAAAAACCTAGCGGCTGGCTTCCCCTCTTTCTTAGTATGATGTTTCCCCAACCTAGATAGTAACCAAAAGAAAACAAAATTATCCGTATTAAAATCCATAGGTCATCACTTCATGTTACTGTAACATCTATTCCAAGTCTATGTGGTCAATAACAACATCCTAGTCAATTGAACATGCTTAGATACCTCTTACACAAGACTATGTCCAACATGTACTGACTCACCAGCCTCTAACCAAAAATGAGGGGAACAAAATATACCTACATAAAATTCCTAAAATGTTTATATTTGGTCCAATGAATAAAGGATGGTATTATAGGATAACTCTATGACTTATAAATGATTCTTCAATGAAGTACTAAAATCCTAAATGTAGTCTCATAACATATCTTCCAAAATATTAATCAGTATTCTATATTTTCTATCAGTCTGAGGATAATAGAATGTATATAGTGTAATATATGATCTAGAGCCTTCTGAATACCCTTACAGTATTAATATGTCAAATTATGACCTCTATTAGAATTTATAAACCTCACTAAACCATGAAATAATACTATTTACCGAATGTAAAGACTACACAAACCACCGAGGGTTAAGGTATCCATATTATGAAAAGGTGTTATAACATTATATGTGGATACATGATAACCTATTATATATGATTTTTTGAGGATTATTGGGTAAAAATATCGTGAAATTCATAATGAAATATTCACACTTCCATTCTAGAATGGTAGAAGGCAGTAACATCCCATCATCCGTCTAATGCTTAGTATTCACTTATTGATAGGTGAAATATCTCTCCATGAAGCACTAGACCTCATAATTTATTCTTGGAAACCAATATTCTTTATGTAGAACATGATACATCTTTGTCATTCCTAGGTGTTCCACCCATCTTGAAGCACAAAACTCTCTCATTAACTCTTTGCGTAAGCCCACAAGAACCCATACTCATCCATGTATAATAAGAACATCATAAATTCCAAGAGACCATCATAGTGATGGCTCTCAAAAATATATTTTTTCACTAAGATTTAAATACTAAGGATCATATAACTACTATTCCTTGATCTAGTCAATAAGAATGGGTATAACAGATATCAAAATCAAAGATATTAATCTCTGGAACTGTTACAAATTTTGATGAATGCATGAAAAGAGTGACACAATCTTATACTCATCCAAAGAATTATAAAATTATATTATTGAAATCATATATATAAAGGAATTATGATTCTTTTTACCGTTCACAGTGTATAATCTAGCTCAATGTCAAAATACAATAGAAATTATACCCACCTCCTCTGCTCAAGGTTCTAGTCTAACTAAGAAAAGATGTACCTGAGGCTCTTGTGGTACATGGGCACGAAAAAGTTCAAGAACAAAATATAATGTTTCCATCATCATAGGGAATGTACCATCACAAATAAACTATGATATTAAGTTGTATAATTAATCTCATGATGTATTAGCTATCTAGATCAATATACAACCACTCAATCCTTATATATCATAACTTCTCTGAGTCCAACTATGGATGCATCACATTACATAGAATACACCTTTCCTGACATGGGTAAAGTGAGGATATATGAAGACATCTTCATTATATATATATCCTAAAAAATATCTATAAATAATTGGACCAAACTAACATTTCCACTTTCATGGTCAGCACAGATATTGGTGCTTCCATATGACAGAATTCATGAATGAAACACCTATAATAACCGTCAAAACCTATAATTGTTTTTTGAATATAGAAGATATTATTAGGAAAATATAAATATTTTATAGTTTTAACCTTCTCTAGTTCCTTAGATACTCCATCTTTTACGATGAATTGACCCAATAAGTGCACTTTATCAATACAAATATTGCATTTAGATTGATTGGTGTAAATCCGATGATATCTCGATGTACTCAAGATGATGTAAAGATGTTGGGAAGGAACATCTATTTTCTAGGAGTGAGATATTATATCATTGAACAAACCACCACATATGGATCCATAAAAGGATGATGGAACTAATTCATCATTCCCATGAATACCATTGTAGCTTTCATCAAGCCAAATGGAATCACTATTAAATCATTTATACCATACCTAGTTCTAAAATTGGTCTAAGGTATGTTTAATGGTATCCATAAAAATTTATGATACCATTATCTCAACTAAATCATAGAAAAGATCATGTAAAATGTTTTATAATAAAGAGGATCATTGATGTGTGGAAGGGTATACCAGGTATGGACCATCATCTAGTAATTTTTTTCATTATCTATACATAATCACAAAATATTATCATCCATATTGTTGAAAAGAAATAGAGAACAAAACCACAATATAATTGGTAATATAAAACCATTGTATTCAAATTTTATAACTGAATATTCATCTCATGAATATCTATTTGTTTCATCCTAGATAGTAGGATAAAAATGACTCTTCTCCTAGAACCAACTAAATCCTGAACTCGGTCACCTGTTTAGGTGTAAGCAGTATAAAAATTCAATAAAAACTTATTAAAATTGTTTTACATTAGAGGAAAAGTATCCTGATAAATTCATACATTATCTAGATAAATACCTAATATTTTATCCATGATACAATGCATTCACCAATAAATTTTTCCTACACAACAAGCGATAAGGTCCCACTCACCATAGTAAAAATAGTTTCCTCCTTATAGATATAGAAATGAAACTCTCCTATGGTATTTTTTAATGGTATCATACTATAGAACTTACCAATCCATTCTTATAATAAAATAAACACTTATAGTTTTTAGAAAAAATGGTTCCCAAAATTAATGGTTATAACAATTTCATGATAATATGCATTGCAACAATGGATATTCTCTGACATCGCACCCAAAAGTGTATCAATGTTCAAGAAACCATCCATGATTTCGAAAAAATACCAAAAATTTTATAAAATAGAATATATAAAGGAATGTTATGCTCTTGTATAAAAAAAACACAGAAAATTGTAGATGATATAATAATTTTACCTCTAATGGTAGAAGGTTCTTCATCCAAACTAGAAGGACTAGACAATATACCATGTATCTAACAAGAATCTATTTACATTACTCCAGTATGGCTCACTTGTTCTTATACCAATAAATTTAACTACCTCTACTGTATTGGGTTTCCTCATCCCCTTCCATGATCTAAATGACTAGTAAAACTCTAGAAACCATTCTGGTAAGAGGTAGCTGAGTAATTTTTAGACTCAAGTGTCTATTCTAATCCCCTCCCACTTATCTACTATATAAGGTTCCTTAAAAACACCTAAATATAACCCAAATTACTATAGACACAACAATCCACTATAGGGTGAGGGCACTGCATGTGCTTATTCCCCAACCTACCATACATAAATCCATACACCAAACCATAGTACTAAGGAAAAGGGACACTCCCTTGACTGGTATTTTCATTAATAGTATGGATAACAATATGATAGCGACACATACTTCCACTAGAAAAAGAGTTTATGAATCACTATATTAAATATATCTAAAAACCACTTGGTTCAGCTTTTAAATTCCATTTAATGATGAGATCTTGATTCATCATGTACAAATTCTTTTAATATGAAATTTTGTCACTTATAACCAGATCTCATTGTGTATTCCCTCTAAAAAATGTATGAAATTGGCGACCACATTGGTTGTTATGGATTAAAAAAAGAACTGTATGTTGGTTAAGTGTTTAGCATAGTTCATCACTGACATTCCCTATAACATGAGAATCATAAAAGCATGATCTATATCATCCCCCAATGACTTCAGATAGAATTGGATCAAGAACGTAATCTTGATGTCCTTGAAGGATAACCCCTTTTTCTTCACAAATTTATCTAATGTGTCTCACCAATGCTTGGATGGTCCTAGAATTATGTAAGCGGAAAGATTGACCCTCTTATTTCTGGGCGTGTCAATATATTTAACGATTGTATGGACTAACTAAATCAAAAACTCAGTGACCTGGGGGCCTCCCTCCTAAGTGAACATAAGATAATGTTATACCAGTAACTCTATCATCATCTAAGACATCAAAGTTATTCTATTAAAAATATCACTATCCATTTATAACATGACCCTTAGGAAGCTATCATGAATCTTATCATCCATTTGATCCTTAAGATCTATAAAAATCTCTAGTTCAGTTGTATTATTAGCATGATAATTTCTTCTCTCATGACTCTCAATTCAATGAAGAAGAAGTGGAATTTTATAAACAAGAAAAATAGTCTCTTTAATATACTAAATACAATCATGATCAACCTTTACAGATGACAGGAATAGAGAAACATCATCACATTATCTCTCAAAAAAATTATTAAAATGTGAGTTGGCATGATGCAATAATTTATTTATTCCTTTTTTCATCAAGTATAACATGTGTTTGATTTCATAGTTCTGATTTGAAAATTTATCAAATTCAATAAATCTATCCCTAAAATGAATAATTCATGTCAATATATATATATATACATATGATCTTATCATTATTCATTCATACTCATATCACTCTATACTATGATTCGATAATTAATATCATGAAAAAATAACACAACACAACCTGTGAAAAACCAAAGGTTAAATAATCATAATTGGAATAATCGAACATCATGGACAACAATCTGATTCATGGGAACTCAGATTTCCCACTAACATGGTTCAGTAACTTTAATGCACAAGATCATTACCATGTCCTAACACATAATAATATTCTTTATAACTTTCAAAAATTGTAATGAAACATAAATGATAAATCCTCCCCAAAAACGTTATAACATTATTGGACTAACACTCTACCAAGTGCCTGATCCAGATAGCCACAAGACCTCAAGTGTACCTTCCAAAACACCATAGAATATTGAATATTTGTTAGGGTGGAAGTAATTTGTGCAGATACTATACCATCCAGTAAAGAGTTGAAATGAGCATGTATAAATATTAACACAATAGCAGAAATAATAGAAACAAAATAAATAAATAAACAAAACCCCAAAGGCAAGATTTGAATAAATTAATAAATCAAATTAATAATAGAATAATGTAATGAAAAGTTGAATGTAACTAAACAATGGGTTTAAATTCATATAGGTAAAATAAAATAATAGGCATAAAAAGTCTCCAAAGTCCTTAGTCCTGAACCCCTTGTCGGTCCCATCTCCACACTCCAACCCATCCAGAAATCCAAAAAACTAAAATTGGTCCCCTATCTCATTTTGAAAACAAAAACCCTAAAATTTTGAAGGTACCAATTGAAATAAAATCTAGGGTGTGATTATAACTAACTAGTTTGACACCACTATATTTCAAAAAATCCAGTTTGTTAAATCTAGCACATGCAATAAAGCGAATAACAAGGTATTAGTTTAATAAGTTTATAAAAAAAAGAAATAAATCAATGGGCCCTCTTGTTATTGGTTAACACCTAAGGCTAGTGAAACCATATTTGGTACACTTCTAGCTATCTATGACTAAGGGTGGATCCGTATATATCATGTTAGATCTCACATATAGTGGAATATTCTCTTACCATGGATGAACTACAAGAAAATAAAATTAACAAATGAAATCTTCCCATAGGATATACATAATATATCTCTGAAGTATCTAGAGACTCTTCATCTAGTCCTCATACATTCGATATACTCATATACTTCACCCCAAGTATCTAGTACTATTTACCCTATCCCACAAGTAATATGAAATCATACACCTAGATCCCATGTGTCCAGATAATCTTGTTCCATATCAAGACAACTTCAAAATGCTTCAAAGAATCTCACCATCAAGAATCAATCTTTATATTGTCACATAAATAGAAAATTCATGGAGGAAAAATCAAAATTTTACTAACACATGTACATGATATATCATCATAAGACACAATAATAAATATATCAAATTATCACCTATCTAACAAAAAATATTTCATCAATTTAGGTTCCTAATTATCATCATAATTGTATCAAACCTATTTCTCTATGATATATTACTTATGTTTATTACCCTATCAATTAATCAATTTTTTCTCGAAGGGATGTTTTCTCAAGTAACCCATATGAAACAAGTGTCATTCCAATTCTTAAATTAAGTCATCAATCAATAAATTTTTCCAATTTATCATAGGGATCTATTGTCAAGATGACTGAGTCTAAACAAGGATCATGGATAGAATACCATTTTTCTGACCATAGGTGTTAGACTCCATGCATTGGAACCATTCAAATATGATGCATGGTAAACTAGAAAATAATTATTAATCAATGGGGATTGTACAATTTATTAGGTCACTCATATGTCATTCCATCATGAACAAACATATTTCATACAACATGGATAATTAAATCATACAAAAGGGATAAGTTTTAGACCATCCACCTTAAATTGGGAATCAATAAAATACTCTTAAGGGAACACCAATGAAGAAATTAGGTGAAGCAGATCATATAAAAAACCTAGATCATAGAAGCAACATGATCAAAACAAGATTCAATGATGGTTATGCTATCACATCACTATAAAATTGTATTGATGGATAAAGGGAAAAAATGATTAACTCATTAGAGATCAAATTATAGACCAAGATATCTGAAAATGAAGGAATCACCCCAAAATCTCATAGAGTCTCCCTAGACATTGAAGGAGAGGGGTATATAATGAATAAAAAAGAAATAATAAATGCAGGGTGCGATAAAACTAATAATCCTAATATATTTATGATGTGAACCAATTTCATGATTTGAATTTATATATTTATAATATACAGGGAAAACATGTCACCTAAAGTTAAAATAACCACGATCAACTGTTTCATGACTTTGACAAGTTTCATGGTATGTAAACATTTTATGCTTTGAACCAGTTCACTAAATGTGCATAAAATTATATTCAATTTGAGTAACCTATTAATGAAATTAATGTTTCCTACAAATAGATCAAATCCCATATTCCTTAGAAAAAACCCTAACCACCACTAAAGATTTTCAACCCCACAAAGAACACTCATAAGCCTCTAAATCATTTAAAAATAGACTCCATTAATTTAAACAAAAATAGATACCCATTCATTAAGTTATTTTCCATAAAAAACTGTCTATCCTCAAAAGATAATTGACCACCATGTTTTAAAGAATAAAAGTAAGTCCAAAAAAAGATGTTCATCCAAAACTAAATATGAATGTAAATAAAAAATTGTGAGATATTGAAATATCCTTCTACAACATTTTTTATTTAGGACCAACGATTGAATTTTGGATATCATTATATTTGGATAAGGCCAAATGATATTTGATGTCATTGGGATAATGTTACACTTAGTGGAATGGTGGTGTTTTATTTAGGGGTTGGCAACATGTTTATAGTATAAACCATCCTCCCACCCACTTTACACCAAATATTATATTACATAGTTTTTATGGTACAATAGGACACTAAAATTCATTCACGGACACAAATAAGAAATTGAGTAGATGTTAGTTGTTTGTTCAGAGATGTGTATCTAACTATTGTAGTGACTTCTATGACTTTTTGGAACTAGGTAATAAGACTGGGATTTATTTAGGATAATTAACCATAAATAATTTTTATTATAGTTGTGATGAAAAAAATAAAATGAAATAATATAAGGAAAAGAGCTTGAAAATATTTCAAATGTTATTCTTGATACAACTTATCCAGAACTATCCCTATAAATTTATCCAAATTTGAATAATCTTTTTTTAAAAAACTAATCAAAATATTATTTTAATTTATAATTGGTGTATCTTAATTGAAACCCAAGGATTTACTATTTTGGATAGTTGACTTGATAATTTTTATTTTTGGGGGTTTATATATGTTATTGTTTTCTTTTATTTTGAATTAATAATGTACGCAAAGAATGAATGATGAGGAATGACATTGTAAATTTAATTGTTAATGTGAATAACATAAAATAAAAGAGATAAAGAAAAAAAATAAAAAAAATATAGATATGAAAATTTTATATAGGGAAATTGTGAATCTTAGAGGCGGAATTAGTGTCGACCAACATTTTATATTAAATATTATTTTATTATAATTAATTAATAATCCTATATTTCATTCATCTGACCACCTTACACCATTTAATGTGTCAGTAATTTGTATTCTCAATAGACTCTCTATGTAAACTAGCTATCCACTTTCCCCTTAGAGAATGAATAACAAAAAAACATTTCTATGTTCATTATATCCTAAAAATAATTCAATTATCCTAAATGATTTTTATCTTTTTACACAAAAAGATTATTTATTTGAAAAGTGAAATTAGAATAAAGAAGTATAAATTTATTTAACATTAGATGAAGTGTTTTCTGAATAATTGTATTAATATGTCTTAACTATCATCTCTCCATTCAAACCATTATTTGTTGTTGTTTGAGTTATACTAAACTAAAAAAATATCAATAATAATATTATATGAGTCACGAATATATCCAAATTGGATCAATAAATTTATATCTATCTATATTCATAGATAAAAAGATCTTTGATGATGATTAATAACAATAAGGATACAAAAAAGAGTGATAATGAGAAATGTGAGAGGAAATATTAGGGGGATGTTAATGCATTAAAAACATTATTCTACTTGAATGAAAATAATTAAAAAATGGGACCCAGTCTAATCTAAGATCATAGAAAATTAAAAAAGTTTGGTATGTCTTATAAGGGATGGGATAAAGGACCTGTATAAGACTTGTATAGAACATTATCATTTTTTATTGATGCACAATGGTCTCATGTGTATAGAATTTGGGATCCATGATGTATCCACTTAAAATAATTTTAAATTATTCTTTTATGGAATGAAATGATACAATAGATGTTGCAACTACCCAATATTTCAATATATAATTCTCACCTAAATAAAACTATGTTCAATTGAGTTTACCACATGTAACACCGAGCTTAAATGAAATGTGATATAGTATAAATATATTATTTTTTAAATATATATGTTATAACCAAGATGGTGGTTAGGAGGTTATGAATAGAAATAAAATTATTATAAAATATATGTAAAAAAGTATTCTTAATACATATGTACCAAATAATTCCATTAAAAAAATAACTAATTCTCAAATAATTTCATATTTGATTAAAGGATATATTTTTTTAGAAAACGATTTTATACGCGCAATTAATTTTTATCAAAATAATATATATTAATCACAATAGTATAACATTGTTAGGGAAATTTTTATATCACATCAAAAAATAAATTTAAATTAACATAATTGTGGTAACTTGATAAGTAATACATATAAATTCATTTTATACATGAAAAATACATTTTCTTAAAAAATGTATTTTATTTATTTTTATGTTCGGTTATCATGATTAATTCACACAACCTTTATAATTTTTATTTTTTTACGAAATGTATTTTTATAAATTATCACGAATAAACATAATATGTTATTATTTTTTGATTTTTATAAAAATTAGGAATTTGGATGAATTGTGAAATAGTATGATTTTGAAATAACTGTAATTTATTTAAATTTAGTAAAATTATTTTCAATGTTACATTTTTATATATTTATTTTAACGTTTTCAGAGTTTCATTTTATTTAAAATAGTCCAACTACTTCCGTTGGAATTGACATTATACATTATTTTTTAAAAAACACTATTTATTTTAAATATTTTCATTTCTCCAATAAATTTTTTTCATTGATCCATGTTCACTTATATTAAAATTAGTTTTTACCAATACTAGAAATTAAATCATATAAAATAGATTTCATATTTTTAAAAACAATATTATAATTATTTATTC
The DNA here is from genome assembly GCA_963277665.1 of Viscum album. Taxonomy (NCBI): domain Eukaryota; kingdom Viridiplantae; phylum Streptophyta; class Magnoliopsida; order Santalales; family Viscaceae; genus Viscum; species Viscum album. The sequence goes on from OY728126.1 coordinate 752,123,040, forward strand.
ATGTCAATTTAATTTTTTATCCATAATAAATAGTAACCATAGTAAAAGATTAGCACCATGTTAATAGGGTACAATTGGTTAATCAAGGTTGAAACTATGCGAGAAGGCCTAATATATAATCCCAAACATACCTATATCTCACTGGATTTGTGGATTTTTACAATCATTTTATCTGAATTGTTAATATATAATTTTGATTCCACTTTCTTTTGATTATTTCATTTGTATTATTTTATGTAAAAAGAGTTTAAAAAATTCCACTCCGACTCAATTATTATATTTTAAGAATTTGGATATAAAAAGAATAATATATGAAATAATATGGATGATGAAATAGATTACTAATAAAAAACTATTTTTAATAGTACATTTTTTATTTTATTTTGATGGTATAATTACCTTGAACGTTAAAGAAACACTAATGTAACACTTGTATAAGAAGTATAAGAACCAAGTAGATTATTTTAAATATATTTAAATTAATATTTTTCAGATGAATTATTATATTTTGAAAATTTATTGGATAATAATAATCTATATTATTTTTTAATGAGTTTAAACATGAATACCATTATTTTATTTTTTTGTATTTAATTGAATGTGTTTGGAATAGTCCTAAAGATTACTTTAAAATATATTTAATGTTTAAAAATTGTTTTTAAATCATTAAAAATCAGAAAAATAACATATTTACTAGAATAGATGGAAGCTATTCTATTCTTCCATGAATGGTTCATGTATATTTCAATGTTCACTTTTTATGCTACATCATTACCCATAAATTTTAAGAATGTGCTACAACTGGTGAAGTTAAATATGTTTAATAAGGGTGTTAAACCGAAATACAAGGTTTAAAAGTACACACAAACATGTATAAATTTTATTTGATTAATTTATTTCTATAATATACTCATTATTATCTAATTTATAAAACTTTTTATCCATTTATCATAAGTTTGAATCAAATATTATTATAACATTTATTGTATTTACAATATTTCCTCCCACCACACTTATAAATGGGATCCACATATCCTCCCTTCCTCATGCATCATAATTTATTTAGTTCAGAAAATATTTACCAAAATACCTTCTTATATTCCTTTTAAACTTCCTAGATAATATTTTATTCCATAATAGTGTTGTTTAAATGTGAATGCTCACACTATCTGACTCTGATAGACTTCCAAGTAATGTAAGGTATTGAATCTTTTTTTCCCAGTCACTCAATCCCATCTAGTAGTTTTTGAGACTATTCACATATATATAGGTAGTCACAAATGGAAATATAGAGATATGAAAACTGAATCTCAATGGGAAAAACTACATATTTTCCATAAACTAATGAGTATGGGGTTCCCCACATTACAGTATGAGTTATTGTACGATAAGTCCATAAGGAAATAAAGTGCTTGTCAGGCCAAGATTTATTATCTTTATTGACAATATTATGGATTTTTTTATAAACATGTTCTTGATAAAAGACTCTATCTGTCAATGTTTCACTGTATGATAGTGGGTTGAATGATTGGATTTTATATTCTATTCATGATATAGCTTCTCTACCTCAGCATAACAGAAATTTGTACCATTTTCCTTTAATATAGTACAAGGGAAACTAAATATGGTAATTAAATTAGATTTGAAAAATATTACAATGGTTTTCACTCAGAGTTATTTGATGGGTATTGACTCAGCCCATTTAGGGATGAAATTAGTAGTAGTAAGGATATATTTGAACTTCTTAGCCATAATTGGAGTATATGGTCTAAAATAATTCACTTCACATGTGGAAAATAGGCACGAGTATTTGGTTGTATTTATAAATTTTGGGGGTTGGTGGATGAAGTTGACAAGAACATGAAAGGAATGAAAATTATTAGCGAAATCTGTGCAATCTTGTTTTATTAAAAGCTAGAAGTATCCAAGCCTTCAGATTTGATCTGAAAGCCTATACATGGACTGGTCAATACCATAGGCTCCTTCTTGTACATTCTCTATAACAACTGAAGTCTCTTCTCCATCATCACATCTGAGATGGACTCCATCAATTCCCCATTTGTAAAAGAATTTCTGATGATTTGTTATATAAAAAATATTGAAATTTTTTGCTCCCCATCAGATCTGCTCTCTTTAAACTCTTTCTAGTGGAAGTAATCTATCTTGGAGATATTTCATGATTGGTGTCATCCATCCCATGGTAAGACCATATGGTTTGGTAATGGGACTGATTTCATTGATCTATTCTATTCTAATTTTAACAAAAGGTGAAACCATATAATGATGGAAATGCTGGTGATTATTTCATCCTGATTTGGATCTACCAAAGCAGTAGCAACCTATTATAATTTATCATCATGGGTATTCAGTGATCGCAGAACCTGATTCAATGTTGGCTCTGAGGGAAAATTTTCAATTAACACTTGGATATAATCACATAAGGGAATTATCTCATCATTTATAATGGAATAATCCCTATTGACCAATTTTATTATCAATTTTGATTCACCCTTAAATTCTAGGTGGTTCATCGATACTTGGAGTGCCAATTCTAGGACTTTAATGAGAGCCTGATATTATTTCTCACTATGGGTAACACATTCTAACAATAATAAATATTATAGAAACCCTTCCATTTCTGGGGAGCCAAGAATAATTCCTAAACCATCATTATTGATCATGGGGTCTTCCATTATCTTCAACATTAGACTGTTGGAAGAACCACAAAAATAAATTTCTAGTGTTTGGGGGTTGTTATGAATAGGAAATAGTTCTTCATAAGAAAGATATTTATTTTTTAAAGTCTCTTCTAAAGATGGGCCTCATCATGGATGTTTGCTAAGGCATGGTCCTTTACTTATTTATAGGAAAAACTATATGTTAAACTACTATAGAATTATTTCCCACCATTCCAAACACCCTATCAACATTGGACAATTGGGCATAAACTTGAGTGGGTAATTACGAGGAACCAAGTGAATTTCATGGTGCTGTAGGTTTTGAAAAAATTATTAATAAAAAAGACTAATTCTAGGAAGATCTTCTTGATATCTGGATAGAAATTCTCAGCATCAATCATGGTTTGACTGAGATAATAAAAGTTGTTTTCATTCCCAGTATCATTCTTGTTTAGGAGGAAAGAACCTAGTGATAATTCTTGGGCTATCATGTAGAAAATGATAACATTTAATTTAACATGTAGTATTAATATTGGTAGGATCAAGATGTATTTATTGATGGAATCAAATTCTTCTATACATCCATTAGACAACTGATAAGTGACCCCCTTCTTCATTAATTTGGTTAAGGGTAAACACATTCCTATGTAGTTGGATATGAAGCGTCAAATTTAGGCCAAGTTTCCTTGATGTCATATCAACTATTAAAAGTTCCAAGGTCATGACATGCCAAGGATAACAATATTTCTATTAGGATCAAATTAAATTCTATTACTGAATATTACAAAATTGATAAACTTTCCTATGGTTTCCCTAAAATTACATTTTATGCGGTTCATATTCATATTATGTTATCAAAGCTTACTGAAGATGGTTTTTTCACACGTTAGGTGATAAAAAAGTTTATGGGACTTGACCACATTATCATCAACATATTAATCAATAGACTACCCCATGAAGGGTTTGAATATGTGATGTAAAACACATTGCTATGTTGCACCACCATTCATTAAGCTAAAGGGCATTACCCGATAACAGAGTACTCACTGAGATGCTTTGAAAGTTATGGATTCCTCATATTTTGGGTCCATGAAAATTGTTTTATACATAGAATATTCATCTATGAAAGAGATGGATTGATAACTGTACATATCATAAATTAAGAGTTCTTTGATTGGAAACATGAAGTCATCTTTGCTACAATTCCAGTTGAGATATCTGAAATCGATGAAAACTCAATTTTTCCTATTCTTCTTTTTCATAGGGACAAAGTCGACTATTAATTTTTTGTACTGTATCTCTTGGATATAATTATCTTTGATGATTCTATCCACTTCAGCCTCAATCTTGGAGGCATGAGTTGGGTGTGTCCTCCCGACAGATTGCTTGTATCCCGGATGATTTTCCAGAAAACCCTTGTTATGGGTGGCCACATTGAGGTCAAGGTCGAGAATATCTGTGTATATCAAAAAAAAAAACAAATGTCGGTGATACTTTATGATAGATGTATATATCTTTTATTTATTTAGGATTTATGGATGCATTAATCAGAGTGGGAGTGGATCTTCATTTGTACCTAGATTTATCTCTATGAGTTAATCCACAGTGGTAGAGATGCCATCCTCAAATGCTGGAGTGGAATCTTTGAATTCATCATCTTCTTCCTCATGCTCATCCTTCACTTATTGTTCTTATTCCTAGGGAGGATATGATAAAACAAGTTCCTGATATGGAAAAGGGGAACCACTATTTGGATATCCATACGACGAGGCAATCATTTTGGGATCACTTGCGGGAATGAAGCCTTCTTGGAGTCTAGAATGTGTAACATGGGACCGAGAATGAGTATATTCACCTTTAACTATAGTCATGACAATTTATTCCAATTCATCTAAAAGAAATGGGATTCATTGAAGCTCAGGGAATGGAATAAATGCATTTTCATTAACGATTTATTTATCACATGGAGAGTTTATAACATCTTCAGCACCATTGGGCTCAACATTTGTGATTAAAATTATGGAAGCTAATGGATGAATTCATGAATTCTATCCCACCCTTTCAATTTGAATAATAGGTTTCACAAAACCTTCATCAAGAAACATAATAGGGTTAGCTGGGATCATCTCCAAGCCGTTTGTGGAATCATTATCCATTGATTTTTTTCAACCCATTGTTTTAAAATGCTTCATTAATGTTTTGTGTTTCATGAAATTTTAATAGATCCTTTCCACCAGTCAATGTCCAAATTTTAACATTCATATAATATTTGAGACATTGGTAGTATGATAAAGGGATGGATTCATGATGATGTAGCCAATGAAATATGGTAAGAACATTGAATGTTTTATCATACCGAACCACCTTGAATCCTATGTCAAATATAGGATCTATAAATTTAATTCTATATATGATCTCACCGAGAGGCTCTGGATAATTCTTATCCTATCCTTGTAACATTAGAGTGGAGGGAGAAAAGTGATATTCATTGAGAACCAATTAATGAAGTGTCTAGACTGGAATGAGGTAGACTTTTGATTCATTATCAATAAAGGCGTGTTAGACATAAATATCATATAAACTTCCAAATATATGCAAGGACATGAAATTTCCTTATAGGAAACCATTTTCATCCTCTTCGGTAAAGTATATGACCACATTGTATACTATAGGATCATTGTCCACCTGGAACACTTCGGAATTAGTGACTTCAAATTTAAATTCCTTAGGGTTTGACAAGGCCTCAATAATTTCTTCTCGAAGGTCTTTTGATTATCTTAGAGCTACCAATATTGAAAACTTAGAGGAAACTTGGGCTAATTTCTTCAATCCATCATATTTTTGGGCCAATGTTTTACACTTTCTAGAATGAAAATTCTATTTTGTATGCACATTTGGAGATGATGTTCATGATGTGGATCAGATTTCCCTTAGGACAGGAAGTGGAATTGTTCCTATTAATGGTGGATTGGCTCGACTGGGTCATCCAACCCATTAGGGAGGCTATAGAATATCCTATAATAGGTATTAAAATATGATAATGTTAGTAAATAACCTGTTATGTGTCGAGGAAGAAATTTTGTGTTCATGTTGAGCTCATAAGAGAGATTTCCCATGAGTTTTGGCCATGTAGATGGTTAAATAAGGGGTTTGGTTGAAGTAGTAGATCCCAAAATGACCATGTATTATACTGTATCCCAATAATTGATGACCTCTTCCCACAGTTCCCAAATCATGTGAATAGAAATCATGTTCATAATCAGAATCCTCATGTGAGAGGGGATCTGTTAAGTGAATACAATTTATGGAACTAAAGATCAACTCCTCGTCTGATAATTATTCTGTATAGGGGGTTGACTTTTTTTATGCCATTTCTTGGGGTGGTGCCTATTATTTTGGGGATGGTTGTCATTTTGTAAGATAAGGCTAAGGAAAACTTTGCCCTTGACGCAAGCTCATCTTCTTATTATTTCACATTATCCTTCTGGCCATGTCACTTTATTGAGAATTGGCCATCATAGGATTAGGTATTTTATGAAGCTGATTTTTCTATAGTATAATGGTATAAGGGGAGAGTTGACTATTTCAACTATGCTCTTATAATATCCTGAGTCCATTTGATTGGTTTTATGAACATCTAATTAACAATCTTTTTTGTATTATTACTTTTTTATTTCCTTCCACTCACCTTCCTCTTCTAGATTGTTTGTTGAATCACAGGATACCAGGGATGGATAATTTTTCACTCTCACTTTATTAGAGTCCACTATCTTATTTAGGAGGTATTTGAATACAAAACAATCATGGATGTGGTTCCCAACATTTAATGAAAGGGGAAACAATTTGGGATTTCTTCATCACCTTATTTTATAGACTTCAGGGGATTTTGAAAATGAACTAATTTGTTTTCCAAGGATGAGATGAAGTAACCAAGGAATTAATCATTTAAAAAGTAATAGACCTTGTTTTTCATTTCCTCACACTGTTTCTACCTCTAATCTCTTTGTTCATACTAACATGGAAGTCATTGTTGTTGATTCCCAGGAGGTGGATCCCTGTGGTATGATGCATGATTTGAAATAGGAGAAGGTACACGAGCCTACTTAAGTGTAACTGTATAGGCCTTTACTCTTCATGTTTTACATAATTGAGTTGATGAAATAATATATAGATTTTCTATGGTCTCTATGATGGAGTTTTCCACCTATTGACCAATTGATTCCAGATCCCAAAACCCTCCTGTGTATTTCATAGGGATGAACGGTGTATGAAAATCATTGTAGAAATTTGAAATAAAGATAGGAAAAAAATATTATTGAGGGAGTTGTATGCTTAAAGAATATGATAATACTTTTCACTAAGTGATTAAATTAGAAGCCCTTTCATTCTCCATTTTTTTTTCATTTTGTATGATAAAAAACTGTTTTCTTTTATAGAGTTGATCTGAACTATTACAGGAATTTATGATGGAGGTCTTCCCAACTAGTGATCAACCAATACTACAAAATTTTCTACCACATGAAATCTGGCCCTTGTAGCAATTTCAAAAAACACTTGAGCTTCAACTCCTTATATTGATCAGGGGTACCCATCATGGGATCACAACCAAAGACTAGATGTGTGAAATGAATCTCTAGGTATCCTAATCCATTTAAAATTCGAATTGTTTTATTGAAAATGTATGGAAAGGGAGGGGTATGTTCCACCCATTTAAAGTATGTGTTATTTTCTAGATGTATCAGTTCACATTGTCCTTCCCTTACTTCCAATCTTGTTATTAATTACACAATGGTATTCATAAGAATTTGGGGAATGTCTATCTGAGATGGTACCTAAGAAGGTATGATGGATAGAGCCTGAATTATTGAAAATAATTCTATGACAATTGGTTATTGAAATGTTAGTATCTACCAAGGGTAACCAATAGCAGTAGGGCTATATGTATGTTCCATAACCTATTCTTGTTTTGTTCCCAATTGAGGGAATTATAGATCTACTATTTTGATATCCAAATATATTGTTGGCAAATGTCCCATGTAGGGAGGATATTTCCTATCTTCTTCAGTTGTTGTGGAAATCCTAATTTTCTGAGGTGATCCAACTAGATGTGCGAGATGAGGGTCTTCTTACAGAGCATATCTGTTATGATGGATGCCTTATAGCAACTCTTCATTGTGTTTTCGTAACTCTATCATTTCCTCCTCTTGATAAGAAAATATATCCCCTATAGAAAGGGATTGGACTTATCTAGGGGAAGGTGAGACATAGTATGACCCTTACATTCAGCCCATTTTTGGGATTTTCATGGAGGTATAGGACGATTATTTGAGGGGATTCTCAAATTATTGGCGAGCCTTTGTATTCAGGTATGAACTTCTCATGTATTCTTTTCAATGTGGACAATCTAATGTATATGAACTTTTTATTTGGATTCCTCTTAGTTGGAAATATATTCTAAAGGGTCTTCAATGATAGTTTTGATGATCTTCATATATGCATATTACATCATAAGCATTCTTATGGTATCTCTGTGATATTGCATTCTTTTTCACCTTCTATGAGACATTGTCCTCTTCTTTTTCAGTTCCATGGATCTATTTAGTTGATAGTAATCTGAAGGGAATCCCCAAATAATTTATTTTTTCATGTTCCTAGTGATCATAATGGATTATGGGATGGAAATAATTGGGAGGATTCACTTTGAAGACTCTACCCGAATCGGGGGAAAATTTATTCATCGTGGGGAGGGGATTGTTAAGGTGAAAAATACCCTAGCCTTATGGGATGGGTATGTTCCTATCACAACCCTTTAGTCTTGGGTGGATGATCCAATGGGTTTGGTAAAGAAAACCCCAACCCTATAGACAGGGGTTGTTCTCGAACTATTGTGGATGATATTACCAAAACTACTCTTCTAATTTTATGGATTCTTCTCTGAATATGGGATGGGTTAATTATGAAACACTCACATAAATTTCCCATTTTGAATTACCTTTGTGTCATTTTTAACATTTTCTAAATCTAATAGATGATATCCTATATGTGGTATGTCTTCTATATGTTCTCATATGTTGGACACAAAAGCATCTCAACAACATGCTCTCTTCTCTCGTAACATCATTGAGATACAATTAGTGCCTATTATTTCTTACCATATATTCGGTCATGAAAATATTGTATTTGTTGTAGCCTTCATGGAGGAATAAATTTGCATTGTACCACCTTCAGAAGGATTTTCGGTTTATGGAGGGAAGTAAAATGAAATTCCCATGTGCACCCCATTTTCTAATAAGAACACCATATAAGGTATATGTGATCGGTCCTTGTAACCTCATTAATGCATTGAGGCATTCCCATTAAAGGGATCCTTACTGTTTCTCTGTCTCTGGTTATTGGAAAGCTAGGAGAGGCTCCAAGTGAGTTGGGTGTTTCAACCCTTCTATTACCTTGATTTGTGATTTATACTCGTCTATGGGTAATACCCTTTGTTATTTATGACTAAGAGTTTTTCATATGTTGAAGCAGAGGTCATTCATACAATCCTCTTCCAACACCTTTGGACTGCTATATTGAGGGTTGGAAAAAGGACATAACATGATTGGTATTTCATCTTTAGCTAGCTATTTCCTTATGTTTAGATGTTATTTTCATCTTTATCTACAAAAATTATTGACCTGGTTCGACCAGAGTGGACACTTTCCAATTGTTTTACAATAATCAGTTGGAATAGTTGGGGCTTCCTCTTACCTGTTTAAAGGAAAGTGTTACAAGAGTAGTTCTAAGAATTACTGTCACCTTCTGATGTATTTTTATTGAGAAATAAATTCACCTCAATTGACAATGAATTAATAATGACTCTCCTTGTTTTATAAAGTGCCTCATGATAGGAGGGCTTTCTCATCACTAAATTTACAATTAGATAATTCCCAAGAAAATATAAATTATTACTATGAAAATGACTTTCAAAGTGAATTCCAACATGGGAAGGATCACCATGTTGAATTATAGAATGGGGAAATCCCTTATTCAACTATTCCTTTTTTCCACATAGAGGTTTTATTTGGATCTCATCCACAAATTGGATCTCTAAATTGACTGGATTGTTTCCATGAAGAACACCTTCATGGTGAAGTTTATGATGATGAAATTCAGAATTACTTTTATTGCTCCAATAATTTGGTAACAGTATGGTAGGTTCTTGAGATATGATTAATAAGAATCTGGGGCTTTAAGAACTCTAGCATTAAGAAAATCATGATCATAGATTGACTCATTCTTTTGCAATCATGATTGATGAGACTTCTTATTATATGCCTTTTGAAGATATATTGGGTCCACTTTATGAGATAACTGATTATCATGGGTAGGGGTTTATGCCTTCCTTGGAGTAACCATTAGAATAGTTTGACTACTACCAATTGGGTTTGTTGTATGTTCTCAATTCAGTTGTCCATTTAATATGGTGGAGTTTTCACTATGATCTTATTGTATTAGTGAAGAGTTTTTTGTATCTTTATGGTGTTATGCTAATGATCTAACCCATTTTTTGGGATTTAGTTATGTGTCTGTCCCTCGGGAACTACTGTCATAGCCATGATGATATCCTGCAAAGTATATAAGATGTGAGGAAGAATTTATGTATTCCTATTTACCATTTCCAAGATATTCTTGGTGACTTTTGTGATCAGAATGGAGATATACATCCATTCTATATATGGATTATGTGAATGTGCATGATCTTATCCTCTTTTATTATTAGTGGATAAAGACCATAATCATGTGTGGGGTTAGAGAGTTAAATCTTCCATCTACTTGTCATTGGGACTTTCTGAATGACTTCTCCAAGTGATCCCAGATGAGGCAGGAGGTAGGATTGTTCTATGTAGGTGGGTGTATTTTCCTACTTGTAGGCTGCCACCATGTTTGGTTAGCATACTTCATTTAATGGAGCTAGGTGAGTCTGATGGATTGTTGTATGAAGGCAGTCGAGTGTATGTGTCTGCTCACTACATTCCAGCAAAATGGGTTGGTGGGATTCTCTGGATGGGAAAAGCTGTGAACCTACTCTTTATTGTCTTGTTTTAATCCTCAAAAGGCATTATTTCAAGCCTATGTCTAAAAGTCATAGGCTAGATAGCTAAGTAAAACATCCTCATCATGTTGAGAGTTCACTACCACATGACATTGGTGATGGGAATTTCTGAAAGGAGCACATGAGAAGTATCCCAAGGTCTCATAGATGAGGCTGTAGGTGTAATCTTCATCTAACTCTCATAAAGATATGAGGTACTAGCTATTGAAATATGGGGATAAGATCCTGAAACTATTTAAGATTGTTTTCGGTGCCATCTACTTCAAGACCACCAGTCATCATCGAATGTATTCTTGGTGGTTCCTATTGAGATCAAGGGCCTATCAAGTGGCTTCAAGGGATAATATTGTACCATTTTCATGGTACTCTTGAACTAGTGATTTTGAGACCAAATATTGAAGAAACCGAGTCATTGATGACATCATTTTCATGGATGTGGATTCGTCCTGAATAGAATTCGGGGCGTTCGATGTTTAAAACATGAAGGAAGACATTAGATAAAAGAGAGTTTTGAAAAAAAGTGCCTGTATATATATATACACACATATATATATATGAAAAATCAAACCATAACATTATCAAATAATCATATCATTTGATTGAATAAATACTTGATTGATTACCAAGTCTGGACACCTTTCATTTTGAATATAGAAGGGGTCAGAAAGGTGGCTGCCACTATTATCTTGGATAAGACGGTTCACCATTTTTTGTTTACAATGGAAATGGTACTTCAGTAGGGTAATAGAATGGTTCAATAGATACTAGTCAATATATCCCTTTTATTGAAGGATATTCCATAATTCGTTTCCCTTAGAATTTTTACCACATTATGTTTTTTATTTCAGAATGGTTTCCAACAAGTTTGTTCGTTGAACCAGAAACACGCAATGACTCTATGAATGAAGGGACATGATTTACAAATTTAGTTGATCATTTGTTTTTTCACCAAAGATGCTTTATAACTCACATTGGTTGATTGGTGGGAGGTCAGGATCATCACACCATTTTGAGGGGAATTATTTTATATTTTTATACTCTCTTATAGATTTAAGATATGTTCATGAATCACTCATTAGTTCCCAATTATGATATGAGTCTAACCAGGATTATCAATAAACTATTAGCAAGCATAGATCTTAGAATCCAATATATGTATCCAAGGTTCATCATCAATTTTAGATATTATTATGTATCTGAGGTTCTCTATCAATGGAATCCTCTTATGTACTACATATTGATAATTTGGTCCTTATTATGAGGTTTCTCGTTCTCTGTCCACACAGTGGGGAACTTTGGAGTTTATTATCATCCAGGGAGATTAAGGTCACTTTTTAATTTATCATCATCTTGGGATACAAGATTTGTTTTTATGATGGGATCAAACCCATGGATGCGATTAATATATATCGCTGTAAAAGGAATAAGAACCCACATAGTTCTATATATTTTAATAGGCCACATCATACCTTTTATGGTCAGTTTATATGGAGATAACTGTACAGTTTAACATCATGTGGTAATGATGTATTGTTTGAAGGTGTATAGTCAAATATTTGTGTTTGACTTATTTTGAAGAATCCCAAGTATCTTGAGAGGGGTATAGATTTTCTGTCTGAATTAAACCTTTCTAGGAATATGTCCTAGAGATAATATATATGATTTGGGGTGTTGGGGTTTGGACCTCATTGTGGATTCTTACATATTCTGATTGGATGGGAATAAAAGCCCAAATAGTTCGATGATGTGGACCTATGCATATGGAGTCCCTCAAGTGTATGTATTGTAGGGACGTAAATTCATTTTAGATGATTAATTTGGTTCTTACACGTAAGGATGAGGCTCATGATTTAGGTTATGTTTGGTTCCAACTTCTGAGGATAATGTTCATTGAGTTATGGACTTAGGTTGAAATCCTTCATATACTGGTTATAGAATTAATCAGAGTTCTAATAGTTCAATACTTGAGGTGGATCTTGTGTGTGTCATGATCATCACTAACCTCTAAGCCCATGTGATTAATGCTTAGCGTGATAAAAAAGAGGAATTAGAAAATTCAACAAACCACATGTTTCTCCTCCTTCAATAATGGAAGAGGAAAGGGCTATAGCAGAAGAGGCTGAGGCTACATTGGAAGAGGCTAAGCCTACAAAACGTCCCTCTCTTTGCTTTACATTGAACATGAGTCCAAGATAAGGGTGGAATAAAGGTTAAGGACATAGTGGTAGAGAATGTTAATAATGAAACCTCCTGCATTGAAGGATAAGGGTATACTCCAAGAGGGATGCACATATAAAAAGGACCACGAGGGATATCTTAACACATGAAGGTCTGGGGGTTTAACTTATGTCTTACTATTAAGGAGGATACCCATATTTTTGAAATTATTATTGTTTATTATTACTAAGGGGGAATCCCATTGATCTAAGGCCTCAGGTAGGCAACCTATGTATCTTGGTTTTGGTGAGAATCAAAGTTCTCATAGTTCAATCCTTCTTGTGGATCGTGTGGGTGTCATGATCCCTACAAACCTCTAAGACCACGTGATTCATTCTCAGTGTGAGTAAAAAAAGGAAACTATATATTAAACAAACCACACACTTTTCCTCCTTCATTGGTGGAAGAGATCAGTGAAATGGAAGATGGGTTGGGGCTGTGATGGAAGAGGCCAAGGCTATGAAACTTCTCCCTCTAAACATTACACTGGACATGAGTCCATGGTAAGGAAGGAATGATGGTAAAGGACATATTGGTAGAGAGGACCAAGACTGTAAACTCCTAAATTAATGTCTAGGGTATTATACTAGGAAGGATTCCCTATAATTTATTCCACAACAAGATGATAATATAATTCCATTTTGATGGGAAAATAAAGTGTGATCTATACCCTCTCTATTTGGAACTAGAGACTCTGAGTCTGAGAGATAAGAAGGAATGTACAAGGTAATATACTTGGAATCCAGGACTGGAAAATTCTTAACAGTATCCAATAGGGTAAGGGTCCTCATGAAAGTTGATATACAAATCTATAGATGCCCTGAGCATCCTGGACCTCTAGTAGAACAAATGTGGGAAACCTATAACGCCCTGACCCTAGTTACCCAGAGTCGATGCATTATTACATAACATTGGCATGATCAAAAGAAATATCAAATCTCGTAAGACCGATTGGTTTAGTAGCCTTGGAAACACTAGATATATTCATAAGTCTTACATTACATCATAAAATGAAAAACTACTACAACAACATATTTTCTCCATAAACCACACTCATATCCCCACATAATATCCCTGCAGTTCATTCATAATTTACTTCTTCACTTCCTGGGAAAAATAAAACATAGAAAAGGGGTGAGCTCAAATGCCCAGTAAGGATAACAATATACCGGAAACTTTCATAAATAATAATAAAAATTTAAGGCTATGTATAACTAAAACAAAAGCCTTTTAAACATGAAAATAAACATAGTATGGCAAAAGTAAATTGAAATAATGCCATTTACTTGTTAACATGGATATTCTACTAATCGAATAATCACATGCAATATCAATAACCACTTTCATAATGTTGGAATGCATAATGTCAGTTTATCATAACCACATAGCCAAGGCCTCGTGCCATGACTACAAATAAGATTTTTCCAAGGCCTTGTGCCAAGACACTAGTTTGTCTCATGAGACCTACCGATGCATCGAGGAGCTATAGCGGGCTCCACCCATCACATATTAAGTCCAATGCATTCCCATATGAAAAGGTTTAAACATAACATAAACATTCGTATTAAAAATATCATACAAAATGTCAATAATTTCACCATAAACTATGAATGGTATAAAAATAGCACATCCACAGTCAAACATATCACAAAACCTTCAATACAATATAGAAGTTTTGTATCATAATAAATCAACTTCAAATAAGCATAAAATCCATCAAAGGATGCTGACATAGATGAAATCAAAACACTTTTTGGAGAAATATCTCTTTCTATTTTTGAAATCATTTAAGAGCCATATAAAATAAAACATTTTCTTAAAAATATTCTTATAAGCTTGTAAGGAAAACATTGAAGATTTTATAACGGCAGAAAATAACCGCACTCGCCGTATAAGTTAAAAATAACATTCTTACCTTAATTCTGTCGAAAAGGTTAAAAAGGACCTTGTTTTGAAAATGACAGAAAGATTCCTCATATAAAAAGTCAAACAAGGGTATAAATGACTTTAACCCATATTCTTGTAAATAATAAAAATGTTTTGAAATACATTTTGAAGAAACATGGATGTGTATGATAAATAGATTCCAGTAGATTATTACATATAAACAACCTCGGATAATGAAGAGATTGTGAAATAACCCTTACCACTTTGGTAATTTATGAAACATACAACCCATGAAAGAGGTATCATACAATGAATATGTAAATAAACATAAATTATAGTGTATTACACAAAGAATATAATTATGGGAAGTACATACACCACACAAAAGGTAATGGTGGCAATATGGCATGAATCTCACGGGAATAAGGAGTGAGATGAAAACCCCTTACCTTGTACTTTTCCTTGGTTGGGGTAGGTTAACCTCCTGTATAATGGTGAAATAATTTTTATTAAATTATACAAGAATCATATACATAATTATGATATCATATATTATCTTTTAATATTGATTTGATAATAATATCTTAGTATTATCGTTGTTTCGGGTGTAAACTTACTTGTTTTCTTTTATATGTTTTGTTACGTAAGACATGTTTGTAAAGGATAGGTTGTATATTATTCATATCCAGAATGATATCAAGTCCTTAAACATCATTTTTTAAACCATCAAATGATAATTATACTTGAATGGATACGATGGAGAAGGAATCGCATCGCGTTCGTGGAGACGGTAGTCCGTACGTACGCATGAGAGACAATATCATTCTTTTGATATTAAAATAATATATAAATGGATGGTATATCATATATACTGAATCATTAACATGTTATATTTATTATTTACATGAGTTTCACATCATTATTATACCCATCCAAATAATATTATATTGAATAACAATTACACCACGACGTGGAGACGGTAAGCCGTACGTACGCACGTATGGTGACATGTTTTTCAAAGGGTGGATAGAATACTGAATATGGTTGTACCATATTTATAATAACATCACAGTATATATATGATACTGGAGTTATTATTTTAGAATGGTAAAAACAAAGGAAGAAGAAGTGGAAGAAGAAATGAACTTGGAAAAAGGGTGGTGAAATCATTACCTCTTCTTCGGGTTCTTCCTTTTGATTTGATCAAAAGGGCTCCTTAGGTTGGATTTATGATCAAACTAAGGCCTCTAGGTTGTAGTGAGGGAAGTTTGGAGAGTATTTGGGCAGATTTTGGCTGATCCAAAAGGCTTTGAAGGTGTGAAGAAATGATAAGGAGGAGTTCCCTTTTATAAGAGGGGTGAGGGGCACCTTTGGAAAAGCTAGAGATATTAGTTTATAATAAATTCATAATCGGTTTCCAATGGATCCAAAGTTTACTATTCAAAGGTTAAGGTGGGGATGGGTCGAACAAAACTCAACCAATAGAATTTAGACCGGTTTGTGTACTTATATTAACCTTATCTTTAAGTATTAACTCTAAGTTGATTAGTTTCACTTTTACAATGTCTCTTTGTATTTTTATATAATATGGTTAATAAACATACTATATACATCCAAGAGACCCCCAAGTGGTCCATTAATGATGAACCTATCATGATATAAGTATCTTGGTCGAACCTTAGATTTTTAGGAATTTAATATCAATTAATAATATAATATTTGTTTTAAGAACTCTTTTATGTCAATTTTGACACTATTCAATAGTTGATTTTTTTGAAACTCATAACAGTTTAATTACTTAGAAAAAAGTAAATTAAATCAATCCTAATACATCATATTATCCTATAAAATTATTTTAATTCATTAAAAGTTTCATATTATATTTATTTGGGTATTTATAATATCAATTAATTTAATTTTTCACTATTTTAGTAATTACTGCATCATCATTGTGTCATAAATAAAATAAATTATTTAATGTCTAAAAATTATAAATAAAATATCATTATATAGGAAAGATTTTTATCTTTCTAATGAATATTTATAATCTAAAATCCAACATATATAACATTATGTAATAATTGTTTTTCTAAAAGATATATGCTTGTGTCATTTTTGTATTCATTTTAACTTAATTAAAATAAAGTGTCCCTATCACCTACAAGTGGCACCATGGGGTCCCCAAATCGACCCAAAGATGACTATGGTCGAACAGGTATCAACCAATAAGGCTAAGACACGTTTTAGGGTAATTTAGTATTATTATAATATTATTTTTTTACCCTTATTTACCAGATTTACCCTTAACCATGGTAAATAAAATATTTACCACAGTAATTATTCAAAATGTCTAAAAATAAAAGTTACCTATTTACACAATTTGGACATCCTGATTCCAAATATGGAATCCATTTTTCTAAATTCAAAACATAGAAGTGTCAGAAATTAATTTAAAATTAATTCCCGCTGTCAAAACAAAAAACGTGTTTTTATGAGATAATAACTATCAAAAGATTGACACTTGTTTATGTTCGGTTTAATTGTCAAATTATGTCCAATGAACAACATTATATTAAATGGTAAAAATATATTCTAAATATACTTTAAAACCACTAAAATTCATAATTTATCACTATTAATTATTTTGATTAAAAAAGTTGTTTTTAATTAAAATTTAGTAATTTTCACTATTCATCAAAATATGAAAGTTATCCGAAAAGTACAAAAATTTCACCTTAGGCTAAATTCAATATTCCGAATCCAGAAATGAAGTCCATTTTAAAATATAAAATATATATAATTTCGAAAAGTAGGTATTACTATTCATAACGGCTAGTTTGATTGGTTATGGTGTGTTAGAACTCGGTGTTGCGTACAACACACGCTATCACATTATTCAAAGAGAAGCGTACCGTAGAAGCTTGGGGTGTTACAAAACCTTTGACCATAGAAATACCAATCCAAATGGGAGACACTCTAATGTGGCTTTCCCCAAGGTTTTTATAAATTAAGAGGTATAGTTGGAGGTTCTAACTTGGTTCCTTCAAAACATGGATTCCAAAGAAGGATTGGCCTTTCCATTAATGGCTTTTGAGGGAGGCCTCACGAGTGGCTCGCACAGGATAGATAATAGGGTGAACCAATGAGGATCATGTAATGGGTAATCCATGCAATTAGAATTGGTCAATTTGGGAGAAACATGGGAGAGAGACTACCATGGAAACTACACTTGGGTGAGACCTTTCTCAATCCTTCAAGGGTTTCCATAGTGGTTCTCGTAGGTAATTCACGATAGTCCCTGGTTAAGGATCAAAACCACACACTAGTCTTCACTAATTAAGGGTTGGGTGAATGAATCAAATATGTTTTGTTTAATTTAATCCTAGATAGGAATTAAGTTCACTTATCCCCATTTAATTACCACTTCTATAATCACTATAAAACTACATAGAAGGTTTCATAGGGCATGAACAGAGTACTAAGATGATCAAAGCAGAAATTAGCCTTCTGGAAAATTCATCATCCAAATGAAGACCCTAGGAGACTATTTATAGAAAAACATGGGACCCTAGGTTAAGGATAAATTTCTCACATGTCATGTATGTAGGCCATCCACACAGGGTTTCACATAGGTACTTTCGTACTGACAATGAATTGAGGAGACTTGTGTGAATGAACATTATGTATTTTTAAAATATTGACCATTTAAATTTCTTATATTTTTTCTAAGGTATTTACATTTGTTTCTTTTTCATCTATGTGAAAAAATATCGTGTCAAAAACTATCATAGAATGTCTTATGGCGTAAGAAAAAAAAGTATTTCTAAAGAAGTTGTATAACTCTTAATTGAGTTCTTTCATTTTATTTATTCTTCTAAATCTTTAACATATATCCAAATCCATATGATATAATAACATAAATATATAAAATATAGTTTTATTTTATAATCATTATGGGAAATGTATCATTAAAATCATTTTTTATCATACGAGAAATGAAAAAATTTCTTATGTGTATGTATCGACTACCACCTGAGTAATGCATGTATTTAATTTTTCATCACCACCATGAAAATATTCCTATTATGGTTTATTTAATTAATATATATAATTTTCTTGACATAATTATGATTCTATGAATTTATTATTTTACATATCTTTTTTTCCATCCACCCATTAAAAATATATTATGTCGCTCGTGTATATGTGTGGAATACCACCTCAATGAATCAATGTGACAAAATCTTCATATCTTCATTTAATAGATCATTATAAAATTTTAGATAATTTATAAACATGATAAGGTCGAAATTATAAAATTACTTAGATTGTATAACCATAATAACTTTGGACATGGCCGACCATCAATTTCCTTTGAAACTATGAACATAGCATCCATAAAACATATGACAAACAATTACTTGATTTGTAACTAAATAATTCATTGTAGTATTTTAAATAAATGTAATAATGATAATTTAAGAAACATAAAAAAGATATTAATCAATTATAAATCTAATATAATTTTATTATTGACTTTTTAGATTGTTAATAATGATCTAGGAAATGAGGGAAGGGTTTTCTTATCTCAATTTCCTTTATTTGAGACTAATGTCCTTTTCAATACATATTTTTTTTATTTGGTGTATATAATTACATATTGATATATTTATTTCATTAAATTACTAAAATTAATGTTTTTTTACAATTCTTTTTGGTGTTATATTATTCAATAACATTTTAATTTAAAATCAACCAATGTTGTAATAGATTTTCATTTAGAATTTTAATTTTTTGTTTTTTCATTTAAAATAATTTTCCTCCATATCTAGGTTTTAAAAGAGTTTCATGAATGTTATTATTATTTTTAAAATATTATTAATTGTCATTTTAAAATATTTTTTGTATCCTTTAAAATTGATTTAAAAAATACTTTTAAATGTCTTCTATATTACTCATCTTAGAATATTTATAAAATAATGAAAAAATTATCTTTTGATGTACATAGTATGAGTGGATATTGGTGGCCTCATTGGAAGTATTTTATTTAAATCAACCTTAAAAATATTCGAAGTTTATTTTCACATAATGTTATTTCTCTAATATTGTGATTTTTTAAAATGTTGTCAAAGGAAATGATATTTTTTTTTCATGTTTTCAAAGAAAGAATCCAAATATCATTAAAATATATTTTTATATAAGTCAATATATTTTGATGATATTTATATTTTATTATGTATATTATCTAATTATACCATCCACCATATAACTATAATTGGCGTATATTCATTTCATTATATTTATTGACTGGGTAAAATATTTAAATTTAGTATGCATGTTTTTCCATATTAATGATTATATTGATTATATATTGAGTTTTTAAATCATTTAAATTATTATTTCATTGGAAAAATTATGTAATGGGTTGGGAACACTTATTTTTATCTCTTCTATGCATTGGTATATCTCATGAGATAATATATCCATGGTATTTGGTTTATTCTTTCGCAATTATTTACGATGTCTTGGAATGAGTCCATAAACATGTGTTTATGATGTCTTAGAACAAGTAATTTTTATTATGAATATGGTTTCAAACATTATCCATTCTATAATTATGAAATCATTTATTTATATCCATGTGATTAATTTTATTTTTATTATTTTATATATTTCATGTTTTAGTTTTTATGGTATTTATATAAATATTTTATTACAAAAGATGTGAAGACGAACTTTGATTTTAAATAATTCTTATGAACCTTATGGGTAAAATCTTTTTTGAAGTAATAAATTTCATGTTTTTATGTAAATCATCATAAATTATGGTATTTTCATCTCTGATTTCTTGTGAAATGTTTTATAAAAATCTTTTGGTAAAAACGAGATTTCTCGTTTAAGTGATTATTTTACATCCAATGTTTGTCAATGAAAAGGGAAAACAACCTTATGGGTTATCATGAATATCAAATGGATTAAATGGTTTTATTTGTTATTATATCTTGTATATAAATATATATATGTAATCCTATATTTTCAAATGTATTTCAAAATTCACTTGTTTTAGTAGGAAATATTGAAAGGACCATCTTCCAATTATCCAGATCTAACTTAAATGAAGGGAATGTGTTTTGAATTAAATATGAGATAAAAGATAATATTGATATTTTTGTGTAATAAAATGTACATTGAGTTGAAGTGTAAACTTTTTTATTATAGTGTTTTTATATGTATTTTTTGCACCAATAATTTTCTCAAACTCTAAACAAAAAGTATCCTCAAAATTTATGATTGATCAACCATTATTAAAAACCATGTAATTATGGTATTTTCATTTTATGGTAAAAATAATTTATATGAAAGTAAATATTTTGATAATATTAATGTTTAAGATATTTCAAATAAGGACATTTCAGAAGTGGTTGCCATTATCTTGTATTAATAGGTCAAAGGTTGATCATATGTTAAAAAATAAAAATTCCCCATTGTAGTATTTAAATTATTGGAGTTTAAAATATTACAGATATTTTGGGAGTAATTTATTGATATAAAACCATTAGGATTATTATATTTTTTTCTAAAATGGTTTTTAAAAAATAATTATTTTATATATTGTGAAAGTAAGACTATTAGTATTGACAAATATTAGTGTTAATGTGACCTTTTATGTTATGATAATTATAGTGAATTGCATAAAAGGATTATTTGATTTTATGAACATATTTGTTTATCATATAGACAACCATGGTATTGAAAATTGATTCAGGGACTGTGTTATTAATTTTATTTATGAAGAATTTTACTATATTGGGAACATTGTATAATTAAGGTATTTTAAAATATTTTTTCCTATTAAGGTATTTTATTTGAATAATAATGGTTGGATTATCTTTGAGAATCATGTATAATTTTAGTATGGCATTATAGTGATTTGGATTATATATGGGAAAGATTAGAATAATTTAATGAATATATGAATAATGCAATAATTTTTTTAAATTTCTTTTTTTACATGATTGATGTTATTTAGAGATATATGTTATGTTGATTTTGGATGAAAATTTAATAAAATAGTTATAATTATTTGTATTTTCATCTTTATTGGGAATATTTTTAACAATCTTATGGTCAGTTACATATGGAATAATATAAGTAGAACATTTCGTGTTCTATTTGAGCCATTGTCGGTTAATTTAATATTTCATAATATGAATATTAAATCATATATAATATTATCATAACTTACGATAACCATTTTTTATTAATATACATATTTTAACACCCCATGATTCTTCAGTACACCTCCCTTTGTATAATGCAGTAGCTTGCGTTGTACGCAACTTGGAGTTTTAACACACCACGACCAATCAAACTAGAATTTATGAATAGTAATACCCACATTTTTAAATTTTATAAATTTTATTTTTCAAAATAGACTTAATTTATTGATTCATAATTTCAAAATTTGATTTGGGTGAATTTTTAATATTTTTTTTGAAAACTTTAAATTTTGGATGAATATTGAAAAACACTGCGTAATTGTTTTAAACCAACATTTTATTTTAATAATTAGTTATTTTATTTAATTTTAAATTATTATAGGTAAAAATAGATACATAATACATATATATCTTCAACAAAATTCATTGGAGTCATTTTATAATATGTTTAGATATATAAAATTTTATAGAACTTTTTTCCATTTTTACCCACCATCTAGGAGCCTTTGCAAATTTGCATAAAACATAATTTTACCGCTTTTGTGAGTTGAATTTCAAAAATCCGAGAGAAAATGTTGACATTAGTAAGTAAAATGTTGTTCAATAAGATGAAAATCATTTTTTGTGAATTTTAACTTTTGAATTTTATTTACCACGGTTAAAAGTAAATAGGGTAATTAAGGGTAAAAATGATATCATAATTACACTAACACATGTCATAATTCAATTGGATAAGTGTAATTCGACCAAAAATTACCTTAGGAATAAAATATGATCCTTTTGTTCCACTTGGATTATTTTAGGACATTAATTATTATTCTATTTATAGAAGAGTTAAAAGAGGTAAATTCAAAGTTTAATAACTAAACCATTTTTAATATAGGATTATACACAATAGAACTTTGACTATAAATATCCAAAGAAATGTAAATTGAAACTTCAGATGAATTCCCCTAATTTTATAGGTTAATATTACATGATAGGGTTGATTAAATAAATTTTATTCGAAGTGATAAAGTTTTTATAGATTTCAAAAGAATCAAATACTATATAGTGTCAAAATTGACATAATTGAGTATTTAAAAAAATACTATATTATTAATTGATATAATATTTCTAAAAATCTAAGTTTAGGCCAAAGGACTTATATATGGTTATAAATATTAAAAATGAACCACTTGGGGTTCTATTTGAAGTTTATAGTAAGGTGTTTAAACATATAATATAAAAATACACAGAGACATGGTAAATGCCAAACTATTAAACTAAGAGTTATATCTAAAATATATGGTTAATATGGTAACCTAAACCTATATAAAACCTTTTTTTAGAGATTTTTTCAATGCATACCTATCTCATCTTTGAAATAAATCATTTTGGATACATTAGAAACCTAAAATGATTTTATTATAAAATAATATTTCAATCATTTCCTAATGTGACCCTAACTTTTCTTATACAAGGGTACTTCCCCTTATCTTAATTTCAAACCTCCAATGCAATTTGGCTCAGCCAAAACCTACCCAAATATCCTCCCAACATCCCTCAAATCTATCTAGAGTCCTTAATTGGATCATAAATGCATCCTAAGGAGCCCTTTTTATCAACTCAAAACGAAACACCCGAGGAAGAGGTAATAATTTCACTACCCTATTTCAAGTTCTTTTCTTCTTCCACCTGTTATTTATTTGTCGTTTCCATACCAAAAATAATAAACCCATTACCTTATACATACTGTGATGTTATTTTAAATATGTTACCACCATATTCTTTATTCTGTCCATCCTATAAATGACAAAGTCACCATACATGCGTACGTACGGCTTACCATATCCAAGTCGTAGTGTAGTTTGTTATTCAAACACTTCCTTATTTTGAAGGGTATAATAATGAGTATAAATGATTTAAATAATAAATATAATATTTTAATGATTCCATATATATGATATACCATCTAATTACATATGATTTCACCATCAATATAATGATATTGTCGCTCGTGCGTACGTATGGATTACCATCTCGATGAATAAAATGAGATTCATTCCCCATCGTAATAATTCAAAAATAATATTCATTTTATAGTTAAAAATAATGTTTATGAACATCATATAATTCTTTATAAGAATAAAATACGTACTATCCATAACAAACATGGCTTACATAAACAAGCATATAAAATAAAACGAACCAGTTAACAACTAAAATGATGATAATAATGAAATATTATTAAAAAAGAAATATTAGAGGATCATATTTGATATTATATTTATGTATATAGTTTTTATATACTTTAATAAAAATGTTTTAACTGTTATACAGGAGGTTAACATTCCATCCACTAAGGAAAAGTACACGGTAAGTGTTAATTCTATAATCTCTTTACTTATCTGAAGTTGTTAATAGGTAAGTATCTACCGGGACCTCTTTATCATCCACATCTGTGTTTTCTTAATAATGTAATTCAAAACATTTTTAATAGTTAATATACTATGGGTTAATGTAATTTATACCATTATTTGACCATATATGTTTTGAAAGGGATCTTTCTATCATTTTACAAACAAGGTACTTTATGACCTTTTCGAAAAAATTAAGGTAAGAATGTCTTTTTTTAACTTATATGATGAGTGCGACTATTTTACACCATTATAACATCATCAAAGCTTACCATACAAGATTATAAGAATAGTTCCAAAATAAGTGTTTTCTTTTTTATTTATATGTCTTTTAAATGATTTCAAAATAGAAAGAGATATTTCTCTAAAAAAGTTTTGATTTCATCTATGTCAACATTCTTTGATGTATTTTAATATTGATTGAAGTTGATTTATTATGATACAAATCTTCCATATTGTATTGAAGGTTTTGTGATATGTTTGATAGTGCCTATTTTATTTTTAAACCATTCATGGTTTACGTATAATTTATTGACAATTCATATTCTAGTTTTAATTTGAATGTTTATGTCTTGTTTAAACCTTTTCATAAGAGGAATGCATTGGACTTTGTATGTGATGAATGGAGACGACAACATCTCCTCGATGCATAGGTAGGTCTCATGAGACAAAATAGTGTCTTGGAATAAGGCCTTGAAAAAAAATCTTATTTTAAGTCTAGGACCAAGACCTTGACTATGTGGTTATGAAGTTTGGCATTATGCATTCCATCATTATGAAATTGGCTATTGATATTGCATGTGATTATTTAACTAGTAGAATATCCATGTTAACAAGTAAATGAAATTATTGGATTTATATTATCTTTATTATGAATAAATTTATGTTTAAATGGATTATTTTTTATTATTATACATTCCCTTAAATGTTAATGCTTATTTATTAAAGTTTCTACTATATTGTTGTCCTTATTGAGCATTTGAGCTCATCACTTTCTATATTTTATTTTTCCCAGGATGTGAAGAATTATATTATGACTGATCTATAGAGATAGTATAAGGGATATGAATGTGGTCAATAGAGAAAATGTTGTTGTTGTTTTTCAATTTTATAATGTAATGTAAAACTTATGAATGTATCTATTATTTTCAAGGACACTGAACTGATCGGTATTTCTGGATTTGATCCCTTGGGATCATGCCAATGTTATGTAATAAAGAATTGACTCTAGGTAAATAGGGTTGGGATGTTATAGTTGTTATCAGACGAAGTTTAGTACAATCCTTGGAAACTATATTTAGAAAACTCTTATTAGAGAATATTACCCAAATATAAACTTTTAGGAATAGTATAGAAGAACTTCATTGAATTTTGGTAATGTAGTTATTTTTTGTGTTTTCCAATAAATACATCCTAGTCTGGATATGAGAAGGTAGAGGAGGCTTCGATACAGATGTACCTAGAAGTGAAAACTTTGACAAGGATTTTCAGGCTTGACCCTGGGTATCCTGGTACACGACAACGACCTTGCTGCACTCTTGGTTACGACACTCTCGGGGGATATGCTTAGGATAATTCAAATTTTATTTATAATCCATTATGAAGTATTTATGAGTATATAAATCCTCAATTTTTTTTTATGATTATGGATTATATCCATAAACTCTTCAATTTATGTTAAGTGTTTTACAAGTTCATAATTATGTATTGCGATTCATAAAATAATCTAGTCTATGCCATTTTTTAAAAATAACACCTAGTGGAAGGAATGTGATCCATATAAATGCATTTAATACTTTTTGGGATTTCTCTCTTACTCAAGATAATTATAGTGGAGCTGGTAATGGAACTAGTACTGATGATCTTATCACCATACTGCGACAACTCACTCAGGTTATGAATAATATACTTACCCATATGGAGAACCATGATCCACAAAACAGAGGATCAATGTTAGATCTCTTCATGAGGAAAAAACCAGAAAAATTCAATGAGAGTACAAATAAATCAGTATCTAAGCAATGGATAAGTTCCTTAGAGAAAAACTTTCATGTTTTGGGGTATATCGAAAGGGAAACATTTTTCATGGCAGTTTATCACCTCATGGGAGATGCAGATCAATAGTGGTCATCAATCCAAAACACAAAGGATGATGAAGAAGTATCAAACATGAAATGGAGGTATTTTTAAGAGATTTTCTTAGAAAAATACTTTCCTCATGACCATCAAGAAAATATGGAAAGGAAATTTTTGAGTTTGTGGAAAAAGGAGGATGAGAATGTTGCAAAGTATGAGGATAACTTTAAAAGGATAGTAAGGCATACAAAATATTATATATTTAAACCAATGAGTAAGATTGATCAATTATTTTATGGGTTAAAACCATTTCTCCATCGAGCATTAGTCTCAAAATTCTTCTCATCGTATGAAGATATTGTCTCATGTGCTATCAAGACAGAAAAGGAATTTTCTAAATCTTACGTCTTTAATGAAAAGCTAGAGAAAAAGAGATCTGCTGAACATTCTCGAAATGGAAATAAGGGGTATAAGGGAAAAGATGAATATACATCCTATAGAAAATGTGAAATAAACACCCTGGTTATTTCCTGAAGGGAATGAGAGTCTATTACATGTGTGGTGAAAAATGCCACCAAGATCATGATTGGAAGTAGAAGAAAGAAGCTATAAATTTTGAATGATATAGTTGTAGAGAAAAGGGGAATTAAGAAAATGAATGTTTGAAGCACCAATGTAACTTACCTCAGAAAAGGTCAAGGGAGCAAGGCCATGCTTATGCGATCACTACTGCTGAGTTTGACGCTCTGAAAGATGTAGTGGTAGGTAATTTAATGGTTTCCTCAAGTTTTTCCAATGATTTATTTGATTCTGGATCATCACACTATTTTTTAATTTCCTAGTTTTCTATGAAAATTAGATATTTTCAACTTGACAAAACAAGGGAGTTGTAAGTAAAAACAACTAAGGGAAGTATCTTCAAAACAAATTTTTGTGAATTAGTTCCCATTGGGTCATATAATTGTTCTTTATCTGTTGATATCATCCTCATACCCCTAATTGAATTTGATATAATCCATAGAATGGATTGGCTTTTGGACCATGATGTGAAAATTTATTTTAAGAATAAAGAGGTTATAATTTTTGATGATGATAAAGAGTACCTTATCTTTAGAGCAGAAATGTCACCACCTCATTCTTATCTAGATCCCCCCCAATAGCTCTACAAAATTCAATTATTGGGAAGAAGAGAATGAAATAACTATGGGTGAGTAAAAAATTGTTCTAATATAGGACATACCTGTTGTGCAAGAATATGTTGATGAGTTTCTAGAGGATTTACCTGGACATCCTACAGAATGTGAAATACAGTTTTCCATTGATTTAATTTTTTGTTCAAGGCCCATATCAAATACCCCTTATAGAATGACCACTGTAGAATTAGTGGAACTAAAGAAACAAAAACAGGAATTGAGTAACAAGGGATTTATTCTCCCTAGTGTTTCCCCATAGGGAGCCCCTCTTATTTTTGTTAAGAATAAAGACTGATCTATGAGGTTATACATTGATTAGGGGGAGATCAATGCTATAACAATAAAGAACAAGTATCCCCTACCTCACATTGATAATTTATTCGACCAAATTCATGGAGCTCAATATTTTTCAAAGATTTAACTTGAATATGGATATAATCAGTTGTGTGTGAAGAATGAAGACATTCCAAAAAGGGCATTTTGAACCAGGTATGGTTATTACGAGATTACAATAATGCCTTTTGGATTAAATAATGCACCCTCTATCTTCATTGATATAATGAATAGTGTTTTCAATGAATATCTTGATGAATTTGTAGTGGTATTTATTGATGATATCTTGGTATAATAAAAAATCTACGATGATCAGGAAAATCACTTGCGTACTATTCTGAAAACCCTCAGATGTAACGAAATATATTTGAAGTTTAGCAAGTGTGAATTCTGGATTCAAGAGATTTCTTTTATTGGAAATATTTTATCTAAGGATGGAGTCTATGTTGATCCTTTAAAGGCTAAGGAAATCCATGAATGGCCAGCACGGACAAGTATAACTGAGGTACGCAGTTTTATTGGTTTAGCAGGTTATTACCGACGTTTCGTCCAGAATTTTTCCCGGTTGGCTAACCCATTAACCAAGATCCGAATTAAAGGGGTTAAATTTGTTTCGAAAAAAGAGTGTAAAGAATATTTTGAAGAACTGAAGAGAAGATTTGTCAATGCTCTTATATTAAATCTACATTTAGGGAATGATGGGTTTGTTATTTATAGTGTTTTTTAAAGAAAGGGCATGGTTGTGTCCTTATGCATAATGAATGAGTTATTGCATATGCATCACGTCAACTAATAATTCATAAGAAAATCCATCCCACACATGATCTTGAGTTAGTAGCTATAATATTTTCCTTGAAAATATTGAGACACAATCTCTATAGTGAAAATGTGAGATTTATACTGATCACAAGAGTTTGAAGTATATTTTCTCACAAAAATAACTCAACATGAGGAAAAGTGGATGTCTTCAACTACTTAAGCATTATGATTTCACTATACACTACCACCCAAGGAAGGAAAATTAGGTGGGAGATGCTTTGAGCAGAAAGAATCATGGATTTTGAACAAGATTAGAGTCGAAAGGGATCATATTTTCATGTATCTAGTAAAGATGGACATGGGAATAACCATGGAAGGTGAAACATCAATAATTTTCTAAATAGTTTCCAGACCATATTTACTAGAAAGGATTATTAGTTTTCAGACCGATGATGAGGAGTTTGAAAAGAAGATTGAAGCTGTGAATGATGGTAGATTGAGTGAATTCATATATGAAGATGGAATGTTGAAATTTGGGAAGAGACTTTATGTTCCTAACATTACTTCCCATAAAGGTAATTTTTGGATAGTTCTCATAGCTATAATTTCTCTATAGAACATGGGAGCACTAAGATTTATAGAGATTTAAAGGAACATTTATGGTGGGACAACATGAAGATGGAGATTTCTGAATTTGTGTCAAGATGTATGGTATGTCAAAAAGTGAAAGCAGGAAGGAAACAACCTGGAGGAGTCATGAAACCTGTTCCCATACGAGAGTGGAAATAGGATAATATTATGATGGTCTTAGTCATGGGGCTACCAAATACTCCTAGAAGGAATGATGCAATAAGGGTCATTTTTTATCATCATACCAAGTCATCACATTTTCTTGCTATAAGAGAAGATTTACCACTTGAACGTCTAGAAAGACTATATATTAGTGATGTTTTAAGACTCCATGGTGTACCCCTATCAATTATTTCTGATCACGATCCCCATTTTACATCAAGATTCTGGAAAAGTCTTCAGAAGGTCTTGGATATTGAACTTCGTTTAAGTACTACCTACAACCTTCAAACGGATGGAAACCCAGAACAGACTATTCAAACCTTAGAAGACATGTTGGGATCTTGCTCATTTGACTTTCTAGGTATGTGGGTTCCATATTTACCTCTGATTGAATTTTCCTATAATAATAGTTTCCTTTCATGTATTCAGATGGAAACATATGAAGCGTTATATAGAAAGAGATTTCACACACCAACTTTTTAGGATGTTGTTGGTGAAAGAAAACTCATAGGCCCAGAACATGTTGAGGAAACAATGAAAAAATGTGAAGATTATCCAAACCCACATCAACGAAGCCCAATGTAGGCAAAAGAGCTATGTCAATAATCGAAGGAAGGATTTGGAATTTCAAGTAGGAGATCATGTTTTCTAGAAGATATCTCAATGGAAGGGTGTTATATGATTTGGTATGAAGGGTAAATTAAGTCCCCGATACATTGGACCTTTTGAGATTCCAGAAAGAATTGGAGTTTTGGCTAATCGTTTGGTAGTGCCTCCATGTGTATCCAAAGTTCATGATGTGTTCCATGTATCACTTTTGAGAAAATACATGCCTGACTAAACAGATGTAATCAACTATGAAGAATTATAACTAAAACCCAATATATCTTATTATAAAGAGCCTATCAGAATTCCTTGATACTAGAGAACAAGTGTTGAGAAACCGGATGACTCATCTGATTGAAGTTCTATATTGAAATCATAAGATTGAAGAGACAACTTTGGAACTTGAGGAAATTATGATGTAGAACCACCCAAATATTTTTATGCAGTAATATTCAAGAAATTTCAAGGATGAAATTATTTTAAGGAGGGGAGAATGTAAACCCCAAGATTCCAGGATACATTTCCCTTTGAATAAAGTATTAGATTGAGTTGTACACAACTTGGAGTTTTATCACACCCCGACCAATCAAACTAGCCGTTATGAATATCAATTGTAATTCCCTGACCCCAGAAGCCCAGAGCTAGTGCGTTATTTTAATACATTGGCATGATTATAAGGTATCACGTCCCGAAGGAGCAATCTGTTTAGCAGTCTTGGAAAATAGATTACATACATGAACGTTACATTACACATTAGAAATATAAAACAAAACATTAATGATCTTTTGATAATTCCATTAATCCCCTAGATTAACCCTACATATCAATCATAATACACTTCTTCGAATCCCAAGAATATAAAACATAAGAAAGGGGTGTGTGCAAATTCTCATTAAGGGAAAGAAATAAAGTGTAAGATAACATAAACATTAGGTATAGTGAATAATTGAAATCACGTGTCTTCACAAATAATAAACATGTACATTTTATGACATGAATATGAGCTAAGTAAATAATGACATAAAAAACATAGTCATTGGTAGTATACTAGTCGAATAACCACACGAACCATGTATATTCTTTTTATAATGAGGGAATGTATAATTCAGGACATTCTAAAACATATTTTCAAGGCCTCGGCCAAGACGTCTAAAAATGATTAATGCCTAGACCGAAACCATATATCAAACTAGGAAAGGCCTTAACCAATTCCAAGTATACATGTCTCTTGAAACCTACCATTACACCAAGGATCTATAGCGGGCTCCACCTGTCACTTAGTAAGTCCAATACATTCCTCATATGAAAATGTTGAAACATTACATAAACATTCGTATCAAAACTAGCATAAAAAATTTCAATACTTTAACCATAAACCATGAATGGTATAAAAATAACACGTCTATTGTCAAACATATCACAAAACCTAAAATAAAATATGGAAGATTTTTATCATAATAAATCAGCTTCAAATAAGTGTAAAATTTATCAAAGGATGTTGACATAGATGAAATCAAAACTATTTGTGAGGAATATCTCTTTCAATTTTGAAATCATTTAAGAGTCTAGTAATCATAAAAAAATAGTTATTTTGAAACTTTTAATATAAGCTATTAAGGGAATATTCCATGGTGATATAATTATAGATAATAACCACACCTTCCAAATAAGTTAATAAAAACATTTTTACCTTAATTTGTTGAAAAGGTCATAACATACCTTATTTGGAAAATGATGGAATGTTTCCTTTCAAACCATTTTATAAAAAGTAAAACAAGGGTATACATGACTTTAAAGTATAGTCTAGTAAATTGTAAAAAAAGGTTTGAAATACATATTTAAGAAACATGGATGTGGATGATAAAGTGATCTTAGTAGATACTTACGTAAAAATAACCTAAGATAATAAAGAGATTGTGAAATCAACCCTTACCTTGCACTTTCCATTGGTTGAGGGTACGTTTAACCTCCTGTATAATGACCATAGTATGTTATTAAATTATACAAAAACTATATTCATATTTATTATATCATACATGATTCATTTATGACTTTATAATACCCATTTAATAACAATTTTCATGTTAAATTGACATTTCAGGTAATAATCACTTTCTTTATCATACATATTTTTACTTGTTATTCTTGATCGTATCATTTAGATCATGATATAAATATTTCTAGAATATAACATATTGATTATATATCATATATATTTATAATATAAATATGTATATTAGGTACATATATGAAATGTAAAACACTGTATATGGAGACAGTAGGCCACATGTACACAGAAACGTTGTTTCCATTTTCATATCGTATTGAATGGATGTACGTGAATAAGATATATATAAGTCCATACATACCCATATATATATTCAGTATAATTATTATTTCATATATTACATACTTATTAAAAATATATATTTTTATAAAAATCATTGAATGGTGAATGTGAAATGAATCTCATTGCATCATGGAGATGGAAAGACATACATACACACGAGCGACGATGTCATTTATTTAATGATTAAAAGGTGAGGAATTGGAAGATATATTAATTTTACAGAGACATTATCATGGTATTTACATTACTTATATACATATTACTCATCATTATATCTATCCAAATAACATAGTGTTGAATAACAAATTACACCACGACGTGGAGGTGGTAAGTCATACGTACACACCCATGGTGACATTATCATTCATTGGATTAATATAATAATGAATAAGGTTATTCCATATTTATAATAACATAAAATTATGTAGAAGGTATGGAGTTAGTATTTTTGTATGGAAACAATAAAGAAAGAGGAAGTGGAAGAAGAAAATAACTTGAAAGAGGGTTTTGAAATTATTACCTCTTCTTCAGGTGTTTCCTTTTGAGTTGATCAAAAGGGATCTTTAGGTTGGATTTCTGATAAAAGTAAGGACTCTAGGTTAATGTAAGGGATGTTGGGAGGATATTTGGGCTGGGTTAAGCCGAGAAAAATGGATTTGGAGGTGTAAAATAATGATAATGGGAAGCAACCTTTTATAACAAAGGTGAGGGTAATTTTAGGAAAAGATTGAAATATTATTTTATAATAAAAAAATATTCGGTTTCTAATGCCTAAACTTTTTTTATTTATAGTATAATGTGTGTATTGGTAGAAAACCTCTCAAAAAATATGTTTTGGATAGGTTTATGTCACAATATTAACCATATGGTTTAGATTTAACTCTTAGTTAAATAGTTTGACATTTACCATGTCTCTTTGAATTTTATATTATATGTTTTATAAACTTACTATAATATACCAAGAGAACTCAAGTGGTTAATTAAATAAATATATAATATTAATTAAGATATTTGTAGAAACTTTTTATTTTTAGGAATATTATATCAATTAATAATATAGTATTTGTTTTAAAAACTCAATTATGTCAGTTTTGACACTATTTAGTATTTTGTTTTTGTGAAAGTCATAAATACATGATTACATTAAAAACGATACATTAAACCATTCCCAATATGTAATAATAACCTAAAAAAATTGTATATTTCATAAAAACGATTATATTATTTTTATTTTAATATTTAAAATAGCATTTATTTGATTCTTTCATTAATAATGTAATTACTGCATCACCATTGTGTCATAAAAAAATTTAATTATGTAATGTATAAAAATTATAAATAAAATATCATTATGTAGGAAATATTTTTATATTTTAAATTAATATATATAGTCTAAAGTATAACTTATATAACACATTGTAAAACTTGTTGTACTAAAAGATATATGTTTATGTCATTCTTGTCTTCACTTTAAATTAATTAATATAAAGTGTCATTATAACTCTCATTTGGCTCTAAGTGGTTCAAAAATAGACTCAAGGATAAAAATGGTAGAACATGTGTCAACCAATATGAATAAGACACATGTTAGGGTAATTTAATATTATTATAATAATATTTGTTTACCCTTATTTACCATATTTACCCTTTAACCATGGTAAATAAAATATTTACTGAAGTAAATATTCATAATGTATTAAAATAAAATTTAACAATTTAAAAAATTTAAACCTCATTATTCCAAATATGGAATCCCTTTTTCCCAATTTAGAACACCGAAGTGGTAGAAATTAATTTAAAATTAATTCCCGTTGTCAATGCCAAAAATCGGCTTTTTAAAAAGTAAAAACTATCAAGAGATTGATATGTGTTTATGTCAGATTTAAAAGTGAAATTACATATAATGACCTCAATTTCATTAAAGTATTAAAATATAATATAATTATACTTCAAAACCATTCAAATTCATAATTTAACACTATAAATTATTTCTATTAAAAAAGTAGTTTTCAATTAAAACATAATATTTTTCACTATTAATCAAAATATGAATGTTATCAAAAAGGTACAAAACTATTATCCCAAATAATTTTTTATGTCCCTATTATAAAGAAGAATTTAATTTTATTAAATTGAATATATAAAAGTTTCAAATATTGGTTTTAAAAAGGGCTCACCATCAATAGGAAGTAAAATATCATTTTTAAAAAAACTTTTTTATCTGAAAAAATGAATTTGTTCTTATATTATGTAGAAGAAATACATAATATGGATGTTAAAATAATATATAGTATATAAGATTCAAAATCCAGTTAATACCATTCTTAACAACTTTTTGAACGACTAGTTTGGTACGTTATGGTGTGCTCGAACTCGGGGTTGCGTGTAGCCCAAGTTATTGAATTACATCAATGGGATAATGTGCTATGAAATCCTGGGGTGTTACAATCTCCCCAAATTCAATAAATTTCATCCTTGTAATTTGAAATTGTTCTTCAAAAATTAATGGTTAAAAAAAGTAAAATACCTTTGTGGAAAACCCACATCGGAAATTGAGTTAAAAAAATTCAGTCTTAATAAGAGGTAAAGGGAAACAAAAATGTCACCACCAAATTATGATCTCAATTTAGAGAACATTGGTGCCAATTAAAGCAAAATAATTATTGGAAAAATGTAAATATTTATAATGAGTTATTGAGGTCATCTATCACAGATAAATGTAAAATTGAGCTCCTCAAAGCTATTAATCTATGGTGATTTAAAATATCATCGGTTCAACAAAACAAAAGGTATTAGGATAGCACATTTTTTTAAAGATCCCTTCTATAAAGATTTAGAATTAATTTATTCATAAAATAATAGGGAAAAAATATACTTGATATGTATAGTTTCATCATTCAACTATTTCATACCACAAACTCAGCTTTCACTCCAAAAGATAATAGAATTCAAAAATATTCTATTTGTCGTAATCGTATTGGGTTATAAAAATAATAAATTTATAATTCCTTTATTTGAATATTTAAAAAAACTACAATACCCAAAACAGGACATCACGTAGGCTAGTGGTAGGTGATGCACCCCTGTCGCCCTTCTGTTTCAGGTTCAAGCCTCGCACCAATGCCGGACGCGACAGGTTGTCACCCGACCTCCAGGTTTTCCATTTTATAACAGTCCAAAAATAATCTTAATAAATTATTTAACCTTTATAATAGTATCCTGTGTCAAAATTAATCCATTCCCACCTTTATACATATCCCAAATACTTCTTTCCAAACTCACATACCAAAATTTATAAGAAAGGTAAACAAAATGAAGATCTCTTTTTCCATGTAATAACATATGAATACATTCATCATATATTCATTTAAAAAATGTTTACACCCTGAATTACCATAAATCCTTATTGATCACATCCATGCTCCCTGGTTCCTTATAGAATACTAGATATATTTCCTTTATCCAAATTTTTAGAATATTCTAACAATGATGGAATAAACAAACCATTAATCATTTCCAAGGTAGTCAAGAATATAAAATATAATTTATCAAAATAAACCATCTCTTATTCCAAAATCACTACCTTAGTTCAGGACGATATTATGGTTTACCATTCCTTCAACCATGTATTTTTCAAAAAATTAAACCTTAAACCATGTCACTTTACTTTGTACCATACAATCTCGAATCCTTAATTAAATAGTACTATAGTATAATCCTTATATACTCTATAATTTTTATAACATGTATGTCATTAATAAAATAATCAAATGACATAATACTTTAATATCAAATTAATAACACTAGTCATTACTCTTTATTTGTGGTAATATCATAACTTGATTATTATTCAACAACATAATTTTTGTTATACTATGATGATTTTGACATTGATTCATGTAGTGTCCAAACACCTTGAAGATGAAGCATTGTACATTTGAATTCCTTTTCATACCCTTGGAATCATGTACTCGGTGTACTTTTTCTCCACACATATAAAAAGCTCCTATTACCTTCAAGCATTCAACAAGGTGATTCTTTCCACAGTTATCACATATGGGAAAATCCTTTTTTCCCTCTTCCCTTTATCCATCTTTCTCCCTTCCATCATTTTATTCTCTTGCTTCCCTTCAAAGCCACATGACTCAGAGAATTATTTAATTATCTTATTAAAACTTGATACTATTTTTCCATATGATGAGAATATGTGGGAGACTATTTCTCTTATAAATTATGGATTAATACCATGAAAGATATGATCCTTATTAACCTTTCAATCATGCATACTTCTTTAATTCTAACTCCTTCTAATAGGATTCATTTCTAAACAATGGCATACACTAGGTTAGTTTCTAAATCATAATGCATAATTCCAAACTTGTAAAATAACTAATGTAAAATGAAAAGGTTATGCATATAATATATTATCATTAAATGTTTTCATTGAGGAAGTATTTACTCATAAATCCTTTGTAATGTATTTCAATGAAAATGTGAATTATCCTAAGTATATCCCCTAGGTGTGTCGTAACCCAGAGTGAAGAAAGGCCCATTGTCATATACTAGGATACCCTTGGTCATGCTCTAAACTCATTTTCGAGTTTTCACTCCTAGGTACATTTGTGCCAGAGCTACCTCTACCTGCTTGTATCCAGACATGGATGTATTGCTTGAAAATACACAAAATATCTATATTACCAAAATTATAGGAATTTTTTCAATACTAATCCTCAATGTCCTTATTAGGGTAATGTTCTTTTATCAAATTCCATCTAAATCTATTTCCAAGGTTACTACTAAACTTTCTCTAATACCAACTGTAATGCCCCAACCCCAGAATCCGAGAGCCGGTGCATTATTTTAATACATTTCCATGATTACAAGGAATAAATTCCCAAAGAACCGATCAGTTTAGAAGTCTTGGAAAATATATTATATACATGAACATTACATTACACATTATTAAAATATAACACAACATAAATGATATTTTTATAACGCCATTAATCCCTTAGCTTAACCCGGCTTATCAATCATAATACACTTCTTAGAATCCTAGGAAAATAAAACATAAGAAAGGGGTGAGCTCAAATGCCGGGTAAGGGTAAGAAATACAGTTGAAGATAACATAAACATTAGGCATGGTGAATAATTGAGAACACATGCCTTTATAAATAATAGACATTTACACTTTATGGCAGGAAAATGAGTTGAGTAAATAATTCCATAATAAAAAATAGTCATGGGTATTCTACTAGTCAAATAACCACATGGAGCATCAATATTATTTTCTTAATGAGGGAATGTATAATTATAGACATTCTAAAACATTTTGGAAAGGCCCCAGCCAAGACATCTAAAATTGATTAAGGCCTCGGCCAAAACCATATATCAAGTTGGGAAAGGCCTTGGCCAATTCCACGTCTAATTGTCTCATTAGACCTATCGATGCACCAAGGAGCTATAGCAGGCTCCGCCTGTCACTTACTAATTCCAATACATTCCTCATATAAAAAGGATGAAACATAACATAAACATTCATATTAAAACTAGCATATGAAATGACAATACTTTAACTATAAACCATGAATGGTATAAAAATAACACATCCATAGTCAAACATATCACAAAACCTTAAATACACTATAAGAGATTTGTATCATAAAAAATCAACTTCAAACAAGTGTAGAATTTATCAAAGAATGTTGACATAGATGAAATCAGAACTATTTGAGAGAAATAAATCATTATATTATGAAATCATTAAAGAGTCTCATAATTATAAAAGAAATCATTTATTTTGAAAACATTCGTATATGATTCTAAGGGAAGCATCAAAGGTGATATAACGACGGGGAATAACCACATCATCCATATAAATTAGAAATATATTCTTACCTTAATTTTTCTAAAAGGTCATAAAGTAATTTATTTGGAAAAAAACAGAAAGATTAATTTCCAACCATTTTATAAAAATTCAAACATGGGTATAAATTACTTTAAAACATTGTCTAGGTAATTGTTTAAAAATTGTTTTGAAATATATTTTTTAAAAACACGGATATGGATTATAAAGAGGTCCCAGTAGATACTTAGATGAAAAAACCTCTGATAATAAAGATATTGTTAAATTAACCCTTACCTTGCACTTTCCTTTGGTTGAGGGTATGTTTAACCTCCTGTATAATGACCATTATGACAACCCCGCTTTTTATTACAAAGTTAAACCTGATTTATTACATAGAATCATCACTTGATACAACATAGAAGATTGAGAGGTCTACTGTATTTAGGGATTATGAACATTAAATAATATCTTATAACATAAAAGACACAACATCTTTATTTAAAACTTCCTTTGCATGACCACTACAATCCCTCGTACATAGAATTGCATGAGATAACCTGATGATATGCATAAAAAATGATGAGCTATAAAGTCCAGTAAGGCAATAAACATTGAATAACATTAGGAATACAATACCTATTATACAATAGACATATCAATGGAGCATAATAGAAACATGAACATAAATGCATGATAAATTATGATAAAAATAACATGGTAATGTGGCAACAACACTTAACATGTAATTAGCATGTGCCGTAGCTCATTGCACATGGAGCATGAGTAAACCCTCATTACACATAAAGCATGAGTAAAACCTCGTTGAACATGAATTATCACAATTCAACACCCATTGAACTTTACGTATCACGATACTATACTTTACCCAATGCATTGGAACAATATTAGGGCACACCCTTCTTATATATTTCATTTCATGCATAATTATGTCACATGGATCATGGAATCAATCAACATCATAAGTTATTAATGATTAAGTAATTTGGAATAAATACATGAAAGATCCATACAATATGTATATGTGTATAAAGGTGAATACCCTTGATAGAGACATGGGTATGGTATTCACTACACAATGATCTGGGCTTGGAAAAATGCCGTGCAATTTTGGCAGCATAACAGCGTGACATAAGGATTCCTGAAAATGGTTGATGAGAGAAAAAAAATTATCATCATATAAACATGAAACTGACAGTATGGGGGTCATATAGATACATGTCCCAACAAAATTAATGTAATTTAGATTCCTAATACAAAATAATTAAATGGATGTAAAAGAGGAGAGAGAAATCCCTCAAGGAATTTCAGCATGGTAATGGGTGTACATGGGAGAAATTAATGAGGGATAAAGGGGTATCCCATCATCCAAACATAAATATGACAATATTAGGGAGGTGTAAAATCATACCCCAATATTTTTAATTGAAAAAAGGGCATAACAACTTAAAGAAAAATAGAAAAAAATGAGAAAGGAAGAAATCCATTACTTGGTAGTGTGATCCTAAATACTTGGGAGAGGCTTGAGAGAGGATTATTGGGAGCTTGGGGAACATTGAGAGGATTATAGAGAGATGATGGAAGAGTTTGGAAGGAATCCAATGGCTTTGAGTGAAGAGTAATTCGGATCTTGGGTGGATTTATATAGGAAAGGAGAGGGAATTCATTATTATTTAGGTTTGGGACACCTCACATTAAACTAATCAAAACCACAAACCAGAACATGGTTTTGGCCCATGGTTTTTTCCAAAGGGGAGTGGAAAACAATATTTTATAAGTCTAATGGCATAAATTATTAAAATATATAGGGTTCTTATGTGGAGGTGAGTCACTCTCTCAAGGAAATTCATTTAAAAAGTGAAAATGTTTTATTACTGTTGGAGGGTCCACTAATGTTTTTTAAAATAAATAAAACAATCCTAAAATAACTTTATTTTAATGATAAAACATATATTGGCCGAAAATATCATATATATTATATTATTAGATCACTATTGGGTCATTATGATGTCATAAAACACATTATATATGTAAACGGTGTTTAATTTTTACCCAAAAATTCGACTGTCTCAGAAAATTAAGAAAAATTCCTTATTGGATAATTTAGACATCCTGATTCAAAAAATAATATTCATTTTATATAAATAATTTTCTAAATATGTGAATTTTTACTTTTAAAATAAAAACTGAAAATTACTAAAAATTCATGGGTTTTGAAAAAACATCTTTCAGACCTTATTAAAAATCACAATTGCATTCAAAAAATTATATAATAATTTTTATTTTATAAAAATTAATATAATTATAATAATATTTTATTAAAATATAATTTAAATTCAATAATCCATTAATTCATCAAAATAGATTTCTTAGTTGAATATTAACTAAAAATACTATTTGTGATTTTAAAACTATTTCCAAAGTAACAATAATAAAATTAATGCACATTATTTATACAAAAATAATATACATAGTCATAGTGCTATGGTATTGTTACATATCCCCTTATAACACCCGCATAAGACTGATGGGTAAGGTGTGTGATGGTGACAGACTCTTGGGGTGGCTCCGATAACATTGCTCGGGTATTAATCTCTATTAACATCCACTTCTCCCGTAGTCGGTTCTGATCAAGCTTTCCATGCTAAAGCTCAGATTATACTTGGTCAAGAGAAAATACCAATGTCCCCACCTCCTTTTGAGTTCTATCAAATGGGCTTCGTATGAGGAGTGTCTACTAGATGAGGCCATCACTTCTTTTGTCTGAGTAAATTCGATTTTTTAAAGACCTAAAATTATACTTATCATGTGATCACTGTTCCACAGCTATATTAGCAATGTTCACAATTCATAATGGTAATTTAAAATCCAGAAACATAAAACCAATAAAGTTCAAATTTCATATAACAATAATAAGACATTTAACTAGATCAATAAGGATTTCCATTAATTAATGTTTGGTTCATTACAATATTCCCCCATAAGAAATTTCACCCTCGAAATTTTACTTTCCCACACTAAAATAGATGTGGGTAACTCTGCTTCCTCATTTCCTCCAATTCCCACATTGCTTCTTCAAGGTTTTAGTTTCTCCATAACACCTTGATGAGGGCCATTGTCTTATTCCATATGACTTTTTCTCTACGATAAAAGATCTTCACAGGTTGCTCCTCGTAAGAAAGATCATCCCATGGATGTACTACATCTGAAGAGAGTACATGTGAAGGGTATAGTATGTACTTCCATAAGAGGGATACATGAAATACATCATATACTTTGGACATGGTAGGCGGAAGTGCTAGTGGATAGGCCACAACCCAGACACGATCAAGAATCTCGAAGGGGACGATGTACATAGGAATTAACTTCCCTTTCATTCCAAACCTCATAACCTTTTTCCATGGATATATGCGTAGAAATACCATGTCTCCAATATTAAACATAAGGTCTCATCAGCAGTTATCTTCATAACTCTTCTGTCGACTCTAGGATTCCTTGATATGATGCTGAATGGTTTTTACCTTCACAGCCATTTCATCAACAATTTCTGGTCCTAACATCTTACGCTCACCAACATCATCCCAACACACCGATGTTCTGCACCTTTTCCCATAAAGGGCTTCATATGGTTCCATTCAGATGCTCGAGTGGAAACTATTATTGTATGAGAATTCAACCAGTGGAAGATGTTGGTCCAATACCCCTTTGAAGTCCATAGAACTTGATTTTAGCATATCTTTTAATGTCTGAATAGTTTGCTCAGATTGGCCATCAGTTTGAGGATGATAGGCCATACTGAAGTTCTGTTTAGTGCTTAGAGAAAGTCGGAGACTTTTCCAAAACCTCAAGGTGAATCTCAGACCATGATCGCATACAATAGAGACTGGTACTTTATGTAGTATTACGACTTCTTTTATGTAAATCCATTCTACTTGATCCAAGGAGAAGTCCTCTCGAATCACGATAAAGTGAGATGTCTTCATAAGATGATCCATAATGACCCATATAGAATTGTTTCCTATGGATTTCCTTGAATGTATAGTGACATAGTACATGGTAATATTGTCCCACTACCATGTTGGTATGGGTAGTGGTTGCATCATCCCCTTAGACTTTTACCTCTCAGCATTCACTTGCTGACATACCAGGCACATTGATGTATATTATGCAATCTACCTGTTCATATTGTCCCACCAAAAGTTTTCTCAGAGATCTCGATACATATTTGTGCTCCCTGGGTGAATAGAGAGGCTTGAGCTATGTGAGTCATATAAAAGCTCATTATTTATTTTTGGATCAAATTTTACACCTAATTGTGACCCAAAACTCACGATTCCATCCTTTTCAACCATGAATTCTAAGGATTTCCCATTTCTAATATCTTCCACCCTTTTCATAATTTCCACATCCTTTCTTTGAGAATATATTATCCCTTACAAAAGAGATGGTTGAGCAATCATTTGTGAAAGGATTGATGATGTTCCCTTATTTATGATTCCCATGTCTATCTTCATCAATTCTAATAATATTGGATCCCTCTCAATTCTAATCAATGATAGAATCACTGGATCATTTATACTTAGAGCATATGTCACATTGTTCGTTTTCCCAGGGTGGTAATGGATTAATAAGTCATAGTATTTTATCAGCTCTGACCAACTTTGTTGGTGCATGTTCAACTCCTTTTGTGTGAAAATATACTTGAGGATCTTGTGGTCCATATATATTTCACACTTATACCCAAAGAGATAATGCTGTAAAATTTTTAAATCGAATATCACTGCAGCAAACTCTAGATCATGTGATTGATAATTCTGCTCATGAACTTTTAATTTCCTTGAAGCATAGGCAATGACTTTGTCATTTTACATCAATACACATCCCAGGACAAACTTCGAAGCATCACTGAATACCACAAAAAATTCTCCACTTGTAGGTAAAGTGAGAACTAACATAGTGATAAGCATACTTTTTAACTATTATAAGCTTTCTTCACATTCGTCACTCCAAGAAATCTTTACTCCATTTTGAGTTATCTTGGTAAGAGGGTTGTAAAATCATGAGAAATTTATCAACAATTGTCAATAATATCCAGCTAAACACATGAAGCTACAGATATCCATTACCGATGTTGGCCTTGGCCATCCCTCAATTGAATATGTTTTGGGGGGATCCCCAGATATCCCATTTATTGTGATGATATGGCCCAATAACGAGACCTCCTTCAACCAAAACTCGCACTTTTTGTATTTTTTTTCATAGAGCTTCTTCATTCACAAAGTCTCTAGTAAAGTTCATAGATTCTCCTCATGATCCTCCATGGTTTTGGAGTATATTAAAAAATCATCTATCAAGGCTACCACAAATTTGCCGTGGTATTCTCTAAAGATTCAATTAAACATGTCCATAAAGATTTCTGGAGCATTAGTGAGTCCGAAATTCATTATGATGAATTCATAGTTCTTGTATCTTGTACAAAAAGCAGTCTTAGGGATATCTTCCTTTTTCACCCCTATTTGAAAATATCCCAACCACAAATGCACCTTGGAGAAGTATTTTTCTCCACGCAGCTGATCAAACTAGTCATCAATTTTTGGAAGATGATACATGTTGTTTATCATTATTTTGTTAAGCTCACAATAATCGATGCAAATGCGCATTGACCCATCCTTCTTCTTGACAAAGAGGACCGATGCACCCCATGGTGAAGCACTTGGTCATATAAAGCCATTATCCAGATTCTCCAGTAGTTGTTTCTTCAGCTCCTCAAGCACTACAAAAACCATTCTATACAGAGTCTTGGATATTGAGAACACCCCAGGTATAAGATCAATTAAGAATTCAACATCTCTTCTAAGAGGAAGACCTGGAAATACCTCTTGAAAGAATTTAGGGAATTACCTCATAATAGGAATGTCTTCAAGGATGGTTACCTCTTTAGAATCAATCATCTATGTCAAATACATGTGCTCATAGGGTAGTAATATACATGCTTGAGATGATGGATCTAAAGAAGATTCATCTTCTTCATTGCACTTGTATTGGATCGGGGGTCGATTCTCTACATGGAGAGTGATTTCCCTCTCACAACAATTTATGTTGGTTCTATATAAGGGAAGCCAATCCACACCAAGAGTTGCTTCAAATTCCACCAGAGGGAGTATGAAGAGGTTCACTGGGAAATTAATTTTGGAGATTATCATAGGGGAGAAGTTATATAAATGGGATACAATGATTGCCCCAATTTTCGTACTCACCAAAATCTTTACTTCTATGATT
This sequence comes from Viscum album, assembly GCA_963277665.1. Taxonomy (NCBI): domain Eukaryota; kingdom Viridiplantae; phylum Streptophyta; class Magnoliopsida; order Santalales; family Viscaceae; genus Viscum; species Viscum album. The sequence continues at coordinate 752,167,787 of OY728126.1, forward strand.
TGTGCTGGTGATAGGATTGTTCTTCTCATCTTTTGGTATATAAAAGAATGCATAGAACATGAATCAAAAAGTAAGTATTTTATTAGTGAATAAATAACTAGCGTACCTTTCACCTATTCGTTTTCAGGGTTCACTTCTGTAGTAGTGATGTAAAAAGATCTCCCTTGTTTCCTTGGAGATTGTTGGATGCCTTTGAAAACCCTTGGATTAGGGCACTAATTTCAAAGATTACTTTGTTCTTTGTATTTGTAGAAATGAAAAATGCATTATGGTTTGAAAGGGGAATTCCTCTCTTCTATTGAAACCATGGGTTTTTCTTGTCGATAGTTAATAGCTAGGTTCCATTCTCTTTCACACCAAAAGCATTTCCTTGTCCAATTTTGGAAATTTTCGGGGTGCTTATTTCCACACCTTTGGCATGTGGGGTGATGGATCTTTTTAGCACCATTGGATTTATCCATCAGACCACCAGCATTGAATTCCACCTTACAATTCTTATCCCCATGTTACTCTTGAGATTCTCTGATCTCCATTTCGACCTGGAGGGCACATCAGACAATTTCCACATAGCTGTCAAAGTCATGGATTTCCAGTGTTTTCCATAGGCTAGGTTTTTGCCCACCAAGGAAGCAATCAACATTGAATTCCAGGGTATTGACAATGACAGATGCGTATCATGCAAAACTTGTGAAGTTTTTCTTGTACTCTCTGATGGATTCATCGTCTTTCTACTTGAGGGAAAGGAATTCCCTTTCCATCTTAAGTCAGAGGGTGCTCAAAACATATTTATCGAAAAACATCTTCTAGAGATACTTCTATTCCAACACCTCGATCTCCTTATCAGGATTCATATTTTTGATCATCATCCACCATTGATCATACTCACCATCCATACGATAAGCATCTAGGAGAACTTAATCTTTTTTGGAACATTGAAGGATGGAGAAGATATTTTCAATTGAGTTGATCCATTGTTCGAAAATTGAGGGATTAAATGATCCATTAAAAGTATGAGGCCTTTATCTCATTAATCTCTTGATAGAGACTTGTAATTTCTTGGGGGGGGGGGGTTGAATGTTCTTATTGATCCACGTTTCTGTTAAAATATTGAAATAACTGATAGAGAAGAGTGACATAGTTCATGATCCCCGCTACAATAAGATTGGGCATCTCATTTGTATAGTCATCACATTGATCTTCAAATTGGTTGTTAGCCCGAGTCCTCCTATTACCTGCCATTGGCTATTATAAAAGGAATGTTTAGGGGAACACATAAAGGTTAATCCATGAAAAAAATAGATGACTTATAAATTACTTTTATTCCTTAACTTATGAATCTATAGAATTCAATCTATGCTATTCATGATCTACCTAACTTATATTCTTAGGGAATTTTTTTCATTCCCTTAATAAGGGTTCATTTTTATTTTTTTATCAAAATTGTGACATGAATTGGTTTCCCAATTCATGAAACAAGGAATTTTATTAAAATAATGAAGACAAATCAAACACGAGGTGTAGATAATTTACACCAATAGGGATTAAAGGGGCATAAAAAACTATAGTAAAAAATACCAGAAACTGAGGGTGCAACAACCTCTATCAAGCATGTACAACACATGGACTTCAAAATAGCATCAATTCGCTTCGATGAGAAACCCAGAAAAGCCCTCAACACTCACCATTAATCCGAAACAACATGTCCAAGCATCAGGAAGCAAAGAGGAAAAAAAATTACCAAGTTAAAATCTTCAGTTTTCCACAGATACCAAAAAACCACAAAAAAACTGAGCAAAAAAGCATCACACAATAGCTCCCAAAAAAGCAGCATCATCACAAATACAAGCAGGACTTCTGAGAAAAATCACTCCCAAGGTATAGCCTTGAAGTCAAAATCAGGATTTATTTTATGCTCATCCAGAATTCTATTGAACATGCGCTTTCTAATTTCAAGGTATTTGACACCAGTAATGCTATCCTGTAGATATTTTTTTGAATGTGATAGTGTCTTGTTCATCCATCCAAGCATCTGCTGCTTCACCCACTAGTTCCACATTGACATAGGCATCTCTGTAAATATAATGTTGTTTTCTTACATCATCTTCCTCATCTAAACTAGAAACATCATCTTCCTCAACTGAACAAGAGTTTTCACTCACTTGATCATCCATATAAGGGAGTTATGGGGTCTCCTTCCTAGTGACTGCCAGAGATCTAGTGACAATTGGTCTTTCATGGTGAGAAAAATCCCTTCTCTTCTTTGACTTTTTTTGGGTTTGGGGTAATGAAACCATCAGCATACACCATTGGATTTTTACTTTTTTCTAGCACTCGATTTGAGGAAATTTTCCTCAAGATGATTAGTTTGATCATCAACCTCAATCAATGATTCACCTGAATCAGAGAGAGCTCTTTTCTCCTTGTCTCCTGGCTCATGTGAAGCAAGCTGATGATCATTATCTTTCCCTCATTCAGAGGGAACATAGCTGACACTTGCGTCTTTAGGAAGAGCATCTATGAATCCTGACATATCCATAGAGTGGCATGCTGGATGAGAATCCTGGGAATTGGAAGACATAATAACCTTAAGCACATCTGAATTTTTCTCATTATTAGCCGAAGGGCCAACTATGTCTTCCTGACCTAAATTTATCTCATCAATTCTTCTATTCGGATTCCTTTTTTCAACCCAAGTGACCTTCTTGGCCTCAGTACGTGTTGTTTTATAGACACATTACTTCTGATCATGCCCAAGCTTAAGTCATGAATGACAGTAATCAGGTAAATTTTCGTAGACAACATTTTTAATTGAAATCAAAAGGGCATAAAAACTTAAAGAAAATTAGACCAAAATGAGAAATGGAGAAATCCCTTACTTGGAAGTGTGATCCCAAAGGCTTGGGAGAGGCTCGAGCGAGGATTATTGGGAGATTGGGGCACCATGGGAGGATTATAGTGAAATGAGGGAAGTGGTTGGATAAAATATAAAGGGTTTGAGTGAAGAGGAAGGGGGAGCATGGGTGTTTTTATATAAGAAATGACATGGAATTCTTTATTATTTAGGTTTGAGACACCTCTTATTAAACTAATCAAAACCACAAACCAACCCATTCTTATTGCCCGTGGTTTTTTCCAAAGGGGGTGGAATAAAATATTTTATATGGTCAATGTCCGAACATCTTAAAATATTGAGGGTGCTTATGTTGAGGTGACTCACACTATCAAGGAAATTCATTTGAAAAGTGAAAATGTTTTATAACTCTTGGAGGGTCCACTAATGTTTTGTAAATTAAATAAAACAAACCTAAAATCAAATTATTTTAATGAGAAAACATATATTGAACGAACATATCATAAATAGTATTTTATTACATCACTATTTTGTCATTATGATGTCATAATTCACATTATATATTTAAATGGTATTTAATTTTTAACAAAAAATTCGACTGTCTCAGAAAATTAAGAAAACTTTCCCATTGGATAATTTCAACATTCTCATTAAAAAAATAATATTCATTTTATGAAAATAATTTTCTAAATATTTCAATTTTTACTTTTAAAATAGAAACTGATATTTATAAAAAATTCATGTGTTTTGACAAAACATTCAAACCTTAATAAAAATTACAGTTGCATTCAAAAAATTATATGATAATTTATATTTAATAAAAATAATTTAATATTAATAATATTTTATTAAAGTATTATTTAATTCAAAAATCCATTAATTCATAAAAATAGATTTCTTAATTGAATATTAACTAAACATACTATTTGTGCTTTAAAAACTATTTTCAAAGTAACATTAATAAAATTAATGAACATTATTTATACAAAAATAATATGCATAGTCATAGTTCTAGGGCCTTGTTACATAACCACTTATAGCACCCGCATAAGACCGAAGGGTAGGGTGTGCGATGGTGACAGACTCTTGTTGTGGATTAGGTAACATAGCTCGGGTGGTAATCTCTATTATCTTCCACTTCTCCTGTAGTCGGTTCCGCTCAAGCTTAACATGTTCAATCACAGATTAATCTTGGTCAAGAGAAAATCCCAATGATGCCACCTCCTTTCTGAGCTCCAAAAACTGTGCTTTGTATAGGGAAATTCTACTGGATGAGGCCATCACTTCCTTTGCCTGAGTAAATTGGATTTTTTTAAGACCTACATTTATACTTATCATATGATCACTATTCAATGACTATATTAGCAACGATCCAAATAATAAAATTATGTTAAATTCCAGAAACATAAATCCAATGATGTTTACATTTCATATAACCATAATAAGACATTTAATCATATCAAGAGGGATTTTCATTAATGAAATTTTAGGTCGTTACAACCATAGTATGTTATTAAATTATAACAGAACCATATTCATATTTATTATATCATTCATGATTCAATTATGACATTATACTACCCATTTAATAATGATTTCCTTGTTAAATTATTATTTCAGGTAATAACCGCTTTCTTTATCGTACGTGTTTTAACTTGTTATTCTTGATCGTATCATTTATATCATGATTTACATAATTATAGAATATAACACATGATTTATATATCTTATATATTTATAATATAATTATGTATAGTAGATAGATATGTGAAATGTAAAACACCGTTTATGTAGACAGTAGGTAGTACGTACGCATAAACGATGTTTCCATTTTCATATCGTATTGAATAGAAGTAAGTCAATAGAATATATGTAAGTATATATATATATATATATATTATATCAAATTATTATTTCATATCTTACATAATTATTAATAATATATATTTTTATAATCATCATTGAATGGTGAATGTGGAAATGAATCTCATCGTGTCATGGAGACGGTAAGCCGTACGTACACACGAGCGACGATGTCATTTCTTTAATGATTAATAGGTGTGGAATTGGATGGTATATTAATTTTATAGAGACATTAGAATTAAATTTTCACTATGTATATACATATTACTCGTCATTATAACCATCCATGTAACATAGTGTTGAATTATAAATTACACCACGGTGTGGAGACGATAAGCCGTGTGTACGCACGTATAGTGACATAATCATTTATAGGATGGATAGAATAATGAATATTTTTGTACAATATTTATAATAACATAAAACTATGTATAAGGTACTAGATTATTTATTTTGGTATGGTATCCACAAATAAACAGGATGTGGATGAAGAAAAGAACTTGAAAGAGGGTGTTGAAATTATTACCTCTTATTCGGGTGTTTCCTTTTGAGTTCATAAAAAGGGATCCTTAGGTTGGATTTATGACAAATGTTTCAAGTATAGGTTGATATGAGGTAATTTGGGAGGATATTTGGGTAGGGTTTGTCTGATCCAAATAGATTTGGAGGTGTGAAATTAAGATAAGAGGAAGTATCCTTTTATAACAGAGGCGAGGGTCACTTTAGGAAAAGATTGAAATATTATTTTATAATAAAATAATTTTCTTTGTCTAATGGATCCAAACTGATTTATTTCTAAGATAATGTATGGAATGGTAGAAAAAATCTCAACCAATAGGTTTTTGAAATGTTTAGGTCACTATATAAACTTATCTTTTAGATTTAAGTCTTAGTTAAATAGTTTGACATTTACCATGTCTATATGAATTTTTATATTATATGGTTAATTAACATACTATAAACTACCAATAGAACCTAAAGTGGTTAAATATTGAAATATAAAATATTATTTAAGAGCTTTTTCTGAACCATATATATTTATGAATATTATAACAATTAATAATATACTTTTTATTTTAAAAACTCAATTATGTCAATTTTGACACTATTTAGTATTTGATTTTTGTGATTGTCATAACAAATTGATTACTTAAAAAATATATTAAATCAATACTAACATGACATATTCACATATAAAATTATTTTATGTCATAAAAACTTTGAAATTATATTTATTTTAATACTTATAATACCATTTATTTGATTCATTCATTAATTAGGTAATTACTGCATCATCATTATGTCATAAATAAATTTTATTATTTAATGTCTAAAAATTATCAATAAAATACCATTATGTTGGAAATATTATTAGATTTATAATGAATATTTATAGGTGAAAATATAAGATATATAACACATTTTAAATATTATTTTACTAAAAGATATATGTTGTGAGATTTTTTTATTTACGTTAAATTAATTAATATAAAATATCATTATCACTCTCAAGTAGATACAAGTTGTTCCAAAATAGACTCAAGTATTCCAATGGCCAGACATGTATTGTAACACCCCAAGCTTCTACGGTACGCTTCTCTTTGAATAATGCAATAGCGTGTGTTGTACGCAACATCGAGTTCTAATACACCACAACCAATCAAACTAGCCGTTATGAATAGTAATACCCACCTTTTGAAATTTATAAATTTTATTTTTCAAAATGGACTTCATTTTTGGATTCGGAATATCGAAATTATCCTAGGGTGAAATTTTTTGTATTTTTCTGAAAACATTCAATTTTTGATGAATAGTGAAAAAACACTAAGTTATAGTTTAAAACCGAATTTTTTTTCAAATAATTATTTATTTTATTTAAATTTAATTAAGGTCAAAATAGTTACATTATACCTATATAATTTCAATGTAATTCAGTGGAGTAATTTTAGAATAACTTTAGATATATAAAAATATTATTGAACTTTTCACCGTCTTTTACAATCCTCCTAGAAGAATTTGGAAATTCATATAAAACATAATTTTTCCGCTTCTGTGAGTGGAATTTAGAAAATAAATGAGACACGGTTAATATCAAGGAGTGAAATTTGGTTCATTGAGATGAAAATATTTTTTGGTGAATAGTAACTTTTTACTTTTATTTACCACGGTTAAAAGTAAATAGGGAAATTAAGGGTAAAAATGATATTAATACTACCCTAACACATGTCCTAATTCTATTGGACAGGTGTATCTCGACCGAAAACAACCTTAGGAATAAAATATTATCATTTAGGTCCACTTTGATTAGATTAAAACATTTATTATTATTTAATTCAATGAAGAGTTAAAAGAGTTAAAATCAATGTTTATTTACTACAACATTTTTAATATAGGGTTATAAATAAGATAAATTCGATTTTAAATATTCATTAGAAAGATAAAACTATTTCATAAATATTTATAATTTATTTATAATTTTTCGACATTAAATAATGTAAATTATTTATGACACAATGGTGATGCAGTAATTACCTAATTAATAAAATATTAAAATAATTGATAATATAAATATCAAAATAAATGTAATTTGAGACTTTTTATGAATTCCAATAATTTTCTAGGTTAACATGACATATTAGGATTGATTATATAAATTGTTTTCGAAGTTATAATGCTGTTAAGAATTTATCAAAAAACAAAATACCCAATAATGTCACAATAGACATAAAAGAGTTTTTAAAACAAATATTATATTATTAACTGATATTCAATTCCTAAAAATCTATGGTTTGGCCAAGAGACTTATATAATGATAGGTGTATCATTAAAAGACTAATTGGGGTCTCTTGGATTTATATGGTATGTTTATTAACCATATAATACAAAAATACAAAGAGATATTTTAAAAGTGAAACTAATTAACTAAGAGTTAATACTTAATGATAAGGTTAATACAGTAACACAAACTAGTATAAATATTATTGGTTGAGTGGTTTGCGACCCATACCCACCTTAAACATTAAATAATCCACTTTGGAGCCATTATAAACTGAATATTAATTTATTATAAAATAATATTTCTAGCTTTTCCAAAGGTGCCTGTCACCCCTCTTATAAAAGGGCACTCCACCTTCTCACTAATTCACAAATTCAAAGACTTTTGGCTCGGCTAAACCCTGCCAAAATACTCTCTCAACTTCCATCAATTCATTCTAGAGGCCTTATTTTGATCAGAAATCCAACCTAAAGAGCCCTTTTGATCAAATCAAAAGGATGAACCTGAAGAAGAGGTAATGTTTTCACCACCCTCTTTCATGTTCCTTTCTTCGTCCACTTTTTCTTTCTTTGTTATTACCATTATAAAATAAAAAATCTAGTATATTATATATACTTTGATGTTATTATAAACATTGTATAACCATATTTCAGTATTCTATCCATCCTTTATTGACATGTCACCATACGTCTGTACGTACGGCTTACCGTCTCCACATCATGGTGTAATTGTTATTCAAAACATTATTATTTGGATGGGTATAATAATGATGTCTAATTAATGTAAATAATAAATAAAACATGATAATGATTTTGTATATATGATATAACATCCAATTAAATATTATTTTAACATCAAAATAATTATATTATCACTCGTACGTACGTACAGCCTACCGTCTCCATGAACGCGATGAGATTCATTCCCCATCGTATCCATTCAAGTATAATTCTCATTTGATGATTAATAATAATGTTTAAGGACTTGATATAATTATAGATATGAATAATATACAACCTATCCATAACAAACACGGCTTATGTAACAAAACATATACGAGTATGTTAACACCCAAAACGACAATAATATTAAGATATTATTAACAAAGCAATGTTAAAAGATCATATATGAAATCATATTAATGTATATGATTATTTTATAATTTAATAACAATTATTTCACCATTATACAAGAGGTTAACCTAACTCCAACCAAGGAAAAGTACAAGTTAAGGGTTTATTCCATAATCTCTTCATTATCTGAGGTTGTTTATACGTAATTATCTACTGGGACTTCTTTATCATCCACATCCATGTTTCTTAAAAATGTATTACAAATCATTCTTATTATTTTGAAGACTATGGGATAAAGTCATTTATACCATTTTTTTATTTTTATAAGATGTTTATTAAGGAATCTTTCTGTCATTTTCCAAACAAGTTCCTTTTTATCCTTTTCAACAGAATTAAGGTAAGAATGTTTTTTAAGTTATACATTGGGTGCAGCTATTTTCCGCTGTTATAAAATCGTCGAATCTTCTCTTACAATCTTATAAGAATATTTTTAAAGAAAATTTCTTATTTTATAAATATATGACTCTTAAATGATTTCAAAATATAAAGAGATATTTCTCTAAAAAGAGTTTTGATTTCATCTATGTCAACATCTTTTGATGGATTCTAAGTTTATTTGGAGTTTATTTATTATGATACAAAACTTCCATATGGTATTGTTGGTTTTGTGATATGATTGACTGTGTATGTGTTATTTTTATACCATTCATGGTTTATGATGAAGGTATTGACATTTCATATGCTAGTTTTAATACGAATGTTTATGTTATGTTTAAACCTGTTCATATAAGGAATACATTACACTTAATAAGTGATGGGTGGAGCCCGCTATAGCTCCTCGATGCATTGGTAGGTCTAATGAGACAAACTAGTGTCTTGGAAAAAGGACTTGACAAAATATTATTTGTAGTCTTGGCACGAGGCCTTGGCTATGTGGTTATGATAGTCTGGCATTTTAGATTCCATCATTATGAAAGTGGTTATTGATAATTCATGTGATTATTCGACTAGTACAATATCCATCTGAATAAGTAAATGGAATTATTTCATTTTATCTATGATAAATTATGCTAAAGTTCAAGTTTAAAAGTATTTTTAGTTATACATTGCCTTAAATGGTTATATTTATTTATGAATGTTTCCGTTATATTGTTATCCTTACTGAGCATCTAAGATCACCTCTTTCAATGTTTTATTTTTCCCAGGATGTGAAGAAGTAATTTATGAATGACCTACATGGATAATATGAGGGGATATAAAGAGAAGATGTTTTTGCAGTAGTTTTCACTTTATGATGTAATGTAAACTTTATGAATGTATCTAGTTATTCCAAGGCTGCTAAACTAATATTTCTTTCGAGACTTGATCATTCTTGTGATCATGCCAATGATATGTAATAATGCAAAAAATCTGGGTAACTGCGGTCGGGATGTTACATGTATCAACCAATATGAATAAGACACATGTTAACGTATAATAATATGATTATAATAATATTTGTTTACCCTTATTTACCAAATTTACCTTTTAACCTTCGTAAATAAATTATTTACTGAAATAAATATTCATAATGTCTAAAAACAAAAGATACTTATTTACACAATTTGGATATCATGAATAAAAATACAGAATCCATTTTTCCAAATTCAAAACAGCAAAGTGGCAGAAATTAATTTAAAATTAATTCCCATTGTCAAAGCCAAAAAGTGGGTTTTTAAAAAGTAAAAACTATCAAAAGATTGACATGTGTTTATGTCAATTTTAAATGCAAAATTACTTATAATGACCTAAATTGTATTAAATCATAAAAATATAATCTAATTATACTTCAAAAAGTTCAAATTCAAAATTTAACACTATAAATTATTTTGATTAAAAATGTTTTTTTGAATTAAAACATAGTATTTTTCACTATTTATCAAAATAGGAATGTTATCAGAAAAGTACAAAAAATTTATCCACACTAAATTTTTATTTCCCACTTTTGAAGATGAATTTAATTAAATTAAATTGAATATATTAATGTGTCAAATATTGGTTTTAAAAAGGGTTCTCCATTAAAAGGCAGTAAAATAGAATTTTTGAAAAATACTTCTTTTATCTGAAAAATGAATTTATTCTTATATTATGTCTAAGAAACACATAATATGGATGTTAAAATTATATAGAGTATATAAGATTCAAAATTCAGTTAATACTACTCATTATTCTTTTTGAACAACTAGTTTGATAAGTTGTGGTGCGCTCGAACTCGGTGTTGCATGTAGCGCAAGTTATTGAATTACTTTAATGAGATAACGTATTGTGTAATCTTGGGGTGTTACCTTAATACCCACATTTTGAAATATTTTAAATTTTATTTTTCAAAATTTACTAAATTTTTGGATTCAGAATATCAAAATTATTTTTGAGTGAATTTTTGGTATTTTTCTGAAAACTTTCAATTTTTGATGAATAGTGAAAAACAATGCGTTATTTTTTTAAACCAACTTTTATTTAGATAATTAGTTATTTTATTTTATTTTCATAATTTATTTTATTTCAAAATCGATACACAATACCTATATATGTTCAAAATAATTAATTGGAGTCATTTTATAATAAGTTTAGATATATAAAATTTTATCGAACTTTTTACAGTCTTTTACCCACCTTCTAGATTCATTCAAAAATTTACAAAAAACTTAATCTTAATGATTCTCTGAGTTGAATTTAAAAAATCCAAGAGACATAGTTGACATCAGCAAGTAAAACATGGTTCAATAAGATAAAAATAATTTTTGGTGAATAGTAACTTTTGACTTTTATTTACCACAGTATAAATAATTAGAGTAATTAGAGTTCAAAATGATATCAAAATTACACTAACACTTTTCCTAATTCTATTGGATAATATTAGTTTGACCAAAAAACATTAGTAATAGAATATGATCATTTTGTTCGACTTGGATATTTATTATTATTTTATTTATAGAAGATTTAAAAGAGTTAAATTCAATGTTTAATTACTAAACCATTTTTAATATAAGGTTATACACAATATAAATTCGACTATAAATATCAAAATAAAAGTAAATTGTGACTTCTGATGAATTCCACTAATTTTATAGGTTAATATTAATGTAAAGGTTGATTAAATAAATTTTATTCAAAGTGATAATGTTTTTATGGATTTCAAAAAAATCGAATACTAAATAGTGTCAAAATTGACATAATTGAGTTATTAGAACAAATACTATATATGTTAGGGCCAATAAGGGCCTATATACCCTGAGAGGGGGGGGGGTGAATCAGGGTATGGATATTCTTTTTCGAAGTTCTTCCTACCCCACAGGATCTTGACCTCTTTATTACAGGGGTCACTTTGTTTTCTCTTGTGTGTAAAATGTGATCACTTCTTTAATTATTTATCTAATGATGATGATTTGAATGCAATGCAGGGAAGCAAACAGATAGACACAGAGATTTTTACTTGGTTCACCCTCACTGGGCTACGTCCAAGGAGCATACGCCGACAAGTTGCTGGTCGTACCAAATTCCACTAATCTTCACTAGCGGTGGATACAATGTTCAGGCTAGATCACTTCTTTTCCCAGGCTCACTGCCTTTACAATGTTTAGGGTCAGCTCACTGCTTTCCCAAGGGTCACTCCCTATTTCTCTCTCTCTGGCTCACTGCCGGCGGAGAGGATCACCTTCTTCCTCTTCCTAAGCTCACTTCTCTTGGAAGGAGTCCACTCACAGTTTATAGACCTGTAGGTCTCTTAATTTGCATGAATGAATGCATCTTCTCCTGTATGTAGATGCTCTGTTGAAGTTCAACTTTCATCCATAGATGAATCTCTCTTTGCACCGAATGTATCGGGCAAACTTCCAGGTTCCACGCAGCCTGAAAAACACTACAGGAACAAAACCTTACTTGGTACGCAAGTCAAATTCGGCGCGCAAGTATCAGCGCGCAAGTCACAAAGGGCGCGCAAGTCCCCCTCAGACACTTGCGCGACTCAATCTTCCTCAACTCCAAACTTGCGCGACTCTCTTCCTTTTACGCCCAAACCAATATTGGCGCGTAACTGCCAACCGGCACGCAACTTCTAACACCTGCGCACAACTTCAACCTCTGGCGCGCAAGTCCCACCTACGCGACCACACACACCACTTGCGCGACCACCACACCTGTGCGACGGGAGATCTGAGTTGAACTTCGGTGAATAATGAAGAGGGGTGGTCCAGTATTTATAGGAAAATTGACCACCCTGCGCGACGGCGCGCAAGTCACCTGTGCGACCCAGTCTCAGCGTGCAAGTCTTCTCTCCTTTTAGACACTTGCGCGACCAACTCCCAAACTTGCGCGAACCTATTTCCTTAGCCATATTTTGATCTTCTGATCTTGAAAAACATATGGCGCGCAAGTTTCCTGTACACCAAGTTCACGGCGCGCAAGTCCCTTTGCCAAAAACACTTTTCTTCATTTGCCGATTTTCAGGCCCAAAAATTTGGCAAACACTGGAAAACGGCGCCACCTTGTATCTGTTCTTTTGTACCGCCTCCAGATCATCCATTCCTTTTATCGACGTTCTTGAATCAAACATGGATCGTTGACCTCAGCTCTTGAACTCGACATTCCACCATGAAATCCTCTTTGTCAACAAATTTTTATGTCATTGTTTTGATTTTTCAACAATCACTACTCAGATGTCTACTTTGTCAACAAACACAATCACCTCAAAAATGTTTCAATGATACCTTGAGGGATTTTTGCCCAACAATATAATTAATTGATATAATATTCATAAAAATATAAGGTTTGGCTAAATTACTCATATAAGGTTATATATATTAATAATTAACCACTTGGTGTTCTCTTGGCTATTTATTATATGCTTATTAACCGTATAATATTAAAATACAAAGAGACACGGTAAATGTCAAACTATTAAACTGAGAGGTAAATCAAAATGATAAGGTTAATATGGTGACCTAAAACTATCTAAAACATATTGGATGAGAATATTTATACCCATCCCAAACTTATCCTCATGATAAATTATTTTAGAGCCATTATAATCCTAAAATGATTTTATTATAATATAGTATTTTAAGCTTTTCCTAAAGTGACCCTCACTTATCTTATAAAAGAGTACTTACCCTTATCCTAATTTCACAACTCCAAAGCCACTTGGCTCGACCAAAACCTTACCAAATATCCTGCCAAATTCCCTCGCATCATCCTAGAGTCCTTACTTTGATCATAAAGCCATCCTGTGGAGCCTTTCTAATCAACTCAAAAGGAAACACCCAAAGAAGAGGTAATAATTTCACCACCATCTTTTAAGTTCTTTTCTTCTTCCACTTATTCTTTATCTATTGTTTCCATACCAAAATAATAAATCCAATACCTTATACTTTATGTGATGTTATTATAAATATGGTAAAACCATATTATATATTCTATTCATCCTATAAATGACTAAGTTACCATACGTGCATACGTACGACTTACCGTCTCCACATCGTGGTGTATTTTGTTATTCAGACACTTCATTATTTGGATGGGTATAATAATAAGTATAAATGATGTAAATAATAAATATTACATGTTAATGATTAGTTATATATTATATACCATCTAATTACATTTTATTTCACCATCAATATAATGATATTTTCGCTCGTGCGTACGTACATATTACCGTTTCCACGAATGCGATCAAATTCATTCCCCATTATAACCATTCAAGAATAATTTTCATTTTATAATTAAATATAATTTTTATGAACATAATATCATTATGTATATGAATCAAATACATCCTATCTATAATAAACATGGATTACTTAAACCAGAATATGAAGGAAAACGAACCAGTTAACACCGGAAACGATGATACTACTAAAATATTATTAACAAAGAAATATTGGAGGATCATATTTTATATCATATTTATGTATAAAATTCATGTATAATATAATAACAATGTTTTAACTATTATAAAAGATTTGAACATACCATCAACTAAGAAAAAGTATAATGTAATGGTTAATTGTACAATCTCTCTACCTATCCGAGGTTGTTAATACGTATCTAATGTGACCTCTTTATCATCCACAACCATGTTTTATTAAAAATGTAATTAAAAATATTCTTATTATTTAATATACTATGGGTTAAATTAATTTATACCCTTATTTTAACATATACGTTTTCAAATTAATCTTTCTGTTGTTTTCCAAACAAGGTACTTTATGACCTTTTCGATAGAATTAAGGTAAGAATTTCTTTTTTTAACTTATATGGCATGTGCGGCTATTTTCTGCCATTATAACATCGTCAAATATTCCCATAAATGCTTAAATGTATATTTTCAAAATAAATGTTTTCTTTTATAATTATATAGATTTTAAATGATTTCAAAATAGAAAGATATATTTCTCTAAAATAGTTTTAATATCATCTATGTCAACATCCTTTAATGGATTTTATGCTTATCTAAAGTTGATTTATTATGATAAAAAACATCCATACTAAATTGATGGTTTTTTGATATGTTTGAATGTGGATGTGTTAGTTTTACACCATTCATGGTTTATAGATTAATTATTGAAATTTGGTATGCTAGTTTTAATATGAATGTTTATGTTAGGTTTATTCCATTTCATATGAGAAATGCATTGGAATTAGTATGTGATGGTTGGAGCCCGCAATAGATCCTCGATGCATCGATAGGTCACATGATACAAACTATTGTCTTTGAACAAGGCCTTGAAAAAAATCCTATTTTTAGTCTTATCAAAAGGCCTTGACTATATGGTTATGAAGTCTCGCATTATGCATTCCATCATTATGAAATTGGATATTAATATTGCATGTGATTATTCAACTAGTAGAATATCAATGAGAATAAGTAAATGAAATTATTTGATTTATACTTGCCATATTATTCATAATTTTATGTTTTAATAGACTATGTTTTAGTCTTATACATTTAATTAATTGTTTATGCTTATTTTCTAAAGTTTCATCTATATTGTTATCCTTACAGACCAACTAAGATCACCCCTTTCATTGTTTTATTTTTCCTAGGATGCAAAGAAGTATAATATTTTTGACCTATAGGTATATTCTAAGGGATGTGAATGTGGTTAATCGAGACAATGTGGTTTCTGTTTTTCATTTTATAGTGTAATTTAAAACTTATGAATGTATCTAGTACTTCCAAGGCTACTAAACTGACCAGTAATTCAGTATTTGATCCCTTGGGATCATGCAAATTTTATGTAATAATGCACCAAATCTGGGTAACTGGGGTTAGGGCGTTATACATATACATGAGAAATAACTTTTCTTAACTTTTTAGTGCATGCAATCTATTATATGTTGAATTTAAATATTAAGGTCTGAATAATCATACATTATTATGAAGATTCACATAAATGGATGAAATCATCATTACATAATGGTAATAAATCATGTAAGTAAATATTATCATATTTTTCAATACAAATTTTCAAGGAATATCAAAATTGTAAAAAAATAATGATGAATATATCGAGTCTTATATAGAAAGTAACACTCATCTACCACATTAGATTATCAAAAAGTCATTTAAAATATGTTTCATATATAGGTACATACTTAATATGATTCTTCATATTTACCAAGTTATTAAATTTCATGATGAAATCTATAGTTGATTTTATTACTATGTTATGACAAATAGATTTTTAGATAATAAAATTCCAATTGTGAGGACATATATTTTTAATGAGGTGCTCAATCTGTTACTAAACATTTCAATATAAAATTCTCCCTTAAATAAAACTATATCTAATGGTGTGTACTATACATGATAAAGGGATTTAATGAACTATGATATACTATAGAAATATAATTATTTGAATTTTACTATTAAAACATAGTAGTTGGTTAGGGAAGTATAAATAAGAGTCACTGTATTATAAAATATTTGTTGAAATGTTTTCTTGATATAAAATTTTCAATTGTTTCATACTAATTATAAACTAAATTTTAAATAATATCATATAACATTAATTGATTTTCTTCCAAGAGATTTTATTTAAATGCACAATGTTTTATAATATAAATAAATTACATTTATCACTAATGATGAATATTTTATTGTAATTTATAGATCATATATTTAAAAAAATAATTTAACATTTAGCTAATATTGATAACTAGGTAAGCAATATTATTTTTAGTGGATATCATGATCCATTATTTAACTTTTAAAAAATTTATTTTATAAAATTATATTAATTTTTTATATCATCTTGTCAAAATAATATGATGTAATTTATTTGAATTTTCTAATAAGGATAATTTTTGGTTGAATAATAAAAATAATGATATTGAAAAAAACAATCATTTTGTTACATTTAATCAAACTAATGAAATGTTCTATTTTTATTCAGGAAATTGTTAATGTAAAGTATGTTTATTTTTTTTAATAATTATCCAATTAATTCCATGTAAATCAATATTATACTTGATTTCAGTATAAAATCATTTTTATACTTAAAATAGGTATTTCTCTAAAAAATGTTTTCCATTGCACTAAAAACACTTATATTATGATTAATTATAAAAAATTATAGAAATTAAATTATAAAAAATCTATTCAATAGTTTCAATTTTAAAAAATATAATTTGTTAGAAACTCCATCTCATTTTTTTTAATATGAACAATAACCATGGTGATTGTGTATCGCTATGGTAAATAGTAAAAAAGGTTAACCAAGGTTGAAACTTTGTGATAATGTCAAAAAAATAATTCATCACTCACAATTATCTCGTTGGATGATTAATTTTAGACCATATTTGTCATATCATTGAAATTGTTTCATTTTTATGCGGTATTTATTTATTATAACATTTATATTATTTTACATAATGAGTTATTACAAAATGTCACTCTTTCTCTCCCTATTATAATGTTTTCATGATTTGTAAACATATAAAAATGATATTCTTAAGAATAGTGATGATATAATTGGTTATAAATAAATTAAATTTATATTATTAATTTATTTTTAATTTTTACAGATGGTATATCCTCCTTGAATGTTTATGCAATGTCGGCATGTCGCTTGTTCAGGCAGTAGAAAAACAAAGTTAATAATTTTAAAAACATTAAATGTAATAATTTATGGAAGAATTATGGTGTTAAATGAATTAATTTTATGATTATATTGTATATGTGATGTTTAATTAGTTTATATTCTAATTAATGTTTTGTCTTGATGTCTTTAAAGTCATATTTTTTGAATTGTCAAAGAAATAACTTCAAATTGAATTGTATATTTAAAATTTATTTATAAATAATATATTAAATCAAATGGATGTAAAATTTCAATAATCTCTTGAATTTTACATTTATTTTTCACATGGAATTTTTAATATTACTTTTATGACCCTTATAGATTAGAAAATGTCTTACAATAGTTATGGTTTAACTGAGTTAATGAAGGGGTTAAACCAAAAATATGGTTTAAAATTAAAAATATTTTGTATAAATATCATTTTTTTGAATTTACTGGAAAATTATTTTCCTTATCATTAAAAATTTTGATCCTAGGATCCATTTTACATGATTTATACCTATATTATATATTAATAATACATATATTTATAAAACTGTGACCCACCTCACATAGAAAAGTGTACCTTCTATACTAGCTTTCTCACACCTCATGTTCTATTTATTTCATCTTCCATAAACTCCAATAGATTTATATATTTCTTATCCACGTCCTATAGCTTCTATACAACCCATAATATCATGATAATGGTGATTAATATGTATTCCAAAATAGTATTTCCAAAGAATAGGTAGAACTATTATCTGAGCTATTCCATTTTAATTTTTCTTTAAAGTATTTCATTTTTTCCAATACATGATGATATAATAACAAATTATTTTCAATATATTTATTTTCTAATGGTGTTTTCATAACCCTTATTCATCTTGTATTCCATCCCATGGGAAATGAAAACATCACTCGTGTGTACTATTGACTACCACCTCTATTAAGGTTTGTGTTTTTCTTTTTATCACAGCTTAACAAGGCTAATTATTTTGATATATTTAATGAGTATATATGATATTAGTGACATGTTTGTAAATTTATAATGATATTATAATATATATCTTCTTAACTTCTACCCATTAAAAAAGATAATATTATTTGTGAATACGGGTGGACTTCCACTTGGATGAAGTGATGCGATTTATTTTTAGGTAAGCCATTAATAGATGAATGTATTATTTTATTAAATATGTATATATGATAATTATTTAATTATTTATACTATTGAGATAATTAATCCTTAACTCCTTTGAAAATGGTCAACCTATCAATGATATTTGGGAATTTTTAATTGAACATTCCAAAAATAGATAAAAGAAATGTAACAAATTTAATAACCAAATAATTCATGATAGTAAATAAAAAAAGGAAATGTATAATTGAATAAAAACTAAGAAGTAAATTACTCACTTATAAATCCACTATAATTTTATTATTTATGTGTAAGATAATATAAAAAATTACTCAGGACATGAGGTACAATATTTCTCATCTAAATTTCCATTCTTGGAGACTTATTCCATGGTCACTAGAAGTTTATTTTTTTATTTATATAATTCCATATATATGTATTTTATTATTAATTATTTTAAATTAATTTCGATTACAAATCCTTTTAATTTTTTATTCTTCAATTTTCTTTTGATTAACTTTTTTCTAAAGGGGTAGTGGATTTTCCTTTAAATCGATATTTTAAGGTTTTTCTTTCAAAATCATTCACCTGGACATAATTTTTTTGAGAAATATTTACCTAATCTGTTATATATGTTTCAAGAATTTTTAATGGTCTTTTTCAACTATTTATGAATTTATTTAAAATTATTTAAACTAATATTTTCTAATGTTTTTTGTACTAATAACTTTTAACTTTTTAAAATACAGTGAGAATAATATTCTCATTTAACATATATGACATGAATGGTTTTTCAAAACATTCTGGGTATTCTTTAGTTTCATTACTCCTATCCCATTTTCCCAATTTAATTTCCATGAAAGGGTTATTTATTTATTATAGCATTATTATTTAAAATTATATTAAAAGAAAGATATTTTTTTCATATTTTCAAATGAAATTGTTGAATGTTGTTTTAATGTTATTTTAAAATATATTTATATCAACCCCATGTTTTTATATGATATTTACATTTAATTAAATTTATTTCAAAGATAATGGACATTACAATCAAAAACGATTTAAAAGAAAAAAGACATACTATTAAAATATTATTATGTGATAGTCATCCCCTAGGAATTGGATTGGTGGGTATTAATATGAGTAACTAAATTATGAATAATTTATGGTTACATATAGATAAAATTAATTTATTAGTTGTCAATTAATTAGTAATAAAAATAAAAAAAATTGAAAATACAAAATGTGTTGTTTCAAAATAAATTTTTTTATGCATATTGTGTATTTTTATCTTAATAAATTTAATTATTAACTACTAGTGATTTCTTTTCATACAATTAATTTATTATATATTCAATAAAAAAAGTAAAATTATTTTAATGTTTTTGTCTAATCTTGGTATAAGAATAAACTAATTTTCGTGGTAAAAAAATATTTTTCCCTTAAATGTAGGTTTCTATTGAATTTTTAATGATTATTCACAAGATTAATTTATTTTAATTATAATTACTGAATTTGATAAATGCATTTCATATATGGAATTTTGAGGTTAAATGTTTGGTAAATATACCCCTTTATTTCTTGTTTATGAATAGTAACCCTAGAAAATATATCACCTAAGTAAAGGGTAAATCGTGTTAATATAAGTTATAACTATTTTAGGAGTGTATAATTTTTCATCACAATTATTATTGGTTGAATTTATTTCGACCATTATCACTATATGAATTAAATGTAAATGTTTAGGGGACACATGTTTTTAAAAATGACATATATAATAGTTAAACCAATGAAATGTAAAAAATATCACTATCGTAGTTTTAAATATCTCTTATTATTCTACATAGGGAAACAATACTGTTATTAATTAATCTAAATGATTATTTTTTGTATAATGAAATAATTTTCATGATCTAAATATATTAAATTAATTGAAAAATAAAATAAATAAATTTAAAAATATTTAATGTTATATAATATGAGATAGTTATTATGCTCTACTAATATTTTAAAAAGTATAACATATTATTTATGTACAATGATATTATATTCTATTATTATCTTTCTCTTTGATTATTTAATGTTAAATTAATATAATAATTTCAAAATTTACCTTAATGATATTTTTTACTAAATAATATTCTATTAATTTATTTAACTTGCATAAAATTATTATATTTGGACATGTTAATGAAATATGGTTCCAAACCTAATTCATGCTTTATTTATGAGTCACCATGTCATTTATGGTAATATTTTTAACCCAATATGGCTAAAATTGTTGATATCATGGTTAAGGTTACAAATAATTAAAAAAGGGCTTAATGAAATAGATAAAGATTAAAATGACACCAAAACATGTATACATTTTATTTTAGATGGTATTGTAACCCCATAGTAACACATATTAAAATTATTGTCCATTTTGAGGCATTTCTCATGATAATTTCCTTATTATATTTTAATATTTTAGGAAATCACAAGAGTACCCCTACCTTCAATTATGAAAGTACACCCCTTTCTCTTATTTATACCACTTTAATCCATATATCTCATCCAAATATTCCAAAATATATTCTAAACATAATCATAAAAGTTATAGAGGATATTTGCATCCAAAAATTCCATGAATATAATCCTTAAGTGGAGATCTAAAGGCGGTCTTTCAAATAGGAGTTAATCACCTTAGCTTATCATATTATTATTTTTACTTCTTATTTAATTAAAATGAATATATCGTATTTATCAAAAAATAATAATCTATTTTTCCTCAATAAAAAAAAATTATTTTGGTTATTAAAATACCTTTATTCACCCGGGTTCGGTCAAATGGGGAGTGAATGTATCGCTCATTTATACAAATGGATTATCATCTCCACATAACAACACAATTAATTTTACGCCACTATATTTAATGGATTTTTATTATGGTGGGTTTAATTTGTATAATTGATAATTACTATATAATTATAATTATGTAATTATGATATCATATATATCATCTAGTCTTCTAATCTGTTGGAAAATGATAATGTTTCTCGTGCATACGTGTTGACTAACTCCTCTATTAGGTGTTGTTATTAATTTTTTATTTAGAACCTTCTTGGATGGAAATAAGGACTAATATAATGAATAAATATTATATATATGATATAATAATGATTCATTAAAGATGAATTAATATTTAAATTTATTTTTTCCATCTTTCAAAAAATGAAAATATTGTTCATGTGTACATATGACCTACCATCTACATGAATAGTGTAATTCCTTTTTCTATCTCTA
This sequence comes from Viscum album, assembly GCA_963277665.1. Lineage (NCBI taxonomy): Eukaryota > Viridiplantae > Streptophyta > Magnoliopsida > Santalales > Viscaceae > Viscum > Viscum album. Next base: position 752,189,877 of record OY728126.1, read on the forward strand.
CTCTTATGGATAAATAAATAAATAAATATATATATATAATGAATATATATTATATTTATACAATAAATAACATTATTAATATTATAGAACCACGATCAAATTAAAAGCATCAAAACCACTTAACCACAACATACATGGAAAATGAAGTGATATCACCCAAAACAGGTACTTTAATAAAAAATTGAAAATAAAAGGTGATAAAAAGTTATAATTAAATCATATATTTTATGATATATATTATAACAACTATAAAATACATTTATAATAAATATTCATTTATTAAAAATTAGTTCTAGAAACATATAAAGAACGTTGCACCAGAGGTAAGGGGTTTTCTTGTCACTTTAATTAATGTGAGATGGATTCCATATTCACAACTTATATTTTTATGTCTTGAATATAATTATCATGAATATATTTTATATATTTTATTATAAAATTAAATTGGGCTTAAATATCCAGATTTTGTTTCTTCTTTCATGAGGATTTTTTTTCCAATTTACCAAAGTATTGAGGGGTTTATGTTACGATCTCAAGATTTATAATGATTGTTTATGATTAAGGTTATGATTATGAAATATCATTATCAATATCTCTATAATCTCATTAATTTTATTCCAATATAGTTATTTCTATTTAATTCATGTTTCCATTCATTTTTTTTATTTATGTATTCAAGGGACCAAAAAAGTGTCTTTAAGAAAAACAACTTCATTTCTCTCTTCGATCGAAAATAATTTCTTTCCAGGGCCATGTATTCTATTTTTTTAAAGAAAATCTATTTATTTTTGTCCAATTGTTGTTTAGAATCATTTATACCCTTGAAATTATTTTAATAAAATTTAATACAGATCTTATTTTATCAAAAAAGGTACAATTTTTTTCATTTTACAAAAATTCTGAAAGGAAGGTTTTCTTTTAACTAATACAGAAAGAGCCATATTTCCTACCATTATGACCAATAAATAGTATAATGTTTCCATTATATGTTTCCAAGGTTATTTTCCTTGAAAATAGATTTCAAAATATTTTATGAATTATATTTTGAAACATATTTTCATATTTTAAAGTGTAATTTCCTCAAAAATGTATTATTGATCATGTAATTGTATTTCTATTCATCAAATACAAGAATCATTTATTTCAATTATGATTCACTAGATATATGATCAATGGGTTTTATCCTTATTCTTTCTTAGGATGGATTATTTTTTTGATTAGAGTTTGTTAATGAAATGCATTCCTTTTACATGGGCTATGCTGTGATGAAATGTTGAAATGTTTACAAACCACAATATTTTATGTGGGTTATGATTTGATAAAATATTTATGAAACCCATTTATATTCATTGGTTTTGATATGATAAAAGTTTTATGATATTATTTTAGACATCTGTATTATTTTTATTATATGAATGTTGATCCAAGAATTTTAAATCCCTTGAGTTAATTGTCGAATGATTGATAACTCATGTGATAAACTAGATCATAATGGGGAGTGAACTCATTTTAATAGGGGAATCTATCCACTCTAATATTTGGGGTAGTAAATATTTATTATTATGATTGTTTGGGGATCAGACCAAATACACTATGATAGTCTGGGCACTGGGGATTGACTATTATGGAAATTATTTCCATACATATGTGTATTCCACAAACTCATGTATATTTACAATATTATTCTCTCATGACTCATGTTATTTTATTACAATATATTTCATGTATTATGAATTGAAAATATTTATGAAATGACTCAAGATTATGCCACATAAAATTAAAGTTATGATTTCAAAATATTATTCTCATGCTATTATACTCGTGTACTCATGTTATTATCAAGCTATCATTGATATCTCACTTTCTCACCCTACCTAATATTCAAAGAATTAAATTTTTATAAATCTTTTCCTTAGGTTATGAATAAAGGTACTAAGTATGATATGACTAAGAAGGGTGTTGATTATAATTTTTTTAGAATTTGGTGATGTAATATACTTATTTATAGTTTGAATATGTTTCCCAGCTTTAAAATATATTATAACAATAAAATTTCAATGTATATCATTATGTTATGTAATTATTATTAATTTTAAGTGATTAAATTACTATGTATAAATTGTATGGTGTTTCTATAGTTGTTATCTTATAATTTTTTAATAAATATTTGAAATTTGTGATGAAAAAAAATTAGTGAATAACCTTGGGATATGTATAAGTATTTGATAACATCCTAATGTTTTGTTAATTGTTTTGGATGATGTAGGATAATCCTATTGTTTGAAATATTAAGTATAAGGTACCCTTATATATATATATAACAAATTATTGTTTAGGGTTATGTGTTTTTAAAATATTATTATTTTTTATCACTATGATTTTTAGTTTTATTCAATAGTTTGGACACGACGAATGCTTGTAAATTCTGAGCAAGACTGTCAATAAATTGATTATCCTCCACAAATAACAAATTTTATGGGATATAGAATTTAAAATTTCATTTATATTCTCATGAAAATTTCTCATTATATGAATCATTATGAACATAAAAATACGAAATGTAGGTAACAATGTTATATCAATTACTTCATGAGGAAACATACATCTTTTTTTCATGATTTGGTTGATCCAACATTTAATGAAAAATGGATCAGTACAGTTGAAAAGATATTTTATGTCCACTAGTTTTTAGATCATGAATATGTAATTTAGTTTTTCTATGAATTGGAAGTATAATCATGTTAATGTTTAGATCTTATAAAAAATATGAAGCAATATAATGAAATTGACTCCATGGAGTTTGATGATTTTATGATCTATTTTTTTTAAGTACATTACTTGTATTATTCATATGAAAATATATAAGGAATTTATTGAGTTAAAAAATAATGACTGAGAATATATTGTTACACATGAGGAAAATCATACAATAAATGTGTTGTATTCTTCAAGTATTATTATCTAACTCGCATTTACGGTTTATCTATTATTTATTTGAACAATACCAATTATCAAATGGGAATTGGACACTATTAATTATAGTGGATACATAAATAATTATATGTGATATTAAGGTGGAAATTTATATTTTAGTTACTAATCCATCACATAGTTTGGATTAGAAGAGAAATATAGAATTAAAATGAAATTATAAAAAAATTAAGAGAAGTTGATGATCATCCTTTCATGATTGAACTGTATAAATAATCATGGTTAAAATTTTTTTAGGGTACTGTTAAATATTTAAGGTATAGAAAAAAATTCCATCCTTAAAAAATACCGATGTGATGGGAGGACGTTAGGTAACGAAGTGAATAGAGATAAATCTCTAAAAAATTCAACACCCTCAATCCTGAGTTTCAAATGTAAGGAGTATGGAAATTATGGAAACCCATGATAAAGTTTTATTGTTAATAATGATGATCTATTTTATTAACCACTTCATATATGGGAAAAAGGGAAATATCATGAAATCACTATTTCTTATGGGGGTATGATAATGATGTGTGGAATTTTACACTTACCATCCACTATGTAACTTCAAGTTTTTATTTAAATATGTTTATAATCAGTCATTTATATTTTAATAATTTTATATGGGTAGTTAAATTACCCACAATGATTTTATGTTCAATTATCATTTAAAACCCTGAATGGTATGATGGGAACATCTCAAGATTATGATTATTCTGTAGTTGAAGTTATTAAGAATCTGTTTCTTGAAAATAATTTTATTCTCCCTTTGGATGAGTTTCATATAATTTTGGGATGGGATTTAATTATCTAAAATAAATCCAACATCATTTTCGGAGGACTGGAAATCACATTTTATATTTCAAAAAAACTTATTATTGTTTATTGGTGCAGTGAAATATTCATAAATCTAATATAAATCGCATCCATTATATGGGTATAGATTCCTTTTCCAAATGGAATCTTATCTCATATGGTTTGGGAGATACTGAACCTGATTTGTATTTCTAATTTAACGTGTTTTTTTCCATAATTAATTTTCAAGTCTTAATCCAAATCATTAATATATGTTTTGAATTGAACTCATTCATTGTTCTACCCCCATTTCAACGAATCCTTTTAGAATATCCTTGATTGAGTAGTGGAAATTGAAAAAATGACTCTAATAGAATCATTAATAGGGATTCATTTATCCAACTTTTTTACCTTGGTATTCACTTCATCATTTTATTATAATGATTGATTAATCAATGTGAGTTTATATTGATTATCTAGAGCTTAATAAGATCACAATAAATAAAAAAATTTTGTACCCCATATTGATGACTTTTTTTTCAATAACATGGAAATCAAAAATTCTCTAAGATTGAACTTAATTATGGATATAAATAATTCAGGGAAAATATAGAGTATATACCAATGATATCATTCCGTACATGGTATGGAAACTATGAATTTATAGTGATTCTATTTGTTCATATTAATACCCCTCTTATAATCATAAATTTAATTAATATAGTCTTTAGATATTACCTTCATTAGTTTTTGGTGGTATTTATTAAGGTTATTCTTGTATATTCAATGATCAAGCAAGTGCGTGAAGATCATTTCATACTTATACGAAGGAACATGAGGAAGGATAATATTTAAGAAATTATTCAAGAGTATGAATTTTGGATACCAAAAGATTCATTCATGGGTCATATAATATCACATGAGGGTATATAATTATATCATTCAATGACAGAAGTTTTTGAACATTGTTATAGACTAACTAATATGATTGAGATCGATTATTTTTTTAGGTTTTTATAGGTATTAATGGTTTTTTGGTTAATTTATCATGATTTTAATACAATTTTAATATTAACTCACGATAGAGATAATTTCATTTATGATGATTAATTATAAGATAATTTAATGGAACTAAAGGGATAGTTATTTAGTTGACCAATTATTACATTATTCTATAGTAGAGAAGGGTTCTTAATCTATAGTGATTAAGCAAAGATGGGATTGATTTGAATTCCATTGTTGGGACATATGGTGATAACTTTGGCATCACTATAATTGATGTCTCATGAGGAAAAAAATACCTAACACAAGATTTAGAGTTAGATATAGTAATTTTTTCATCAAATTTATGGAATAATTATCTTAATAGATAAATTATATATATATATAATGATGAAAAAAATTATTTTATATATTCACTTAAAAAAACATGAATATGATCCAAAAAGGCGGTTGGAGATACTTAAGGATAATGACTTTTGAATACATTAAGACCCTAAAAATGAAAAAAATGGTACCAGATGATCTGAGTTTCATTGATTATGCTAACTTATCTAATATGGAATCACAAAAGATTCAATATTTATGGATTTTAAAAGGTTATTTTATTGAAATAATGAAAGAAGTTAAGAAATATTATCTTTATCAAATGAGTGTTTAACCATCAAAACATGTGAAGATTAAATACAAATTGAATGATGATGTATAGGATCAAAATAAGGTGAGATATTTCCCTAAATTTAGCAATAATTATGATGGAATGATATCATTCTTGAACCATATGTGGGTTCCATCCATGCAATATTTGAATAATGAGTTGTTGGATGAGGGTTTTAGTTCATCAATCTATATTCATATAGAATTAAAACGATGTATATAGATATAAGAGTGTATTTCTAGTGGGATAGTATGAAGAGATATATTATTGAGTATGTATCACAGTTCTTATTATGTAACAATGATATATACGAGAGATAGAAGTAAAAGGGAATTTTTCAACCAACACCCATACCAAAATGAAAATCCGAAAATTCACTATAGACCTCATTTTCAAACACCAAAAAACATCAAAGGTCTATAATTCCATTTAGGAAATTGTTGATCACCATAAAAATTTAGTAAACTTAATTTACATCGAAGAAGAATTTTTCCATGATCCAATTTCTTGAATACACATTAAGGAAGTGTAGCGCATCATGGATGACCACATTCAATTATATCTATTTGGGATAGGAGGTTTTTCTCGATGTTTAGAAGAAGTGTTTAGAATTATCTGGATACATATTTTAGTTTAATTATATTATTTCATATTTATACATATGTTCAATAAGAGAGAATCATTAAACCCCATATGATACTTTGAGATCATTTTCTATGTATTTCAAAGGTATCTGGGATCAAAACCTTACTCTCGTAATGTTTTAAGGACACAATAGTTTTCACTTGATAATTCATTTGGATCCTTATGAATCCCTATATGGAAATTAACATAATACTCCAATATTCTTGAATGACGTTTGATAACATAATCAATTGGGATTTAAACTAGCTAAAGAAATAGTTGAAGATATTAGGGAAAATCAATAACACATTAAGCTAGCTCAGATTTAGTATAAAATTTATACTAATAATCATGTACTATATTTGAAATTTGAATTAATGTCTTCACATAGAGAAAAAATCAAGTTATAAATGAACCTAAATGTCTATTTAGAGTATAAGGAAGTTATAATCATGAAGTAATTTTTTTATTAACTTTTCATTAATCATATAATTACAGTATATTCTTATAAAACACCAACCATTTATTTCTTCAATTATTGTAAAAAAATAAACGATTTTAAAAAAATTAAAATTAATATTACATTAGTGGGTAATAGTTTTACAAATTTAATTAAGATAATTATAAAATATTGGAAATGTGTAAGATTATGTCATTCAAATTTCACCTATGTTTTTAGGTCATTAATTTTAAAATAAATTAATAGTTTTAAATTTGGTATTAATGAAATAGTATGATAATATATATATATTTATATGATTTAAAATTTTAAAAAATATCTTCTGAGACGTGAATGGAATATATTTTAACACATCATCTATGGTCCATTTATGAGTAACATGTCCATTTATTATGACATTCATATATTTTTCTAGTTAAGATAGTAGTTACTATAGTTAAAGAAAAAAATAATTTACAAAAAAATTAACAGAGAAGATAAAGAATAAGATGAAAGAAAACCTATCTAAATAGTATTAGCTAATGGTATTTTGACAACAAATTATTTATCTCAAAATACTATAATATTTGGAATCATTTTTCTATTGAATTCCAATATTATATTTTAATCTTTTATAAAATCCCAAGAGTACCCCTCCCCAAAATTATAAAATGACACTCATCCATTCTCCTTTCCCACAATTTATAGACATCTATATTGACTATAACTTTCCATAATATATTCTCAAATTCCTTATTCACATTCTATAGGGTATTTAATTCTCAAATTATACTTTTAGGATCCTTAAGAGCATATCCCAAATATTTCATTCAAATAATTGGTAGTCATCAATGCTGATCCCATTTATTTATTAACTACTTATTTACCTTTTATAAAATCATTGGTATTTATCATAAAAAATAAAAAATTGTATGCTCAATATAATAAAATTTTAATATGGTTATTAGACCACATTTATTCACCTTGTTTCCATCAAATGAGAAGTAAAGTTATTGCTTGTGTGTACATATAACTCACAATCTCAAAATTACGATGCAATTCATTTTCCACCACCATATATAATGGTTTTTTATTATTATTGTTTTTAGTTATATATATGATAATAATGTAATAAATATAATTCTTAATTTATTATATCACATGTATCTTCTCACATTCTAATCTTTTGGACAATGATAATATTGCTTGGTCATACATACAAACTACTACCTCTACGAAGCGATGTGATTTGTTTTTCATATCCACTTTAAATGGATGGTAATAAAGAAATATATAATAAATATAAATGATATATATGATATAATAATAAATATATATATTTTAATTACTGATTATTTTTCTTACATTCCATCTGTTGAAAAATAAAAAATTGTCCATGCATATGTATAACATATCTTCTCCATGAATGGTGTAATTCATCATTCTATATATAATTTTATTGATAAATATATATATATATATAATGAATATATATAATATTTATATAATTAGTTAAATTAAATATATTATTTAATCATGATCAATATATAGATTCCAAAACTACCAAACCAAAAAATACATAATAAATGTATCAGATATCACATATAATAGTGATTTTAATAAATAATTGTATATAAATAGGTGATAAAATGTTATATGTAAATCATATATGGTATAATTTATAGTATTATATTTATAAAATATATTAAAAATTAATATATATTTATTATACCTGAGGTTTTAATATGTCATAAGGAAATCAAACTTGAGGTAAAATATTATCATCTCACTTTAATTTCATTAAAACACATGCCACATTCACAACCTGGTTATTTTTTGTAGGGTATATATTTCCCATAAAATCCAATTATAATAATCATTATGAAATTTATGGAAATTTAAATAAAGATAAAATGTTCATTCTTTCACGGAGATTACATTTAAAATGTCACCAAACTAGTAAGGGTTTTATGTTGCAATCTCATTGTTTATTAGGATTGGTTTTTATTATGTTTATGATGATGGAATTTCATGATCTATATCTCTTGAATCCAGTGAATATTAATAAAATATATTAATTTATTTAGATTAACTATGTCATTTGAATTTCCTTTTGTTATGTACTCAAGATAACAAAATAATGGTTTTATGGAAAATTGACATTATTTCTATATCCAATCAAAAAATCAATTCTCTTCCATGTTTATGTTTTCTACCAAAAATAAAGATTTTTTTTTAATATTATACAAAAAATTTTAAATTAATTTATAACCCTAATTTAATTTTTTTAAATTAATTGGAATATTTTTTTCATTTTCAAATGATTTTTATTTTGAAATTTTACAAAAATTTGAAATGAATGTTTTCTTTTAACTTATATGACATGAATGGAATTTCATATCATCATGATCAATAAATATTGTAAATATTACATTATATGTTCCCAAAGGTATTTTCAATGAAAATTATTTACAAATTAAATATTGAATTTAAATTTTTATGCTATTTTCATATTTAAAATTGTATTTTCCTTAAGAATTTTATAATGATTTTTTAATGGTATTTATATTCAGAAATGTAAAAAAATCTTTTTACTTATGAATTATTGGGGATATGATCAATGGGTACCATCCTTATTGTCTCTCTATATGTATTATGTTTATGATCAAAATATTTTTGTCAAACTCATTCCTTTTCCATGGGGTTTTCTATGAAAATATGATGAAATGTTTATGAAACACTTTCATTTCTCAAGGTTATGCTGTGATAAAATGTTTTGGAAACAAATATTTTTCATGGGTTATGATATGATGAATATTTTATGATCTTGTGGAACCCATATATAGTTTTTTTATGTAATGGTTGGGAAAAAAATTATATAGTCCTCTAATTTATTGTGTAATGATTGATATATCATGAGATAAAAAATAATGGAAAAGGGATTAAACCTTGTTTGATAAGGGTCTCTTTACTCTATAATTGTTTTTAAAGTGAAGACTAACTATTATGAAGGTTTGGGGAGTGAAAACTGTAACAACCCTAACCCCAATAGCCTAGTGTTTATTATAATTTTATTACAATTTCATAGATACAAGAGTTTACATCACCAAGATCAATCTATTTAGTAGTCTTGAAGAATAAGGATCATGCATGGTTCCCTTATAACATTTGTAATTAAATATAAATCACAAAAAATTAAAATATAATTATTCCTTGAAACATAATAAAATATTTTATCTTCATAACCAGGGGAAGGAAAACAAATGAAAGGGTGAGCTCAAAAACATATTAAGTATTATGTGAATCAATAATATGTGAAACAAAGTCAATAAGGCATAATGTCAAGGTAAATAATTGAACAAAACCTACCATCAACAAACTGATAATGTAAATTCATCCATATTTTTTTTCATACATAAAATATCATGGAAATTAATAATTGAATTCCTAATGAAGAAAATTATTAGTCATTGGATGTCTTGTATATGGAACATGGGTCATTGTACCATCAACACTGATCATGTTTATGGGTAAAAACCCATATGACTATGCTTGGAAATAGTGATGAAGGGTTTGTTTCCAACCGTTTTCTCTCATGAGACCTGTCGATCCATAGAGGGGATATCTATAACTGGTCCCCAACCATCATTGAATTTAAAATTATTCTTCATACATCGATTTAATTCATAACTTATTAAAATATCTATATTGAGTTGAGAATATAGATTTATCAATATTTCCCCAATTAAAAAATATTCAATGAAAAAACTATACATAAAAAAGATACAAAAATAATCCAATAATAATATTCATGAAACAATAAATATGTATATTTAATGAAATCATTAATTAATGATGACAAAAAACCAATGTGAAGTATACATACACCACAGATAATGAAGTTGTGGTGAATAAGGCATAACCAAAGGAAATATCATAATGGTGTACATTAAAGACACGATTTAAATCAAAACATGGTCATTAACAATGAAAAATTGTAATAGATCATGATAAATTATTTCCAACTAGAGTGAAAACATATAATACGAGTGTTTAAGAAACTCGATAAATGAGCCTCTTTCGGGCGGTTTACGGGAAAATAAAAAATAGACATTAAAAGAGAAAAATGAATAATTATTTTTATCAAAATATAAATGAAAAAAATACAATTTTTATCTAGATAAAATTATTATTTATTAAAATATTATTACATTAAAATATATCATGGATATCACCTGAAAATGGTTAGATAATTGTGAAGTTCCCTTTAATCGGGCTTGCTTATCGAGAAGAATTGAAAAGGGGTCTTATAAAACATTATTTTTCCATCAAAGAAAGAGGAATTGAGATTGTTTTATATGTTTGTAACATTAAAAAATTATTTAAGAGGGGTACATAATAAAAATAATTAATAATTACATAGGGAAAAATAGAGAGAAAACATAGATCGAATGAAAAAATAGAGGTTTGAGGGAAATCCTTTACCATATGTCTGAAATTATTGTGAAGTTACACTTAAAAACCTATATAATGAAATAATAATTATTAATAATTAAATTCATAACATATTAAAAAATGAATTTTAATTATTATAATTTTATTATGTTCATTTATGGTATTTCTGACGTGTTATGAAATTCAATTTTTTCATTTGAGAGTGTTCGTTTCCTTGGTTTTCATGATTTGTTCATCTATATATTGTATAAAAGATCATGTAAAATGGGAATATTTATCCAAAATTGAAATTATATGTTATTTATTAATATAAAAGAGATTATATTTTCTTATATATTGTTTTTTTAGATATATGAGGATGATTGATTAGATAAAACATTAATGATAACGATTTAGATTATTTTTGTGTTTTTTGATCACCACGAACTAAATTTATTTTGTTAATTAATACCATGTATATATACTAGTTACATAACATTATATAACATATAATATGTCCTATAAAATCTTATTTAAACATAAAAAAGATTTTATGATCATCTTTTTAGGCAGTAATGGAAAATGAAAACACATCATCCGTGATGGCGGTAAATTGACACATCACAGATGATATTTTCATTTTTAAATAAAATGGCGAGGAGAGACGGTTTGATGACTAATTTTGGATTAACCTAAAAAATATATCTAATATATAATATAATATAATTATCATGAATTTTTTGATATATGAGGTGATTTATGGGAGAGAAAATAAATCAAATTGAATGAAATTGAAAGAGAAGGATTATGAGTTTTACCTCTTGAATTCTTCTCCAAGAGAAGGAAGTTGGGTTTTGAAATTTATTGAGACCAAATACTCTTGGAAGTGGGTTGAAATACTTAGGAAGTGTATTTTTCATAAATTGGCTAATATTCCTGTATTGTAAAGTTTGAGGAGAAGGGGTGGTGAGGGTGGTATTTATATTTGATGAGATGGGCGTGTTTTGATTATTTTATTCATCAGTTTATTATTTGGGATCAATAATATGAATAGGGATGATTAAAATGACTAAATAAAGTAACTAGAGAATTTTATTTTCATCCAATGGGTGATAACATCATCCATAATTCATCCATGACTCAATAATTCATCTATTTAGTATACCATAAATTGCAGTATTTCACTAGTCGCAAAAAGTTTCACTATTTTAGTAAAATTCAAAAAATTCACCCTAATAATGTTTTGTCTTTTAAAATTAAAAAATGGACTCAATTTTATTAATATAATTTTATAAATATGGAAAATTTAATTTTAAATTAAAATCATCATATATTGAAAAATATTACATTTTTAATTATAACTTATTTTATGACACTTTGAAAATTTATTTGAGGTGTCATAAAATAATCTTTTAATAATAAGATAGAAAATATTAATTCTTAAATATATTTTATGAAAATAATTTTCCATTTATATTATTATATTAATTATTTACTTGTAAATTAATAATTAGGGTCGCCAAAAATACCAAAAAAGAATTTATCATGTTTAAAACTTTTTTTACTTAATCAATGATATAATTATATCTTATTTCCATTTAGAATATTTCAATATCATATTTATACTTTAATAAGTGAGGTTACTATTATATTTGCAAATTTCTATTCCTAATGGGAACATTATTATTCTAATGGTCATGTTACTATGTTGTAGTATACCATTGTTCGTTTAAGATTGGTATTGATTAAAACATAAGATATCGAATGAATTTAATTATTTTGAGAAGATACTTACCATAAAAAATTATTGTGTTATATTCTTCCCCCTTTCATAAATTTCTTCCTAAAATTTACCATGCATATTTCCTTATAAATAGATGATGGTGCTTCTTCTTCATAACATCATCTGGTTCCCATGTTGCTTCTTCAATTTTATGGTTTCTCTAAATATCTTTTTCCAATCGATTCATATAATTTATCAACACTTGATCTCTTGTTTCAAGAATCATGATTGGATCTTCAGAGAAATAAAATATGGATCCAAATATATTTCTTCAAAAGTGAGTACTTGTGTTGGGTTGGTCATTTACATTCTAAAAAAAGAAATTTGGAATATATCATGGACCTTGTAGAGAATTGGTGGAACTGCTAATATGTAAGATATAGCTCAAATTCATTCTATAATTTCCAATATTACAATGTAATTTGGGATCAGTTCCCATTTCATATCGAATATTATGACCCCTTCTAGGGAGATACATTAAAAAAGACACGTTCTCAAACTTGAAATTCCAAATTGTTTCTCTAGTTGTCATCATAACTCTTTTTCATACATTGAGCCACATTGATATGATCCATAATAGTCATCTAATTCATCATTGTTGGGACTATAATTTTACTATTAAAAAAATCATCACATCAAGTTTTAGATTGACATCCCTTCCTATATAATGCTTCTTATAGAACCATTTTAACACTAGAATGGAAACTATTATTGTAGGAAAACTATACCAAAGGTAAATACTGATCCCACATAACTTGAAAGTCAAGTGATCATAACCTAAAAATTTCTTCCATTGTTGAAATAGTCTTTTTAGCCTATTCATCAATTTGAGGGTTAAAAGAAGTACTCAAATTAAGATCAGTATCCAGACACTTTTGAATACTCTTATAGTTTTTTATGTAAAACAAGGATGTCAATCAGACACAATTGATATATGTACACCATGAAGCCTTAAAAATTCATTAATTTGGATTATTTAAAGGTGATCAAGAGGTAAATATTCTGTAATAGCACAAAAATGTTCCAATTTTGTAATGAGATCTACAATAAAGCATATAACTTCATTCATTCTAGGTGTAATTGGTAGTCTTGTGACAAAGTCAATCATAATATAATCTCACTACCACATTGGAATGGGTTGATGTTGAATGAGTCCACTAATATGTGGTTTCTAAGCCTTCAATTATTAAAAAAACTATACATTTTGGCATATAATCCGCAATTTCATGCATTATATTATCCAAAAAAATATTTTCGATACCTATACATCTTGGTAATATTAGAGTCTATAGTGAAATTTGAGTTATGCACATCATCTAATAGTTCCCTTTTTAGCTCTAGTATTTATGGAACACATAAATCAAATCCAAATTGTAGATCATTATTCTCATAAATGATATATTCCAATATTCCATCCTTAACAGCTTTAATTTTCTTTTGAAAATTATCATCAATAGATTGGAATATTTTTTCTTCTATTGTAAATATGGTTTCATAATAGTTGGGAAAATTATTGATGATTACTCTACCTTAAAAATTAATATAATCATCTTTACTAAATCCATGAATATAGGATCCTTCTGAGTCCTCATTTTGGTTATAAGTTGATGATCTTTCCATATAAATACATATTCTACCTTATTTTCTTTTCTACGGTGGTAGTGTATTTATAAATAATAATATTTGTGTAACTATTGCTATAACCTTTTCCTCATGTTGAGTTATTTATGTGTAAAGATGTATTTAAAACCCTTGTAATCCATATATATCTCATATATTTTACCAGATAGATAGTGTATTCATATATTCCAAGAAACGATTACAGTTTCTAACACAGGATCATGAGTTGGATTATTTATTCATGTTTCATCAACTTCCTTGAATCATATACAAAAACATTATCATTTTTCATTAGAAATAATCCCATTCTATTTATAAATGTATCACTTTATATCACGAACAATTCATTTCTTAATGGAAGATTCAAAATTGGAGTATTAAAAAAATCTACTCATCAATTATTCAAAACATCATATAGATTATTTTGCCCATGTGAACTTAATCCATTAAAATATCATCTCGGTTAATGGGATAGAAGATCTGGAAAAAATGCCGATTGTAACCTGCTGAACCAATGAATATTTATACCTCGACTATGTTCATTAGAATCTTCACAAGATCAACTGAGAATTAATTATTAGAGGAAATATTTTTATGAAATGAAATTGTTTGAATATAGAATCCACAACTTCAAAAATACCTTTATAGCTCTTTTATTCTATGAGTCTTCAGAAGGACCTGCAAGTGATTTTGATGGTCCTTATATCTTTTGGAGTAAACCAAGATTTAATTAATAAATATAATGCCAAAATTATTATGATTTTCTTAAATGCTGAATTTAATAGATCCCTGAAAATAGATGCTGCATTTTTCAGTCCAAATGGAAATAATGTAAACTCATAATATCCATACCAGTATGGTGTCATTGGAATATCTTCCATATTTACATGCAATTGACGATATCCAAAACGAAGGTCAATCTTCAATTTTTTTGAACATTGTGAAGTTGATAAAACAAAATATCAATTAAACTAGGAGGGTAATTGTTCATTATTTTAATATCACTAATTTCTCTATAGTCAATTCATTGCTTCAAGGATCCATCTATAATCTTAACAAAGAGAACTTGGGCTCCCCATTGAGAAAATTTTGGGAGAATAAGTCACATATTAATAAAATCGTCTAGTTTTTTCTTAATATCGACTAATTATATATTTTTAATTCTATAGGGAGTATATTATATTGCACATAAACTAGGTATTAGATCAATGGAAAATAAAACATCATGCTCTAGGTGGTTCCCAGGTAATTCCTCAAGAAATATGTCAATGTGTTCCTCCACTATTTGTCCATCCTTAATTAAAATTTTACATTCCTCATACATACACATTGTTTTATCTTCCTCTATAAGAATTTCATTCAGTATAACAAATGGGTGTGGATCTAGATAAGAATCATACGGTGATGTTTCTAATCTAAAAATAAGAGATTCTTTATCTTCCTCCCAAATCCTAATTTCCTTCTTATTATAATAAATTTTCACATCGTATTTCTGAAATCTATTCCATACTAATGATTATATAAAAGTAATCCTAGGTATACTGATAAGGTCAAAAACTAAATATTTTTTATGGGTCATAAATGGGACTAACAGACACATTTTTTTCATAATTATACTTTCATTAAGAGTATTAACTGCTAAATTCCTTATTAAATCAAAAGGGAAATGTCTAATTTTTATGGAAAATTGGGTAGATATAGAAGGATGAGATCATTATGAATCAATTAAAGCATTGGATAAATTTTAATATTGTATTTATGTACCTTCGCCCTCATCATTGGGCACTTATACCTTAAGTGTAGTTATCTTATAAGATTTTTCATCTCCCCTTGGCCTCTTCTATGGTTGATTCCCTTGAAGAATAAGGGATATATTTAAATAACTCCCAATCTAATTAATGTTGAATAATTGAACATCGTTGAATTTTTTATTACCTTATAATAATTAGCTCGATGGACCTTTTCTCTTCACTTATAAAAAACTCCAATGTTTCTAAGGAATTTATTAAGATGATTCCTTCTACAATTTCTTGTAAAATGGAAATTGATTGAATCCTTTATTCTTATACGATGCTTCAACTTTTCCATGGTTATCAGAATACCTAGTATTCTATTGATTTCACTTAAGCATATAGGATATATCAAATACCCTATCCATTTTATGGGATGTTATTATTGTTTAATCACATGATGAAAATGTTCGAGAAGTTAGTTCCCTTCAGATACATGTCTTAAGACCATCCAGTAAATGATAAATATTTTATTACGAATCATGTATATAATCTATATCATACATAGCTAGAGTTTTGAAGGAATCTTCAAATACTAAAAAACTTTCATCTTCAATTTTTCATTAAGATAATTAATTTTATATTCATTTTAGTTCATTTTTATTGAGGTAAGTATTTGCCGAATAATGTTTCTTTAAATGTTATTTATTCCATTTCATATATTTCATCTTCCTCCTTATTATTTTTTGATCACCCCCACCATTTATCAACACTTCCTTAGAGAAAATATTCTTCCAATAGTACCTTATAATTGTCCTTACATCATAATGCTATAAATATTATTTCAAAGGACATTATCTGTTTCTTAGATACCATTGGATTAGTGAAACCACTAAAATATGGGGGATTATTCTACATGAACTATCTAATATAGGTGCATAATGGTTAATCTTTATAACCTGAGTATTTTTTTACAACATGTTCATGATATTCTCATCTCCAATAGTAATTTTGTTGACTTACTTAGTGGGGAAATAATTAAATTTAACACGATAATTTAT
Source organism: Viscum album (assembly GCA_963277665.1). NCBI lineage: Eukaryota > Viridiplantae > Streptophyta > Magnoliopsida > Santalales > Viscaceae > Viscum > Viscum album. The sequence goes on from OY728126.1 coordinate 752,206,993, forward strand.
TCCCTTCCATCCATTTTGTGACATCAGTAAATAAATGGAAACACTATGTTAGCTCATAATCATCATGAGTATTGAACCAATAATTCACTATAAAAATTTACCATAATTATCATGTTTACTTAACATCTAGTTCTGAAGGTTTATACTAAGCATTCTCTGTAACCAATTGTACCAACCTTAACCCAACATCCAAAATACATTGATCAATTTATTACAATAGAATAGATATTATAGATCAAATCACAAGGATCAATTAGTTTAGTAGTCTTGATGAACTAGATAAAATCATTTTTCCCTTATTACATTGTTAATTAATCATAGAATATAAAAAAATGAACTAATTACTTGAAACTTATTTAAAGACTTCATATTTATAATCTAAGGAAGGAAAAAAAATAATGGTTCATCTAAAATGCTCTTTAAGGGTTATGTGTATTAATAATAAGTGAAACATATACAACAAGGCATTAAAGAATGGTAACAAACTGAAGAACACAATACATAAATAAACTAAGAAAGTAAATTCATCCATATATTTTGTCATACAGAAAATAATATCGAATATAATTACTAAATACTGAATAATGAAAAATATTAATCATTGGATTTCATGCATCTGGCACATGAACCATTATACCGTCAATACAGTTTGATTCTATGGGTAAAAACTCATCTTATTATACATGGAAACAAATACAAAGGGTTTATCACGATCTATTTTTTCTCATGAGACCTATTGATGCATCAAGGGGATATATATAATTTAGAACCACACACCACTTCAAGTACAAATAATTATTTATACATGGATTCAATTAATGACATATTAAATTATCTATATTGAGTTGAGGATATTAATTCATCAATATTTGCCCAATTAAAACAACCTTCAAAAAATACACCATTTTTAAAATTGGTAAAATGGTAAGGAAGTTATAATATCCATGATATATGAAATATGTATTTCTAACAAAATATTCTATATTTGATGAATAAAAATGAATGATAAGTACACATATAGCACATAGAAGGAATAATTGGTGAATAATGCATTACCAAACAAAATATCATAATGGTGTCCCACAAAGAGTGGATTTAAATCAATATTAGACATTTATATTCGAAAATAGAAATATATCATGATAAATTAAGATTAATTGGAGTAAAATCATGCAAAAAAGTGTTTATGAAACTTTAGAAATGATCATATTTAGTGAAGTTTATAGGAAAATAATTTAGATACCTTAAATTAGAAAAAAATAATGGTTTGTATCAAAATAGAAATGAAAAAATATATTTTTTTGTTCTTGATAAAATTAGTGATTTATGAAAAAATTGGTTTCTTAAAACAAACTATAGACGGTAATTGAAAATGGGTAATAATTTGGGAGGTTCCCTTTAATTGGTATTTCTTTTCAGGAAGGATTGAAAAGTGACCCTTATAAAACACATATTTTACATCAAATAACGAGTAATTGATCTAGGTTCATATATTTTGGAAATAAAAACATAATTTTGGATGATTAAATATTAATTAATAAGAATTAAATTGGGGTAATGAGAGAGAAAATGTAACCCAAATGAAAATTGGTGGTTTGAGGGGAATTCCTTACATTATGTGCGAAAGTGTTTTTCACATGAACATAAATACCTAGATTATGAAACTAGATTCATTACTAATTTAAATCATAACCTATTCAAAATATATATTTTTTAATTATAATTTTATTAAGTTCATTTATGGCCTTCTTGAGGAGTTATAAGATTCAAATTTGTCATTTGAGATTGTTTGTTTCATTTGTTTTCATGATTGGTTCACTCATATACATTTATGAAAGTTCTTGTAGAATAGGAATAGTTATCCAAAGTTGAAATTATATGTTATTAATGATAATATATGAGATTAAATGGTCTTATATCTCATTTTTTCATATATGAGTATGAGTTATTAGATAAAAGGTTAATGATAACTACTTAGATTATTTTGGTATTTTTCGATCACCATGAACTAGTTTTGTTTTATTAATTAATATAATATATATATACAAGTTCCATAAAATAATATAACATAAAATATGTATGATAAGATATTATTTAACCATAATAATAGTTTTATTTCCAACCTAAAAGGTGTTAAATGAAAATGAAAATACATTATCCATGATGGCTGTAAATCGACAAATCATGGATGATATTTTATTTTTTAGAATAATGGGGAGAGGAGAAGGGGTATGCTGATATATTGTAAATTAAAAAAATAACAGTATAGTATATATATGATACTAGAGATATCATGAATGATTGGATAGAGGAGGTGATGGAAGGATAAGAAACGAAATAAAATGTCCTATATATACTAAAGTTGGGTTCCTTTTCTTAAATGTGTCACCATTAAACTCTTCCGCATCCCTCCTTATTAATATTACATTTCCAGTCCCTGCATCTAAAACCGAAACCCGCTAGAGATTTTCATGGATACTCCTAGGGTACCCACTCCCATTTCACCTCTACCGTTGCTCCTACGATTCCCTTCCCCGTAGTTCCCACTATTGTTTCACCTCCACCAATAATCATATAGTTCCTGCTCTAATTTCCCCTATATTGGTTCTACTGTGGTTCCCACTGTTGTTGACCTCTACTGATGCTCCTATTGTTCCCACTCACAATTTATCTCCCATCATCTTGCCGTACCTATAAAAAACCATCAGTGTCTCCCTCCAAAATATGCATATCTTCTACTATAGTTCATCTTAGAGAATTCCCTGACCTCATCATATGTTTTCTTATAATCCTACTCCTTTGAAGTGTTTTGGTCAAAAAACCTCCAAATTCATTTAGTATCATCCACAAATTCCCTCAATCATGTGATTTGTATTGGCATCTATAGCTATCAATTCTTTCTGCTCAATAGAATTTGGACCGAAATATTACTCTCCTCAAAACAATTTCATGAACCTATTCAACATATCTAGGACATCCACCATTATTAAACATTTCGTCTCCTTTAAAAAACTTCAATAGGTAAATCCACACATAGTAAATAAATATTCCAAACATTAATGTTCTTTAAATTTTATGATTTTTATAAATTTCTATAATATTTATTACTCCATGTTTCTTATAAATTTTACAAAATTTTCATTTATATATAATTTTTTCTAATTCAGAAAATACAACTCAGTAGATCTTGGTTAGTTTAAAAATATTCAATTTGTACCATTGTTGACATCTTTATTCTCCACCATAGTATATCATATAGCACTAGAAAGCCTAACATATTTACTTCAATACATGACATTCATTATTTATGTTATATTGATTTTATGTAATAGTCATTGCAATTTTGTTAATTGTTTTTAACTACATACATAGTGAATTACTATTTTCTTTTCCATTATATATTAAATTAACTACACTCAAAATTATGAATAATATGATTTCTATCAACACCTTGACAGTTAAGTAAAAAAACATTACGAACATGAAATCCCCATCATGATCTAAAGATTCAAGGTTTAATAGGAGACTAGTAAGGAATGAATGATAAAAAGTTATGAGTTCTATATTATATTTACTTCAAATTTTTAAATTGTTAATCATTCCATCAGAATATATTTTTACAATATTACTATAATAACTATTTGAAAATCTACCAGAAATTCTTCTATGAGATATAGTGAGTTTTATTATACTCTAATAAGTGATCAACTACCAACTAATTTCAGTAAACCCAAAGGAATTCAAATTCCACTATCACATTTATCTATCAATGGTTCATTCAATTTTAATTTACCACTACAATCAATTAGATTTTATTATTCAATTCAAAAACCACAAATTAGTGTCATTATCCAATATTTACTTGAAAGTGCCTCATAATTATGATAATTTTCAACCATATCTATTGGATCACGAATGAAAAAAAGTCGGAAACAATGTTACAACATGGTATTCTATTTTCTAAGAATGATGTTAATTTACTCTAATAGAACAATTGGTTAATATATAATCATTATATTTAACAACTAACTATTAATTCATAATTTTCTCAAGGTTACATTTATCATGATAATATTCTTTGTAATTCATACATGTGCCATTTTTTAAGTATGATATAAATGTACGTTGATTAAAAAATATTTGTTATATAATTATTTTTACAACTAATTGTTTGTTATTAATATATTTCTAGGCCTTCTAGGTGATGATAACATTCTTAAATATTCTACCCTTTCATCTTATTCATAGTATGTATGACTCACACGTTTACAAAATTTTCATTCATGTTAATTAAATTTTATTTTTAACCCATTCCCATTCCAAAAATATAGTTATACTATAACTGTTGTTGGGGAATGGAATTCATTTTAATGCATGGATATGTTTTAAAATATAAGTCAATTAAAAAAAATTACTTATATATATATATATATCTATATTTCATAGAATTTTGTATTATATTATAAATCATTCTTTTGTTTCCATTAAGTGATACGATTGATATAGGTTCTAGGAAATAACCAGATGTTCAAAGTACAATGAATCAAATAATTAAAAAAACTCATGTTAGAAGAATTTTTTTCATACATTCTACTATACATTTTATAGGTATGAAGATGTATACATTTAATTTTATAAATATAAATCTATTATGAAATTTGTAATGCTAAAATTTTAGTTAACAATTGTTTCTACATAAGTTTTAGTAGAACATCAATCTACAAAGAACATAGTTTATTTTACATACTTGAAATCTCTTAATGCTAGGGTAAATTTACAATTATTTTTTGATACCATTAGAAGCATTTTAATAACGTACTACTGATTATATATTAATAAATTCATTTGAAACATCAACCAAAAACCATAATTCATTTTACCCTTATTATATAATATCATCATAGTAGTGGATCTTCACGAGCAAGTAGTTTCATTGAACATAACAAAGTAAAATTGTTTTTAATTTCACTATTTTGGGTTTTTAATAGATAAATACCTCTTTATTTCAATATTCCTTTTATAGTTTTATCATATGAGAACCATAGTGATGAATCTTTTTGAAAAAGTTCAAATATTGAAGTGGGATTTGTTACGTAAACAACATATATTCAATCTAATAAATTATATATGTATTTTCTTGACTCAATTTTATTTTCATGAAATCATTATGAATAAAAATAATTTTTATTTTTTTTTCATATTTCATATTTCATATTTTTTAAATAGTTTTTTTCCTATTCCAAATAGGAAATTTATAGTATTATAAAATCTAATTTTCTTATATCAGTTGTAACTAAAATTTATTACTTGTTCTTAACTACATTATCTATGTACCAAAACATGTCTCATTATTTTGATAGTGATAATAGGGAGAAAAATAATATTCTAATTTATTGAGACAACAAAAGTAAACCATGAAATTCCACAGAACTGGACACCCAAAAAATTGAAAATATAAACATGAATACTGAAAAATATGACTAAATTTTTCTGTTGTAATAGTAAGGTAATACTGCATTTTGATAATTTCATTGTTTTTATTTTTTTTAATTATTATTTTATGTGTGAATTGTTTATACATTCTTATTTACCTAGGAATTGTTTGAAGATGTTTTTGTTCCATCTGATTTTTATTTTTCAATATGTTATTGACATTCTGGTTTAACCAGTTAATTCCATCACTTTTTATATACATTTAACATAATAATATTCTTGACATTCTATATTTAGATATAGTAATCACTTTTTAAATCGTGTATATATCAATTAAATACTTGAAAACTATCCTCCTATATGAATTCGTTATATAGATTACTTAATAAATACACATAACGTTGTACCCTACATTACTATTTTGAAATTAATCATGAATAAGATGATTATATCATATGATTGGAATTTTCAACCACCTTTATTACCATTGTTATTCAATTTTTTCCAACATGTATTACTATAAATTATTCTATATCATTTTAAATATAATACCATTACCATGTAGGATATAAGAAAACAACATTAACATTTAATATAAGTCTCAATCTAGAAGTTCTCAAATTGTAGGAATGGGATATTACAATTCAATATTTCAATTCAATGATGAGATTAATCCAATTTAATAATTTAAAAATATGACTCTCATTCTGGATGTTTACAAATTTTAGGAATGGGATGTGAATTTTATCCCATATTTAAAAAATGATACCATTGCAAAGATCTAGATCAGACAGTGTGGAATGTTCTTGGTTTTTCTGTATTCTCTACTCTTGAATGATATTGCTTCATGCTTGGGAGTGCATGTGAGGATAGATCAACACACATTGGTTAGAGAATTATAATACTATTTTAGGATACTACATAGATTATCTCTACATGCCTTGAAAAACTATTATATGTTATACTTATTAGAGAATCTTCACATTCCTTCACCTCCCACTTTAGCGTCCGGTGAAAATTGTCCTACATATATGAAGATTTACCATGGCGATTTCACTTAATTTTTTTAATTTGTATAGGTATTATTTTGTGGGAAAATGGTTCTTGAAATCAAACAGATTCTTTTCGTAACAAAAACACCCTATTGTTTACAAAACATTGAAATAAAAAAAAACAAATCCTTATGTAAAACACAACAAGTTTTCAATAACTAGGATAATTATTTCCTGAATTTCCAACTACTTGAAGAGCATTTAATAAAGTTCTATAAAAAACAACCTTATGTTAATAATAACATATTGATGTTAAATAATACTTTTTAACAAATCCTTTTGTCATAAATTACCTTACGTAAACAAAATCGATGTTATCAATTTTTTTATTTTTGTTTCCAAATATTTAATTTCTGTTTACAATAAAATTTAAGAATAAAAAATATCACTACTTATTAATATGTATTTTTATTTTTAAATTATTTTGTTTATGCTAAGAAACATGTTACAAAATTTTGAAGATGCATATTCAATAAAATGTGACATGAATATTGGGTGATATTATACAGATTCAAGTCACTATCAATGAATGATATGTTATAAAAATATAAACATAATGATTTCTGCTAAAAAAATTGAAATAATTTTTATTAATATGTTTTCAAAATTCTGTTTTTATTTTTTGTAATAATAATTTTTAAAAATCTTTTCATGTATTATATTTATCATATTTTATATATCACTATAAAATATAATGTTTTTGACAATGTTCCTTGAAATATATGTTAAATTATGGTTTTTTATTTTAAAAAAATTTGTGTCTCTTTATTTTATTCTAGCTATTAGTTTCTTTTACATCAATTTAATGTGAATTTCCATGTATTAAATCAAATTTGGTCATTATTTTGATTATCATATGTTCTCAATATCTTATGTGAGTTTTATGTATTAAGTTATTATATTATATATTATGTTTTCCATTCTAATCAGTTATTATAGAGGTTTTTCATTTACAGTTTCATTCAAGGATTGTATAGACTCAACTTCAATGTTATTTATCAAAATTATTAGAATTTAAATTTTCCATTTTTGTGTTCTTTTAACTCTTGTATTTCAATTATACATGCTGAAAATAATTTTTTATTATTTATAAATTATCCTAAATGTTTTCAACAGTATTTATCTAAAATGTTTTCTGATATTATAATGTTGTCTTCATATTTTTTCCATTGTATTCCAATATTATGTACCAATACTTTATGATTTCAATATATTAAATATTAATGTTCATCATTAACTATTAAACAAATTATTCACTTTTTTAATATATGATTCAATCCATATCATCATGTGAATTCTTGAGTATGTACTAGTTTAATGAAATTGAAAGAGAAGGACTAAGGGTTTTACCTGTTGAATTATTCTCTTTGAGAACCTCTTTAAGGCACTTCGGTTTGGTATTTTGTTTAGAAAAAAGGATAATGGATGTGGGGGAGAGACATGGGATGAGGATTTGGCATAAATTGGACAATATTCAGGGAATAATAAGTGTGATTAGAAGTTGTGGTGAGGGGTGGCATTTATAATGGTGGATAAGGGTGTTTTTTGATTAATTTATTCATTACTTTAAAATTTTAGTTCATGAATATGGATAGTGATGATTATAATAACTAAATATAGTAACTAAAGAATTTCATTTCAAACTAATGAGTGATTACCACATCCATACATCATCCACAACTCATTAATTCATTTTTTACTTATACGGTAAATTATCGTATTTCACTATTCACAAAAATTCAAATATTTTTTAAAAACCCCACAACTTTCTACCCAATAATTTTTTGACATGTAGAATTAAAAATATTGACTCCATATTTTGAAAAAATTTTCTATATATTTTAAATTTAATTTTTAATTAAAATCCTCATTTATTCGAAAGATACAATTTTTAAAATTGTAACTGATTTTATGACACATTGAAAATTTAACTATGTTCTCATAAAATTATGTTAAAATCAGAAGACAAAAAAATATTAATTAATGAATATATTTTATGAAAATAATTTTAGTTCTAAATTATTATTTTAATTATGAGATTTTAAATAAATAATTATGTTTCACTAAAATACCAACAATTAATTTATCCTTTTTAAAAAATATTTTTACATAATATATGATATAATTAATTAATATTTTCATTTATAAGATTCCTAATTTTATTTATAATTTCATATGTGAGGTTACTATTCAGTTTTCTAGAGTATAATTTTAATGTCCATATTACAATTCCAATGGTCAAGTTACTATTTTATAACATATCACTATTCATTTAAGTTTTGTGTGGTGTGAAACATAAGTTATCAAATTAATTGAATTTTTTGAAGAAGATACATACCATAAAATATTACGGTGTTATAAAAAAAATTCACTACGATAGTCTTCATAGTTATCCTTGACTACTATGGAAATTATTTTCCATACTTATGTGTATGACATAAAATAATGTTTTTTCCAATGTTATTCTCTCATGACTCATGTTGTTTTTTTCAATATGGTTCATGTCTTATAAACATATAATATTTATTCACTGACTGAATATTATCATATATTAAATGCATGGTTTGATTTTCTAATGTTATGATTAAGTTCAAATACCCTTATACTCATATAATTCTCAATTTATCATTGATATCTCATTTTCATACCATTATAGAAAATATAATATCATCTTTTATTATGACCCATTTACACATGTTATTAAGAAATTTATTATGTATGATATTTCTATGAAGTGTTCTACATATGCAAATTTTAGTGAAAGATGATGTAGTACACTTATGAACTAGTTGTTTATGTATCTATGATTCCAAATATACTTTCCCTATGTGATTCTGGGATGGGTCTTTATGTTATGTAATCAATATTCATCCAAAATTTTGAAAATTATTTTTACGAAAAGTATGAGTCACAGTAATGATGACATCTTTTATTACACTTATTCATTACTAGGGATAGAATCTAATGATATCATCTAAAATATTTCTCATTATGGATTTTGACCACATTATTTAATTTATTCACTGTAGAAAACATTAACATTTCAGGTCATATTTTTCCAATACTAATTTTATGTTGATAAATTAGTTTATATTTATCCATCCACGTGGTAAATTCACTTTACTTTTTTGGGGATTTATGGGTCCTAGTAAGAGTTAGACCCTTGATGCATCGATAAGGCTCAGGAAAAAATAGAATATGTATTTAGTGTATGATTGTCCAATTATTTTTGTGTATTATAATGATTTCATAATGGTATTTTTATTTTGATTGGATACTATACATTGAAGGTATGATTATGATGTTTGACATAATGAACTTCATTATTATGAATTCAGTTTTTATGGACCACAGAATTATTTATATTCTAAAACTTGGGTATACATCATATTCTATTTTTTGATAGTTTCATTGGAATTATTTTTATTTCATAATATAAAATATGGAAACTGATGTAAATTGTAATTTTTTATTTCCAATTGGGAAAAGGTTTACTTTTATGTAAAATAATTCACGATTTAAAAACAGACTCCATGAATTTTCATTTTTTAAATTTTTTCTTATGAAATTATTTTTTAAAAAAATAGGAAAAAGATTATTTTAAGAGTAAGTAATTATTTTAAATTCAATTATTATTATTAGAAAAAAAAATCCTAAATGATTTTCCTAAAATTAAAATGGTTTAATAGTGTTAAATTATTTTTTATATCCCAAATAAAGAATTATTTTTCCCATCTGGAATTTTTAAATATTTTTCACCAGGATTAAGGATGAGTAATAACTGTAGAAATGGTTATAATTATATTATTGGGATCTATCTTAATAGAATAAAACATGTTTTTATTGAAACATTTTTTTAAATATAAGATTAACCATTTTTATGATTAAAATGGATATTGAGTGCAAGTTCCCACTTTTTACTGTAAGGGTTTTATATGTTAGATTTTTTCCAAATTCATTAAAACTCTAAAAATAATAGATCCTCATAATATAAAGAAGTGAAAAAACTTATTATAATCAAGTAATTACATGTAGTTGAAATAATGCTACGCAATATCAATTTGAAATAATCCCATACTAATTTCCATTGTTTTTTCATAGATTATTAGAACATGGTATAAATATTTGAAGATTATTGGATATAGAAATACCAAGTGAATGTAAATTTCATTTTGGATGATAGAGTATTAATACAGGAGAAATATCCATGGGTTTGGTCCTACAACCTCTACGAAACATAATCAATATTTTTCAATCCTACATTGATGAGTTTCCAATGTTGTAGATGATAAATAAATAATAAATAATATCTTATATTTTAATGTTGAAATGTTTTAGAAAAATTGATAATTGTGGACACCATTCCATTTCTTTTGTAGTGTTGTGCCTATGAAAAGTAATTTTGAAACAATTAAATGCATGCATATATTTAGAGAAATATTTACTTATTATTGAAGAGGTGTTTAATTTTGTTATTTCAAATGTTTAATCATGTATCACTACATTATTATTTTATAGAGATATCTTGAACCTTCATTTCTTGTATTATATATCCAATCCACAAAAAACATTTCAGATGATTTATGGAGAGTGAACTGTTTTAATAGAGCTAGTTCAAAAAAAAATCTTATCATTTAATTATAATGGGTTGAAAATGGTATTTGTAACAATCACTATTATAACAGGTTGTTGATGGGATTATGTTAGGTTTTAAGTAAGGTGGAGCTTAGTTAGGCTATGGTGATTCTTTTAGACATGGGGATTTACTATTGGTTATGATTCAAGTTCATACATAGGTCTAGGTTTTTATAAATATGATGTATTTTCTAGGATAGGGAACATTTTTTAATGGTGTAGGATTTGGGATTTCAAACATGATTAAAAAAACATTTTAAAAATAAAAATAATTAGTGGACATCCCAAATTAAAATTTTGAGTCAGATAGATTCATAATTATATGATTGGACTTTACATCAATATTTCAAGTGGACCACCCGCATTACACCTAGGCATTGTATCCATGAATATAAATTATTAACTCCTTCCCTCACCAATACACCTCTATAATAAGACTCTTTGGTTGAAGAAAAACACATTATTTTATCAATGGGTTATTCAGAACAATTTAGAAATAAATAATTCTACTAAAATTATATATTTTCTAAATATTACAATGAAATAATATATATTTTTATAGATATTGAAATGTTTTTACCACCCATTTTAATAATAATATATGGTGAATTTAAGAGTATATTTTAATAAAATGATGAAATATGACTCTAATAAATGAATATTATTTTGGAACTTTTTATATATTTTTATCATGGTGGGTTAAATGTAGCAATGAATCGTAGTTTTTAAGGGGATTATCAGTTCATTTCAGTTGGGTTCCACATGTTTTTTAGGCGGGTAATCTCTGGACGGTTCCCTCATCAATAACTAGGTACATACCATTATTCCAATGGCTTGGGTTAAATAGGGTTTTCATACCCATGTATGCTTGGGGACTTGTGTTGGTGAAGAGGATGTGAGGTTGGTCTCATCGCAAACTTTTGGGTGGAATTTTCGCCTACTCTAGGGCTTTTTCTAGATATAAGATATGTTTATAAATCCATTCCTCATCCCAATATAAGATTGTTAACCCTAAAATATTATTTGTGGGGTATGTATTTTTTGTGTAATGAATATGGGGATCTCACTATTGAATCCATCTATATGTATCAGAGGCACTTCATCCATTTTCCCTGTGATGAAAAACTGCTAATGTGATAAATCCATACAACCATAGGATTCTGGATTTTCTACGACACAATGGGGTGGTTAATATTCCAAGGTGGTAACTAATCCATTATGAGGCATCCTAAGTATCCATGTTATTGAAGGAATAAAAACCCACATTTTTTCTTAAACTAGTTCAATTTATATTCATATAGATATTACATATATGAGTGTTCCGAGGCTCTGTATATTCAATAATGAATCCTAATGGAATTTCCTACATGTCCCGATTATAGATAGAATCAGCTCTGTTATAGTTCATTTGGTTTCTCATTCCACTGGAGGATGAGGTATAACTATATACCCATGGGAATTATTTTATCCCGATGATTAAAATGTTGGAGAGATGAAATAAATTACACAGAAGTGGGTTCCAATTAAATCTCAAGCCTTATAAAGGCATCCTACATACCATAGTTATTGTATCATCAGAGTTCTCATAGTTTATTCATGCCCTTGGTACTTTCCCCCAAGTGAATTCTCTCATATGGGAGTGAGTTATATCATGAACCTCATCAATGATTACATACTAACATTTCCCTACCCAGTGATGATTTGTAATGAGAATGATTTTACTATTATAACTCTCTATACCCCATGAGCTGTTCTCGGTGTAGGAATCAAGGGAGAATAAGTAAACTACCTCACTTCATAGGGATGTGGGGATTATGTGTTTCGATTTCACATGGGATGTTTATTTTTGGGGATCTAGCCTCATGGAGGCATCCTACATATCCTCATTATTATAGGAATTAGATTCATCATATTTCTCTTGATCCCAGTCCACTGACTGAGGAGGTAGAATGATCAGACCCTGGGAATGATTGTGTCTCTATGGATGAAACATCAAAGAAATGGAGTGACCAATATTAAGTAGGATGCCCATATGAGTTTAGGCTCGAGCCTTTGGATGGTATTTGAGGTATCCTGGTTATGGAAGTAGTTTGTGTCATTGTAGTTTAATGGACTTGGGATTACACATTGGTGTTACCCTTTGCATTTCATGGGTTTTGGTGAAGATGATAGGATTATTGCAACTCCATAATCCCACATGAGCCATTGTCATTATGAGAAACAAGGGGTGAAAAATAATTAGTTTTATTTCTTGTAGATGTGGGACATATGTTCCATAACATTCCTCTTATGAATAATATGGTGATAAAACCTTGGGGAGGTGTCCTGTGTATCCTGGTTATGGAAGGAATCAAATTCATCATATTTTCCTAGACCTGGGCTTACACACTGATGTTTCCATCTTAATCCGTACATACACACCAAGGATGGGAAATTTCATCCAATCTTGAGATTCACTTTCTGACATGACCTTCTTGCCTACATGACATACACTGATTCTCCGCTCGTCATGTCCTAATTCATACACTATTGTAAGAGAGTTTATTCCTGATATATCCACCTGAAATTGTATAATCTAGTATAATATTTCCAAGGGATGTCACAAATCATGGATGGTATGTATACATGTTTTTTCATGATAAAGGATAAATCATCTGGAGGACATCGTAAGACATTTCTAGTAGACCCTAAAAGAAAAAACATTACCCTGGCTAGCTTGTCTAGAGTGTGACACATGATCCAGCTGAATTACCCTGATATCATCATATTAAAATCTATAATTTTATCAATTTAAATCCCCTTATTATAATTATTTCAAATTTTATAAATTGCAAATAATCTCATATATAACATAATAAAAACATATTAATTATAGAATTAACGAAATAAAAGGTATTTCTTGAAGTCAAGAAACCTATACTAATTAAATAGTAACTTGACCACTGTAATATTGATGTAACCATTAGGAATATTAATTAAGACAATATAATTGTAACATCCCCTATGAAATCATAAATAAAATTTATGTATCTTATGAATATAAATATGATATAGTTATATCATGGTATAAATAAATAAATTTTTTCTAAATGATAAATTATTTGTTTGTATTTTTGGAAGTCCTTAATATAAATTTACAGTGTTAAAGTTAATATAATTATTTAAAATAAAATAAATTTAAATAAAATAAATTAATAAATTAATATTTTGTTTTTTTATAAGTATAATATGATTTTATGAGATATTATATAATTTTTCAAGGTGTTCTAAAATCATTTATAAATTTAAAATTGGTATTTTTTGAGTAAATGATGATTCTATGTAATAATTAAGTCGATCATATATAGAAAATTATTTCTAAAAAATGGAGTTCAATTTTTAATTATACATGTTGAAAATTCTTTTGGGTGAATTCTTATTATTCTTATAAAATAATTGAATTTTTTCTGAATTCTGAAATATTGTAATTTACAATATTTAACAAATACATGAATTATTGAGTATTATATTATTTATGGATTATATATGCCCATAATATCATAATATAATTAATTATTTAATATATTTGTTGGTAAGGTTCACACAACTAATATTCTTGATCCAAAATAATAAAATAATTAAACACTCACCTCTCCTCCCATATAAGCTTTAACCATCACCACCTATTCTCCTCACACCATCCATGCATTTAAGCCTATATAAATTCTTCCCAATCATATTAACAAGCCTATTTCCTAGGTCCAATATCCTTTCATCTCAATAAAAATTTGATCCCAATTTCATAAAGGATGTTCTCAAGGTGAATAAGTTCAAGACTTAAAATCCTTTTTCATTTTCTTTTAATTTAATTTCAATTTATTTTCTTCTCTTATTATTTTCATTAACACCACTTAAAAAAGTATAATGATAAATCAAAAATCATATATATACTTTTATGTTACTACGTAAATGGAATAAAACATCATGAAATCTATTTTACAATCTCTTTTATTCAAAATATTAAAACATCATCCATGAGGTGTTGATTTAATGCCTTCGAGGATGAAATGATTTTATTTTCATTTAGAAACATAAAATATAGACATAATATAATTATAGTGGATCAAAAATATTTCTAAATTTATTTTATAACCTTTATTATGTTTAGGAAATAAAATATTTTCTTAATATTAATGAAACTAGTTATGATGATCGAAAAACTGACAAATTAACCTAAACGAATATCATTAATTTTTTACTTAATGAATCATCCTCAAATATAAAAATAAAATAATATAAAATTATTGAAGTCTATTAATGAAATTTAATCTCAATTTAGGATAATTATTCTCATTTTACATGTTCTTCCATACATATATATAATAGTGAACCAACCATGAATATAAAGAAAATTAACACACCTGATTGAAGAAATTGAACTCTATAACTCATCATAATGGTCATAATCAGACTTAATAAAATAATAAAAAATAAAACACAATTAGAAGTGGTTCTGGATTTACTAATAAATAAATCTTACTTTATTATCCATAATATTAATGTGAATAAATTATTCATACAAAAGGTTATGGGATTCTCGAACACAATTTCCATTTTTTTTTATCATTCCTCTTTTGGGCCAAATATCAGTGTTGATGTGAATTTAATACCCAGAAAATATAATTTCGTTGTTCATACCATTTATTTTTTTTGTTATATACATGTTTTTAATATGGTTTTATTAAAAAATTGTTTTCCAAAAAAGATCTTCATTCTAAAAACACATATTTTACTTCAATTGATATTGTTTCTTCTTTAGTAACAATTGTTGATTCCTATACTAGTATGTCATTCCAATTTTTTGAACCCCAAAATTTATTCATGAATGTATTATTTATGAAATGAAAACCATTTTTTCCTTTGGGTTATTTTATATCTGATATTGAAAAACATTAAAAATGGATAACATGATTATGTAAATGTTATGATGTGACAAGTTCACTAGAAATTCTATAGCTCCCAAATTCATTGGCTAATGTGGTGTATATCATGAGATAATGTGAAATATTCATGAACATGATTATATATTTTTTCATAATGATTATTTTATGATTATGAACATATGTTATGTGTGGAAATTTTACTATATTTGTTCATAACAATGTGTGGGATTTGACCACATAGTCATGTTGTTTCATTTTTATGAATTTCTACATGACATGCCTTAATATAATGCTTCATATCGGGGATATGATTATTAATCTATGATTATGTTATGATGATGATGATTATTCTCACCCATGTTATATTAATTCATGTATTCATCTACCTCTTACTATGATTTTATCTAAACCCCGTATTTAATTTATATCCTCAGTTGATTACCTATAACAAGAAGTAAATGAGGACCTCTAATTTTTTTAATATTTAATCCAATATTTTTTATGTTTTATTAAGTAAATTTTATTTTTGGACTTAGTTTTCCTATGACACTATACCTATGTATCCATATTTTGATACTATATTATATATTTTATCTTTAAAATGATGTAATAGTAACGTAAGAAAAATAATGGTCACTATAGTTGGAATCAAATCATAGTTTTGTGAATTTGGTAATTAGTGTTAGAAAACATATCTGAAAAAACATAGTATGAAACTAATTATATGTAATCACCCATTAAAAAATGTTTTAGATAAATTCTACACCTAGGTATCAAAAAATATTCCTTTATACTTAATTTCACAATGAAATTAGTTATTTAGTCAAGAATCGTTGAACTATGTTTTTGTTCAATATATTTCGATTTTAGAAAATGGTGGTAACTTGGAAAAACTATGCCAAAAACCCATGTGTGGTTCGATGAAATTAATGAATTAAGGACATCCCCAATGCCATGGAATGTGGAGTTCAAAATTCTAGGGTGATTCTTACCCACCTATATTAGGATATGAAAAATATCCAAAATAATGTGGAATATCAACCATCACCTAAGAGGGATAAAACAGATATCATATATGTTATGTAGAAACAACCACCAGAATTTAGTTCATCTTCTGATCCACTTTTCATGGACCATTGGTTCAACATACTAGAGAAGATAATTTCTATTATTAATTTTTCTAAGAAGGATAAGGTGAGTACAGATGATTATTTCTTAGATAGAGAGGCCAATCAATGGTTTGAATTGATTAAGAACACCAAACAAATAGAATAAATTGAAGAGATTAAGTGTAAAGACTTCAAGAAAATATTTCTTAACCACAATTTACCTCAAATAATTATATAAATATAGAGAAATAATTAGTAGATTTTATGAAAAAGGAAGGTGAATCTATCGTAACTTATGAATAAAATTATACAAGGAATTCAACATACTGTAACAGCCCGAGATTTTATGATAAATATTCTTTTTAATTTTATTAATGTCTTGTGTTTTACACTACAACAAAAGGAGCTTGCACAACACACATCCTTGACTTTCCTTACATTACACGCAATCACGACCTTCCTCGATAGCGTGTGTCGTACGTAATACTGAGTTTCACTAAACAATGATATGCTATGAAAATATTATTAAAACTAGCCGTTAAGAATAGTAATCACCACCTTTTAAATTTTTTGAAATTTTAGCTCTTAAAATGGACTTCATTTTTGGATTCAGAGTATCGAATTTAGCCTAAGGTGAAATTTTGGTACTTTTCGGATAACTTTCATATTTTGATGAATAGTGAAAATTACTATATTATAATTAAAAACAACTTTTTTAATAGAAATAATTAATAGTGATAAATTATTAATTTGAGTGGTTTTAAAGTATATTTAGAATATATTTTTACAATTCAATACAATGTTGGTCATTGGATGTAATTTCACATTTACACCAGACATAAACAAGTGTTAATCTTTAGATAGTTATTATCTCTTAAAAACACGCTATTTGTTGTGACAACAGAAATTAATTATAAAATTAATTAATGCAACTTATATGTTGGGAATATTTTAAAATATAAATCATTTTTGAATTCGGAATATCAATTATAGCATAGGGTGAAATTTTGGCATTTTTCTGAAAAACTTCAATTTTTGATGAATAGTGAAACTACTAAGTGGTAGTTAAAAAAATTAATTTTTTCATAAATCTTAATTTTACCGCTTCTATGAATGGAATTTCAAAAATCCGAGAGACACGTTTGATGTCAGTAAGTAAAATGTGGTTCAATGAGATGAAAATAATTTTTGGTGTATAGTACCTTTTTACTTTTATTTACCACGGTTAAAAGTAAATAGGGTAATTAAGGGTAAATATGATATTAATATTACCCTAACACATGTCCTAATCATATTGGACAAGTGTATTTCGACCAAAAACAAACTTAGGAATAAAATAGGACCATTTAGGCCAACTTGAATTAGCTTAGGACATTTATTATTATTTAATTCAAAGAAGAGTTAAAAGAGTTAAAATCAATGTTTATTTAATACAACATTTGAAATATAGGGTTATACATACGATAAATTTGACTATAAATATTAATTAGAAATCTAAAAAGATTTCCTACATAATGGTATTTTATTTGTAATTTTTAGTCATTAAATAAGTTATTTTATTTATTACACAACGATGATACAATAATTATCTTATTAATGAAATATTGACATAATTGATGTTATAAATACCCAAATAAATATAATTTGAGACTTTTTATGAATTCCAATAATTTTATAGGTTAATATGACATGTTATTATTGATTTAATTAACTTTTTTCGAACTTATCATTCTGTTATGATTTTCAAAAAAAAAATCAATTACTAAATAGTGTCAAAATTGACATAAAATAGTTTTTAAAACAAATATTATATTATTAATTGGTATTTTATTCCTAAAAATCTACGGTTCGGCCAAATGACTTAGATAAGGTTATATATTTTAATAATAAACAATTTGTGGTTCTTTTGGCTTCTTATAGTAAGTTTATTAACCTTATAGTGGAAGAACACAAGAAGACACGGTAAAAGTAAAATTATTTAACTTAATGTTAAATCTAAATGATATGGTTAAAATAGGTACCTAAACTTGTCTAAATTCTACTGTATGAGAGGATTTCGACCCATACCGACCTTATCTTCGAAATAAATCAATTTGGAGCTATTTAAAACCGAATTTGGCTTTATAGTAAAATAATATTTTTAGTTATTCCAAAGGTGCCCCTCTCCTCCCTTATAAAAGGGAACCTCCTCCCTCTCCTCCACACACCAATTTGAGCATTCAAGCTCGGCCATCCCCTGAAAAAATATCTTCTACACTTCCCTAGTATCATCTTAGAGGTCTTGGTATTCTTAAAAGACAAATTTTAGTGCCCTAAAAGGAGGTCTCAAAGAAGCACTTCAAAGAAGAGGTAATATCCATTACCGATCCTTTCCAATTTCTTTCCTTTTCAACTTCTTCTTCTTTAGTTGTTTCATTATGAAGTAATAAAATCCGTATCACTCATTTACTTATATATTATTATAAGTATGAAACAACCCTATTTAACCATATATCCATCCTACGGAAAATGAAATCACCGTGCGTGCGTACGTACGGAATACCGTCTCCACGCCGTGGTGTAATCTATTTTCCGCCACCACCTTAATAGGATGGGTATAATGGTGTAATGAGTAACTATATATGATTATTATAAAGTGATATTGATACTGAAATATTATAAATACACTTCAACATAATTCCACGACCATGGGAACGATATCATCGCTCGTGCGTACGTACGGACTACCGTCTCCACGACGCGATGAGATTCATTATCCATGTTAACCATTCCAGAATGATTATAAAGTATATATAATGAATAATAATGGAATATATGACATGGTAAATCTACTGGATTTATGTATATATATATATATGTCATCTACTTACTTCCATTCAAGACAATAAGGAAAGGAAAGCAGCGTCCATGCGTACGTATGGACTACCGTCTCCATGAACGGTGTTT
This sequence comes from Viscum album, assembly GCA_963277665.1. Taxonomy (NCBI): domain Eukaryota; kingdom Viridiplantae; phylum Streptophyta; class Magnoliopsida; order Santalales; family Viscaceae; genus Viscum; species Viscum album. The sequence continues at coordinate 752,227,090 of OY728126.1, forward strand.
TTCATTTCATTTATCTATCTATTATATATATATACTGAATATATATGATATATAAATCATACTTTATATTCTGGAAGTAAGTAAATCATGATATAATTAATAATAATGTCAAGAACAACAAGTCCAAACACCTACGATAAATGAAATGATTTTACCCAAAACGCTTCTTTAACATGAATTTACCAAAGAATGGGTAATATAAAGTCATAAGTGGACCATATATGATATAATAACAATTAATATGATACTTTAATAAGTCAATAACATGATTTAAATCATTATACAGGAGGTTTGGACACGTACAAAGCAAGTCGGACCTAAGGTAAGGGAAAATATCACAATCTCGTTTTTATCGAGATTGTTCTTACTTTGGCATTTACTGGGGTGTATTTTATCATCCACATCCATGTTTCCTCAATATGTAATATTATTTCCATCCACCTACAATTGTTTAAATCCAATTTTACCCTTCGGTGAATTTTTAGTAAAAGATAAGAATGGAATCTTTTGTCGTTTTTCGTACGAGGTACTTTTTGACTTTTCCTACAAAAGTACGAAGAATGTTTTTTTAACTTATACGGCATGAATGGATTTCTAAAACATTACTTCCAAGAAGCTTAATTTACATGTTTTCAATATTATTTTTAATCAACTTCTTTTATTTTAAAGACGTATGACATGTTATGAAAGGAAAAATGTTTTTGAAGAAGAAAGGATATTTTCCTCAAGAATGGAGTTCAAGTGTTTTATCTAAATTATTTTCCATCTAAGATAATAAAGGGTTCCCTTTTTTTATCCATATTATTACATGGATTTGATTATGTTGTGATGAAAATATTTTTATGAATTCCTTTATCTTATATGAATTGTTTTATGATGTCATGTTGTTTAAGAATCCCATTTTTATTACATGGGTTATGTTATGATGTATGGTTTATGATTTTGTGGCACACATAAGAATGGTATCATTAAGAGATGGGTGGGACCTATATCTCCCTCCAATGCATTGGGTGAAGATTTTATATCTCATGAGATAGACCTGGATGGAAAGGTAGGTTATACCGGTTTAGTGAAACAGGACTGGAACGAAGGTGACTCGGTTCAGATAGGGACTTTGTCCACTAAGATAGTCTTGGCAATGAGTCTTGACTAACAAGAAATGATTCTCTATGATTATGTGTGTATTCCACAATGTTTCATGTTTTAAGTTATGATTATTGTGATTACATTTCCCTGCCATGATTTATCTCATGTTATGAAATTATGATCTCTTTTGCAGGTTAAGATTTCCAAAAGTTATGTGCTTGTGTATACGATGTGATTGATATTTTTTTGATTACCCTTACTGAGAATTTGAGCTCACCCTATTATGTTTTATATTCCCCAGGATATAAAGAAAGGTTTTAGGTATAAAAAAAAGTAAGATCATTATGGGAGATGTTTAAGATCTGTCACCAGGATTAGAAGATTATATACAGAGTTTCCAAAGACACTAAACTATTACGATCCTTGTGTGTGTGTTTTTGTTATGTACTAAGTATTGCGCAAATGTAATGTAATTTCCATGTAAGTTAGGCTTCGGGTCTCTACAGTTGGTATCAGAGGAAAGGTTTAGTCAACCTTTGGAAACTAGGATGCGAGAACTTTAGTGAGATCCCTAGAGATATTTCTAAGGTATGTCTAGGGATGTCCCTAAGGTTAAGTATACGTATAGGTTATAGTACTAGAATTACGCTAACAATCATAGAATTAAACCTGAGATGTTATATATTGAAGGTACTCCCCCTTTTTTAAGTTGTTTTCCCTAGCATGTTTTTTTCCTCTTACACTATTCTTTTTGGGTTTTAGACGATGGCTGGAACCCGAAGGAACCATGTTGATCAATGTAATGGACAATGCAATGATTGTCCTCCTGAACAAACAAATGTTATGGGAGATGGAGTGAAAAATCTGATTGATATACTTACACAAGATATGAATCATTCTGGACTTCCAAATGAGCATAGAAGGGAACAATATTCTATTGAGTCCTTCATGAGGCAACACCCACCTTCTTTCAGTGGGTCTTCTGATCCAATTGTTGCTGAATAATGGATCAGTACCACTGAAAAGATATTTTCAGTTCTTCAATGTTCTGAACATGATAAAGTCATCTTAGCAGTATATCGTTTGGAAGGTGAAGCTGATCAATGGTGGAATCTTATCAAGAATATGAGGCAAAGAGATGAAATTGAGTCCATGGAATGTGACGAGTTCAAGAACTTATTTTTCAATAAGTACTTCCCTCGTATTATTCGAACAAAGATGGAGAAGGAGTTTCTTGAACTAAAGCAAAAGGATGATGAATCTGTTGGTATATACGAAGCGAATTTTACAAGACTTGCAAGGTATGCATCTGGCATTATCATCTAACCTGAAAGTAAAGTTGATCGATTTTTCAATGGCTTAAAACCAAGTCTTCGAAGGGCATTAGCTATAAGAGACTTCAGTAGCTATGAAGAAATTGTGCATTATGCTATCAAGGTAGAAATGGAAGTTGGTGTTACATATACATCTCATGGTTTTGACAAGAAACGAAAGATGGAGTTCAAGGAGAAATCTCAAAATAATGGTGAAAAATGATGAATGTTTCCTTATGCACAAAGTGCGGAAAGAAGCATGGTGGAGATTGTCTTAAAGGGACTAGAAAATGTTTTAAGTGTGGAAAAGAAGGTCATCGAGCAGGTGAGTGTCAAAGTAATGGAAAAAGGGATTCTAATGATGTGAATAAAGCAAACACTGCAGAGAACGCACCAACAACACTTAAATGCTTCAAGTGCAAGGAAATGGGGCATTATGCTAAAAAATGCCCTAATCCAAGGGTTAGTGATGACCAACATGAGCAACCACTGAAGGCAAAGGACAAAGGGAAGTCACATGCGATCACTATTGGCGATGTTGAATATGAAAATGATATGGTGGAATGATTAAGTGTTTATGTAATGGGATTACAAAATAATGTGGTATCATAACGTATTGGAATATTTATGTGTTGTTCTAATGTGGTATTCAAAGTGATTGATATATTTTTTGGAAATAAGATGATTTGTGCATAATGAAGGGAAAACGAGAAAATGAAATGTTTAACAGTATTCATGAGCTCGTGATTGATATAAGGACTAAGTGATATCATGGTTTGAGTATATAGAATTTTGAGGATTTGGGTATGTGGAAGGTGTTAGCTTTTAACTGCATTCATGTTTTCACTAAGGTATTCAAGAGAATACATGATTAAGGACTTTGAATGTTTGGAATGTGACCAACAAAACATATCTTATGATATATTGGGATCAACGATGGTATTAAATCTCTGGTAATCGTTTTCACTATGTTATGAGAGTGGACTGCAGTATTATGGATAAGCCTAAGGATTGGAATGGATTATGTTGGACATAAGTTAGAATTGTTTAAGGATAGAAGTTTTTTTCGATATTATTGATGGGATGTTATAGTAATATAGTTTTATAAAAAGGACAACCTGTAGGATGGGCGACAACCCATCGTGTCGGAAAAGGCTGTGGGAATCGAACCCACAACCGAAGTGCGACTGGCCTTTATCGCCTACCACTGGCCTACAGGAAGTCCCTGTTTAGTAGAAACTAGTTTTATTTTATTAAGAAGTACGATATATGAAGTATAAGTCCATTTTAGGAACCATATATGATTAATCTCACTATAGATGGACTTATGTATTTTTTGATAACTTTTCTAACCTTTTGTTTGAGACAGATGGAATGACCCATCATTCTATCACATGATCAATTAACACTTCATGAATAACAAATTCAACTTCATTTTTTTAAGATATGAAGTGGAAATTGTTCAAAGTACGAACAATAGTGAGATTGTACCAAAATAAAGTAAATATTTATTCTAATACAAATTCTTCAACTTTAGGGAAATGATCTTGAAAACCAAAAAAATGTTGTCCTCGTGCCCTTATATCCGGTAAATTAGATGGTACCTTATATCATCACAAATATATGGATTTGTGATTACTGGCTTTTCCATAGCCATGTTCTCTACCACTCTCCATCAGAACATGATGGTTAGATTTCTCTTCCATATCCATATTTTCACCTATGTGGAAACCCAGTGATTAGTTTATTTGGGTAACTGTTACGTTTCATACCATTGTTTTTAAAGATTGGTTTTTGTATTCCCTTTTTACGATGTGGGTTTCTATTAAACAAACTTTCGAGTAGTAAACCATTTATAACCCAGACGAATTTCGAGGGCGAAATTCATTTTAAGGGGGGTAGAATGTAACAGCCCGGGATTTTATGAAAAATATCCTTTTTAATTTTATTAATGTCTTGTGTTGTACGCTACACCAAAAGGAGATTTCACAACACACATCCTTGACTTGCCTTGCATTACACGCAATCACGACCTTCCTCGATAGCGTGTGTAGTACGTAATACTGAGTTTCATTAAACAACGATATGTTATTAAAATATTATTAAAACTAGCCGTTAAGAATAGTAATAACCACCTTTTAAAATTTTAGAAATTTTAGCTCTCAAAATGGACTTCATTTTTGGATTCGGAGTATCGAATTTAGCCTAAGGAGAAATTTTGGTACTTTTCAGATAACATTCATATTTTGATGAATAGTGAAAATTACTAAATTATTATTAAAAACAACTTTTTTAATAGAAATAATTAATAGTGATAAATTATTAATTTGAGTGGTTTTAAAGTATATTTAGAATATATTTTTACAATTCAATACAATGTTGGTCATTGGATGTAATTTCACATTAACACCAGACATAAACAAGTGTTAATCTTTTGATAGTTATTATCTCTTAAAAACACGCTATTTGTTGTGACAACAGAAATTAATTATAAAATTAATTAATGCAACTTATATGTTGGGAATTTTTTAAAATAGAAATCATTTTTGAATTCGGAATATCAATTATAGCTTAGGGTGAAATTTTGGCATTTTTCTGAAAAACTTCAATTTTTGATGAATAGTGAAACTACTAAGTGGTAGTTAAAAAAATTAATTTTTTCATAAATCATAATTTTACCGCTTCTGTGAATGGAATTTCAAAAATCCGAGAGACATGGTTGATGTCAATAAGTAAAATGTGGTTCAATGAGATGAAAATAATTTTTGGTGAATAGTAACTTTTTACTTTTATTTTCCACGGTTAAAAGTAAATAGAGTAATTAAGGGTAAAAATGATATTAATATTACCCTAACACATGTCCTATTCCTATTGGAAAAGGGTATTTCGACCAAAAACAAACTTAGGAATAAAATATGACCATTTAGGCCCACTTTAATTAGATTAGGACATTTATTATTATTTAATTCAAAGAAGAGTTAAAAGAGTTAAAATCAAAATTTATTTAATAAAACATTTTATATTTAGGGTCATACATACGATAAATTCGACTATAAATATTCATTAGAAATATAAAAAGATTTACTACATAATGGTATTTTATTTGTAATTTTTAGAAATTAAATAATTTACTTTATTTATGACACAATGATGATGTAGTAATTATCTTATTAATGAAATATTGACATAATTGATGTTATAAATACCCAAATAAAAATAATTTGAGACTTTTTATGAATTATACTAATTTTCTAGGTTAATATGACATGTTAGTATTGATTTAATTAACTTTTTTTGAACTTATCATTCTGTTATGATTTTCAAAAAAAATCAATTACTAAATAGTGTCAAAATTGACATAAAATAGTTTTTAAAACAAATATTATATTATTAATTGTTATTTTATTCCTAAAAATCTAAGGTTCGGACAAATGACTTAGATAAGGTTATATATATTAATAATAAACAATTTGGGGTTTTTTTGGATTCTTATAGTACGTTTATTAACCTTATAGTTTAAGAACAAAGAAGACACGGTAAAAGTTAAATTATTTAACTTAATGTTAAATCTAAATGTTAAGGTTAAAATAGGAACCTAAACTTGTATAAATTCTATTGGATGAGAGGATTTCGACCCATCCCAACCTTAGATTCGAAATAAATCAATTTGGAGCTATTTAAAACCGAATATGGCTTTATAATAAAATAATATGTTTAGTTATTCCAAAGGTGCCCCTCTCCTCCCTTATAAAAGGGCACCTCCTCCCTCTCCTCCTCACACCAATTTGAGCATTCAAGCTCGGCCAACCCCTGCCAAAATCTCTTCTACACTTCCCTAGTATCATCCTAGAGGTCTTGGTCTTCTTAAAAGACCAATTTTAGTGCCCTAAAAGGAGGTCTCAAAGAAGCACTTCAAAGAAGAAGTAATATCCATTACCGATCCTTTCCAATTTGTTTCTTCTTCAACTTCTTCTTCTTTAGTTGTTTCATTATGAAGTAATAACATAAGTATCACTCATATACTGATATGTTATTATAAGTATGAAACAACCCTATTTAACCATATATCCATCCTACGGAATAGGAAATCACCGCACGTGCGTACGTACGGAATACCGTCTCCACGCCGTGGTGTAATCTATTTTCCGCCACCACCTTAATAGGATGGGTATAATGGCATAATGAGTAACTATATATGATTATTATAAAGTGATATTGATACTGAAATATTATACATACACTTCAACACAATTCCACGACCATGGGAACGATATCATCGCTCGTGCGTACGTACTGACTACCGTCTCCACGACGCGATGAGATTCATTATCCATGTTAACCATTCCAAGAATGATTATAAAGTATATATAATGAATAATAATGGAATATATGAAATGGTAAATCTACTGGATTTATGTATATATATATTTATGTCATCTACTTACTTCCATTCAAGACAATAAGGAATGGAAAGCAGCGTTCATGCGTACGTACAGACTACAATCTCCATGAACGGTGTGTTTCATTTCATTTATCTATCTATTATATATATATATATATACTGAATATATATGATATATAAATCATACTTTATATTCTGTAAGTAAGTAAATCATGATATAAGTAATAATAATGTCAATAACAACAAGTCCAAACACCTACGATAAATGAAACGATTTTACCCAAAACGCTTCTTTAACATGAATTTACAAAAGAATGGGTAATATAAAGTCATAAGTGGACCATATATGATATAATAACAATGAATATGATTATGGAATAAGTCAATAACATGATTTAAATCATTATAAATGAGTTTCGGACACGTACAAAGCAAGTCGGACCTTAGGTAAGGGAAAATATCACAATCTCATTTTTATCTGAGATTGTTTTTAATTTGGCATTTACTGGGGTGTATTTTATCATCCACATCCATGTTTCCTCAATATGTAATATTATTTCCATCCACCTACAATTTTTTAAATCCAATTTTACCCTTCGGGGAATTTTTATTAAAAGATATGAAAGGAATCTTTTGTCGTTTTTCGTACGAGGTACTTTTTGACTTTTCGGACAAAAGTACGAAGAATGTTTTTTTAACTTATACGGCATGAATGGATTTTTAAAACATTATTTCCAAGAAGATTCCTTTACATGTTTTCAAGTTTATTTATAATAAACTTCTTTTATTTCAAAGTCGTATGACATGTTATGAAAGGAAAAATGTTTTTGACGAAGAAAGGATATTTTCCTCAAGAATGGAGTTCAAGTGTTTTATCAAAATTATTTTCCATATAAGATAATAAAGGGTTCTATTTTTTATCCCTATTATTAAATGGATTTGATTATGTTGTGATGGAAATATATTTATGAATTCCTTTGTCTTATATGAATTGTTTTATGATGTCATGTTGTTTAAGAATCCCATTTTTATTACATGGGTTATGCTATGATGTATGGTTTATGATTTTGTGGCACACATAAGAATGGTATCATTAAGAGATGGGTGGGACCTATATCTCGCTCCAATGCATTGGGTAAAGATTTTATATCTCATGACATAGACATGGCTGGAACGGTAGGTTATACAGGTTCAGTGAAACAGGACTGGAACGTGGGTGACTCAGTTCAGAAAGGGACTTTGTCCACTAAGATAGTCTTGGCAATGAGTCTTGACTAACAAGAAATGATTCTCTATGATTATGTGTGTATGCCACAATGTTTCATGTTTTAAGTTATGATTGTTGTGATTACATTTCACTGCCATGATTTATCCCATGTTATGAAATTATGATCTCTTTTGCAGGTTAAGATTTCCAAAAGTTATGAGCTTGTGTATACGATGTGATTGATATATTTTTTGTTTACCCTTACTAAGAATTTGAGCTCACACTATTATGTTTTATTTTCCCCAGGATATAAAAAAAGGTTTAGGTATAAAAAAACGAAGATCTTTATGGGAGATGGTGAAGATCTGTCAACAGGATTAGAAGATTATATTCTGAGTTTCCAAGGACACTAAACTATTACGATCCTTGTGTGTGTGTTTTTGTTATGTACTAAGTATTCTGAAAATGTAATGTAATGTCCATGTAAGTTAGGCTTCGGGTCTCTACAGGTACTCATTGAGTTTTGTTATCGAAAATAAGAGAAAATATGTGGATTATTTAGTGGTTTAAAATCAATCATTTTAATGGACCTAGATATTCAAGACTTTGGGAGATATTAAATTTTTTATCCATGTTATCCCTAATTGGAAATGGTGTTTAGACAATGGTATGAGGGTTATGAGGATATGAAAAAAAGATGTAGTTTTATGTTAGAGGATTTAATGATAAAATTTGAAAGAAAACTCAACCACTCACAAGTAAAAAATGTGGGAATAATCTTCATGGGAATTTACTCAAAGGGATGAGGAAATGCTTCCAGTGAGGGAGATAAGTCCATGAAGCTCATGAATGATGAAAATACATGTGGATGTTAGATAGTGTGGTATAGGAAAAGAGAGTTCAACCCATTGTTCAATTATACAACTGTAGGGAACAAGGGAACTATGAAAACCAGTTCACTAAACCTTGAGTCCTTAATGGAAATTGAAGCATTCTTCCCCTTATCATTGGAGAGAGTTGAGGAATTAGTGCTAGTAGGACTTAGTCAACATCCCCACGGTGCTTAATGATAGAAGTAAATTCTGAGGGCGTCATAAATGATTAAGGGATAGTATTCCCTTCGAATTAAAATAACCAAACAAACGTTTCATTACAAAAAACAACATGATGCAAGTAAATTGTATTTTATTTCAAAATCATACCAATGACCAAAATATAAAACCGCACCCACAACAAATATGGGTGCCAAGAGGAAGATTAAAAAAAATTAAACTCAAAGACACAATAACAAAACTCGATATCCCTATGCCAAGCTCCATGCTTCACCCCCACAATTACCCAATCATCATGAGGAAAAATTAAAGAATTGGGATGCCTAAACATTACATATTTGCTGATAAAAAACACCTAAAAAAGCACCAATTTTGAAAAGTAAGGGGAGAGTAATGAAACAAAGAAATCTTTCTGTATAATAATTCCATAAAAATGGAACTAAGATATAACAAGTTATCACATTTATATAAATAAATTTATATAAAACCATTTACCAATTAAAAGATTTTCACAATCCAAAAAAGTCCCCACAAAAATAGTTTTCTCAATAATATATTTTAATGTAATGAAACCAAAAAAGTGATTAATCTATAATCCCATTTCATGTTGGCATAACCCATTCCATTTCACATAACCCATTACATACACCTCAACCATAAACACAATATAACCACATACTATTTCTCTGACCTTTGATGGTAAAACTTCACATCCATACCACATCTCATTTTTATAGTGGTACTACATGAAAAAATTCCAATACTTTGATGGTGGTACTTCTAGAACACTATCCATCCTTATTATACTAATGAAAAACTACATAAACCGACAACCATAACAAATAAAATTTACAAAAATTATATCATCCAAAAATTCCATAACAAAGAAATCAATTTATACCAAACAAAATTTCAATAAATATTTTTCAAAGTCATGCAAACTAATACATTCCAAAATCTATTTCACACAATCAAGACATAACCATTCAATAAACAAATTTTTTTTATTGAAAACATTTCAAAAACTATTTCCACAAATCCAGCCAAGAAACTGATTTTAAAATAATTATTTTAGATTCCAACAATGAGGAAAATTTCACAATAATACAAAAATTTCCTAAAATCCAAAAATAAATAATAAAGGGTTTTTAAACAATATCCAAAAAACAATTTCACAATTAATTTTAAAAGAAAAAATTAATATTAAATTTATCCTTCTAGTTAAATTAAGAGGAGTTGAGAGTTAAGCCACCTACCAAAAGGATTTTTTGGAAAAAAAATGAGAAGCACAAAAGGATAAAAAATCCTGGTCAAAAAAAAAAAATCCACCATAGATCCATTCCCACAACATTAAAAAATACAAATATAAGCATTATTGGAACCAAAAACCCTAAATATTTCCCCAATTTAAATAGATATAAAAAAATAAGTGAGATATAGAAGAGTAGATCTAAGAAAAACTAAGAAAAAAACCACAATTGAGACTTAACAAGGGAGATATGGCTTTATAATGCCAATAGATGACTTCAAACTGCTTCCAAAATGAGTGGAAGAGGTTTTATAGCCTTTGAAAATAGAAAATCCTAAGATAGGGGTTCATGGAAGAAAAAAATAAAGGGTTTCAGTTGAATCATGACCTAATCATATTTTAAAAAACCCACTATCTAAACCGTGCATGGCTAGTCACATGGTATGGAAAACCATATGATAATTGTATGCCTACCACATCATCAAGGAGTAGATCACATGGTTTCCCCACACAGTTATCCTAATCATGCGCTAATCATGACAAATATCACCCTCCCATGTTTAATGGTTTACCTACATTGCACACACAGTTTCACTAAATGTGAACCTACCTAGAGCCAACTACATCAACTTGTAAAATTTCCTGGAGAAGTTTCATGGTTTTTACTAACCTTTCTCTAAATTTTTCCCCTTTGAAAATCCCCAAAAACATCTAAAAAACTATCCCAAATCTCCCAAACATTACCCAATATATTTATATATATAAAAATAATAAAAAGGGATTTACATTCAAGAAAAAAGTGGTGCTAAATTCTCTCCACCACAGGTCTTTCCATCCTTGAAAAGTAGAAAACCACCATTTTCCTGAACGATATTGGACCATTTCTTGAAAATTTATTTCTCACATTCCTATGAATGTTCTTGAATCTGATCATGTTTCCAAACAACCCACACTATATTGATGCCTTTTCTATTTGATACTTTTTCCTTCCTATCTAAAATTCATACTAGCACATGAACCAATGAATCATATGAATCAAGATCATCATGATCCCATCAAATCATATTATTAGGATCCATCTTATACTTCTTCAACTAAGAGACATAGAATACATTATGCATTGTATGAAACCGTAGTGGAAAATCCAGTTGATAATCCACCTCTTTAGTCGATGAAATTATATCAAAGGGCATATATATCTCGAAGATAACATTACCAACTTTCCAAAATAATGATGGAAAATCCTAGGAGAGATTCTCAGGAAAACATGATCAACATACTCAAATCAAAAAGGTCATCGATGATGATCCTCATATGATGTATGACGAATTTCAGCCATCTCCATTATTTTATAAATAGAATTAATCTTCTCCATAGTCTCTTGGACAAGGCTAGAAACAATAATCAAAGTCTTACCTATTTCCACCAATCAAAGTGAAAAAAGATAAGGATTCCCATACCATGATTCAAACAGATCCATATGTATCGAGGCCTAAAACAGTTATTATTTAAAAACTCCACTAATGGAAAGTTATCCTCCCACGAGCCACAAAAATCCATCACACAATCCCACAACATGTCTTCTAATGTTCTTATTATCCTCTCAAATTACCCATCCATCTGGCCATGATACCCAATTCACATCATCAACTGAGTCCCAAGATCTTATTGTGAGGATTTCCAGAAAAGAGACATGTACCTTAAGAATATATCTGATATGATTGATACTAGTTCACCATTCCTCTTTATCACCTCATATATACATATTTTGGAATGTTCCTTCACTATATTAGTTTCATGAATAAGGATAAAGTGTGATGAATTTGTGAGCTGATTCCCTATCAATAATATGACATCATCTTTCCAAACTGTTCTTGGGATACCTATTAAAAAATCCATAGCTATGTGCTCTCATTTTAAAATAAGGATTGGTTTGGATAGAAAAATACTTTCTATTCACAGATTCTCTACCTTGAATTGCTGACAAGTAGATCATCTTAAAATAAACTCGACCACCCTCATTTACATATCCACCAACCAAAACATCACATTTAATGCCTTATATATATTTTAAATTCATGTTTGGACCACCCATCTCACATGATGGTATACATTAAGAATTTGATTCTAAAAAGAAATTGTTAAAACCATTTGATCTCAAAACCAAAAAATTGAATTCCTATCCCGTTTCCATCCCTAAATGGTATCCCAACCGTTGAGTTCTATCCTCAAATCCACAGACTCTGAGTTAGAGGAATTCAGATATTCAACGCTTTTAGTGAAATAAAGAAAAAATGAAATTGTAATGAAAAATGATATATCACCTCAAAATTTACATTTTAATAGAATGAAATTTATGAATTACATAAACCAACACTAATTTGAAGATTATTTTTTCCACCCGAGCATATGTATTTCTACTCAGTGCGTCCACCACCGAAATTCCATTTCTATTTGTATACATCAAGTCAAAGTTGAACATCTAGTGATACTCCATCTACCTACATTTTCTAAAGTTCAAATATCTTTGTGAGAAAATGTGATTCAATATTTTATGATTGATAAATAACACGAGTTTCTCACCAAAGATACAATGATTCCATTTTTTTAAAGAATTCACTACTAAATCCAATCCCAAATCCTGCACCATGTAATTATTCTCATGAAATCTCAACTTTCATGAGACATACACAACCAAATGATCTCTTTACATGAGAAAAATAAACAAACTTGATCCTGAAGGATCACAATACACCACATACACTTTTCCATGTTTTGGAAAAACCACGATTGGGGAAGATATAAGTTGACCATTCAACTCTTCAAAAGATATATATCAATCCACATAACATTGAAATATTAAATCGTTCCTTGCCATAGATTTCATTGGTGAATATTGTCCTGAGAATTCACAGTAATACTAAGAAAGAACATATGTGCTTCATAACCCAAAGGAATTTCTTGGAAGCTTCTAAGAGATATCAATATATATCTTCAATGGATCCACTAAAACACCCTTTATAGAAATAAAATTCCCATGAAAATGTACCTATTGTATCCAAAAAATACACTTTGATAATTTTGAATAAAACTGATTGTCTCTCATGATTCCCAACACTGTTTCTAAGTGTTTCTCATTCTCAACCCTTGTTCTTGAATACACAAATATATCATAAACAAACTCTACCAAAAAATAATCTACATATCATTGAAATAGTCAATTTATAAATTCCATAGATACCACTGGTGCATTCCTATGATTGAAGGGAATCACCATATACTAGTATTGGCCCTATATACTACTAAAAACACCTTTCAGAATAACCTCTTTCCACACTCACAATCGGTGATATCCTGATTGCAAGTCCATTTTGGAGAACCACTGATCTCTATTTAACTGATCGAAAAGAACATCAATGTGTGTAAGTGGATAATGAATATTTATTTTAACTTGATTATGCATATGATAATACACACATAATTAGAGTGTTTCATCCTTATTTTTAACAAAAAATTCTTGTGCTGCCAATAAAGATGTCCTAGCTTGAATGAAACCTTTTTTTTTTAAACTCTTCCAAATACACATTCAATTCCATCAATTCTACTAGTTCCATCTGGTAAGACAGAATGGAAATATTAATGTTCCGCATAAGGAGATCAATCAAAAAATAAACTTATCTTATAGGTGAAAACCCGGATAAATATTCAGGAAATACATATTGAAACTGATAAAAAACAACTAGAAAATTGATCTTACCGATATCTTCTATTGATTCCAAATATAAGGCCACCAACTTGAATAAGATCATTCCTAATGATAAATCAAAAAATCCCATTTTACCACCTTTATATTCCTCTCTTCAATAAAGAGATGCTTGAGGACATCACTAGTGGTGAAACTAACCGTCCACATATAATAGGATATGTGATCCTTGAAAATTTCCATCCAATCTATACCTAGTATTATACCATAAAAATTAATATCAGGAACTAAGATATCCCATGGTATCTCAACTCCATCAAAATTTATACAACATGATCTACATAAGAAGGCTCATCATTCCTTTTAACCAAAAGGAGTTTGATGTTTCAAAAGGGAAGGCATTATTTCCACATTTAAACCTAAAAAATCAACATCCTGAGAAGCAATGAAGGAATGTGATGCATCCATATCAAAAAATTATTTGATAATAATATAATTAAAAATAATCACACCGCTCACCATGGATGGTCTAGACTAATCATCTAACATAAATTACTTATCTCTATATACCTACTTTCTTGCTATACACTACTCTTTATTATTCAAATAAAATTCCCTAGGCTGAGGAGTGACGGTATTACTTGGATCACCATGGTTAACATTATTCTACTGATGAGGGACATGTTTCTAACCTCATCCTATTGAAGAATAAGATGCATGTGAAACCTAGGAAGTGTTCCAAATAGTTGAAGTTGGAGCATTGCGATAATAACATTGAAGATGCCCCATATGATTATAGTTATGGAATACTCTAGGTTGTGTTATACAATATCTCCTCATTTGGATTATGTAGCCACATTATAAACATCGTAGCTTTAACTTTTTCTTCAGAAGAATATTTACTAATCCCTCCATTGTATTCTGATCCATTTTCCCACCTTGGAAATAATTCCCCCTCTTTTGATTTCCCCTTGCGTTATAGTTTTCACCATTTCTCATGGGTATCAATGTTCTTCCCCCATACGTAGATCAAATATGACTTTTTCTAACACTTTTGATCTATTTACCATCTCTCTGTAATCTATTATAAAAAGCACAAGAATCATTTTACAGATATCCCAGCTCATACTCAATTAAAAATTATGTGTCTTCAAGGACAAACAAGCAGAATCCTTGGGTGAAAATGAGACAAAATTCCTGAATTTAGATTCATATTCTATAACCTAGAGGTTCTCCTTGTTCAGGATAATGAAATCCGTTGTTCAATGAATTATAAATGTGTGTGTATATAATTTTTTCTTATAATATTACTCTAAATTATCCCATGCCATACCTTGTTCCAATTTTTCTTGGACTACAAACATCCACAACTGACATACATGATCTTTCAACGTGTACATCACTAACTTGACCTTCAAATCGACTACTTTACCAAGGAAAACAAAGATTTGATTCATCCTATTCAACTAAACCCACACCTTTTCTTATTTTGAATCACCACAAATCATAGGTGGATTCATATTTTGAAACTAAACCAAATGATCCACATGCCTCAATTCATTTTTTGGGTTCCCTCCATCCAAATCTTGAAAACCTATCACTATGCTCAAAACCAGCTTCTGGTTCACCTAGGGATTAGGCAAAACCACATTTTTAGTAGCTTTCTCTATTTGTCTTATATAATGCCTACTATGTTCCATTATCTATTTATAAAACAAATATCATAAGTCTCACTATCTAACAACTAAAGGCTTGAAATTTCACATTCTATCATATCACAACTATCAAAACCATGAATTCCAAAATTTAACATCTCCCATTTTCAATAATTTTTTAAAAATACACCATGTTTTGAAAATTGACACATACTCAAAATCACACAACTGATATCTTTTCAAAATATCACAATTGAAATAAATATCTAGATTTTTCAAAAATCAACATATTCATGAAAAAAATAAATCATTATTCAAAATGAGATACAAAATTATATTGGGTACTCATTTATACAATGAATTCCATGATTTTATCATTTCATAAACCCGTGATTATGAGATTACATTCCTATAAGTGTTTCCAAAACTCTTCTATACCATCATCCCATGTACCTTTAAGTTTAGCATAAAAATGATAGCATTGTCCTTTTATACTATACATTTCAATTTCCAACAATCTAATTACATTTTAACATCCCAAATCATGGAATAAACTAAGAATGAATGCACACTCCATAACTAAAAACGTATTCCAAAGGACTAAACAAACTTATACCACTTGTAACATCCCACCCCTACACATTGGCTTATGTCTAGTAAAAGGTGCTACTTGGACTTAGTCGACAGATTGAAGGTGATAAAGGCTAGAAATAAATTTTGAGATCCTCAGGAATTATTGTGGATGATTTTACATTTTAATTAAAACAACTGACCAAACATTTCATTACCAAAACAACTACGTGATGCATTTCAACAATGTATTTCAATTAAACATAATATTAATGACCATAATGTATAACATTACAAATACCAAATCATTTTACCAAGAAGAAGACTGAAACAAACCAAACTCAAAGACACAACAACATAACTCTATAGACACATGCCAAGCCCCATGGTATAACTCTAAAACTTCCCAAACATCATGAGGCAAGAGAAAGGAAATGATATTCTTTATCTTTAGCTATGTTCCAATAAACAAAATTTACAAAATCACTAACGTGCCAACGCTTTGGGTGGGTAATGAAACACAGAAGGAATTCCAAAAATAAATTCCCAACTCATTACACTCATAAAAAACAAGTTATAACATTTAAATAAATTAATATATTCATAACCATTAAACATTATAACAATTTCCACAATCCAAAAAAATCCACACAAAAATAGATCTTTCAATGACACATTTTCAATGAAAAAACCCATATAATTCATTATACATTAATCATATTTCATGTTGGAATAACCCATTACATTTCCCATAACCCAATACATACAACCCAACCAAAAAATTCATTTAACCACACAAGATTGGTGTTACCTTTTACGGTTCAACTTCATGCCCATACCCCATACCTTTAATATAGTAGTCTTCATGACCAAATTCCAATCCTTTGATGGTGGTACTTTCCAACCACTATCTATCCCCATTATACTAATTATTAAATACTTAAACTAACAACTATTCTAACTAACATTTACCAAATTTATATGAAGAAAAAATTTTCACAACCAATCCAACCATTCCTACCAAACAACATTTCAACCAATATTAGCGCAAATCATGCCAACCAATATTTTCCAAAAATCACTTCACCTAATCATGAAAAAACATTAAATAAAACAATTTATTTTATTGAAAGACATTTCATAAACCATTTACATAAATCAAACAAAGCACCCAATTTTAAAATTATCATTTTCAAATCCAACAATAAGGAATATTCCTCCACAACTACATAATTTCACCAAAATCCATAAGTCAACATGAAAGGGGTGTTTAACCAATCATCAAAAAATAATTTCAAAATCAATTTAGAGCATAAAAAATAACTTCAAATTAGGACTTTTAGGTCATGCAAGATGATATGAGAGTGAAGCGAAAAACATCAATGGTTTTGGAAAAACTAATGAACAACATAATGTTCTCAGAAATCTATGTTAAAACACCACAAATAGACATTATATTCCTTCCACTCACATATAAAAATCCTAATATAATCACGATTTGAAAAATAAAATCAATATCTATGAGAAATAAAACTAAATATAAGATACCAAGAAGGATATAATAGTAGAACAAAGAAAAAACAAGAAAACTACCACAAATGAGACTTACCAAGGGAGATATGGTTTTACATCACCAAGAAATTCCATTATAACTCTTATAAAATGAGTGGGAAATTTTTTATAACATTTTTCAATAGAGAATAACATGTTAGGGATAGAGTGGAGAAACAAATGAAGGTTATGGGGTGAATCATGACCTAACCCCATTTTTTAAAACCCACTTTCTAACCTAGGCATAGTTATTCACATGATTTGGAAAACTGTATACTAAATGTGCGCCACCCACTGTCTCAAGGATAATATCACATGGTTATCCTTCATGTTTACCTAAACTATGTTCTAAAAATTCAAAATTATACAATCCCATGTTTCACAGTTTACTTGGGATGGACACATAGTTTTTACAACTATGTTCCTTAACCGTGCACCTACCCAGACTCCACTTCCTCAACATACGTTATAATGACCCATACTTTACATACATTGTTAATACTTCAAAATTGAAGCACACTTATTACAACATATAACAAAACCCAGAAAGTACCGTATAGGTATAGTGTCTTTAGAAACTGTGAAACATAAACAACTGGTTCATAAAGCGTCTACACTGTCTCCCATTTATTTCATCACATCTATAGTCCCTTTTGGAATATCTTACTTAATAACCTTCATCCTTACCTGGGGAAAGAAAACATACAAAAGGGTGAGCTTAAATGCTCAGTAAGGGTAAACAAAAGAAATATCAATCACATCATATTCATAGGAACATAACATTTTGGATATCTTACCCTGCAAAAGAGATCATAATTTCATAACATGGGATAAATCATGGTAGTGAAATGTAATCACAATAATCATAACATAAAACATGAAGATTTGTGGCATACACACATAATCATAGAGAATCATTTCTTATTAGTCAGGACTCATTCCCAAGACTATCTTAGTGGACAAATTCCATTTCTGAACCGAGTTCATTCCTCGTTTCAGTCCTGTTTCACTGAACCGATTTAACATGCCATTCCAGCCATGTCTATCTCATGAGATATAAAATCATTACCCAATGCATTGGAGGGAGATATAGGTCCCACCCATCTCATAATGAAACCATTCTTATGTGTGCTATAAAATCATAAACCATACATCATAGCATAACCCATGTAATAAAAATGGGATTCTTAAACATCATGACATCATAAAACATTTCATATAAGATAACGGAATTAATAAAAATAATTCCATCACAACATAATAAAATAAATGTAATAATACGGATAAAAACAGAACCCTTTATTATCTTAGATGGAAAATAATTTTGATAAAACACTTGAACTCCATTTTTGAGGAAAATATCCTTTCTACATCAAATTTTTTTTCCTTTCTTACATGTCATACAATTATAAACTAAAATAAGTTGATTAAAAATAAACTTGAAAACTTGTAATGGAATATTCTTGGAAATAATTTTTTAAAAATCCATTCATGTGTATAAGTTAAAAAAAACATTCTTCTCGTACTTTTGTCGGAAAAGTCAAAAAGTACCTCGTACGAAAAATGAAAAAAGATTACTTTCATATCTTTTACTAAAAACTCACAGAAGGTTAAAATTTGATTTAAAAAAGTGTAGGTGGATGGAAATAATATTACATATTGAGGAAACATGGGTTTGGATGATAAAATATACCCCAGTAAATTCCAAAGTATAAACAATCTTGGATAAAAATTAGATTACGATATTTCCCTTACCTGAGGTCTGATTTGCTTCGTAAGTGTCCAAACCTCCTGTATAATGATTTAAATAATGTCATTGACTTATTCCAGAATCATACTAATTGTTATTATATCATATATGGTCATATTCTTAGCTTATTATTAGTAATATTTCTTTGCAACTTGTTATTCGAGTGTTTATTACTTTTTGTTCTTATGCATGTTTTGTCGAATAAATTCTTATTATTCTTTATAGGTTATAGATAACTCATTTCAAGAATGTTATTAGGGTAATATATATCATATTTATTCACTCAATTCATTTTTTAATCATTATGCAATTAAAATCATGTAGAATGAGTCGCATCACATCGTGGAGACGGTATTCCGTACGTACGCACGAGCGATGATGTTGTTCCCATGATCATGGAATTGTATTGGAGTGTATGTATACTATTTAATAATAAATATCACTTTAAAATAATCATATATATTCGTTATTTACACCATTATACCCATCCAAGTAAGGGGGTGGTGGAAAATAGATTACACCATAGTGTGGAGACGGTATTCCGTACGTATGCACGTGCAGTGATTTCATTTTCTGTAGGATGGATAGATGGTGAAATAGGGTTGTTTCATACTTATAATAACATATCCATGTATGAGTGATATTTATTCTATTAATTCATAATGAAACAACTAATGAAGAAGAAGTGGAAGAAAAAATAAAGTTGAAAGAATCAGTAAAGGACATTACCTCTTCTTTGAAGCACTTCTTTGAGACCTCCTTTTAGGGCACTAAAATTGGTCTTTGAAGATTACCAAGATCTCTAGTATATTTCTAAGGCAGTGTAGAAGAGAAATTGTAAGTGGTTGGCCGAGCTTTAAGGCTCAAAGTGGTGTGAGGAAGAGAGGGAGGAAGTTCCCTTTTATAAGGGAGGAGAGGGGGACCTTTGGAAAAACTAAAAATATTATTTTATTATAAAGCCATATTCGGTTTTAAACAGCTCCAAATTGATTTATTTCGAAGATAAGGTGGGAATGGATCTAAATTATCTCATCCAAAATAATTTGGACAAGTTTAGTTTACTATTTTAACCTTATCATTTAGATTTAACTTTAAGTTAGATAATTTTACTTTTACCGTGTCTTTTTTTGTTCTTACACTATAAGGGTAATAAACTTGCTATAACAAGCCAAACGAACCCCATGTTGTTTTTAATTAATATATATCACCTTATCTAAGTCATTTGGCCGAACCTTAGATTTTTAGGAATAAAATAACAATTAATAATATAATATTTGTTTTAAAAACTATTTTATGTCAATTTTGACACTATTTAGTAATTGATTTTTTTGAAAATCATAAGAGAATTATTAGTTCTAAAAAGGTTAATTAAATCAATACTAAAATGTCATAATATCCTAGAAAATTATTTTAATTCATAAAACGTCTCAAATTACATTTATTTGGGTATTTATAACATCAATTATGTCAATATTTTATTAATAAGATAATTACTACATCATCTTTGTGTCATAAATAAATTAAATTATTTAATGTCTAAAAATTACAAATAAAATACCATTATGTAGGAAATCCTTTTATATTTCTAATGAATATTTATAGTAGAATTTATATTATGTATAACCCTATATTAAAAATTATTTACTTATTAAACTTTGATTTTAACAATTTTAACCCTTCTTTAAATAAATTAATAATAAATGTCCTAATCTAATCCATGTGGGCCTAAATGGTCATATTTTATTTATAAGGTTGTTTTGGGTCGAATTAAACTTACCCAATAGAATTAGGACATGTGTTATGGTAATAATAATATCATTTTTACCCTTAATTACCCTATTTACTTTTAACCGTGGTAAAAAAAAGAAAAAAGTTACTATTCACCAAAAATTATTTTCATCTCATTGAACCACATTTTACTTATTGAAATCAACCGTGTATCTTGGATTTTTGAAATTCCACTCACAAAAGCGGTAAAATTAAGTTTTATGTAAATTTGCAAATTCTCCTAGGAGGTGGGTAAAAGACGGTGAAAAGTTCGATAAAATTTTTATATATCTACAATTATTATAAAATTACTCCAATGAATTACATTGATCTTATATGGGTATTATGTATCAATTTTTGACATAAAAAAATTTAATTTAAATAAATAATTATTTAAATAAAAAGTCGGTTTTTAAATAGTAACCCAGTGTTTTCACTGTTCATCAAAAATTGAATGTTTCCAGAAAAATAACAAAATTTCACCCCAGGCTACTTTTGATATTCCGAATCCAAAAACAAAGTCCATTTTGAAAAATAAAATTTACAAAATTTCAAAAAGTGGTTATTACTATTCATAACGGCTAGTTTTAATAATATTTTAATAGCATATCGTTGTTTAGTGAAACTCGGTATTGCGTACAACGCAAGCTATCGAGAAAGGTCGCGATTGCGTGTAATGAAAGACAAGCTAGTATTGTGTGTAGTGAAATATTCCTTCAATGATTTATATAACATAAAAACAAAATATTTCTTATAAAAGTCTCGAGTGTACCCCCCTTAAAATGAATTTCTCCCTCGAAATTCGTTACTTATAACAAACCGATGAGGATACCTCTCCCTCATAATATCCTCAATCTCACATGTAGCTTCTTATAATTGGTGGTTCCTCAATAAAACTTTCACCAAGCGAGTGGTCTTGTTTCGTAGGACTTTTTCAGTACGACCGACAATCTCTATCGGTTGTTCTTCATAAGAAAGATCTGGTTCCAGCAGAATAACTTTTGAGCTGAGTACATGTGAAGGATTAGGTATGTACTTTCTCAGGAGAGATACATGGACCACATCGTGAACTTGGGAGAGATTCGGTGGAAGCACCAATCGGTAATCTACCTTCCCAACACGATCCAGTATTTCGAAAGGACCAATATACCTAGGGCTCAGCTTTCCCTTTCTTCCAATTCTCATTAGTCTCTTCCAAGGAGATATTCGTAAGAACACTTTATCACCCACTTCAAACTCTAAGTCTTTTCTTCAGTTGTCAACATAAATTTTTTGTCGAATCTGAGCTGCTCTTATGTGTTGTTGAATAGATTGGACCTTTTCTTCCATCTCATCAACAAGATCAGGTCCCAATAGCTTTCTTACCCCAACTTCATCCCAGCAAGTTGGAGTCCTGCATTTCATTCAATACAGCGCTTCATAAGGATCCATCTGAATACTGGAGTGAAAGCTGTTATTATAAGAAAATTCCACCAAAGGTAGGTGTTGATCCCAACCACCTTTGAAATCCATAGATCAAGATCTCAAAATAACTTTTAGAGTTTGAATTGTCCTCTCAAATTGACCATCTGTCTGAGGATGATAAGCAGTGCTGAAACTCAACTTTGTATTCAGAGTATGCTAAAGACTTCACTAGAACTTTGAGGTAAAACTCAGATCCCAGTCAGATATAATAGAAAGTGGTACTCCATGCAATCTTCCCACATCCTTTACATATATCCTGGCAAGCTGATCCAGAGATAAATCCTCTCTAATAGAAATGAAGTGTGCAGACTTTATAGGACGATCAACTATGACCCAGATAGCATTATTGCCTTTGGATGTTTTAGGAAGTCTTGTGACAAAGTCCATAGGGATGTTTTCCCAATTCCATTTGGGTATGGGTAATAGTCGTAACATCCCCTTAGACTTCTGTCTCTGAGAATTAACTTGTTGAAAAACCAGGAATCGAGAGACATATTCAGCAACATCTCTTTTCATGCCAACCCACCAGAAGTACTCTTTCAGGTCCCTATACATCTTCGTGCTTCCAGGATGAATAGAGAATGAAGAACTATGAGCCTCATCCAGCAGCTCCTTCTTTAATTCGGGGATGGGAGAAACAGAAACCCAATTCCTAAACTTTATTATCCCATCACAATCAAGGTTGAATTCCAGAACATTTCTCACCATCTTTTGTAACTCTACATCTTCTTTCTGTGCTTTGTTAATCATAACATGTATAGATGGTTGAACATTCATTTGAGAAAGATACTATTTTTCCCCATTCATTATATTTCCATGATCCATCCTTTATAAATCCATAAATATAGGATCTTTTTTGATCTTCATCATGGATAAACTGGCATGGTCTTGTCTACTTAATGCATATGCCACCTTGTTTGCTTTCCCAGGGTGGTAATGAATTAAGCAGTTGTAATCCTTAATCATCTCCAACCATCTTATTTGGCGCATATTCAGCTCCTTTTGTGTGAAAATATACTTTAAACTTTTATGATCAGTATAAATGTCACACCTTTCTCCATAGAGATAATGCCTTAAATATTTAATGCAAAGATTACCGTAGCTAACTCCAAATCATGAGTTCGGTAATTTTGATCATGGATTTTCAACTATCGTGAGTCATAAGCTATCACCATATAATTTTGCATAAGAACACACCACAATCCCTTCTTGGATACATCACTGTAGATCACAAACCTTTCTCCACTACAAGGAAGTGTGAGTACAGGTTCACTGGATAACCTTCTTTTCAACTCCATGAAATTCTCTTCACATTCCTCCATCTAAAAAAACTTAACTCCTTTCCGAGTCAACTTGGTGAGTGGATTAGATAATCATGAAAAATCATTCACAAAACGTCGATAATATCCAGTCAAACCAAGAAAACTTCAGATCTCAGTTACTGTTGTTGGTCTTAACCATCTTTCGATAACCTTTGTTTTTGCTGGATCCATAGATATCCCCTCTTTTGAGATTATGTGACCCAAAAATGAAACTTTTTGAATCCAAAATTCACAATTGGTAAATTTGGAATAAAGCTTCTCCTTTCTCTGGGTATTCAATATAATTATCAAGTGATATTCATTTTCTTCCTTTCTCTTTGAATATACAAGAATTTCGTTTATAAAGACTACCACAAACAGATCAAGTTAGTCTCTAAATACTCTATTCATCAGATCCATGAAGATAGGAGGGGCATTAGTAAGACCAAATTGCATCACTATAAATTAATAGTGTCCATACCTTGTACGGAAAGCCGTCTTTTGTATATCCTCTGTTTTGACCCTTAATTGATGATACCCTGAACGAAGATCAATCTTAGAAAAGTATTGAGCTCCGTGTAGTTGGTCAAATAAGTCATCAATGCGTGGGAGAGGATATTTGTTCTTGATAGTGATCTTGTTAAGTTCTCGATAATCAATGCAGAGTCTCATTGATCCATCTTTCTTATTAACAAACAGAACAAGGGCTCCCCAAGGTGACGCACTAGGGCGTATGAACCCATTATCAAGATTCTCTTGGAGTTGCTTCTTCAATTCCTGCAACTCAATTGGGGCCATTTTATAAGGTGCATTTGAAAAAGGTAAAGCACCCGGTATGAGTTCTATTGAAAACTCAACTTCACGATTTGGTGGAAGACCCGAAAATTCATCCGGAAAGACATCATAAAACTCTCGTAAAATGGGCATATTTTTAATCGTGAGTTCTCACCAACCATTTGAGATAAATAACCTTCATTTAGTGGAATCAAGACCCATAATGTGGAAGAAATTTCCACTGTAAGGTTATGTTCATCCTTGCATCGATAGACGATCAAATATTGATCTGGAATATGAAATGTGACTTCCCTTCTTTGGAAATTGATATGAGCTTCATATAGAGAAAGCCAATCCATGCCAAGAATCACATCAAATTCCACTATAGGGAGGATCACAAGATTTGCAGGAAGCACTTTTCCACAAACTTCAATCGGAGAAGAATTATAAACTTTTGATGTGACTGTTGTGCCATTAGGGGTTGTCACAACTAATTCAACATCTAATTTTTGAGGTAATACGGTTATACCCTTAGAAAATTCTTCATAAATAAAGGAGTTGGTGGATCTACAATCAAATAAAACATTTTCTACTTTACAGTGAATGGTAAGTGTACTTTTCACCACTTCGTTATCATAATCCACATCGCTGATAGAAATTGCAAGTGACTTTCCTTTGTCTTTATCCTTATGAGTTTGTTGACGTCGATCATCATCAACAACCCTTGGATTAGGCCATTGATTGCAATAATGCCCCATTTCCTTGCACTTGTAACATTGAAGTGTAGGAGGTGCACTCTGTGTAGCCTTTTCATTGTTCGCATCACTAGACACCTTCTTCCCATCATTGCAGCATTTAAATGCCCGATTACCTTCCTTTCCACATTTGAAACATTTACTTGTCCCTTTAAGACAACTCCCTCCATGTTTCTTTCCACACTTTGAGCATAAGGGAAAAAATATCTTCTTTTCAGTTTTCTATTTATATTTTCCTTTGAATTCCATTTTCCCCTTCTTATCAATCCCATATGACAGATGGGTTACTCCAATTTCTATCTCAACCTTGAGAGCATATCGAACAATTTCCTCATAGCTATTGAAGTCCCTTATGGCTAACACCCTTCGAAGACTTGGTTTTAAGACACTAAAGAATCAATCAGTCTTACTCTCAGGTTGGATAATAATACCAGAAGCGTACCTTTCAAGTCTTGTAAAATTTTCTTCATAGGTACCGATAGATTCTTCATCCTTTTGCTTTAGTTCAAGAAACTCCTTCTCCATCTTTTTTCGGAGAATACGAGGGAAGTACTTATTGAAAAATATGTTCTTGAACTCATCCCATTCTTTGGACTCAATTTCATCTCTTTGCCTCATATTCTTAATAAGATTCCACCATTGATCACCATCGTCTTCCAAATGATAAACTGATAAGATGACTTTATCATGTTCAAAACATTGAAGAACTGAAAATAACTTTTCAGTGGTACTTATCCATTGTTCAGCAACTAATGGATCAGTAGACCCGCTGAATGATGGTGGATGCTGTATCATGAAGGATTCAACAGAATGTTGCTCCTTATTTTTCTCGTTTGGAAGTCCTGCATGATTCATAGCTTGAGAAAGTTGTGTGATCATGGCTACAAGATTTTTCATTCCATCTCCCATAACATTTGGTTGCTCAGGGGGACAATCATTGCATTGCCCGTCGCATTCCGTATTAACACGGTTCCTTATGGTTCTAGCCATTGACTAAAACCAAGAAGAATAGTGTGAGAAACAGTAATTATAATAGGAAAACCACATAATCAAGAATAAAATTTCACACTTAAGGTCTTATCCTAGGTTATTCATGGCCATTTCTAAAACACTAAGATTGTGTTCTATGCTTAGACTTATCCTTAGGATTCTTACTAAGGCTTTCACATCCTAGTTTCCAAAGGTTGACTATACCTTTTCTCTGATACCAACTATAATGACCCATAATTTACATACATTTTTAATGCTTCAAAATTTAAGCACACTTATTAAAACATATAACAAAACCAGGAAAGGACCGTATAGGTATAGTATCTTTAGAAACTGGGAAACATAAACAATTGGTTCCTAAAGCGTCCACACTATCTCTCATTTATTTCATCATATCTATAGTCCCTTTTGGAATATCTTACTTCATAATCTTCTTCCTGACCTGGGGAAAGAAAACATACAAAAGGATGACACAAAATCATAAATCATACATAATAGCATAACCCATGTAATAAAAATGGGATCCTTAAACATCGTGACATCATAAAACAATTCATATAAGATAAAGGAATTCATAAATATAATTCCATCACAACATAATCAAATCAAAGCAATAATAGGGATAGAAATAGAACCCTTCATTATCTTATATGGGAAATAATTTTCATAAAACACTTGAACTCCATTCTTGAGGAAAATATCCTTTCTACTTCAAAAGCATTTTTCCTTTCATAACATGTCATACAATTATAAACGTAAAAAAGTTGATTAAAAATAAACTTGAAAACTTGTAAAGGAAGCTTCTTGTATATAATGTTTTAAAAATCCATTCATGCCATATAAGTTAAAAAAACATTGTTCTCATACTTTTGTCAGAAAAGTCAAAAAGTACCTCGTACGAAAAACGGCAAAAGATTCCTTTCATATCATTTACTAAAAACTCACCGAATGGTAAAATTGGATTTAAACAATTGTAGGTGGATGGAAATAATATTACTTATTGAGGAAACATGGATACGGATGATAAAATACACCCTAGTAAATTCCAAAGTATAAACAATCTCAGATAAAAACGAGATTGTGATATTTCCCTTACCTTAGGTCCGATTTGCTTCTTAAGTGTCCGAACCTCCTGTATAATGATTTAAATAATGTTATTGACTTATTACAGAATCATACTCATTGTTATGATATTATATATGTTCACATTCTTAGCTTATTATTAGTAATATTTCATTGTTACTTGTTATTCGGGTGTTTATTACATTTTGTTCTTATGCGTGTTTTGTCGAATAAATTCTTATTCTTCTTTTTAGGTTATAGATACCTAATTTCTAGAATTTTATTAGTGTAATATATATCATATTTTTTCACTCAATTCATTTATGTAATCATTATGCAATGAAAATCATGTAGAACGAGTCGCATCACATCATCGAGACGGTATTCCGTACATACGCACGAGCGATGATATCGTTCCCATGATCGTGGAATTGTATTGAAGTGTATGTATACTATTTCAAAATCAATATCACTTTAAAATAATCATATATATTCATTCTGTGCACCATTATACCTGTCCAAATAAGGTGGTGGTGGAAAATAGATTACACCACAGCGTGGAGACGGTATTTCGTACGTATAGACGCGCGGTGATTTCATTTTCCGTAGGATGGATAGATGGTGAAAGAGGGTTGTTTCATACTTATAATAACATGTCAATATATGAGTGATACTAATGTTATTAATTCATAATGAAACAACAAAAGAAGAATAAATGGAAGAAGAAATAAAGTTGAAAGAATCGTTAACGGACATTACCTATTCTTTGAAGCGCTTCTTTGAGACCTCCTTCTAAGGCACTAAAATTTGTCTTTGAAGAAGACCATGACCTCTAGGATTTTTCTAGGGAAGTGGAGAGGAGAAATTGGCAGGGGTTGGCCAAGCTTGAAGGCTCAAAGTGGTGTGAGGAAGAGAGGGAGGAAGTGCCCTATTATAAGGGAGGAGAGGGGCACCTTTGGAAAAAATAAAAATATTATTTTATTATAAAGACATATTCGGTTTCAACCTTATCAATAGAATTTGGACTAGTTTAGTTTACTATTTTAACATTATCATTTATATTTAACATTAAGTTAGATAATTTTACTTTTACCGTGTCTTTTTGTGTTCTTACACTATAAGGTTAATAAACATACTATAACAAGACAAACGAACCCCAAGTTGTTTATTATTAATATATATAACCTTATCTAAGTCATTTGGCCGAACCTTAGATTTTTTAGAATAAAACAAAAAGTAATAATATAATATTTGTTTTAAAAACTATTTTATGTCAATTTTGACACTATTTAGTAATTGATTTTTGTGAAAATCA
The DNA here is from genome assembly GCA_963277665.1 of Viscum album. Classification (NCBI taxonomy): domain Eukaryota; kingdom Viridiplantae; phylum Streptophyta; class Magnoliopsida; order Santalales; family Viscaceae; genus Viscum; species Viscum album. The sequence continues at coordinate 752,256,056 of OY728126.1, forward strand.
TACCAGAATGATTTGTTTGAAAAAAGTTAATTAAATCAATAATAACATGTCATATTAACCTATAAAATTAGTGTAATTCATAAAAAGTCTCAAATTACATTTATTTGGGTATTTATAACATTAATTATGTCAATATTTCATTAATAAGATAATTACTGCATCATCTTTGTGTCATAAATAAATTAAATTATTTAATGTCTAAAAATTAAAAATAAAATACCATTATGTAGGAAATATTTTTATCTTTATAATAAATGTTTATAGTCGAATTTTTCTTATGTATTACCCTATATTAAAAATTATTTACTTATTAAACATTGATTTTAACTATTTTAACCCTTCTTTAAATAAATTAATAATAAATGTCTTAATCAAATCCAAGTGGGCCTAAATGGTCATATTTTATTCCTAAGGTTGTTTTTGGTCGAATTAAACTTACCCAATAGAATTAGGTCATGTGTTAGGGTAATAATAATATCATTTTTACCCTTAATTACCCTATTTACTTTTAACCGTGGTAAAAAAAGTAAAAAGTTACTATTCACCAAAAAATTGTTTTCATCTCATTGAACCAAATTTTTCTTACTGAAATCAACCGCATCTCTTAGAGTCTTGAAATTTCACTCATAGAAGCAATAAAATTATGTTTTATGTAAATTTTCAAATTCTCCTATGAGGTTGGTAAAAGACGGTGAAAAGTTAGATAAAATTTTTATATATCTAAAATTATTAGAAAATTACTCCAATGAATTATATTGAACTTATATAGGTATTATGTATCAATTTTAACCTAAAATAAATTTAAATAAAATAAATAATTATTTAAATAAAAAGTCAGTTTTTAAATAGTAACCTAGTGTTTTCACTATTCATCAAAAATGGAAAGTTACCAGAAAAATACCAAACATTTCACCCTTGGATAATTTTGATATTCCGAATCCAAAAACTAAGTCCATTTTGAAAAATAAAATTTATAAAATTTCAAAAAGTGGTTATTACTATTCACAATAGCTTGTTTTAATAATATTTTAATAGCATATCGTTGTTTAGTGAAAATCGGTATTGCGTACGACACAAGCTATCGAGAAAGGTCGTGATTGCGTGTAAGGAAAGCCAAGCTAGTGTTGTGTGTAGTTAAAGATTCCTTTGATGATTTATATAACATAAAAACAAAATATTTCTTATAAAAGTCTCGGGTGTTACATAGGTGGTTTATTGGAGGAGTTTTATAGTATTCTCTAACCTTTATCAAACTATATTCCCTAATAAGATTCCAATACCTTTCTAAAAACATTTCAAAATCTCCCAAACATTACCCAACCACTTTATAGAAACAAAAAATCATAAATAAAGTGGTTATATTCCAAAAACTGGGGGTATTATAGTACTCATTGTCAACAGCCACCATATCTAAAGGACAAAGGGAATGTGTATTCCATCACTACTAATGAGGTGGAACATGAACATGATGTGTTGATAGGTATAATGGTTATTAATTCAAGAATAGAGAACGTACTGTTTGATTCTGGTTCTACACATTCATTCATATATTGTAGGTTTAGTAGAAGAATTCCAAAACCACCTAAAAATATGGAATTAGAGTTATCTATGATAATAATAAGTGAGGAAATTATTTCATCGAAAGTTTATAAATCATCCCTCATTAATTTTTATGGACAGAACCTCTAGAAAATATTTTCATACTTAAATTGGTGGATTTTGATGCTATATTGAGCATGGGTTGGCTAACTTTTTATAAATCCAATACAACTATAAGAAATGTGAGATCACAATTAACACCCAGAAGTATCCAATAATTCTATACAAGTATATGGAGGAGAATGAATATCCTTTGGAATCAAAATAACAATTGGGGATATTATTTACTTATGAGAAAACATATCAAGCTAAAGTGATTAGGACAAATAGGTGATCATTCTCTAAAACATACCCATTGCGATGGTCTATGTTGATGTGTTCCAAGAAGAATTAACTTGTACACACCATGGAAGAGAGGTTGTTTTATTTAGTGAACATATTCTAGGACCTCTACTGATATTGAAGTATCCTTAAATAATGTCCACTATTGAGTTGGAAGAAGTTAAGAAGTAGTTACACGAGAATATGGATAAGGGTTTTATACATCTGAGTGCTTCACCATGGGGTGAAACAGTCATGTTCATCAAGAATAAATGTTTTTTGATGCCAATTAAAATTAATTATTATGAGATCAAAAAATAATTATAAATGAATTGTATGCCCTTTAAGTGATAGGTAAATTGTTTGATCAACTACGTGGGGCCATGTATATCTCTATGGTGGACCTTCGGTCGAGATATCACCAATTAAGGGAGGGAAAAAAGATATTTACTAGAATGACCTATGAATGAGGTATGGATGATATGACATCATAATTATTCCTTTTGGACTCACTAAATATATTGAAATATTCTTGAACTTAATTAATAATGTATTTAGATATTACCTTGAAATTCATCTGGTAGTCTTTATTTATGAAATTATGATATAATCCAACATTAAAGAGTAACATGAAGAGAACTTTAATACCATGAAAAATAAATTGTGAAGGGAGAATAAATATGTAAAGTATAGTAAATGTGAGTTCTATATGGAAGAAGTATCATTCTTGGGGAATGTTATAACAATCAAACGAATAACTGTGGACCCTTCAAAGTCAATGGAAATCCAACAGTGGCCCTATAAAACATCTATAATGGAGATCCATAGTTTCCATTATATATCTAGGAATTACCATAGATTTTTTAATAACATACCATGATTTTAAAACCCACTAAAAAATACAAATTTAATGTGATAAAAGTTTTTCTATAACATGGAATGTGAGGAATACATTAAAGAGTTAAAGAAGAGGCGTTTTATTATTCCAGTAATCACACTTCTTAAAGGTGGGTATATCTTTATGAAATAAAAGTATTCTTAGAATTAGGGATAACACTTTTTACTATTGAAAAATCATAAAGCTATAGTATATGTCTCAAGGTAGTTGAAAATTCATGATAAAAACTATCCCATGCGTGATCTAGAGTTAGAGGTAGTGATATTCGCATTGAAAATATGATGGCATTATCTCTATGGGGTTATGTGTGGAATATATAATGAATATAAGAGCCTCAAATATATATTCATAGTGAAGGATATTAATATGATTCATATATGTTGGTTTAATATCATCATGGATTATTACTACTACATCTACTAACATATTGTAAAGGTCAATAATGTGTTAGATTCTCTATATAGGCTAGATCTAGCACCATTATCAATGATGATAATTTAAAAGGATAAAATATTATTATATTTTCAATGGACGAACATTGGAATAATTAAGGAAGGAACATCATGAATCCTTTCTCAAATGATTTTTCAACCATACCTTATAAATAAAATAAAGGATTCTCAGTGAAATTATAATTAAATTTATAATATAGTGGAAGATAACAAAAAGGATATCTTCTCAGAGTTCAAAATTGATGAAGAATGAGTCATATGATTTGGTTCACAACTAAGTGTACCATCCAATAAGTGACAAAGAAATATATTCTCAATGACACACAAGGCTCAATTTTCTCTATTCACCTTGGAAGCAGATTGATGTATCCAAATCTCCTAGAGAACTATTAGTGGGACAATATAAATAAGGATATCCTTGAATATTCATCAAGGTTCCTAGTATTTCAGGAAGTGAAGGATTTAAATAAAAATTATTGGGTGAGAAATCAACCATTACCTATATCAACTTGGATATCAAAAAACATCACCATGGACTTTGTTACTGGAATTCTGAAAACATCCATAGGATATAATTTTATATGGGTTTTTGATGATCATCATATAAAGACAGCTCAGTTTATCACAATTTGGGAGGACATCTCACTGGATCAACTTGCAATGATGAAAATCAAAGAATATGTAAGGATTTATGCATTACCTCTATTAATTATATTTAATCGATATTCATGATATTAATTAACATTTTAGAAAAGTATCCAATATTCACTAAACATTGAGATGAACTTCATTTCACATTATAATCCTCAAACTGATAGAAAATCTGGGTGGGCTATTCATACACCGGAAGACACATTGGGAGCATGTTCTATAAACTTCAAATGAGGATGTGACAAATATATACATATATCCATGTTCTCTTACAAAAAAGCATCCACTCAAGTAACTAAATGGATCCAAACAATGAATTTTATTAGAAAAGATGTAGAACACTAGAATGTCGGGTTAAAGTCGATGAACGTAAGATTCTAGGACCTAAAATGGTTGATGAAATGGTAAAAAATGAGAAAATTTTACAACATCTCTTAAAGGTATCCCGAAGTCGACAGAAGATCCATGAATACAATTATCGATGTGACCTAGAGTTTGAGGTAGGATACATGATATTTCTATTTATATCTATATAGAATATGATCATGAGATTTGGGAAGAAAGTAAACCTCAGTCCTACGTACATAGGCCCCTTCAAGATTCTTGATCATGTAGGAGATTTTGACTATTGACTAGAACTTCCACCTACCACATAACAAGTACATGATATATTCACAATACCCTTCTAGATAAATTTCATACTAGATCCCTCATATGTATTGAATCTAGAGGTGGTATATTTGAAAAATAATTTCTCTTATGATGATCATCTGGTGAAGATATTAGACCATAGAGATAAATTTCTATTAAAAAAGTATACTCTATAGGTCAAAGTAATATTATGAAACCATATATATGAAAAGGAAACATGGAAATCTAAGGAAACAATGAAGGATAAGTACCCTCACTTGTTTTCACCATTGTGTGTAAAAATTAATTTCAAGGCTGAATTCTCAAAAGGGTACAAGAATGTAACAAACTAGAATTTTATTAATGGAAATTACATTCTTATGATTATTTTATATAGTATAAATCAAATATAATCACATATTTAACACTATAAAAAACATTATAAATGAAGAAAGATTGAAATATTAGGGATTTATAGAATTTAAGAAACCTATACCAATAGAGTAATAACATGACCGTTGGAATAAAAATGTGACCTTTGAGAATACTAATTCAACCAATAAAATAATAACCTCTCAAATGAATGTATAATTAATATTTTGGTATTTTATTAAAGAAAATATGATACATATATATATATATATGTATATCATAGTATATGTAATAAATTTTTTTAAAAATGACAAATTAATTTTTGGTATTTTTGTAAGTCATAAATATTTAATTGAAATTTTATAATAAATAAAATGATTTGAAATAAAATTTATTTCCATAAAATATATTTATAAATTAATATTCTATTTTATTATTATTATAATATAATTTTTTGATACCCTAAATAATTTTTTAAATCATAGTAACATCAGTTATAATTTTAAAATCTTTATTTTTAGAGTAAATGATAGTTTTATTAAAAAAGTCAATTTATCATATTTAAAAATAAATATTGTATTAAAAAAATTTCAATTATTAATTCAACTTTTCTAAAAAAAGTTTAGATTTAATTTTAGGGAATTTTCTATAATAGTTGAATTTTGTATAAATAGTGAAATTAGGTAATTTATAGTATTTAACAAATACGTGAATTATTGAGTCATAGAAGTTGTGTGTCTATTGTATGAACAAAACATTGAAATGTACTTTATTATGTAATATATTTGTTTATTAGGATCATTCTATTGATATTATTAAGCTAAAATAAATAAATAATAAATAAAATAATGAAAAATCACCCTGTTCCGTGCCAATAATTACTACCCTTAGCACCACTTCTCCTCTCACCTTATATGATTTTAAACATCTCCCAATTATATCCAATTATCTTCCAAATATTCACCACCACTTACAAGAAAAATTGGTCACAAAAAATGTAAAAAATGTGATTTCCCCAATGAGGTTCTCAAGGAGAATAAGTTCAAGATGTATAATCCTCTTTCATTTTATATTTATTTCATTTAAATTTATATTATTATCTCATCTCCTCCCCTTATCCAAGTAGAATCATAAAACTAGTATCTTATATATATATTTTAGTCTTATTGTGTTAATGTAATAATCCTTCATAAAACCTCTTATCCTCTTCCTTTTATTCCAAAAATGAAAATGTCATCTATGAGGTATTGATTTATCAGCTTCGAGGATGAAAATATATCATTTTCCCTAACCACCTATAAGTATAATATTAAAACCATTATAATTGTTGAAAGAAATAGTAAAATTTATGTTATAACCTTTTTTATGTTATGTAACTAACATAGGTACCTAATATTAAATAATACAATATTTTTTGTGATGATCGAAAAATCTGAATTAATCTAAATGATTATCATTAAATTTTTACCTCATAAATTATAATAATACCAAAAAAAATATTATATTAACTCTGGGGAGTTCATTAATAACATGTAATCTCAATTCTGAATAATTATTCTAATTTTTCATGATCTTCCAAATAGATATAGAAAAGTGAACTGATCATGAAAACGAAGAAAATAAACACATGCGAATGATGAAATTGAACTCCATAACTCATAAAAATGGCCATAAAATTTTAAAAAAATTATAATGAATCAAATAAATATATAAGAATTTTTGGATTTGGTAAATAATAAATATAATTTTGTTATCCTTTATATTAAATTAAAGAAAACATTCAGATATAAGATACAGTGATTCTCGAACCCAATTCTCTTTCTACGGGTTATTCTACTTGGGTGCCAAACTTAATCATGGATGTGCATTTAAAAATACTCAAATATAATTTTATTTTTCTTAACTGTTATTTTCAGGTTTATTAATTTTTAAAATATAGTTTTATAAAATATAAAACTATTTTTCAAAACAACTATTCATTCGAAAAATACATCTTTTACATCTCTTGATATTTTTTCTTATTCACTCACTGTTGATGATTCCTATAGCTGTATTATATTCCCCTTATGAAACCCCAATGTTTTTTCATGAATTATTACATTATTAAAACCGACACATTAATTTTCTTTGATTATTTTATGTCTAAGATTGAAAAATGTCTTATGTGGCACGCATGATAATGGTAATATTTTGATATGACGGGTGCACACCGAGTGTTATAGTGCTCCAATGCACTGGTTAATGTAATGTTTATAATGAGATAATGTGTAATCTATGTGAACATGAATCTATCTTTCTTAACAATTATTATTTTATGTTTATGAATATAAGTTATGCGACAACATGATGATAGATTTGTTTACAACTATATGTGGTATTTGACCACTGAGTCATGATGTTTCATTTTTATTCATTGTCATATTTTATTCCATAATATAATTCTTCCTCTCATGAAAATGATGTTGAATCCATGAATATGTTATTATGATGATGATTATTCCCACAAATGTTATACTGATTCATTTTCTTATCTATCCTCTTATATGTATTTTTATTTTACCCAAGTCATTGATGTATATAATCAAGTGATTACCTATAATATGGAGTACATTAGGGTCACAAAGATACTAGAGAAAAAGAAATTAAATCATGTTTATGTTTTATTACAAATATTTTATATAAGTAACTGATTCTCCTATGGAAATAAACCATTCTACCCTAGTTTTGTAACACTATTATATTAATTATCATTAAAATCATATAATAGTCATGTAATCAAAATCATGGTCACTATACATCATGAGATCTGGCTAGCATGATTGGAGGGCATTGTATGCGTTTATTTGACATGTCTTGGAGAGTATCACATGTGCTCGATGATGTTTTTGTAGGGAATTGGGAGGCCTAGACGGTGTTTTTGGAGGGCTTTGTGAGATCCCATTGACACTATCGGGTGATACCATGAGAGTCAACAAACACTTGATGGAACCATTATATGAGTCTGGAGACATGTCTAAAGGATATCTAAATACATAAATAGAGAACCCTGGGTGTTTTGAGAGTCTTGGATGGATTTTATGAGGGGCACCATGTGACTTACATTGATATGTATGAAGGAATTCACATGACCTAAATAGTATACTCAGGGATCTTCATGAGATCTTGTTGACATGTCCTCGAGCTTTTGCGCATCTTTAGTCGTTAATGTGAAGAACATGAGGGCCAATGTGTGTGTACATCAAATAGTTCTCCCACATTTAGACTTTTTTCTAGTCATTATACTATGAATTCCTTATATTTTTTAAATGTTAGTTTATTTTAAGTCTCATGTGATCTTGATGATGTGTGGGATATTCCTCACATGTCTTGCTAGATGTCCTTCCCATGATCTATAAGTGATCATGCGAAGTGCTTTATACATGATGAATGAATTATCTAGTTTTTCCATGGATCTTACCTAATGAGAGGATTTTGTATTCAGATTCTCATCCACTCCATGACATACACACTAGTGAGGGTGTATCTAGGAGGGAGAAGCCAACTATTCACCCAAAGAGTTGTGGTCATCATTCTAATAGTTCTCGTGGTGGTAGTACATTTTTCATATTTCGATGGTGGATTTATAGGCATATCCACCCCAGATGTTTGCTATTATGTGATATTCATATCTCCTGAATCCATCCTAGAGTCAGTGATGGTTCTAGAATCATGTGTATTAGCGAGTCTCCATTGTGGATATCTCTAAGGGTGTCTCTTGATTGTCAGTGACTACGATTCAATCTTGTCAACATCCCAATTATTGGGTTATTGACAATTAATGGGGGAATTTATTAATAACGAGGGTATGCTAAAGGTATATATATTTTCATATTGAAATTTCCAAGATCCTTCATCAGATTAGGGAACCTATCAAAATGATTTCCCATGATCTCTAGTTGATTTATCTAATGGGTTGTTAGGGGGCCTTATGACATGAGGCTAAATTTTCATGGTGTCTCGTGAGACCATTTTGTGGAAGACCTTAGTGTGTCACAAGGGTTTTAATACCATAAAAGGCTCATTCCTTATCTCTTTTAGTTTCTATTATTTATGTTATAAAGTTCGGGATTCATTTGAGATTTCATGAGTAATGTCAAACAAAAATACTCAACCACTTGGTGATGCATCATGTGATCAATAATGGTCCTATGATGATGTTTGATCAATCAATGGGTAGTTCCATCTATACATTCTTTATAGAGACAAAGTTGGACGTCAATGCCTCCTAGAAATATCCATTTCTCATAGTGTGATGAGGCTGGAATGATGGAGGGATTTCACGAGATAAGACTGACATATCACCGAGGCTTCAAAATGTTTTCTAAATAGCCAGGGGTATGTCACTTGATTTTTACGACCGTGATGGGATCTCATGTCGTCCACATTTATTTCCATTTTTGTATTTCATAAAGGTTCAGGATTATTATTATATTTCATAAATGTTTCCATGGAAAATGATTCTCTCCACAGGTGATCCATCACGTGAGTTTTACGACTGCAAGATTCCTTCTTATTTTTAAAGCTTTCCTCCTATTTTTTTGAGGATTTTAAGATGGTTTTCCTGATTCCCATCAGTAAAAAATACAAATGAATTAGGGAAGCTTATCCATGTGCTTCTTCATGATCACTATCTTTTCATAGTACCATCATGAGGGAAGAAGGACTAGTCTAAGGGACTTCATTAGATCTCTCATAGGTTGTGTGATGCACATGGTTCTCTCAGATAACCTTATGATAGTCATGTGATTGTGTTTCCATTACAGGATTACACAATCAATGAGTCTCACCCACGTAATACTTTATTTTTAATTTGTGGGAAAAATAATACCCATATCCAGGCATTTATTCCTTCATGAATTAGATGATGCCCATTTTATGTGCATCAGAAAGTGCCCATTTCATGATCAATATCTTAGGGGAAAGGGGCTCGTTTATAAATAAAGAAAGTCCATGCCTGAAAATTTTGTGTTTTCATTATATTTTTTCTTGGGGACTCTTGGTATATCTAAAGGTGTTTGGTATTATATGATATTTCCTATAAATTGGTAGGGGTGGGAGAGCCATTCATTTCCACTAAATCCTATTTCTAAATATGCATATTTCCTTTCTTCCATCTCATGTATCTATTACAAGACCATTCCAAAAGAAATGAACATGAGACCTCTCCACAAGTATGATTTCATGAGGATTATTAGACGTGTTTGATATTTCTTGGGAGTTTATTTGAACCAACTATGATCTATATTATGATAGTTGATTAAACATTGTCCATGAGGATTGTGATTGTCTTGAGGGTTCTGTGCAGTCTTACAACATGATCATATGTTCCTTCGACTACCATGTAGATTTAGGGACCATGCCAATGTCATTAAATTGTGAGTATAAAAGGGTTCATGTAATTTCATGATGCTCTACGGGGTTGTGTGAACCATGGGATCTTGAGGAGTTAGTCAATTCAATAATTTCTTATTAAAATCATGAATCAATTATTGATTCATGCGATGCATATGGTGATACAATTTTTAATATATACATTAATTTTTAAGATATTAATTTATCTTTCTAACATAATAAACTACTCTTGTTGATTGATTCTAGTTCTCTTTGATCTTCTTGCATGCCTTTGAAGGAGTATAAATAAGTGATATCCTATCACGATGCTATAGTAGAGAGATAGGATCATACATTATATCTTGAAATTGGGTCACTTAAACTAGGACTAATAAATATGATGGGACTAATATTCACAGTCAATCCCCTTTTAGACTTATTTCCACTTAATGGGCATTCTCTCTCCGATTATGCTCACATTACTCCCCTAAAGTTATCATTTATAACCTCTTCCTAGATTTAGAAAACTAAAAACACCTTCTGGGAGAACATAACTCATGGAGAAGATATTGATTCCCAGGGGGACCATGAAGATGAGAATATATTAACATTATTTCCCATAAACATTGATGGGACTGATCAAAAAATAATTGAGGATGTTCATATGTATTACATAATAATTTGAATGTCCCAGTTCGATTAGATGTTTGGGTGGGTTTCCAGCTAAGAATTCCAATAATGAGGTAGTAGTGGACATGAATTGGGATGCAACTTCTAGGTTCAATGCATTGCTTATGAATTATATGAGAAGTTTAGGAAAATAGGAATGTTTGAGGCAATTAAGATATTGCATATGTATACTTATTATAATGATGGTCAGGTTATGGTGTTGTTCAGTCATTAGAGTCCAGAAACAAACACATTTTAACTCTTTCATGTGGAGGTGTTCATTATCTGTTGGGATGTAAAGAAGATCTGTGGTTCACCTATATTTGGTGGGATGTATAACGAGTTCTTTCCCCCATGGTTCACCTTGGATGATGTAATGAGGAATCCTCATCTAACCCAGGAATTGTTTAGGCCGGCTGAAAAACCCCTCCTAAAGGAGCATGTTCCGGGAGAAGATGTATCGTTAAAGACATGGGTGTACTGTTTCATCAGGAATAATGAATCTAAGATGTATGATAATAATATATAATCCTAGATTACGAAGGATTCATGCATTGCACAAGGATATTACATTCCCATTGTTGAATAAGTGAATTGAAATAATGGGGATGAAAAGGTATTCCCAGAATTATTTAGTTTATTCAACTAGCTGAATTCTTCTCTATTTACCTTAGTGGGTACTTAATTACCACAACGGGAAATATTGGATTTAGAGTTTCTACTTTAACGATGGAGACCTCCATGTAAGGGTGGAGCGTATTAGGTGATCTATCATTGTGTTGGAAAAACTCTATCACATTCTTCACCACATTTATAATGGTAATGAACCATACAAGATCATGGAACCCTTCCTAGTGTTATGGGGTTGGATATGAGCTTACCTAAGAGTTTATGAATATCTAAACATTCTAGATATCCCCAATATAGGTTTCATACTATACCTACAATGAGTCAATGTGGTATGACCCATTACACTAAAATAATGGGATGTAAAGGCTTCTGTGATCCTTTATGGGAAATTTTCATTCAAAACATATGGGATAATGCTAAAAGGTGATACTGCTGACATCGGTGATACCATTCTTGAGCCATTGAATTATGTGATGTCACTACACAAAGGAGATATTTCATCATGTATTGATGATGAACTTTCTTGTGAATTTTAAACAGTGTGTTTATTTAGACAAAATTATTATGTGTCCAATAATGATTTTATCACTCCATTTATATTCGATTTGAGGATCATCCAATAGTATATCACTAATTTTTTATGCGATTAACATTGAGGAGTCTAATGATGTGATTACCCTTCCTCCCAGTTAACAAAATATCATTTTATCTCATGGTTATGTGATAGTTTGGATTCAATCATATCATAGGAGACAATTGTAAAAATTTGTACGTGAAGCCTATGATCCCTCATCTACTGAGAAGAATATTTGGATATGAATAAAATTGTCTTTTAGAGGACCTAAAGTATTTTAATCACCTCGTAAGGACATTAGATATTTACCATTTCCTGTAGAATCACCCATTAACATGACTAAAAAATTTCATTTCCATAGGTTAAGATTCTTCCATAGTTATTATTTTTGGTTGAATCTCATAAATGGATGTCTTGGAGAATTCATATATCGGAGGATGGCTTCTGTGTTATATAGTTCCAAGAAGAAGTAATTTTGGAAGGTTTCACCCACATGACTTCCCCTCTAGGAATAATTTTTATAGACTATCATAAGGAGGTCAGGGAATTTTTTGTATCCTTTATATAGGTTTGGAAATCATAAAGGGTTATATATTTTAATCCATTATAGTCCACCAAATGGATTTATAGGGAATGCTTCAAATATTATTGGATGAACAGGCTTATCCCATAACCGATTAAGTGGTATGTCTATGCTTAATACTATTTTTTTCTTTAATGGTTCATAGTTCCATTATAACTTTATTTAATTTTTTTATATGTTTACATAGTAGAAGGTTATTGAATATAATCTAGTTCACCCCTCCCTCTGTATATTTTTCCAATGGTATGGCTATGGGAGATGAGTTTGGCAGTTATCATGGGATCGATAATATTTGGTCCCCAGGATGAAATGCTCAGTTTAGGGTGGTTATTTAAGTTTATATATTAATAGTTTTTTCTTAAAAATAATTTCTATAGACTTACTTGTAATGGAATAAGAATAAAAAATCAATTTTAATTTTTAAATCCTTCTCCTCCAAAATCCTCATGTATGTTTGGTATTTAAGTTGTAACTTTTATTGGATTATTCTGGAAATATATTTTAGTTCACTAAGGATGTATAGGTAACCCCCAAAGTTCACTTTTAAGAGAATTTATCTACATCAAAGGATGCGGGCGAGAAATTGTTTTTTAGGAAGTCCCTTCACTATCGGGTTCGACCCATCAATAAGCGATGGTGGGTGAGGTGTCAGTTTAATCATGTCTGTTTCATGATTTAAATGTTTCAGTGATCATACCACTTGATATGGATTGGGTGGATTCACTTCTGGATGAGCTGACATAGGTAGATATTCTTCTACCATATTATCCTTCATATAATCAAGTATTGTTCATGGTTAGCACGTCTTTAAGACATGATAATTATTTACTCATGTTATATCACTTGATTTAAAATTTTTTCCTTATAGCCTTAAACGGTGGTGAAAGAAGCACCTCTTTCATAAAATCATTGGACGTTCCACAAAGATTCTCATAAAATGAAGGTGTCTCCCTGTCTGCCTAATATGGGGTCGTAGCAGTGGATATTTCTAGTGACACGACTAAGAAATATATTTTTCGAACATTAGTCAAATCTGTTGAGTTCTTGGTGATAATTTCTTATTTATTATGTGGATAATAATCACTTATACACCTTGTTATAGTGTCTTTAACCTAGGATTTATAGTCTCTATTCCTTTATCCCTTGGGTTTTCCTATGATTGGATCAACCAATTTGGAGGACAGTTTTCTCCCCTCATCATCATAGACTGTAAGTACAACTCTTTCCCTGAGAGACCAAGTATCTAATTATGTTGTCATTCATAGAATTGAATTCAGTGAATGAATAGGGTCTATATAATTTTATTAGACAATGAGGTAAAAATGTGGATGGAGGTTTGGGTTTTAGTTTTAGATACCCCCGTGGAGGAGTTATGGGATCAATTGGTCCATCTCGGGTTTTTATTTCCCACACATGGTTATGTGAGCTCAAATTATTTTACCCTTTAGGACTGGGTGTTGGAAGTATTCTCTCTAAGAGAGAAGAATATGGACCTTTAACTGTGGCTGGAAACTGGTGAGGAATCCTTTTTTGTGAAGAAGAGATAGGACACAATTGGGAAAGAAGCATTCTAGAGTGTGATAGAGGTAGTCACTCACGAAGGTATAGTTAATACTGGAAAGGTTGAAATTTGTCATTTTCATCCTAAAATCGATTCTATTTAGTATAATATAATCCATAATAAATAAGAGCTACCCTAGTTTCATCATCCACTCTAGATATCATAGAAGGATCTACTAGAGAAATAGGTACATCTTGACATGGAATAATAGTCGTAGCATGAATATATTTCTAGGGTGGTGGGGTCGTAATAGGCTATGAAGTTAAAAACTGAATAAACAATTCCAATATATGATCTCCCTAGAGTTGAGCCTTATAGAACTCATTAAATCGTATAAGAATATTATTTTATGGAATCATAATTTTCTAATATCTATGTGTTATCAGTGAACAGAACAATTGAACACAAAATGTTTTTCTAGTTCTCCTTAATTCATGATATGCGTGATTTTTTTCTACCTCAATTTAATTTAATCTCTAATGATACTCATACCTTTTATAATATCATGTAAACAAGAATTCATTTATTTTAATGTTGAAATTTTAATAGATTTATTTTTTAGAAATTATCATGAATGCCCACCAACATTTCTTTCATAATTGATAAATCTATTCTAGTTATCTTGAGACCACTTGATTTGTAGAAGGGGAATTGGGTAGAATACATGTCACGAAGGGATAGTTATCTAGATTTTTATGAATCTGATAGGCAAGGCTTGATTACCTTTATATAAGGCTATATGATGGGCCTTAAAATTTCTCGAAGACTAAATTTTTGTTGTTTTTTTGTTTCATATCTTTAGTTCATACCTTCCAGCATTTAATTTAAGGTTTTTTTAGTCAGACAGTCTAACAATTTATTTTAGGGTCTTTTATCTTAGACCTTCTATCATTGTAGTTTTTATTCCTTATTCATGGACCTTACATCACTTTAGTTTAGGGTCTATTAGCATCGACCTTATATCACTGTATCATAGGCTCTTTGAGCTCAGACATTATATCACTTTAGTTTAGGGGTTTTAACTCAGACCTTTTATCACTGTAGTTTAGGATATTTTAGATCAAACCTTCTACATCTTTAATTTAGTTCTTCAATATCATTCCTTCTTACAGTTAATCTTAGGGTATTTTAACTCAGACCTTGTATTTCGTTTTTAGGGTCTTTTATGTGAGACCTTCTATGACATTAGATTTGCGTTATTTATATTGTATTTTTTAGATTAAGGGAATTTTATCTTAGACCTTATATTGTTGTTTTTTAGGGTCTTTTAGCTCATAATTTTTATATATGTATTTTAGGGTCTTTTATCTCTTACCTTCTATTACATTAATTTAGGGAATTTTAGCACATACCTTTTGTCACATTAGTTTATGGTCTTTTATCTTGAACCTTCTATTGTTGTATTTCTAGTATTTTATCCATACCTTATATTAATGTAGTTTAGTTTATTTTAGCTCAGACATGATCAATGATCATGTAATATAGTGTATACATTCTAGGAATGACTGGAAACACATTGAGGAGTGGGGTTATTCTATGCTGTTTCAAGGTCTTACAAGGATGGAAATCATTTTTTTGTATAGTAATTCATTTTTTGGATGACCATAACCACATATTCAAGATCCATATGCATAGTTTCATAGTCAAGAAAAATATCTCTTGAAGCCCAGTATCTATTAAAGGGATATAGAATATTTATGAGGGTAATATCAGTTGATGGAGAAATATTGGTGATTCTAGGTCCACATGCATAACTAGATTATGGGTGGCGTAAGTCATAACCAAAAGGTTTGAGGCCATGAATATGGAATTAAGAAGAAATTACAGGGATGACCTATAATACTCTAAGGTTTTGAGTTCTACCATGGTGTCTCTTGGTCTCACAAGTATTAATACTCATTTATTAAAAATAGTGGATGCCTTTAGTTGAGGGGTCTATGCCCTTATGCGTCAGTATATTGTTAAATAAAAATATAATCTCTAATCCATTAAAAGGGTAATGAAATATATATGAATACTCATATGTTTTGATGATTTGGTTGGATATGGGAGGAAATATATCCAAGAATTATTCTGGTACCATAAAAATATTTGGCTCTTATATTGTAAATCTCAAACCCTAGGCCCTGTGGTTTTGAGTCATGATGTATGGTCCATCAAATGTTCAAAATGGGGGATTTCATTATTTCTTTGAGGCATGGTACAAAACATAGTGAGGTAGCATTGAGGATGTCTGATTTTTTCAGATTTTTTGGAATAGATATGGTAAATCTATCCATAATGAGTTCGATTCAGGAGGATGGTATGGGGAAGTCATACCAAAGATGACCCAAACACACTTGGGTGTTGGGTTCTATCCTAGTGACCTTAGGGCTTACAAGAAACATTAACCAATTTTTATAGAGTGATGTATTTGGTTGACGTGCATATGTTCATATTTAGGATCCATAGGAATACACGTATAATGAAGAAAAGGGTACCTTGAAGCTGGGTATCCATTCCATGGGCCACAAGATGTTTTATGGTAATTCGAAGAACCCAAATCATGAAGTGTAATTTTTGGAAAGTGTAATAACTAATAATGACATGAAAACCCTAAAATTTATGTCACTACCGAGAAAACATATGATCGAGGTGTGGAGATTTGTAAAATCATTACTCTTAATATTTCTTGAACAAGTGGGTATAGCGTGCATAGATTGAATTTTTCTTGGTCTATAAATTATAACATATGAGCTATATTCCTTATTTATCTATGTCAATTTTTTTTACTAAAATATAGATATGGAGAGTTTAGTGAGAGAATACATCATATTTTCTCAGGCTTACCCTTTGTAGGTTTTTTACTAGGAATGTTTTGTGTCTCTTTTTCTAGTAATTAAAGGTCTTGTGATTAGACCATTACATGTCATATTTTAAGGTGGTACAATATTCACCAATGTGCAGTTAGTTTAGGGTCATGAAACATATATCTATAATATACAAAATGGAACACAAGATCCAAATAAGGATATAAAAGGTTAATAGTACCCCAAAATCCTTCTTATTGGGAAATGAATATGTTGTAAATCCTGGATCGAGGTCCCTAAGCCATGAGTAAAGTTACAAGAAAATCATTCAAGGAGTAGTTCATATTATACTAAGGAATCAAGTTCTACAATAGTTATTTTAGGGATCAAATGGATCCGAATTTCCTTTTTTTAAAGTGACACATTTGGTTGATGACATTAAGAACATTGGTAGGATCCACAGGCTTAAATTCATAGTCATAAAAAGGGTCTATTGAAGTTAGGTATCATTTACAGGGTCCAAATCACTTCATACATGAAGCATAGTTTATAGAATGAGGGTCCTTTGAAAGATTAGGGAATCGCCCTATACACTAGTTGGCTGGGGTAAGTCTCAGGTGGTCCCTTTATAGAGGATGGAATCTATGTTATGGGATGCATATTTTATCATCATATAGTGGGGGCATTTTCTGTCTAGTATAACATCATGTGGTAAGGATGTACGTCTTGTAGTTTATCCTCATGTAGTGAGGATGTTCATATAGTGTAGTTTTATTTTAATGTGGCTGATATGTTTTACATTCATTTTAACATCATTTGATAAAGATTTGGGAACTAATTTCTATATATACACAATAAATATGTACAATGATCGAGCTCATAAATAGGAAAAATTAGCTTTTGGGACTCGGAACCTATATAGTTGGTATTAATTTCTTATTTTTCACTGTAGAAAGACTGTAGATTTGAAATATGAACATTACTATGTAACCTGTTATGATAAAAATGAAGTCACACATAGTTCTTGAATGATAATCTCTGTACACAGGTCAGACCTATACGCAGATGAGGGAATTTTTTTTAATGGTTGTTGTAGTTGGGCCCATGATTGGAGATATATATATGTCACTATTTATCATGTGATGATTAGAATCAAGACACCCTTAGTTAAATAATGAGAAACTCTATAATTATTTATGAACCATACCTATAGATAGACATTGTTTTCATTTATTTTTGTAGCTAGGATCTTTATTGGGGATCCAAAAATCATGATGTATCTTATGATGATAGAATTTAATCCACACATAGTTCAAGGTAATCATGTAGTCTAAAATCATGTGTAAAGGACATTGGCACCCCAACATGAAAAAGGGAATTTTGTATGGAACTAATGATGTAAATTTAGGCACCACTACATAACCTATAAATATATGAAACAACCCATATATTGTTCATAAAATCCCATGTAGTTTAACATCATGTAGTGTGGATGAAGATGAACTGAAATGAAAGAAAAAAATGTTAGGGATGGACCCAAGAATGGAAATTTGGGCATCGCTATGTATCTCATGAGAATGAAAGTCCAAAATCATGTGTTTCTTGGATAATGACCTTCTTACGTAAGTCTAGCCTATACACAGAGAGGGGGAATTTTTATATTTTTCATGATTGAACCCATGATTTAATAGATGAACATCACTATTTATCATATTATGTTCGGAATCAAGTCACATATATATCTTTAATGTTGGTGTGTTAGGAGACCAACACTAGAAATTTTAGTTCTCTTGGGCAAGGTCCATAAGAATTTATATTTTTTTTGTGATGCAAGGGGCATTAACATGTTTTTTAATGTCATTTGGTGAGGTCTCCTAGTATTCCATTCATTGACATTCATTCAAGACCATGATGAGCCTATCAGAAGACTTAATTCCTTTTTTTAGGGGGAATCCCTCACTAAAACACCTAAGCTCATGTGAGATATGATCTGTGTGAGAAACAAGGGACTATAAGGTGTTCTCTCACTATATGGAGGAAATTAAGGATTGGACATGTGTATTTAAAATCATGTGGTGGATGGACCATGATATTGTATCAAATCATCCCTTTGCATATCATGGAAAATGACAATCATGTCATACATAGTTCTAGTAAACCTATACAGTTTAATGTCATGGATATAAGACATTAGCTATGTAGTTTAATATCTTATAGTAAGGTCATGGATCACCCAACATAAAGGAAAAGGGACATTGTGGCTAGGGAATCAAATTGTGGTTCATGCGTCACTACATATATTTCTATTGGAAGAATAAATCCATATGTAATTCTTTGATAAAGTTATTCCTATGTAGATCTAACTCTCACACAGGGATGGGGGCATTTCATCCTTCCAATGCAAAGATCTTGTTCATATGAAAAAAAATCATTAATGTGATGGTTCTTTATATAGAGTTTATTTTCATGAAGTGAATATATTAGAAATGAAATTTATCATCAATCACTAAGGAAATATATGTTGTGAAGTTTTCCAATTTTCTTTTAGGATGGCTTCCTATAGTTTAAATTCATGCACTTAGGACTATATCCATACAGTTTATCATCATGTGATAGGATGATCTTCATAGATTTTATTATCATCTGGTTAGAAAGATCTCCCTACATCTTATCATCATATGGTCAAGAAGATCTCCATACATTTTATCATCATGTTCTCAAGATGATATTCATATAATTTATCATCATGTGGTTAGGATGAGGGATACTGTGTAATTTAATGTCTTTTTATGGAATTAAACTCAAGATGATATCTATGTAAATTATTTCTTGAGAAATATCATATTGTTGGGAGGTGTGACACACTCCTCATCCAGGGTGTCCAATGATTAAGATTCAATATGATAAACCTTGTTTATGATGTAAGACCATTCCCATTTGGGTTACAGGTTTGGAGGATTCTTCCTTGGAATCATTGGGGTTCTGAGAGACAAAACCAGTTCTCCTTGGAGGAATGAACAGAGATGATCCATCTTATTAAAGTATTGTGTGATCCGATTCTGATGGGCCTCTAGGTTGTGTAAAGTGGGATACATGTTATCATCAAGTAGCGACAATTTTTATAGCTTTTATTTTTCATTTATTATCACATGAGAGATATCTATAAACATATATTAAGATTAATAACAACAAGACCTCTATGGGAAACACTGCCTTGGTCTCATACACCAATTAGTATGGTATTTATTGCGAAGTATTAAGCATAGTCATGTCATAGGAACATAAATCCTAATGGAGCTTTCCCTGAAAAGACTTCATATCCATGTACAAAAACTTATTTTGTATATTTGATAAAGTATTATTGAATGTATATATCTTTCCATTTTCCATTTCATTAAAGATAGATGAGTGATTGGGCTCAACATTGTACTCCTATAGTTTATTCAACTTCATAGAATATATTTTGGTGTCTTTTTACATCAATATTCTATGAGGTAACATGAACCCAGTGATGATATGAGACTTTAAAAAGTTGATAATGATTTTTAGAATTATTTGAGGGGTAAAACCTCTTCCCATTCAGATAAGATGTCACTCGAAGTATAAGCGTACATGAACTGATTAGCTATCGAAGGGGGATATGGCCCCACAACATCCATTCCAAAAAAAATTAAATAACTAGGAATATTTAGCAATATATAGAAATTATAGGGGCTAATGGATGAAGTTTTCATGTATTTTATTGTCATAAAATTTGTCTATGAATTCCACAGAATCCTGTATTAGGGTTTACTAAAGTAACCCAGCCTCTAGATTTCATGAGAGATCCTTTCCCCTGACTGATCAGCACTAGATGAACCCATAAGGAATTCTTGCATGATGGAAAAAATTTATCACTCAGCTATGAATATAAGGAGTATTCTTAAAAATCATCAATTATAGTTGAATTGCTTCTCATTTGTCTATGTATTAGGATAAAGTTAATCAGATAATGCCAAATTTGTTCAATTCCATCTCATTATATTAATAGAGATCTGTTTTGGATATAACCAATTATGGTATCCATTCATTCGGGGGTAGAAATTGGTTCATCACGATCTGGGGTAGTGTTTACATGATTGATTTATTCCTTCTAACATATTATTATTAATGATACCATTATACTATTTGTGATAAAAAATATTTCTACCTCTTGATCAAGGTTATCTAGGATGGTTTTTTCCTTATCCTATGCGTCGAAGAGAGAATTATGGGATTAGGAAACATGATTCAATTTTGGATTAAAAGGGAACTCTACCATCAAGCCCATAATATAGCTAGTGACATTGGATAGTCATTCCTTATTTTATAGAATATTCACCATTGATATTATTTATAACTATTTCTAAATCCCCATTGATATTCTGGTAGGATATCTATCGTTTTTGAGCTTCTTCCAACACATTGGTGAGGGCTTCGTACTCTACCTCATTTATTTTGTCATATTTAGATTCATATAACTAGTATGTCACAACTAGTTTTTGTGGAGCGAAAAATACAATCCCCTTACCAAACTAATTTATCCACGAGTTTTCCATAGTTTTTCTGATAGGAAATCATGAGGCCCCATCAAAATATGTATCCCTTGTCTATGGAGATTTAGGGGCTTATAAGACATCATCATCCAGAAGACCGCTGTCCACCTATGTATTCTCCAAGGGAGGATGTGCTATAAGGAAATCAGATAGGACATTCCCTTTCACTAACTTATGTGAATCAAAATAACTGGATTATTTCTATAGAGTGACCACTCATCCGTCCTAGTGAATAGTGAACATACAATTTCCATGTATGTAATTGAGAGGATTAATATGAGAGACTAGATGGTATTCATGGTGCTAAAATTAATGCATCATCTTTTTCACCAGGAAGATGAGTGCAATGCAGTTATTCTTGACATCAGAGCACCTTTCCTCAGTACCCAACATCATTCTGCTGAGGTATAAGAGACTATCCATGCTCCACTATTAATGATTTTGTGTAATTAGGGTTTCCTATGATAACATTATTGTGACCACATACAATACGAGTAGCCCCCCTTCCACCTAAGGCATCAAAATCGATGGGTGTAGTATCTACTTCTTAATAATTTCAAATGATTCTTAGAATTCATTTTCCCATTAATAGGTCAATCCCATCTTCATTATCCAGGTGAATGGGAGAGATTTACTAGGTAGGTTGGCTATTAAATCAAAATGTATCAGTGGTTCCCTAGGAACACCCTTAGTTGTTGGAGACTTTTGGGGGGCGACATTGCTAAAATAGCACTTGTCTTCTCTTGTTTGACCAAGATGATATGATGACATGAAACAATGCTAAGGAACTTTCATAATGTTACCATGAAGGATAATTTCAATGGATTTATCTTTATAATGTTCTATAAAAGATTTTCAAAGACGGTTTGAAGTTCATTGAAATTATCCCACCACTGTAAGGATCTGAACACCAGGTCATCGACATAACATAAAAATATCATTCCAAAGTATGGATTAAAGATATGATGAATGACATATTGATATAAATTCCAGTTTTCATTAAGCCAAAGGTCATGAGATGATAGAAAATGATCCTCTGAGGTTCAATGAAGGTAATGGCTTCTTCATCTTCAGGGGTTATATTTATTTGATTGTACCCTAATTAACAATCTATTACAGAAATGTATTAGAAGATAGATGATGCATTGATCAAAGGATATGTGATCGACAATGGTAAATCACCATTTTGTAAGTGTATATTATAGTCTCTTAAATCAATGTAGACACTAATCTACCCATTAGTATTCTTGGAAGGGACAATTTTGGTGATCCATCTTTGGTATTAAACTTCTTGGACAATGTTGGATTAGTTCATTTTGTCAATGTTTTACATTACATTAGTGGAATGAAAGGGGTGAATTATCTTGGACAACTACTTGAAGCCTTAATGAAAATCACAAAATTCACGAAGGTGTGTAGCTATATCTGTATTCTATCCATGAATTTATGTGTTGTAAAAAGAAAACACATGTTATTGTTTCTTTATAAATGACATGTAAACATCTTTCTCTTTGAAGTGCATGTCAGTACATATCAGAGTAGGCCACAATTCTTCTTTAGTTTCAATGTTTATCTTCTTAATATCATCAATGGATGTGGATACACTTTCCATGAATATAGGAGGCATGTTCCTAATGACATCTTCATTTTCCAAAAACTCTATGTTTGTGTAGACATTTTTTGATGAATAATGAAAATTGGGGGCTTCTCCATAACTATTAGTGTAAGGTAGGACATAATAATATATACTATCATCTCTTGTATCCATAGTCACTGTAGAGAGATGATGGAGCCAATTTTTCATTACACTATCTTTAGAGATATGAGGGTTTTGGACAAGTTGGGCCAAGTCTGTCACCTCAACTAGATTTATGGGGAGGGCATAGTCACTGCCGAGAATACTCTAGGGGTTTTAAAGTTCTTTCCCCAAGACCTTGGGAGATAATACCTATGCATCATCATATGTAATTGGTTATTTTCCTCTCTTATTATAGAAATATGCTTCAACATATGTGGCTTCAGAGGTCTCAATGGTGGAACTATCATCATGTAGTATTCTATCATTTCCATTAATGGGGTATTTCAAAAATTGATGGAAATATGAAGGTATCACTTTATGGTTATAGATCTAGGGCCTTTCGAGTAGAAAATTGTATATGGTTTCCTAATAGATAACCATAAAATAAACATTATATATGAGATCCTAAAACTATTTTTTTATTTTTACCATCCCAAGAGGTATTTTCTCACACTTATCATATATTTGGATGGCCAATTATGTGGGATAAAAATAACCTTTGTTGTATCCCAAACATCAAATGGTTCGAATTGGGATGAGATTGACCCCAAATAAATGGTCAATCAGATCCCACTTTATGTTGACATTATCAAGTTTTCTAAAAAATAAATAGTGGTTTGATGTGTCCCTAGATGACATCTTTTGATTTCACTCTATTAATGAGATAACTACATGACATTCTACTAACATTTTATTAATTAGATAGACCTCAGAAGAAGAATCTTATTTCTCAAATTCATTTAGGATTTGGTGGGTTTTATAATTCCATATATTTGTTCTTTCATATGATGAATAACATTAAATATGGAGTTCTTAAATGGGACAACGTCCAACTGCTTCAAAATATCTTACTTTTGGGGTAGGGGTCGTCTCTTGCAGAGGCGAGGTTTCTCCTCTACATGTGGTTCAGGAACTGAGGAACATGAGGTAAATAGTCATGGTGATTGTGCATATATTGTGAGAACGTTTTATTCCAGTGTCATTGGTCACCCCAATCTTCCCTATTGTCTGGGATAATGCGATAATTGTACCCCCTCTATGTAGTCGTGGAAGAAAATTGGGTGCGGATAATCCTTGAATGGTTCAAGGATTCATCCATGTATTTTTTTGGATTACTATAGTTCCTTATGATGGTTCTGCAAAAAATACATATTCCCTATGGGTATGGTATCAAAATATTGGGACATGGAATTCCCACATTGCCCATGTATCCTCTGTTCCTATGAATGAGGCTTCCAATTCCACAATTATGTAAGGGAAACTCATATTTTGAGAAAAATCCATCATCAGAGTAGGGGTTATCAATGTGTATAATGTTTAGAGAACCAAATATGATATCTTTATCTATTGATGATTCTGTTTGGTGGGGTTTTTCTCATGATATGAATATTGTACGGAATAAACCTTCAATAGTTAGAGCTTAATTTGGTGAAAAATAAAACTCCTCCCCTTCTGTTTCGTCATGAATCTGATTTTTGATCCCACCTTTTAGATATATATATATATATGATATCTCTTTCTCAGTTTATAGAGATATTATAGGTTTTCATAGCTGTTCCCTAAGGGTGGTGTTGACTCGGTCATTTTTTTTCACATCATACAGTTATCGAACATCCACAGATACCTAGTGAGAACATTCTCTCAAACATCATCTTATTCTAACTAGGAAACGGTAATGCAATCATATTATTCTGAGGCATTTTTTTACACTGCTTCTATAGAATAGAACATGCCTTAATGGATGTACACAAATATGAAGAAATCCTAGATATTATGACACATCCATCCATAGAAAGGGTAGTAGTGAGGAAGATCAGTGAGGTTAGCCCCATCAAGCTTCCTGTGTTGTGGTAGCTTGTGTAAGTTATTTTCCATGGCTGCCAAAAAATAACTTGGTACTTCTTCATTTTACAAGGAGTAAGAATTACTTATCCATTCCATAAATCCAATGTGACATTGATTTATATATTCTTCTTTAAGATAGTTGTTATATGTTTTTACAATATTATAGGAGGTGATGGGTAGTTTGGGACATTCCTGGCTACCTAGTCAGGCACTGATTCTAGATTGAGAGTGATAGCTACATGTTCTGATTTTCATAGCCTTTTCCTTTTTTATAAGGGAACGATCCAAGATTTGTATTAAGTTCAATAAAAGGAGTCCTCAAGATCTTTTCCTTTTTCTGTGATCTCATGGAATCTACATGGGTACTTTGTTGGGATCAGGGGCATCTGAAGATCACCCTAGATATTTTCAGTACCGTGATCTAGGAATTGTACTTACAAGAGAGGGAAGTTGAGTTAATAGGTTAAGCCCTTACAATTGTTTATCAAGTTATACACCATCTCATTTTTATATTTCATATAGTTCCTTAGGTATAGAATTATCATCTTCATCATCATGCAGATAAACTAATAAATTAATTAAGGATGAAGTTCTTTTAGTCCTACAATGAATCCCACTAGTATACTTTTTACCTAACAATGGTTGACCTTATTAGAGTCTATATGAAACACGTCATCATGGTCAACAACTATTAATATTAAGAAAAAATTATCAAACCACTTCAGCATACGAAGTGTGTGAGGTTTTGTTTGGGGTCTTCTGCACTGTCAAAGGTATAGAAGGTAGGATTTCCAAAATTTGGGGTAATAAATGTTTCATCCACCCACTCATGATAAAGTTTTCTCTCAAGGTGAACAGGTGAATGTCTCCTCTCCAATAATTCCATTTGAGTGTCTAGGTAATCGATGAATTTATATTGTTTTGAGGGTACAACTTATTGAGCCACCTCCCATCTATTGGGATTATGTTGGGTTGATGAGGTGGCCCGACCTTCTTCTCCAATAGATTATCAATTCCACATAAGATTAAATGATTTTACTAGAAAGGGAAATGTTGTCACAACAATTAAGGGACGTCAAGATCTTTTTCAAATTCTTTATCTTTATAGACTAGATTCCTAGATCCAGAACCAGTATGATGCTCAAATGTTGATTATTTTTGCGGATCAACTCTTATAGGAGGAGGGATATTCATGATATCTAGAAGATGATACCCAGTAAGGATATTTCCCCTAAGTAGCTCCTCATTGAGTTATCGAAGAGTTTGCATTTCTCTCTCATATTTTGGAAACTGTTCTTCCATGGGAGAAAACTCAAATCTTCTATGAGGTGATTGGGATATGGCCACACATTTACCTTTTTTAATTATCAATTTTCCTCCATGGAGGTGGAAACTAGTTATTTAGAGGTACCTAATTTTGGAACTATCTATCGGTCCTAGTGTTTACAGCCTCAATTGGTGCACCTAAACCACCCTTCTCTCAGGGTAGTTTTCCATGTCATTGACCTCTACATTTTCATATTGATCCTAAATGTCTATAGTTTTGATTGTAATGACATTAATAAATGAATATTCAAAAAAAGTGATTTTACCATTACTCTCAAAGCAACAGAATGATTCTATAACTTTTTCATCAAGGTTGATATTTGAACCCTATCTATATTGGGATTTTTTTGATTGTGACCCCAGAGGGATATTCTTACCTTTAACATATATTCCTATAATCCTAGACTATGAGTAATTACCATGACATTGTTTCATGTCCTAATTTCTAAGCAAGGCTCAAACATCATGATTTATCTTGTGCTGGGTGGAATAGGTGGAATATCAACCATTTTTATTTTCCAACCAACATAGAGAAGACTGAATTTCCCTATGGTGAGGATGGTAATGAAAATTTATTGATCCTTGAGAGATGTGGGTTATTCAATTCCACAATTAAAATTGATTGGTCATGTTATTCAGGATATAATTATTCTAGTTGGGGTTTTGATGAATCATGTGATAGGCATGATAATATAAATTCCCCCATACCAATGGGATGGGGATGATCTGGAATCATTGTTAATGTACCTAGGATCCTATAAGGGGATGAAGAAACTGGAGAGAGTGTTTGAGATATAAATCCCGCATACCATTGAGTTGGGTACATTTTTAGCTAATGATAGTATTTTTTAAATCCTATCCAAAATTGATGATATGATAGGTGGTGGAGATGGAAGATATTCCCGTGGTCCTATGATCTGGGTCCACTCTTCGATGGATGATATGGTAGTTATTGTTGCATCCCATTTTATGTGATATAGTTTGTCTTGTGTAGGGGATATGTGTAATGGAATCCCATGGTGGGAACCATTCTTTATAAGAAGTTTTCAAGTCGATCACAAATTTAATATCCATGTCTGAAATGAATTCCCATTGATTTGAATGGAACATTTTGAAATATTGTTGGATATACTCTCCCTCTGTTCATGATTTCTGGGAATAATTGAAATAAGATTATTATTTTGTAGTGACCAACTGGTCGGAGTGTTTCCTAGTCCTCTAATTTCACTGGAGGCGATTACATTATAGGATGCTGAGTCTAAGGGGTTCTCTTGTTCCATGGGTGAGGAAATGTGTAATGCTCCATAATCTCCCAATACACCAAATGGATATATGATGTGGCTTCAGTGATCAGTTTTCAAAGGGTTATGATGTAATGGTGTCAATAATGTTACATATTTTCATCATGCTTTTCCATTTTTGGATCCCAATTCAGATAGATAACATCTAGGTCTAGCAAAAAATATATTATCTTAGTGGTATAGTAGTGACCATCATATCTTGAAAAATGAAGGTGTCTAGGATTAATACACTAATGAGTATACCACTTATTTTTTCATAGATAAGGCATGAACTCCTTTCCTAGATCATATAGGATCTCATTTTTAAATTTGGTGAGGGTTTAGAATATATTGGGGAGGATAATTCCTACTAACTCTCTTCATATTTCAATGTTAGACTCTAATTAATTATACTTACACACCTTCATATGGTCATATCATAGATGAAGATTCTATGAGGTTACATAATGACCGGAGTGTATTGCTTCTGGATGTTTATCGGTAACCAGATATAGTAGGCCCAAATGATCAACATTATATATGAAGGTGTCATAGTTTTTAACACCTCTTTATATGGAGGTGTATGTGAAATGAGAGAATTTATTTTTTTCATGGGAGACATATCCGTGGAGTGGTTGACCACAAGTGATTTCAAGAGTAGAGTCCCTAAGGTCCATATCCACACTACTATAAGGATGATTATCATGATAATGATTTTATTCTACTTCATTTGAATAGTTTACAAAAACTTTTGGTGTATAGAATGGGTTTCGAATGTCCATAAAGACACTATAACTGTGAAAATTTTGAATATAGTTCTCAATTTGCGTCATGGTTAGAATATATAAACCCGAAATTTGTAATTTTGTAGGGACATGATCCTACAATATGATTGTTTTCAGAAAATTCATATAACTATGTAGTGTGGTGGGAATATAAGACCGCTGCTGAGAAGTAGCTAGAATATTCTAATAAGGGATCCCATTATTGCAAGTAATGTGAGGATTTGCGAAGGAATGTTCCATTATCACTAGTGATCCTCATATAGGACAAGAGTATGATCTAATCCTAGGCCTAGGGGATATTCTATTAGTTTTTCTTGGTAGAGATATGTGTCTTCCTTGAGTCTTGTGCCACTATTACCTAGTGATACCCTATTGGAATAGAAATATGAGCTAGGTTCATATATGCATTATCCATTGGAATATGCTGAAAATGAAATGGAATAGGATAAGGGATATTATCCAACTCTTTTATTGCATTGGAATGATGTTGGTTCAGTTTTTCATCAATAGAACAAGTAATATAAATCCAGCATCCACGAATAACATGAATATTCCTAGATGATTCAATGATAGAAATATGAATTTATACAGAGGCTTGTGCCATTTTTACATGGTCATCCTAAACTATAACAGGGATATATGAATGATACTATTCCATTGGATTATTCTGTTGTACTCCTTTAATAAGAATATGATATTTTACCAAATACTTTTCCCCTCTAACTTGGTGAGATCCTCTAGAACGAGTATATGAACCTGATCTTGAGCCATTATAATATGAAACTAGACTTTTTCAATAATATTGTTCCCATATCCCGAGTTTGTTTCTTCTCCTACCTGGTGG
Organism: Viscum album; assembly: GCA_963277665.1. Taxonomy (NCBI): domain Eukaryota; kingdom Viridiplantae; phylum Streptophyta; class Magnoliopsida; order Santalales; family Viscaceae; genus Viscum; species Viscum album. The sequence goes on from OY728126.1 coordinate 752,285,607, forward strand.
TACCCATTTTAAATGGGAGTATGAGCATAATCTAGTGCCTTTTATTTTACTAGAACATGTGAATAATCCAACCAAACCATAGCAAGAATGTGTGCATTATCTATGGAACCCAATTTTTCATAATGATCAGAGTGATGAGTAGACCTAGATGTAGAGATAAGAGTATGAACCTCTCTCAGATTCATTACCAGTTATGGAATGTGAATGCGGAGTTCTCTAACTATTGTTAAAGTATATAGTAATTTTAGCAATTTTGGTGCAGGGATATAAGACTTCACATTTTCCATTTCCACTATATAATAGAAATTATATTTTATTGAAGATAGAATATTACCTCACTTATATCCTCATTCCACCATAATATGCTAATGGTATTTATGAATGTGGGTAGAGATATGAGTATCACACATTACTACAGTGGGAATATTCTGAAAAATTTGTTCTGAGTTGGCCGGGATATATTACTGCTCGTAGGTTTCATTTCGAATATTCTAGAATACTTCATCTGTGTGAGTATGGATATGAGCCCAAATTTTGATATTCATCACCTTCATCAGTTTATTTTCCTTCCCTGATGCCCAACAAGGGAATCAGAGGAAGATGTGTGTTGTTTGGTGCCCATAGCATGTGACTGGTGGGAACCAGTTGGATGATGCTGAGACATTGGATGATAGGACCCCTCCATGATGGTACCTGAACCAAAAGGGAGCCATGTTTGACTCCCTATTCCACCATATGTAGAGACTGAAGGTTATAGTTTTTATGATCTATGTATAAGCTCCCAAAGCAGTTGGATATGGTGATGATGGACAATATCTTTGTTGTTGTTTTCCCTCGGTAATGCAGAGTTTCCATTTTTTTACTTTGAGACCTTTATGGGTGGCTAATAGGGTTGGTATTGTACTTCATCAGTGGTAATCCCTGAACATCACATTATCCACATGAAATTGATGTTATCTAGTAGGTGAGACCATTTTTTGATCCACAAGGGTTGAAACCATAGGTGAATTACTTGAGAAATTTCTACATGAATAATATGTTGTATCAGATCTAGATGTTATTAATGAAAGAAGTATCTAAAATCAAGAAGACAATAAGGAAAAAGGAAATGGAATTTTGAAATATTTTAGGCATGTCATTCTCAGTTAGATAGGTATGGGTAACATAATTTTTTATTCTTGATTTGGACATTCATATTTCATGGAATTGTCATATATATAATAAAAATATCTCCTAATAACGCTGGTTATAGTGTATCTACTATAAGATTATTTTCAGGCTTATCAGTTTTGTTTTTATAGGATATGAAAAAATTAATGGATGTATGATTAACTAATCATTTTTTTATTTCTGAGTTTTACATTGAATTTTCCTTTTTTTCTCATATACTGTGTAATCATAATGGTTCAATGGATAGTAACCTAATAAATTTTTTTATTTGAGATATTCATGTCAGGTTCACTAATTTTATTTCATCATGGAAACACCAAATTTTTCCCCCATATTTAACTATGTAAGAACTTGCTTTCCCAAGATTTGTGGTCAATTGGGGATTCAGGCCCAAAGATGCATGGGTACTCATGTTGGTCAAGAGGATGGGAGTTTGGGCTCATCACACTCTTTTTGTGGAATTTTCACATACTCTAGGACTCTCTTAATGATTTAAGATATGTTCATGAAACTCTTCCTAATTATGATATAGTACTAGTTACCCTAACAAAAATATTTATGTGTTATATATGTTTTTCACTCATTAGATGAGGATCACTTTAAGGAATAAATATGCACATATCCAAGATTCTTTTTCTGTTTTCCAAGAAATGAACTGCTACCTATGTGTTGATGATATAAAACTAAGAGCTTCAGATTTTTTTTCCTGTGTAGGTGGGAAGTTCATATTCCATAGATGGGATTGAACAATTATGAGGCATTGACATATCCTAGTTAGTGCAGGAATCCAAACCCCAGATGTTTGTTAATCCCATACCATTAATTTTCATACAAGAAGGACATTTATGAGTTCTTGGAGCCACAATATATTCAATCTTGAATCCCAATGGGATGTCCTACTTGTCAAGATTATAGAGATAATTATCACTATCATAGTTCATTTGGTTTATCATTGTAATAACATATGATGTAGAATGATCATTCCATGGTAATTATTTTGTATCAATGGTTCACATGACACCGAAATGGGAGAACATACAATGAAGTGGGTGCTTATTTGAGCTCGTAACTTAGAAAGGCATCCTATGCATGCTCATTATAGAAAGAATTATATTTCTTGTAGTTACTTCCCAACCATGGGATGAATGTCAATGTGGATTTCCTCATATGGGATTGGTTTATATCATGCCACTAATTATGGAATATATACAAACATCTCCCTATATGGTGGATAATTTTAATGCGAATGATGTGACTTTTCAAAATCCCCAAGCCCACATGACCTATGACTAGTTTGGTAAGCAAGCGATTCCATGTAATATATCTCACTATATATGGATGTGGTTTTATGTTCTAGGACTGACCTTTGGATGTTTATTATGGATCTCCAATCTCGTGGTGGCATGATATATCTGGTTTATGGAAGGAATAAGAGTCATAATGGTATCCTTGATCTTAATGCACTGATGAATGGTGTATAATGATTAGAACGTGGGAATGATTGTGTCATTTTGGATTAAATGATTGATATAGGTTGGGTCCCATAGTTAGGTGGATGCTCATTTGAGTTTGGGCTCAGGCCTTGGGAAGGTGACTTACATATCCTGGTTAAGTCCTAAAATAGAGTTTGTAGTTAAATGGAGTGGGTCTTACACACTGACATTACCCTAATCATTTTAGGGGTATATGGTGAACAAGTTATGATTATTAAAACACTCTAATCCCACATGATCCATCATCATTTTGAGAAACATGATATTGAAAATAATCAATTTCATTTCTCATTGATGTGGGACTTATTAGCTAGTAATTATCTTGTACGATTAAAATGGGGCTCAAACATTCTATAGGTGTCCTATGTGTCATGGTTATGGACGAAATAGAAGTCATATTAGTTCCCTATATTGGGGTTTACACACAAACATTTCCATTATAATTGGGGACTACACATCAAGTATGGGTAATATCATCGAATCATAATTTGAACATTCTAACTTGGCATTCTTACCACCGTGACATGTGCTCATTGTCTGCTAGTCATTCCCATATTTCATTCTCATCATGTAATAGAGTTTATAACTTTCATTCCCTTATGAAATTGCATTATTTAGTTGACATGTCATAGGGACTTATCATATCATGGATGTATTTTCTAATGGTTGTGTCATGATGAAGGCTACCTTGTCCAAATGACATTTCAAGACCTGGATGGTTGACCCTTGAAATCATCGCATTATACATGATGGCTTTTCTTGAGGGGTACACATGATCCAGCTAACATTCCCTGGTGTCATCAAAAGATGGTTGACATGCTTTGAGGTTTTCATGGGTCTCAATGTGATATGTCTCAAATAGTGTCTCATGAACCTGATGAAATTTATAGATGGAATTGTGAGACCTCGATAGTGTGCTCAAAGGTCTTCATGAGAGCTAGTTATCACACATGGATGCTACTATGTGGATCAAATAACATGTGGAAGATTTTTTATATGCATAAGGTGACACATTTTAAGGACATAAAGATAATTAAGTGTCTTACCCGAAGGGTTTTACGAGAATTGGGTGGCTTTCCTAAGGGGCACCATATTATATACTTCAACATGTCAAGAGGACTTCACATGACCCAAATATTATAGAAAAAGTGAATCGAATGATCTGGGCGACATGACACGGTGTTATTGTGTATCCTGTGTGGTTCATATGAAGAAAATGAGGGTCACCATGTCTGTATTCCACATAAGTCTCCAACATTTAGTCATTTTTCTAGTTTTAATACTGTGAATGTCTAAGATTTATTTCATAAATATTTATTTTAAGTCTCACATGACCTAGAAGATGTGTGGGATGTTACTAACATGATGTAAAGGATGTATTTTGCAAAGTCTATATATGATCATGTGAAGTAAATAATGCATGGAATATGACTTCTATCGTTGTTCCTTGAATCTTACATAACATGAATTTTTTCCAATCACAAGCTCAACCACTTCAATAAATATTCTCTGACACCAGTGAATATGGGTGTGAGAAGGAAAACCCTTCATCGAGAGATTACTACTCATCCTTTATATAGTGTTGGTGGTCATTACTTTTTTTTCTAATTTGTAGAATTTATATGCCTCTCCACTCCAGTTGATCACTTTTTTGAGCATCACATATCCCAAAAAATCTTGGATTAAGTTGGTGAAGGCATCAATGTCTCTCATCATCATAACTATCTTACATGGATATCTACAATAGAGTCACCATATTTTCAGTGACTATGATTCCATCCCATAAAAACATATTTTATTGTATTATTTCTAATTAATACGAAAATTATAAATCATTCAGGCTTCCCAAAAGACTTCAATATTGTCATATTGAAATTTCTACATTCCTTTATGAGATTAGGGTATAGTCAAATGGTGTTCATGTGATATGAGGTTGATTTGTCTGGAACATTCCATGAGACAGTGATGACTTGTTAAGAGGAACCCATGAGATCTGTCTAACTCATCAAGGTTTATCATTAGACAACCTTTTAGAAAACCATAGTACATCACAAGGGTTTTATAACCATGAAACGATCTAGTATTATCTTCTTTTTATTTCATTTTTTATTTTTCAAAGGTTGGGAGTCATGCAATATTTCATGAGAAATGTCAAAGATAGATAATCTACCTCTTCCTGATGAATCACATGACTAGTAATGGTAGTATGAGTATGTGAAAAAATTTCATGGAAAATTCCATCCTTTTTTCCTTAGGGAGATAATGGGAGAGTGTGAGGTTTCTTGGATATACTCGAGGATCTTCCTGTAATGCAGATGACATATCAGAGGGATTTCACAAGACGAGGTTTACTTGACACAAATGTATCACTATTTATTTTGGATCTCCAAGGGCACATCGCATGATGTTTATAACCACGAGTGGCTCCCATAAATTCCACATTTATTTCCATTGTTTTATTTCACAATGGATTGGGGTTCTCATGAGTTTTCATGAAATTTTTAAAGGAAAATCATTCCCTATACTGGTGGTCTATAATGTGAGTTTTATGAAAGTAATAGGCCTCAACCTTCGGAAAAATTTCCTCCAAATTTAAAAAGATTTTCAGATGGGTTTCCTAGTGCCCATCAGTTGGCTTATATAGGTACCACCATGTGATCACTAGTTGTTCACAGAAACGTCATGAGATCAGAATGAATTTTCAAAGGGACATTTTAGGATCTCTCACAGGATATGGACTACACATGGTTCCTTCTTGTGACCTTATTGTGTTCAAAATATTGTGTGTCCCATAGAGGAATAAAAAATATGTGAGTCTTTAAAACCTTCTCCTTCCTTTTCTTTTTCAAGGAAAATAATAACCATGTCTAGGTGTTTATTCCTTTTGGGAATTTTCCAATTCTTATTTCGTGGGATTCAATAACATTCTTTTATTCATTAACTTTATTATTACAGGATAATCTTCTATAGTGTCATGTCTAATGAAAATGTTTTTATGGCCCTATAGTCAAGGGATTATTTGAATTCGGACCATCAAAAAGGGTAAACATCATTATTATACAACATATTTTATCCATCATTGTTTTTTTATTATTTAAGTATTTTATTTAGATAATATTTTATCACTATGTGTATTTAATTAACTAATTACTTGAAACATGATTGGGAGGATTCCTTTAGTGTTGGAGTATAATCAATTCAAACCACCACCTATAATTCCTTGAAATATAAAGGTGATATCATAATTTTATGTGAAATTAGAATTGAAATGTCAATATGATATAAAAGGTTATGGGATATGAGATCATTTTCCAAAAAACCTATATTGTAATTGTAGTTCCATAGATCATTATAAACCTTTATTTCAATTATGAAACATACCATTAACTATTTCTTATTGTTGATAAAGGGTATTAATTATTCTTACTTATTGTTATACTAACCATTGAATTTCATTACCAACATAATCAAATTACCGTTCAAAAGAATCTAAGAAATTTGTAGTATGAGGGTAACTGAATACCTATGATATGTTTAAGGTATTCAAGAACATCATTAGTGAAACACTCTAATATGAGGAATGACTAAAGGAAAATCACTTTATATGAGAGAGGGAAATAAATTTTATCTCACCTATATTGATATTATGTTCCCAAATATCTTTCCATTTAGGATTAGTGATGAATTTTCGAAGTGTATTTCCCATATTTGGGATGTATATTTGTTAGATAATGTTTTTCATATTTTAATTCTATAATGAGGAATTTATTCATATTTCAAAAATTTGACCAAACAATTTCTAATTATATTCATATTCAAATCATTTTTAGGGATATATTAGATGTATAATTTTTTAATGTATCAGAACTGAAATTGATAATCACCCAGTTACAACTAGATTATTGGTATATATTTTGATATAATAATGTTAGAAAATAGATGTACTAAATATTGATTGAAGTACTTTTGTTGATTTTCTACCAAAAATATCAAGTAAAGGTACCCATTTATCATAGAGGAATATCCGATATTAACATATAACATTGAAAAAATTAGGTGATATAAACTATTTTTCTTTTCCCCCATCATTCTGAATGGATAAATGAACATATATGGATCATTCCATGACTTTCAAATAAAAGGTCAATGGATTTTTATCTATAGGAAACATAATAATAAGAGGATATTATATGTGTTTCATCCAATATTCTTTTCAAATATAGAGTTTATCATCCCTTTGATATGTTATACCCTTTATTATTATAGTGCTAAATAAAAATATCCATAAAAATGGTTCAGAATAAATCTCTATTTATTGATGAGGTATTATTGGGACCATCTTTACTCTTAAATATTTCATAGATGGGTTATTCTTACAGTTCCTTGGTATTATTATTATTTCCATAAATAAATAAAATAATACCATAAATAAATGTATTTTTAAGCTGAACCTTTCTATACATTTCAAGGGATTCATCTTACAAATTCATTTTCATAACATGGAGAATTATTCTATGAGGTTAGTAAAATAAATTTACCATCTAGCATGATTTAGAAAATTCATATACGTTTAACTCCAATGATTTTCATAAGAATAATTATTTTTTCAATAAATTTTCATTTGGTAGTTTTCTAAGGAATTCATGAAATCAAAGGGATTCATCTAATAACAATACACTCATTAGGGTATCATAAATATCATAGGCTCTATATCATTAGGGTTTATAAACCTTTTATTATATCTCAAATATATATCCATGAAGGAGAGTAATTTATATCAAAAAAATGAATGAATAAATAGTTCAATAACTATAATGGAATAAAAATTGTTTAAATTATAGTGGCCAAGGTCAAAGATTATGTCAAAAAACCTAATTTTGATGTTCTTTTTTTACAATGATATGATTTACTATCCCTTTAGGATATTGAAATTCCCTAATAAAGTTGTTTAAATTAATTTTTATACCCAAAACTTCACCATTGGCCCATGGGTCGGACACATTATTCTCACTAATTTTTTATTACTTTGATGGGTGAATGATAACCCATAGAGATGTACAACCACAAGGTTTTACGATACTAACATCTCCCTGTACATTTATTCAAATACCATATAGTGAATTTTAATTAAGAAAATATGTCATTATTTCTCAATTGGATGCATGGTTATGAATATTTTTAGTATTAATCAGTCCCTAATTTCACATTTATTATATTTTCTCCCATGCTAGAGACCCACAATTTAGAAATGTGAGGAGCATCTCTAAAATATTCTACATCCATCTTAGAGGGTAAATGGATGGTCTGCCTTTTAATTCATGGGATATTATTCACAAAACATTCTAATTATTTGATAGAAACATTGTCATATAAATGGAAAATATCACCCTTTTATACTAAAACACCATATTTACGAATGGAAGTATCCCTAAAACTTTTCAATTTACCATTCTTGGAAGTTTTATTATATCAAATAATTATGGATGGGTGGAATGAGGGTTTACAAGACCATATCATTTTTATATGTGTGTGAAGAGTGAATTATTCTATACATCGAGAATCTAATAATTTTTAATACTGATGATTGGTTGAAAAATAATTTCATCTTTTCTATCATAGAATTATATGATACTCAATTGATTTACTGATATTTTTGATAGGATGAGATGATTTCTTAATTTGAGATTAGTGACCTTAATAAAATGGAATATAAAAAAAGAAAATACATTTCAAAAAACCCCTATGATCTAATAAAATTTCCTCTAAAATATTTGGTACTACCAAATAAATATAATCCTCATTATTTAATTACATCTCTTCTCTATTTTAATACCATATGTTAATGGAGTGTGTTCCTTTTGAAATGAAATTACAAAATATATGAACCGAGCACTCAAAATTATCTACCAATATATTATTTCAAAAACTGAAAATATGGTGAAGAGATGTTAGTGTGTAAAGGTAAAAAATATCTTCAATGTAAAGAATTAAATATTTTATCTTGATTGATCATTAAGAACTGATTATCCAACACTTGATCCCTAAAAATAGTTATTCAATTAAATCATCCCCAATGGTCCCTTCTCACTCTCATCATAATCAGTATCATAATAATGTATGAATGTTGAAACCCTTTTTATCATTAAAATAAGACATTTAAAATGGGAATAATTCAAGGAAAGTATAATTGAAGAAGGCCATGTGTAATGTGCTTTACTGAAGACGCATCATGAATGGCCCAAATAACTGTCACTATGCTGGTCGACCCTGCATGCCAGAGGCACTGTATATGTCCAAATAGGAATGCCTAGGGTAATTGAGAAGGCCATAAATGTGTGTTGACCAGTGAAAAGAACACTTAAAAGCTTCCTATTTCCCTAGGGGTTCTGAAATTTCATATAAATTGGACCATTTAGATCCTCATTTAAACAATAGAACAACCTCAAGAAGATTTGAATCTCTTCACTCTCAATTCCTTCACACAGATCTTCAGAAACATTATGGTGTAGTTATATCCCCCCAAATAAGAGATAATTAAGAGCGAAGTAAGATTAATTTGACATTCATATTCTAAAAACTAGAGCACCTTTATAATCGACCTCCCATAAGAAAAACACAATAGGGTGAATCCCCCCTTCTAAATCGTAGGACATAAGTTCCAGTCATCTCAGGAAACCCAAAAAGTCCCTTGGAGCCTAGATAAAGGCCTCACCCATATTTTCCTTCATAGGTTTTCCATTTCCAAAGAATATCATCATATCACCTAAGACTACCCTGTGTGAGAACCCTTTAGCTCACCCAACCTTCTCCTAGATAAGCCACATTGAACTCACCCATCCTTCATCTATGTGATCCCCATTTTAAAAATTATCATAATTACAACAATAGAGGGTGCCTTATTCTTTGGTACTACCATATAAAGAATAAGAATAAAATACTCCACCTAAGACTACATATTTCCACCACCATTGATTAATACCAACCATCATGTCAGTAGTTTAGTTATACATTTCTTCAGTCAGAGGTGTCACACTCTTTTCCTACCTGATTGGTATGGTTCTCAGGGTGTGTGAAATAATGAATCTATTCCATCACAAGGAATACATCCCATGTAGAAGTTCCCTGGAACACATAGTCTCAGACATAATAGATAATTCCATGTCCTGATTTCAACATATCTAATACAAGGGATCTCCCATTTTAGAGATTAAGGGAGAGGATCACACTTGTTATTATCCTTGATGGTTAGTGGCTTATCCTCCTCTATTATTTGGAGGCAAGAGTAGGTAATCCCTCATGTTTTAAGCACATGAAATTATTTACTGGTTGTATCTAGATGTTTTTTTAGTTGTGACTATCTTGGTAACAAAAATAATGGTAGAGATAAACTTATCTAATTCGTTTATTCTTCACCTACCACCAATCCTCATCCACCTAAGGATGAAATAGACTGTACATTTTTCTAGATATTAAGATTCCTCATGTATCTCACACTAATTGTGAATAATTTGGTCTTATATGATAGTTATTATAATGAAATAGACACAATCAAATTAATTTCTAAAAATATAATCTTTTTCAATATCATCTTAGATCCATCGTTCATAGGGAATCCATAGGAATGGGTCCCCCAAGACACGTATCAATAACAAATTGGCTATATCCACCATGATAAAACCTTCAAATGGACTCCATAGGTGTGGGTACTAGATTCCATATATCTATATTAGAGATACATATCCCATATGGTACAAACCTTCATAGGGCCTCTATAAGAATAGGCCCTCATAGTCAGGTATCCATCTCAATGGGTTATATCCCTGTGAGAAAATTCTTCATAGGGAATACACTAAGGTGTAGGATCCATCCAATCATTTAAAAAACCATGAGTCATGAAATTCTTCTTGTACCCACTCAAAATTTCCTCTATAGGCATTAACACTCCCATATAACCTATATTGTATTAAATTCTTGTATAAATGGGATACATTAGAAGTTTCCTTGAGATCCAAGCCCAACACCCCAAATCACCCTAATTTCCATTAGGTCTTATTTGTAGTGTGGTAAAATCTAATCAGGGATCCCACACCATATCTAGGATCCCTAGGAAACATCAATATATGTCCCACTCCAAAAATGAACAATGAATCATTATCCTATATATATTTTTCGCATGATGTTAAACTATATGGATTAGTTCTTTTCATATGACCAAAAAAGGTATCATGTGTCCCAATAATTGGAACCGATATCTATGGGTTATAATTCATTTCACAAGGATCATTAAGAATCTCAATTCGTAGCTCTGATCCCAACATGAAATCATATCTTATCTATCTTGATGAATAAGAATTCCAGAGCACCCTACTGTGTGGATTAATTTAAGAATCATGGTTTTAAACAATCAAATACATTTCAATGTGTTATTCATAGGGTAATATAGATAGAGAACCATAGATACATACATATTTTGAGACCAATGATGATCCTAAATAATATAAAAATGATTATAAATTTCATACATTCTAATAATTTATGGATTACCCGATTGAAACGTATGTTAAATTTGGAATTCAATAAATATTTGTGAAATTATCTTATATATGTAAGAGAGCCTCATAGTAGGAAATAATTCCCCCCATCCAAATAGTGTGATGATCCCGACCTCTCATCCTCCTAACCAATGTGAGTCCCTATAAATCAATGGATCCATTTTTTAATGTCCACCTACATTTAGAAAGAAGGATTGTTAAAGATATCGAATATAGGAACTGTTGATTGTTTTCTACTCCATGAAAAAACCCTTTGGAAACAATTAATAAATGTTGATCCTGACATGAATGGTTGTAAAACTATTCAAAACCACACAATAAAATTTTTTATTGTACAAAAAAAATCTTAGATATCACATATTTCATTGGAAACAAAAACGGTGAACCTGATGTGAATCCATAACCAAGATGACTATGTCACCCAAATGTCGAGACCCATTCTCACCCAAAATGGAAGAGGGTAAAAAAATATCGATTTTGTATGAGTTCATTTGTTGAGATGATTCTTTTATAGTTTATTCTTGTGTGTGTCTATCATATATATATCTGCCAATTTTCTCTAGATATACCTTGAATCAAAATAGCATCATACTAGTTACCGAAGACATATTCTTGGACCATTGAACTAGATGGGTCTTAGAATAAACTGAGGACACTATAACCAACCCAAAATCTCCAACATTGATTTTAAAATGCAATAGTGAAATAGTACCACCTAAATGGAATTTTTCCTACCCTAGATGTTTCTAAATAAACCCACCAGCTTATGAAGCCTCATCAACTATCCACTCAATGATGGTTGGTGTCTAAGAAGAAGACAAACCCTAACATCGTATGAATCCATTTTGGGAACCTATCTCTAGAAGAAAAAAATTTGGTCCTTCTTTAACTTAGGGAAGCATATCGAGAAGAAACTAATGAACTGGTCTAGATGATACATGAGTCTCTCAAAATGGCTCATGTTAGTAGTTGTTTCTTTTAATGTAGTACGATGAAAATTTTTTAGCAAGATGATGGTATTTCCCTAGGGACCTTAGAAAAAATTCAATAAAACATATAAATTTTGGACATCCCACTAATGATAATGACTTGAAAACTTAAAGAAGGGATACCCATAGGATCCTTGCATTTCAAACTAGTGAAATTTTGTATCAACACAAAAGCATGTACAAACACTTGTTAATATCGTCCAAGACTTACAACATATTTTGAAATCATCTAGAGAATCCCACTTATCAAATAAAGTAGACGTCCATGAGTATGAACAAACACCATCCCTATCAATAAACTATGATATTAAAATTACATGAAACACTTTGAGCAGGCACAAACACCTACACACATCAATAGTGCCTACCAATAAAATATAGAGACAACTTGTGAGTATCTAAACACACCTAATCACACCAATCAAGCGCATCAGCCTAACTAAGGGCATATGGAGATATTATTTAACAATACCAACTACAAACACGGGGAATAACCATTCCCCTAACCCCATACCAGAGAACACTCATTACACACGAGAAAGTGATAAAGGACATGAGTAGGTACAAACCTCACCTACAACTAGGATTGGGAATATATCCCCATTCCAGATGAAAATGTTACCAAAAACATAATTAAATGGTTAAAAGGATGACTGAAATTCATTCCAACATCGTATAAAATATAAAAAGGTATAAAAATGGAATAGGAAGGGGTAAAGTAGTGGACACATACCTCCATACCTACAATTAGAGTGACTCAACAACAAAATGAGAGTTTCACTCATGAAAAAATACACACCTCTAATCCCATATGTGAGTGTCGTGGTCCATATTCCCCACATGATATTCGAATAAATGGATCAGGCCCATATCCCAATCCTAGAAGTAGGTAATTGGACAATCCCAATAGCTACTATAGGGTAGGTATAAACCACTTCCAAAAAATGTTAAGCTAATTAATAAATTCTAGAAGCGAAAAAGAATCTGATCAAATAAGATTTGGTATGTTTTCCTATGGTAATTGAACAGTCCCAATGGTTTCTATATGTTCATCTTCCAAAACTGATTTACCAAGTAGGCATCCTCAATCTTCTTCAAGAAGGAATCCAAAAAAAGCCTCATAGAAGGTGACTAGAAAATGTAGATCCAATCTATGATGCCTATATACATAATAATGGAGTCCTAGAATCCATCAGATGGTAATATATAGTATCTCAAGATCAAAATATTCAGTCAATAGATTATTAAAATAGTTTTTGAGGTTTGAATGGTCATCCCCATACATCTTACCAAGATGTATATATTCTTGTCCATAATCTTATCGATCTTAAGATCTGATCTCTTAATTAGTTCCATAGAAGCCCAACGAATTGTTAGAAGATCGAACAAAAAGAAGGTATTTACCTTTATATCATACTTCTAGAAGTACTTCCCCATGGTAAACAATTAATAAATTTAAATTTAAGTTTGATATCACTCTTTGATGGTAGTCCTCTTCATAATATAATTTCACTTTATCATGGATGTCCTCCTCGTGCCGATTATTTGATAAAGAAGCCATCATACTAGGTCGAACTTAAAAAAATAAGGCCAAACAAGCTTGACGCCTCATCATTGAAAAGTGACATACTTTTTTAGAAATAGTATAACCCATGTAAAATGTTATTCTATGAACCACACTTGGATTACCTTCCATCTAAATTGATAGATTCAATACCTTCATGTAGTTTTGTTTATAACAAGGTATTGATTATGTGTTCACATTGGTCAAACCAAATAGAGGATCATACAGAGAAACAAGATGAATAAAAATTTAATATGAGAAGACATTTGGAAAAAATATATATACCGATCATATTATGAAATTTTTCCACTCCACAATACAACATTTTAGAGGAGTTGCGAGAAGATATTGTGCAAGACATCTTGTTAAATTCATGGAACACTCTTCATCACACAAAATAAAAACCATTGAGTAATGATGAATATTATAACCACATCATGTTAATAATAGCGATACCAAATCAAATTTACCTGGCATCTATCCTAACTAAAAGATTCCTAAAATTGGAAAAATTGTATTAATCCATTCAACACAAATGTGTTGATCTATTAAAAAACCTGTATCATCATATCACTAATTCCCCATCAATGGTTCATATCAGTGGATGGGGTGGACATGGTGTTAACTTTCATTACTCTTCCCAATAAAAAAAGACCGGCAATGGTGATATAATGATATATAATTTCCTCATTTATGCTTAAATAAACAAAATACATTTTCAATATATGGTACACTCATAAAAAATATAAACATGACCGACAATAGAATATTTCATTCCATAAGAGTTAAATACCCCAAAAGAATCTTCCTAAAGAATCTACAAATATTGATAAGTCCTCCCACTCATGAGATTTCAATCTTTACATAGCACAAATGTTGAAACTTTCTTCAGAAGTAGGTGATTCTGGTGAAAAGGAAACAATTCCCCCAACTTATGTTCAAACACGAATCTATCAAATTATGAATGAATTTTTGGTATTTATAGCCATGAATATCAAGTAGCAACCTCAAACTGTATGGTTGGGGGATTTTTTTAACAAACCCATTATCACTATTGGAAATAATGGCATTTGCGACGGGGCATTTGCGTCGGGATCCCGTCGCTAATAGGCTTTTGTGACGGGGGCCCGTCACAAATAGGCCATCGCGGAAAACGGCGTCACAACAACAATTTTTTGTGAAGAGCCCATCGCGAAAGGTATTATTTGCGACGGAGATCCTTCCCATCGCAAATATTAGTCCGTATATTTGTGAAAACTTCTTAAAATCTTATTTGCGACGGGCCCGTCGCAATTAGTATTTTTTAAAAAAAATTAAAAAAAATTAAAAAATTATTCTAATGAATATAATAATAATACTATTTGCGATGGGCATAGTATCCTGTCGCAAATACTATAAAAAATAAAAAATATATATTAATAAATGATTTTAATTAATATAATACTAATCCAATTATAATTCAAAAATAAAAAAATATTAATAAATGATTTTAATTAATATAATAATATAATTATAATTCACAAATAAAAATAATAAATTATTAATAAATTATTTTAATTAATATAATAATAATAGAATTATAATTCAAAAATAAAAAATAATAAAATATAAATAAATGATTTTAATTAATATAATAATAGTATTATAATTCACAAATGAAAATAATAAATTATTAATAAATTATTTTAATTAATATAATAATAATAGAATTATAATTCAAAAATAAAAAATAATAGAATATTAATAAATGATTTTAATTTATATAATAATATTAAAATTATAATTCATAAATAAAAAAATATTAATAAGTTATTTTAATTAATATAAAACTAATAGATTTATTTTACATTCAAATATTAAAATAATTCTAATATTACAAAAAAATATAATTAAATTATAATATTATAAAATTTTATTATATATATCTAATTAAATATTATAAAATATAAATAATATTATTATTCATATTAATATTGTTATTTCAAAATATAATATTATTAATATTTCATAATGGGACAGAAACTACAAATAGAAAAAAATTCATATTTCGATTTAACAAACATTATAACATAAAAACAAACTCTAATCTGAATGAGGGGGGGAGGGGGTGGGGGATCTGTAGATCCTGGTGGAGGAAACTCCATCCCTAAATCATGATTGAGTCGGCGCATGTACTACATCTTCTCCTGATGCTGCTGGTGCCACCAACTTATCTGCTCCTCATACAGCTGCTGCTGGCACCGACGCTCCTCCTCATGCTACTGCTACTACTGACACATCTACTCCTGCTCCTGTCGGAGACTCTCTATCAGTGCAGTCTGAGATCGCAACTGATCCTCATACTGTGTAGTAGATGAAGATGCACGAGCTCCTGTCGAGCTAGAATCCAACATCGCAGCACTGCCATAATAATCTTTGGGAGTCAGTCGAGAGCTGATACCAACTACCAGGCACTTCTTGAAGGCATACTGGGTGGCCTACATCCATGCCGCCTCATCAAACTGATGGCCAGTGGTCTGATCTGATGACTCGGCCTGACTCTCAGGCTGGTTCTGTGACGCTGCGGCCTCATATGACTCTTGTAGTTGCAATTTAAAATTAAAATTGTGAATATATTATATGTATTTAATTTTTAAACTTGAAAACAAATAATACTGACCACGATGTGACGCTGACGATCACCTCTGAGCTCCCCAGTAGCAAGATCACTATACATCCCTTGATAAACGTCGTAATCCGTAATATCTGGGTGGTCGACAGCCTATAAGAATAAAAAAATAAACTGTTAATATTTATAGTTATATAAAATATTTATAAATAATGTATGTACCAGATGATGTCTATGAGTACTGAAAGTACGACTCCCAGCTCGATGAGTCACATCCTATCTCCCCCGATTCTGCCTCCCCACCGATGATCTCCTCTGAAAGGCACCACTCAACCAGTGCGCAATAATCCATCCCATATATGGGATGAAATGTACTCTGGTCGGTGTGCTCTACATGACTCGTCAAAAACTGACACTCATGCTTTCTTCGTGGCAGCTTTTCTTAAATTGTGCAAAAACTAATGAAATCAATCATGCATGGCCACCTCCCATGCCTCGTGGATGGCGTCACGCATGATATCCTTGATCGGATACCATAAACCCTATAAATAAATCAAAATATCAAGTTAGAAATGAAATAATTATCAAAATAAAAATTATTGATTTACATACATACCAACCAATGGCCGAACATGGCCTGCTACACATCAATGGGAATCTGCTCCCATGTGGTCAAAGGTTGAGAGAAATAGTTGCACAAAATAGCGTTGTCCTGGCCGACTGCTATATGCGGAAAACTATAAAAATAATAAACATTTATTATGTGAATAGATTAATGAAATCTTAGTCAAATCGACAGGTTATCACACAGGTTATTACACCTCCATGTGCGTGGATCAAACCCAAGACGTGGACGTCGCTCGGGGACGGGGTCATGAATCATCAATCGTGCAAGACCGCGCCCCCTCCGCATACTCCCTGGAGCGCCTACAGGCTGAGGGTCATCTTCCAGCAACTCATCCACATCGAATGGTAGGTCGGCATCCGCCAACTCATGAAATGTGTCATCATCCTTCTAAAATATAAAATGTTAATGTTGTTAGGAAATAATTGATAATTACTATTATATATACATATATATTAGTTATGATATTATATAACTACCATGGAATTCTATAAGTGTTCATCTTTATCATCATCTTCATATATGTCAATGTCATCTTTATATTCCTCCTCAACATCATTGATATCCATTCGAGTTCCAGTTGCTTCATCTCTTACCATTTCAAATTAATATGTGACATCATTAACATCATCATCATCACCAACTATTAAATGTGGGGTGTCTTCATCGATACTCATGTCTCTTTGTAAAAAAGATTGATTTTGAGTACTCTCTTGAAAAACATCAATTCTTTGCACATCAGTGAAAGCACATTCACTTTGACTAAACTGGTTTTCTCGAATTTTGATTTTTATTATACTCCACCAATCAGTCAAGTCTCTTGATGTAGCATAGTACTTTGCGTAATAAACTTGATGTGCCTGTTGAGCCAATAATAATGGTTCATTTACTGCGAGAACACTTTTACATTTAATGTCGATGATTCCATGTGTCGGATGAACACGCATGCCTCTCTCTGTATCCAACCACCGATATTTGAACATGGTTATGTAATGTTGTCCATGATAACAGAGTTCAATGATTTCATCAAGTATGCCATAAAATTCAACTTCATTTTCCCGATAATGACATCCTCTCAAGCTAACTCCACTGTTCATAGTTTTTTTTGATTACCCATATACATGTGTGTGAAATCGAAATCCATTCACCACATATGTATTATAAGTTTTAACAAGTTTGGAAGGTGGGTTACTCAATATACACATCCGTTTGTCAATTTTATCAGCATGTCAAGACACCTGAAAATTTGTGAAATAATTATCAATATAGTAAACTATACATTGAATGAGTTTCTAAAAGATAAAGATTTTATGTTACCAGTTTTTGAAACCACTGAGAGAAATTTTTCTGTCGGCGTTTTTCGAGAGCAGCTGCTGTAATTTGTGGAATTTATTTCTTGATATGATTATCATACAACCTATAAAAAACAAAGTTATTTACTGTAACATAAATGATAGAATAAGTGATATTAACACTTACAATACAACTGATGTCATCTCTTCACAGTTGAGCAAAACATACATAAGAGCTCTGTGATGTTCATCATCTGAAAGCCAGTGTTCATAAACTCCACCAAAACCAAGATCTGGCTGGTTGAAAACAGATTATTGATTGTTGATTTCATCAATATTCCTCTCGTTCCGTCCCATTCGGTTTTTTTTGAAGGATACTCAGATTCAAAATAATGGGAGCAGAAAAAAGATATTTCCTCTTTCAAATAAGCTTCTGTAATAGATGCTTCAACATATGCTTTGTTATGTACTTTTTTTTAATTTTTGCATGCATCTTTCAAATGGGTACATCCATCAAAACTGTACTAGACCTCCACATTTGGCTTCATATGGCAAATGTAACATCAAATGTTCCATTGAGTCGAAGAAAGATGGCGGAAATATTTTTTCCAGTTTACATATAATTACAAAAACATCTTCTTCAAGTTTTCATAGAGCATCATAATCTGCTGTAGCTACACAAATTTCCGGAAAAAAACGATACATGTCTGTTATGGAATCCCAAATCACAGAATTCAACAGACCTATTAATCCAATAGGTAGAAGTCTTTCCATTATAACATGACAATCATGACTTTTTAATCCAGTAATATGACCATTCTTTAAAAATCTACCCAAATTGGAAGCACAACCATCTGGAAGTCTCAAATCTTCAATCCACTGAAAAAATAATAAACTGTTTTCTTTAGACAGTGTATAAGCTGCTTTTGGATTCAGTAACCTTTCTGTTCTGACATTCTCAAACAGTTCCAGTTCTGGACACCTGCAAATTTGGTCAAGATCTAAACGAGTATTTACATTTTCTTTGCTCTTTCCTGGCGTATCCAAAACTGTATGAAACAAATTATCAAAATAGTTCTTCTCAATATGCATGACATCTAACATGTGATGGACCAACAAATCAGACCAATAAGGGAAATCCCAAAATATGCTACGTTTAATCCAATTGTGTTCTTTCCCAAAACCAGAAATTTTCTGTTGGTTTATTGTGGGAAAAAAAGTGATGGGAGGTAATGAAAATACAACTGATTTTAACTCCGAACTTGATAGAATTTTTGGAGGTCCATCCCTTTCATCTGTTCCTTTTTTGAAATGAGATCTGTTTCTGCGAAAAGGATGATCAGCTGGAAGAAATCTGCGATGACAGTCAAAATAACAAGGTTTCTTTCCATTAATGAGCATAAATGATTTGTTATCTCCCATATAGTAAGTTCAGGATTTCTGACCATGTGTACTCCTACCAGATAACATCCCATAAGCCGGGAAGTCACTAATTGTCCACATCAATGCTGCTCTCAGTATGAAATTCAGTTTCGTAGCAACATCATATGTACTGACACCAGTACTCCACAATAAACGTAATTCATCAATAAATGGTTTCATATAAACATTAATATTCTTATTCGGATGTCCTGGAATTAGTAAATTCAAAAAGATATATGGATCCTTCATCAACATCCATTGAGGTAAATTGTACGGAGTTAAAAAAACAGGCCAACATGAATATTGACTACCATAAGATCTGAACGGACAGAAACCATCAGTGGAAAGGCCCAGTCAAACATTTCTATCTTCTGAAACAAAGGATGGATGCACTTTATCAAAATGTTTCCATGAATCACCATCGGCTGGATGATTCAAGCTTTTATCAGTTGAAATATTTGCTTTATGCCATGACATCAGTGTCGCTGTATTCTTAGACATGAATAAACGCTGAAGTCAGGATGTAAGCGGAAAATATCTCAACTGTTTTACAGGAATCAAACCAGACATCCCATGTGGCCCTTCTTTATATCTCAGTTGCCCTCATGTGGGACAACTTTCCAATGAGTCATTTTCCCCAGAATATAAAATGCAGCCATTTGAACATGCATGAATCTTCTGACAAGTAAGTCCCAAATTTTGAACCATCCTCTTACTCTCATAGTAATTTGCAGTCAAAAAATTTACTTTGGGTAACAGTGTTTTAATCAAAGAAAATATCTGGTCAAAACAGGTGTTGGACATTCCGTTATCTGATTTGATAGCCATAAATTTTGCAATTGCTTCTAATTTTCTCATCTTGCAGCCAGGATATAATGGATCCTCAACAGACCTCAACAACTCATAAAATTCAGACGGTGCCAACTCAAGATTTGAAGCTATATCAGCCAGAGTTTCTGTATGTTTAACATATGAACCAGCAACATCATGTACTAAATCTTGAAACTGGGATGGATCCGGAATCAAGTTGGTATCACCTTATCTGGAACTGCGTTCACCATTTTGATACCAAAAAACATAATCTGGTTGAAAACCAAAACGCAAGAGATGTCCCCCCACTTTTTCAAACGTGTCAAAAGTTCTCAATGCACATTTTCTACAAGGGCATTTTATTTTGCCTTCTGAAACAAATTCTAGATTTAATGCCGCAAATGATAAAAAAGTCTCCACACCCTCTATATATTCTGGATTTAAACTAGAACCATTTGGATTTCTATGTTGATTTATCCATATGCAGTCAACAAATAATAATTTTTGACGACCTCATTGTTCCATATTTTTCTATAAAATATAAAAGCATTACTGGTTTTGAATAATTTGTTAGAAAAAACACTAAAGCAAGGATAATTATAGAGTTTACATCATACATGACTGACGCAAACTTTTTATTGAGATATACTTAAAAATTGACCCTTTATGAATTGAATATGTTGAGAATAAAGCAAAACCTATTACAAATATTGATAATTTTAATATTAAATAATTTTTTTATTATTTTAATAATACTAATATTATTTTTTCATAAATATTAATTATATAATAATAACATTATTACATTATTATTATATTTTATTATTAATATTAAAATAATATAATTTTCTATATTATATACAATCCTCCTTTCATCTGTGTGTTTAACATTCTGTATCCACATGTAATATTTGCATTCACTTTAACCTCTCCATTGGTGAGTAGGTTGATAATTTTGAAAAAGAATGCAAATATTACATGTGGAGACAGAAAACACACAGATGAAAAAAGAATTGTATATAATATAGAAACTTATATTATTTTAAAATTAATAATAAAATATACTAATAATGTAATAATGTTATTATTCTTAATTATTGGTAATTATTCCATATTATTGGTAATTATTCTTAATTATTGGTAATTATTCCTAATTATTGGTAATTATTCCTAATTATTGGTAATTATTCCTAATTATTGGTAATCATTCCTAATTATTGGTAATTATTCGTAATTATTCCTAATTATTGGTAATTATTCATATAATTACCAATAATTAGGAATAATTTCCAATAATTACGAATAATAACATTATTACATTATTAGTATATTTTATTATTAATATTAAAATAATATAATTTTCTATATTATATACAATTCTCCTTTCATCTCTGTGTTTTCTGTCTCCACATGAAAATATTACCTGTGGAGACAGAAAACACACAGATGATAGGAGAATTGTATATAATATAGAAAATTATATTATTTTAATATTAATAATAAAATATACTAATAATTTAATAATGTTATTATTCCTAATTATTAGTAATTATTCCTAATTATTGGTAATTTTTCCTAATTATTGGTAATTATTGGTAATTATTCCTAAATATTGGTAATTATTGGTAATTATTGGTAATTATTCCTAATTATTGGTAATTATTCCTAATTATTGGTAATTATTCCTAATTATTGGTAATTATTCCTAATTATAGGTAATTATTCCTAATTATTGGGAATTATTGGTAGTTATTGGTAGTTATTGGTAGTTATTGGTAATTATTGGTAGTTATTGGTAATTATTGGTAGTTATTGTTAATTATTGGTAGTTATTGGTAATTATTGGTAGTTATTGGTAATTATTGGTAGTTATTGGTAATTATTACTAGTTATTGGTAATTATTACTAGTTATTTGTAATTATTACTAATTATTACTAATTATTACTAATTATTACTAATTATTACTAATTATTACTAATTAGTTCTAATTATTACTAATTATTACTAATTATTACTAATTATTACTAATTATTACGAATTATTACTAATTAGTACTAATTACTAATTATTACTAATTATTACTAATTATTACTAATTATTACAAATTATTACTAATTATTACTAATTATTACCAATTAGTAATAATTATTACAAATTATTACTAAATAATACTAATTATTACTAATTATTACTAATTATTACTAATTATTACTAATTATTATTAATTATTACTAATTATTTGTAATTATTTGTAATTATTGTTAATTATTGGTAATTATTACTAATTATTGGTAATTATTACTAATTATGAATAATTATTACTAATTATTACTAATTATTACTAATTATTAATTTTTTTAGTAATTACTGGTAATTATTAGTAATTATTACTAATTATTGATAATTATTGTTAATTACTGGTAATTACTGGTAATTATTGGCAATTATTGGTAATTATTACCAATTATTAGTAATTATTGGTAATTATTGGTAATTATTACTAATTAATGGTAATTATTGGTAATTATTTCCAATTAATGGTAATTATTTTTAATTATTACTAATTATTGGTAATTATTACTAATTATTGGAAATTATTACTAATTATTGGAAATTATTACTAATTATTAGTAATTATTGGTAATTATTACTAATTATTACTAATTATTGGTAACTATTACTAATTATTGGTAATTATTACTAATTATTGATAATTATTACTAATTATTACTAATTATTTGTAATTATTGGTAATTATTGGTAATTATTACTAATTATTACGAATTATTGGTAATTATTACTAATTATTACTAATTATTGGTAATTATTACTAATTATTACTAATTATTGGTAATTATTTGTAAATATTTCTAATTATTAATAATTATTGGTAATTATTACTAATTATTGGTAATTAGTGATAATTATTACCAGTTATAACTAATTATTACTAATTATTTTTAATTATTGGTAATTATTCCTAATTATTACTATTAATTACTAATTATTGGATATTATTACAAATTATTAGTAATTATTACTAATTGTTGGAAATTATTACTAATTATTGGTAATTATTGGTAATTATTGGTAATTATTGATAATTATTACTAATTATTGGTAATTATTGGTAATTATTACTAATTATTGGTAATTATTGATAGTTATTCCTAATTATTGGCAATCATTACAGATCATTACGAATTATTGGTAATTATTACCAATTATTGGTAATTATTACTAATTAGTGGTAATTATTACTATTTATTGGCAATTATTACTAATTATTGGTAATTAATCCTAATTATTGGTAATTATTTATAATTATTGGTAATTATTCCTAATTATTTGTAATTATTCCTAATTATTGGTAATTATTCCTAATTATTTGTAATTATTCCTTATTATTGATAATTATTCTAAATTAGTGGTAATTATTCCTAATTATTGGAAAATATTGACAATTATTTGCAATTATTGGTAAATATTGGTAATTATTGGAAAAAATATTCACAAATATTAGCAATTATTGAATATTGGGAATTATTATTAGTTATTACTAATTATAAGTAATTATTACTAATTATTGGTAATTATTATAAATTATTACTAATTAATATTAATTATTTCTAATAATTAGTAATTAATTCAAATTAATTTTAATATTTCATAATTACTGCTAATTAATTGTAATTATAGCTAACTATTTTAAATTAATTAGTGTTTAATTGTCTCTAATTACTATTAATTATTATTACTTATTCATAATTATTTATAATTAGAAATCAAAAAAAATTCTAAAAATTTAAACTAAATAAATATAATAAATAAAATAAATATTAAATTAAAATTCAGATAAAAACCTTAAACTTGATGTCAATGTCGAGCCGTTGTAATTGTAGACCGTTGTAATTGTAGAACACCACCAACTGAATCCTTGAAGTCCGAAAAAAAAATTTACAACTGAAAGTCGTAAAAATTTCAGAGTGAAAAAATTGGAACGATTGAGAGTTGAGAGTGAAGAAATTGTAATGGTTGGCAGTATTTATAGGTTGTATTACTTTCGACGGGCGTTTTTGCGACGGGTTTGCCGTCACAAATAATGGTTTTTGTGACGGGGCCCATCGCAAATAACCTTGACCGCATTTAATTATTGGCGGCATTAAAACAGATATTTGCGACGGGGCCCGTCGCAAATATCCCCTGCCGCCGGGGTATTTGCGACGGGGATAGAACCCCGTCGCAAATAATCCTGACCACATTTAATTATGGGCGGCATTAAAACGGTTATTTTCAATGGGTCCCGTCGCAAATATCCCCGGCCACCGGGGTATTTGCGACGGGTCTGCAGGCCCGTCGCAAATAGTCCTTAACCGCCGCCGGTTAGTTGCGATGGGGTTCTATCCCCGTTGCAAATAAACTCCGCGCGGTTTGGCGTGCATTTCATGCCAAACTATTTGGGACGGGTTTTTTTACCTGTCGCAAATACTCCTTTGCGAAAGGTATTTGCGACTGGAATAATTCCCGTCGAAAATATCCCGTCGCCATTAACCATTTTTCCCATAGTGTATGGTCAGGAAAAAAGGCTCAATAGATTGTGGGGATGTAACACGAATATCCCAATCCTATAGGGTTGGTGGGGTTTTACCCCAATCTCCACCTCAAAGAATGTATATCTTCTCCCTAATACAAAAACATCCCAAAATGTACCCTCCTTGTTATCACATCCCCTGATTTAATTTCCTCTCTAGGAATGTGCACGATATTTTGTCTTTAGATTCCATATGGATCACCTTCCAAAAAATGATTCCCCGAAGGCCATCTCATGACTGGGTGATGCCTCATGGGGGGGGGGGGAATCAAAAAAATGTAGTCTCTCACATAGACTTACTAAATGCTTAGAATGAACTATATATCTATGAAATTTTTTAATACCACACCTACATATACTGCAAAACATGTGGCCAATATACATTAGTGAAAGGTGGATGTTTTGGTTCATAATATAATTTACACCAAAATAAATGAAAGAGGTTTGGGAACCCAAAACACGAGTCTTGTGCAAAATTTTGGGATTACCTCAAAAAATCCATTAATATAACCATTTCAATAATCAACCAAAGAAAAAGATAAAGGTAAGTTTGGGTATCACCCACCTCCCAAATTGTTTAAAAACCATCAAACTAAAGGAATTGTTTTCTCAACAAGAGAAACATATGAAAGAGTTTAGAAGAATAAACACATAATTACATCAATGGGAGATTCCTACAGAAAATATTCTACAAACATTTCCTCACCACACACTCCCAACTGGTGTACCTCGACAAAGAGGATTCATCGCAGTGACTATTGTGGAACATTACGATCTTCCATAGAACCTAATAAAGTTATCAATGAATCTATAGTATTAATGAGAACATGAGGGAGGTCTTTTAGAATATGATATTGAGAAGGGTTGTAATTTTGGATCTATTTTTGGCGTCTGTCTTTTTTATGACGATGGATAACTTGAATCAGCTAACAAACTGATATGGGTATAACATATCCATATTTATGTGTAAACTAGATACATACATTTTTATTAAATGACATTTGGAATAAAAAAATCACAACATAATTTTTTTCATTAATATAAATTTATGCCATCTAGAGATTATCTTTGTAATAGTCATTGTAATGTTTTTGGAATCTTAAGGGAAAGGAAACTGAATAATTGTGAAATAAAATGAGTACTAATGGTTAAGTAAAGTGTAATATATCATGAACTAATAATGAATAATCAACTTGGAATGGTAAATAACTGAGATCACTTTACATGTAATAAATAAACTATGACGGAAGCATGTAAAAATATAGAAAGGAAAATAATTAAAAACACAATCCATTAAATCAATAACATGATTATTATAATGTGATAAGGAATAACCAATTTGGAACGGTACATAACGGAATACCAAGACGTTTAATGAATACATTTTCAATGAAATTATTCCGTAGATTTTTTCACAATGAAAATTTTATTGATAATTAAATTTGAATTTGAATAAAGGCACTGCTTAATAACGGTACTCCATTTTTCCTATGTAAATGAAACCTTTATCAAAAATTCAATTGACAAGATAATTTAAAACATTTAGGGTGAAAAACCATAAATTATAGCTAAATTAATGGTCTTGTGAGAACATTTAAGAATTGATGGGAAATCTATAATTAGGACCCATCCCATGACTTAGCAATCTATAACATTCCACATATATTTAATAAAAAATTTTATTCATAAAAAATGCGCCTTATCCAAAATATATATTGACAAAATAATAAATATTTATAAACATTTCCTTAGAAAATATATAACTTTCAAAGTAACAAACCAGTGTAAAAATGGAATATAGTATAGGGAATCATCGTATACATGATAAATAATGTGGAGATTTAGTTGAAATTTAATGTTTATTGTATCTGTATAGTCAATAACTCAAGGATATGTTAATTTGTGAAACAATAATTCAAGTAATTGAATTTAAATACAATAATAGGTCAAAATAATCATAAGTCATCCCAAAAAATAATAAGGATGTTATAAATATGACATATATCCATTGGAGTGAGGATAAGAGATGTCTTCATTGATGAATATGAATACAATAAAAATATATGTAAAATCATTCTTGAGTAAAATATCATTTTATCTTTGGAAAAAACATTGAAAATAACTTTTAAGAACATTTTCATTAAAAATATCAAAGTAAAATTTCAAAGGTTGTTCCAATGAAATGATCATGGGTAATTCCGTACATGCCT
Source organism: Viscum album (assembly GCA_963277665.1). NCBI lineage: Eukaryota > Viridiplantae > Streptophyta > Magnoliopsida > Santalales > Viscaceae > Viscum > Viscum album. The sequence continues at coordinate 752,312,934 of OY728126.1, forward strand.
ACAAGGTAAAAATAACATTCCTTTTTCACTAGAAAATGTTATAAAAGATCCCTGTTCATAATGTGATAAGAATATAACTTTAAAAAAACATAAAACTTCAAAATAGTTTATAATTTCATTTAATAAATCACTGTTAACTTTTTAAATATTTTTTTAATTATTTATAGAAAACATGATTTTTTAAGAAAACATATTTTTTAATGAAGATATAAATGAAGTTAGATTCAAAATACATTTCCTAAAAATTTTTAACTACCAATGAGTGTAAAAATAGCAATATTACATGAAAATTATCATTAATAATTAGTGAATAATAAAATGAAATGGTTTATTAATCAATGATCAAATAATTTTTTAACTTGAAAATCAAGTGTAAACAATCCCATATAAAATGAGATTTGGAAGTAAACCCTTACAAACATCAAAACATTTAAGTGAGAATCAATGAATGAATCAATTAGTTTAATCAACTATAAATCCACATAAAATATTCAAATATAAATCAATATATGTTAATAAGTTATTAGACATTTAATCTTTGACTATTATTGACAATGATGAAGTACTACAACAAAATGAAAAAGAATTATGTAATGAAATTCTCTACCACCTTATAACAATTAGTTAAAATATCCTGGGATGAACTAATTAAAATTGAATCTTAAAATAGCATAAAAAATTAATTATTAATGATATTACATGTCTAGAGGAAATAAATACCACATATAATATTAGTTGGGTGCATAATATTATAATATGCTTCAATCAAATGAAATTGAGATGAAATCCAGTACCTCACCCTTTCCAACTACTAATAATTAATTTATCCTACCATATTGAGGTTTTAAAAAGGTTATAAACTTATAATTGGACCATATTAATATTTATTCTATCATATAAGATCCATTTATAACAAATTATTACCCATTTGTTAATAATCATTCATTATTTTCATAATTTTGGGTAATAACTAATTTTTTTATCTTATGCTTTAACATGTTATTATTTTTCCCTATTATGTCGATAATTATTTCATAATATTAATTTTTTAAAACATTATTTATATATAATATATATTTATTATATATTGATTTAGAGTAATCCATAAAATTTGTTGATAGGAAATGAAATGCACCGTTCATAGAGATGGTAGGTCATGCGTGCGCATGAACACTGCTTTCATTTTTTCGTTTTAACAGGATTATAAGTGACATATATTAATATTATAATTAAACTATAATTTTTATTCCACATATATCACTTATTTTTATTCAAAAAATACATTATATATTTAATGTAAAGCTTAAACAAACCACATCACTTCGAAAGGCTGTTGTCCACCGTACACACGAACATCCTTATTATTTTCCCACAAAATAGAAATCATGATGTAAGGTGTTATATATTAATTCCAAGTAAATAATAATATCATAAATATAATATATATCATATATTAAAAATAAATACATCATTATTACCAACCATTAAAGGTTCTAACAGAGGAATGAACAACATCAGTTCGTGAGGTGATAATCCGTCACACACACAAATGATGATTGCATATACCATTTTTATGAAGTTTGTTATGTTTTTGGCCATAAAATCAACATAAAATAGTATCATTATATTTATGATACAATTTTTATTATATAAACTTTTTATATAATATGTGTATAAGTAGATAAATTGAAAATACGTTTAAAAGAACATTACTTCTTCTTCAAATATCCTATTTAGGTTTTCACTAGAACATTAAAATAATTGATTTAATCACAACATAAGGCTTATATTATGAGGTTATAGACGTTTTTAATATATAATTGAAGGTTTATACATGACAAATGTCTTGAGAGGTACAAATAAGTGGGGAGAGTGACACATTTTTATAGCGGAGGAGGAGTGACATTCCTCTAAATACTAAAACATAAGCACTATTGAGAGGTCTCTATTACATCATGTTCCAAATATAATTACATTTTTTATATAAATGAGTGTATATTGTCTAAATATGGCCAAATAATTTAATTTTTACTATTTTTTGTGTCATATCCCTTTATTTTTAAAGTTTATTTCCTTGGTTGACGCGTATTTCTAGTAATCATTGTAATTAATTTTAAATGTTTTCACTAATAGTTTTGGTCAAAAATCATGTTGAACTTATTAGAAATTATAATTTATGATTATTTCATATATGGAATCCATTTTAAGAAATTTAAATCATAGAAGTGGCAGAAATTAAATTAAAATTAAACTCATAGACGCGACGAGAAAGCGGGGCTTTAAAGTGAAAATATTTTGAAGTGTAATAAGTTTTTATTAATAAATTAAATATAAAAATGATTTTGAGGACCAAAATTAGAATAATATATTTTTCATTTATATATATATTCTTTATAACAAAAGATAAATATAATTTAATATTATTAATTTTCTATATGAAAATGTAGTTTTCAATTAAAAATTAGTATTCTTTACTATTCATGAAAAAATGAAACCTATCTGAATGATAAAAGAATCAAAATAAGATAATTTTTTCATATAATATTTGAATATGAATTTTATTTTTCAAATAAAATTAATAATCATTTTAAAAATAATTTTTAAGACATGTTTTCCATTAAAAGGTGACATAATTTCCTTTTAGAAAAATATACCTTCTTATGCATGAACATGGATTTGTTCATTAGTTATGTATATCAAAAATATTTCAATAATGTAAATATTTTTTTCAGAATATATAATATATATTTCATTAATATCATTGAATAAAATAAATTAATTTAATTATTTAAGATAATACTACTTTGGGAACATAAGAAAAAATATTTTTTAAAAAAACATTTCTTTTATATTCAATTTGTTTTTATTTATTAATTTATAATTAATTGGTAAGTAATTATTTGAATAATATATTATTAATGGTTAGTTAATATTATTTATGACTATAAATTTAATTCCATGGATATAAGTCTCATTTTAAATCATAATATTAATATTATCTAGTAAAACATGATCTTGCATTTATCATGGGCCAACGAAGAATGCTATTGTTACGAGTAATGAAAGCTGACATAGTGTTGCATGCATTATAAGAAATATCATAGATTTAATTTAATTAAAATTGTAAATATATTGTTATCTCATGGTTATTATATTACCTTCAACTCAGGGGGTTGTGTGTTATAAATCCTATCAAATAAAATGTTATTCTATTAGAATTTTGGGCTGTAAAATTTTCTCCACCATTAATAAATTTTTTTCTCACAATTTAAATTTGATCATGTTAATAAAGGTATTAAATATTTTAAATAACATTGTTGATAAACCCACATCGTATATAAGTAAATAAAATACCCCTTTCATAAGAGAGAAAGGTAAGTATGCTTGTCATATGTAATAACACATAACTAGGTTTCCAAGTAGGGGAACAATGGTGGAAAGTAATGATATGGACATGGAGGGAAATGGTAAATAGTTATAGAGAGTGATTGGGGTCATTGATCAAAAACATTGGAATGGTTAGTAGAATTTTGTGGGCCTCAAATCCAAAAAAATTGTAACGATATAAAAGGCCATCAGTTTAATAAAATATATGGAGATAAGATAACATTTATTTTTCAAGATCACTTTCTTAATGTTGAGTAATTATTTCACTACCTATGAATATAAAGAAATATAATTACATGACATATTTCTATTTTATAATTGTAGATTCATCCATTTTTTGTGCAACGATCATATTCAAATTCTTCCATTACATTAATAAATTGATATTAAAAAACTAACATTTATACTAGAAGTGATAAAATTTTCTTTCAACATATCATAGTATCCATAAAAAAGATAAAAGTACTTCCATCTATCCAAATATATTTTCCTAAACCAATATAGTTATTAAATTAATTTATAAAATTAAAAAGTAATACTACATGATCATCATTAAAATTTATTTTTTGGAAAGTATATCTAAAAAAATTAAATTTTAACTATTACATCCCATAGACCAGTGGTATGAAAAAAAACATTATCATACATCATTCATGGGTTAAAGCCCCACCCCCTTGCTGGATGTTGCGGCTTTTCAACCTACATATATGTTGTCAATTTAATAATATCTATAATTAAAATTCATATAATGCTACCAAAAATTTGATGGAAATATTTTAAATAAATTTACTAATTAAATGAAATATTTATTAAGGTTCACAATACATCATATTTTTCCCACAAAGTATAGTAATATTATTTGACCACTATTATAATGTACTAACAGATAATATTAACCATAATATTTATCAATAAATTTAAAATATTTTATATAAAATGTTAAGTCATTATTCATCGAATAATATTTTCACCTAAATATATACTTTATGTTAATTTCTCCAAAAATTACATAATATTGGTAAACTCCCATAAGATAAAACATTTAAACAAATGTTTTAGTCTTTGAGGTTATCTTAAATATTAAACTGATTAACCCATTACACAAACAATATAGGGATGCATTCATTTGAATAATCACATAATATTTACAGTAGAAAAATAATAACATGTTATTCTATTCTTTTTCCAAATGTCCATGATAGGGTTGTATTTTATAATCTATGTTTTCCTAAAACTAGTTTTCTAGGTTGATAATAATCTGTATTGGATGAAAATTATAGCGACCTGAACCCAGAATCCTGGATTTAGTAATTTATATTCCTACAATAGAATAAGATACATGGAATCACATCTAAAAGGATTGATCAGTTTAGTAGCCTTGGTAAACAAGATACATAAATGAATCTTAAATTAAATATAGAATAAAATAATTACAACAAAATTTATTTCAAGAATATAACATTATTCCACCTAGATAAACTCTTCATTATAGTCATAGGAAAATTCATGGAATTCAGGAAAATGAATAAAAAATATTAGTGATATCAAATTCATACAAAGGCTTCAGTACGGTTGAAGAAATCATGAATCAATAATGAATACTCAATATAGATAAGTATATAATTGAGAACAAATTCAACATAATAAATAAACTAATAAAAAAGTGTGTGAATAATATGGATTATAAAACAACTAAAATTAAATGATATTTAATCATTAAAATGATTTTCATAAATGGATATAGAACGATTAATATGGTATAATAAATAATCAAAAGCCACAATGTTTTATAAATAAACTGAGAATGATATTTAACCACTGTTTTTTTCAAAGAGAAAATATAATCTACAATAATAACTAAATCTAGATAAAGTAAATGATTAATTATTGGATTCTAAGTTTCACATGTACATGATAACTTTACCATAAAGAACTTACACAAGATAGTTTAAAATATATTGCATTAAAAAACCACAGATGATAGAAATCATACCTATCCCATGAGACTATCATTGCTTCAAGGGGATATCTAGAGCTGAGCACGACCTATGTCATACAAGTCTAAACAACACCTCATATATAAAATAATCGACTTAATTATTTAAAAATGTTCCTTAAAAAATATCCATATTGCGTAAACAAAAAATAGTTATCAATATTTCTGTAGATAATAAATAATATGCATAGTGAAATTATATTTAAAAATGGCATATGGTTTATGCAATAATCATATCCTTGATAAATAATGTTTATATTAGGGAGAACATTAATGTTCAATGGTCATGGTATTGTGCATAAATCAAGGGGAAGTGAATGACTACCAAATTAACTAAAGGAAGTGAATTCCAATACTATACTAGGTAAAATTAGTCATAATTCATCCATAAGAAGAATAAGGATGGTGTAAATATGACATATACCCATGGGTGTAATAGTAAGGCTTATTTTCATTAATGAATAAAAATAAAATAAAAATACCTATAAAAACCATCTTGAAGAAAATATATTTTTCATTTTAATAAAAATTTTGAAAAATATTTTCTTTGAAAATTATTCAAAAAGACATTATCATTCAAAATATCATTCTAAAATTTTAAAGGAGGTTTCAAATAAATATTGGTGGGTAATTATATACATGTTGTACAAGGTTAAAAGAGAAACCCTTTTTCATTTAAAAATAGTTATAAAAGATTCTTTTTTGGAAAGTGATAAGAATATTCCTTTAAAAACATATTGTAAATAGAATAAATGGTTAAAAATTTATTTTAATAAAAAGACAAAGTTTATAGAAAAATATTTTATTTTTTTTGAAACAATGGTTTTGTCAGAGAATAGATTTTTGAAATAAGAGAAAAGTGTAGTCGGATTATAAAAAATTCAATAAAACATTTTAAGTACCTAAGAGTGGAGAAAATGAAACTATTACATAAAAAAAATTAAAAACTACAGGAAAATAAAATTATTATATTTATTAATAAATGATAAAATAATTTTTTTCAATGAAAATTCTGGTGTAATCAATCTCATATAAAATTAGATTATGAAATAAACCCTTACAAAGATCATAACTTTGAAGAGAGAATAAACCAAAAAATTTATTCTGTTTATAAAATATAAATTCAAATTAAAATTTTAAGTAAAAAAATAGAAATTCGATAGTTATTACACACATAATAATCGAATATTATGGTATCAAAGAATTAATATAACCTATTGAAATGGATTTGGGTTATAAAATTCTTTACCACTTGGTAGCTATTAATTTAAAACACATTAGATGAAATAATTCAACTTGAAACATAAAATACCATGATGAATAAATTATTAAGTACGCTAAATATACAAGGGTAGTATAAACACCATATAAAAGTAATTAGATGCATAATATTATAATATGATTTAAAAAAATGAAATTGATATGAAATCCATTACCCCACACATTCCTTTAGGTCATACATTCCTTAAAATATTGTATATAGGTTATCAACATGTTATTAACTTATAGAAAACTATATTTATATGTATTATATAACATATGATTATTTTTTGACATATTATTACCCATTGGTTAATAATCATTCATTATTTTTATTTTTTCGGGTAATAACATCATTATTTTTTGAGTTTGTTTTGACTTATTTTTTTGTTCATATAACATAGATAATTATTTAGTCTAATTAATAATTTAATCCATGATTATATCATGTACATTTATTAAATACATATTTATTTTAATTTATAATATTTAGTGATAGTAATGAAATTCACTATTCTTTAAGATAGTAGACCATACATATGCTTAAACACTACATCCATTTTATTATAATATTAAAGGAAAGAAAATTAAATGATATATATATATATTATTATTAAAATATCTTGTTTATTTCATATATGTCACTTATTTTTATTAAAAACATTCTTAATAAATTTAATTTAATGAAAGAATGAATCATATCGCTTCGTGAGGCGATAGTCCATCTTACACACGAACGAGTTTATCATATTCCTAAAAAATGGTATGTATGAATTTATGTGTTATGAAATAATTAAATAACAATAATAGTATCATAATTTTCGCATATATCATATATAAAATATAAATACATCATTATTCCCAACTGTTTATGATGGTAATAAAAGAATGAATGTCATCAGGTTGTGAGGTGGTAATCTTCCGTACACATGGGCGATGATTACACATCCAATTGGATGGAATTTTTTGATGTTATAAGTAATAAAATTAATATAAAAACATATTAATATATTTAATATAATAATGTTTTTATATAATCTTCATATAAAAATAATAAAAGGAGATGGATAAGAATATAAAATGAAAAATGCTTTTAAAAAATATTACATTTTCTTCAGGTTTCCTCATTAGGTTTTCAATATATCCCTAAAAAACATATTCCCATAATAAATAATAAATTATAATGTTATTGAAGTTGGAAAGATATTTAATTAGGGGTCATATGAGTTAAATGGCTTGGCATGTGATAATAATTGACTGGACTGAGTGCCTTTTTATAGTGAAGGAGTGACATTCTTGTAAATAAAAAAATTAAACACTATTAAGAGGTCTCCTTTACCTAATGTTCTTCCAATAATGATTATTCATAGATATAATTGGATATATTCTTGAAATATTTTTTGAAAATGGGTTTTTTAGATGTTTCTTAGTTTATTGTTCCCATTATGTTTAAAGTTTAGTCCTTGGGTAAACTCACTGTTCTCTTAACCATTATAATTAATTTCAGTCGTTTTCACTAATAATTTTGGTAAAAAAATATGTTTAAAATGTTATAAATAAAAAAATATTATGATTCCTAATATATAAAATCTTTTTATAAATTTAAAATAACAAATTTCGAAGAAATTAATTTAAACTTGATCCAAAAAACATGACGAGAAAGAAGGTTTTTATGTTGAAAATGTTCAAATGTATACTATGTTTGTAGGTGTAAATTAAATATAAAAATAAATCCAATTAGTTAAATTGGATTAATATATATATAATTCAACTATTTTTAATTTTTTAAAATATTAAAATATAATTTAACATTATAAATTATTTATAAGAAAATTCAGTTTTCAACTAAAATTCAGCATTTTTCACCATTCATCAAAATACGAATCTCATTATAAAAATACCAATAATTTAACATAATATAATTCTGAAAATATGATATAAAAATTTAATTTATTATATCAAACAAAATATATAAAATTTTGAAAATTTAATTTTGAAACTATTGCACCATTAAAAGGTGGCAGAAATGCCTTTTAGGGAAATAAATCTTTTTAATGCCTAAAATTTAACTTGTTTTTATATTATTAAAATAAAATATATTTTATTAATGTGAAATTTTTTATTGAATGTAAAATATATAATTTTATTTAATATCATTATTTAATAAAAGTTAACGTAATTTATTAATATAAATCTATTTCTGGAGCATGGACATATATTTCTTTAAAATCATTTCCTTTATATTCAATTTCTTTCTTATATTCATTTATAAATAATTAGTAATAAATAATTTGAACCACAAATATTTATAAGTAAGTTATTTCTCTTCATAACAATAAATTTAATGGCTCTCATATTATTTTCATTTTAAATAATATAATGAATTGTATCTAGTAAAACTCGGTTTTGTGTGTAGTGTAGGCCATAGAAAAAAGTCACTATTGCGTATAATGACAAAAAAATATGTGTAGTGTGAATTGAAAGATATATCATAGATTTAATTTGTTTATAATATAAAATACTTTGATATTTTTTGGGATGTTATATTTTATTATACTCATGGAGTATTGTGGCATACTCAAAGTGAAATATTTTTTTTTTGAATTTTTAGGGTGTTAAAACCATATTTTGGGAACTCAATATTTATACTATTTGATAAATTAGGGGATCTCTAAAATAATTTGATGACTTTTGTTCCGCTCTATGATCCCATGATGGGGATCCATAGACAACAATATGTAGTGAATCTCATATTCTTTTGGAAAACAATACATGGTTTAACCTTCATATAATATACCATTTTTCTTTCTCGATCAATCATTGTTTGGGAATGTCTTAGTTGAATGTTTATCATACAATTCGTTTCAATGTTTCAATATAAAAAAATCATCTACCTATCAAACTACAAACAATAATAGAATTAGAGGGTCTTGGATTTCATTTCTCATTGGAATTGGTTGAATTACTCCCTAAACCTCTAACTTCACAATATATAATTGTTGTATATTTTTATAAATAATCGTTGTGATGTGTTTCTCATATTAATTATCCAAATAAAGTACATACTAGGGTTCTGGTATCTCATCGACTATACTAAAGAAAATTAAAGTAAGTATCTTTCAAAGAAAGGCCATGTCTTGAGTCATTCGATCAGCTCAATGAATGTTAATATGGAAGGTATAGGAAAATTCTATCACAATTACCCCTTAAATTTCCCTATATCCATCTCTAAAATTTATGCCATATCATACAACACCCATATTATATTTTATAAACAATTCATTGTTTAATAGGATGAATTAAAAAATAATAGGATAACCCTATTTTAGGAGATAAATAACAATGTTTTTTCATTCAGATATGACCATTTCCATATATACATCACAGAATCCTTAGACACAACTTTATCAGGTTTCCAAAACAGAAGAGGACTGATCAGGCTTGTCATGAAGATCACCAATAATATTACACCTCCAACTAAAAATTGAGACACAATATCAAGCAATGATTTTTTATATATCCTTCATAAAATCATAGATTTTTTATTGTTAATGGTGTGGATTCCAGCCACAGAGGTAGTGTGTGTTTCTACTACTGATCTAGTGGAATATTGGGATTGGTATGAAGTAACTAGAAAAAGAACTGTAATCCTGTTAAAGATATTCTTCCCTGAAATGTAATGAATGTAAGTGAGGCAAGAAAATAAAGGAAGGTGAAACTATAAAAGTCCAATGTTGTAAATACCTCTCTTAAAATTCATTCCTTCAGTACAAAAAGAATGGGTTCTACACATTAAATGGTATAACAACTATTTTCCAAGTAGACAATGTCCACGTTAGATGAGGAACTAATATTTTGGTACATCAATTTCATTCACATAATGGATCCCTTCTCAGATGATGAATATGGATATAAACCCAATATACCTACATTTGATTATGGAATTAGAAAAATATCCTATAGATTTTGAGGATATATGGGAATATGTTACCTACAAAGATATAAATATTCTAGTCCCAACATTGGTCAGATCATATATGCATCTAAAACTCTTTAGAGAGCCCCAAAATAGGCCCAAAAGGAGTATGAAAGCTCCCCCGCATTATCTTGGAGTTTACCTAGTCTGATTATCCTTTAATATGGATTATATTGGGTTCCACCATCAATCCAACGATGGAATTCAGGAAGACTTGGTCAACTTATCCAACCAAGGACATAAGAAACTTCAACTCATGTTCTAAGGACAGATCTTTTTATATCAAGTTCATAAATTCCCAATGTTCCCATGAGAGAGAATCCAAACTCTAGGAAGAATAGGTTTTTAGCTCTGATGTATGACATTATAATGAAATTATCCCTGTTATGTACCATGTTTTCAATCCTAAATGTTCTAAATATATAAAAATTCATCCATGAAGTGATCATATGGTATTTTTTAATTACTCTAGAATTTGAAGTCGAACATATGGTTTATAGAAAATTTAAAGGAATGTTCAATCTTGTAGAATACCACATGATCAATCTTTCATGGATGATGAAAAAGATTACATTTTATATAGAATGGTTAGACATATTTATTTGACATGGAGGATAAAAAAATTAACATCTAATGAGATTTAACTGACAATAGCCCAGGGGTCCACCTTATTCCTATCTAAACACTCTTCCAACTAGGTTACAGTGAAACACGCTTATCCCCTTATGCTCTAATACAATCAGTTTATTAATAGACTGATAAAAATTCTCTCATGAGTATCAAGATTAGGGCTCAGTTTGGATACCTCATATCCGACACTGAATTTTAGTTTATTCGGCAAGACACAAATTTCAACATTTATCTTTGAAGAACTTAGTTCTACTAAACATGAAATATTAACCACATACATCCCCTAATTCATCAAATTTTACATTATAGGTCAATTTGATTCACCAAATGGTGATAAATCCAATTTCAAATCGAAAACAATTTGTACATTAGTGCATGATTAAATTATATTATTGGGAATAATCCCATGACCGGTGGTGTTTCTAAGTCCCTAACACCAAATCATCTAGAAATGAACATGACCAATACCTTTAAATATATCATTGATTAATATGTGTGACCAATCTATAAAATCAAATGTATGGTCCTAGATTGAGGATTATATTCAATAAACGTCATGCTAACAAACATGATGACTTTTCCCATTAGTATTAGAATGGAAACCACTTTTCTAGATAATGGAAAATGTTAGGATGGAAATAGTGTAATTAAATACCCAAAATATCAATAGATCCATTCCTCTTATTCAAATTTAGAATATTTCTTCATAACAATACGATAAACCAAATATCCATATAATATATCTCTTATATATCCATCATAAAATTATAGAATCAACACATTTCCAGACAGTTTGTAAGAAGCTACTTCATCTTCTAAAAATGATATCTCCTCTAATAATTCTAGTGAGTTTCATTTAGTGACTACTTCACATAACAATATGGAAGAAGTGTAAGAGGAAGAAGGGGAAGAGTATGTGGACATGAAATTTGTCCCTCCAACATTTTAGGAAGGTGTTTCTACCACCATTGATTAAAATAGTGAAATAAATATTGGTATAGAAGAGTACCCACAACAAAATTTGATTAGTGATACCTAGTTTTATGAAGAAAAATAGGTATATACAATTTTTTGAACCAACATTGGGATGTGTTCCCTGGGAATTATTTAGTGATTATTGTAATCAATCCTTAGGAAGAATCACACTATCTTGGATTGATAGAAATCCGATGCTTCTATGAAAATGAATCAATATGGACATAAATAACTCATTTTGATAGAATTATGGCTAAAGAAGAAAAGATCATTAGATCCTATTATATTATAGAAATATAGAATCCCAAATATCTATCAAATATCATATCAATAAATAATAACAATGGGAAAATTATGGCCTACATTGACATCAAAAATCATAACAGTCACTATCCAAAAGATGATTTCACTATCCAGATCAAAGAGCTGTTGATTGATGCTATGGATGGATATATTGTCCTTTCCTTCATGGAATTACACTCAAGGTATAATGAAATAAAAATGGCCTATTATGATGAATAATCCACCTATTTTAGTCCCCCTATGGCTTTATTTTTCTATTTGATAATTCCTTTTAGATTAATGTAATTCAGTTCTTCATTTTAACATTTCATGCATCGTATCATCAATACATTATTTGGATGGTTTTCTGAATATAACAACAATCGCCAGGGGGTTAATCCTCAATAGAATTCCCACCAAATGGAAGATAATGACACCATATTAAAAAAACTACATCAGTATAGCCTAAAGATAAACCCATTAATATGATATTTTGGGGTCACAATAGGTTAATTTCATTGCATCGTCGTTCTCCATCATTGATTTGCTATCAACTATGATAATATACTATTTATCCTCAATATTTCACCACAAAAAAGCACAAAATAGTTTAGGTGTTAACCTGGAAACCTTTCTTACATTCGATGATTTATATAAATCCTCTCATGCATGTTTTTTCCCTTCACCGTTTTGATGAAGAACGATGACACATATGAGTGGACTGATGACTGTCCATGACCTGTTGATATCATCAGGAAATATCTCTTGCGTACACTAGTTATATTGCCACCAATAGAGGTTAAACCATTTATTATGTACATAACATCGCTTGAATGATCACTTGTTTCATTCTAGAATCATATTAATGAGGCTGGTAATTCCAAAAAACCACTATAATCTCATACAAACTATAATGGACACTGAGACTTGTATTTCAGATATCAAGAAGATTTGTCTAGTGTTAGTATTAATGGTTCAAAAACTATGCCGCGATCTAGAGAACTATGTTGTTTAATTGGTCTTTTTTATAATCATAAAAAATATATACTAAGATGTGTTATTTTTACTAGATGTCTATCCATTCTGGGAGTTTATCCTACAATATTTTGACATTCAGTGCATTCTTTAGAAAGTTAAAAAAGGGTCGTTCTTCAAAGGATTTCATTAAAGAACATCCATATGTAAAAAAATATTTTTAGATATTTATTTTCCTAAGGAAGAGATATTTTTTATTCATGATAGACCCTAGACATGATAAGTATGTTTTGACAATGCATTTATAAGCCCAACATGATTGTAAATATAAGACCCCAAGCTCAAAAATGTTATGTTGTGAGTCATACTCATCTCTCTTACAAATTTAGTATTTCTTTAATCCTTATTTTTGATAGAAGGACGTATAAACAATGAGGCAGAATATCATGACCTCTTAAAAGTGAAATAATTGGGACTCAAAATTACATTTGAACATATGGAGTTGAAAGGTGATTTAGATTTGGTAATATAGAATATCAAAAAGGATTATGATATCATAAGGGAGAAACTAAACCCCCTTCTTGACTATGTTCAAGGATTAACCATTGAATTCCACTCATAGAAAACATTGTCTCACATTCCTAGATCATATAATGACTAGGATGATGCATTAGAGAATTCAATCATAGATCTTGAAGATCTAGACCATGATGAAGTAGCGATCAACAATGTGCACCATCACATGGTATCTTTTATTATTTTTGTTTAAATATAATAATTCAATGAGGCCAGTCACATACCCTAAAATAGATGGCCCTACTACTAATTGTATGATACCCATTGTTTACTACATGAAAATTTATTTCACTCAACAAAAAGATCCATACAAGATAATAACTAATGATGAGAAACCATCAATACTCTTTATTTCACTCTGAATCCCCAAAAATTATTCTATTAAATAGATTCAGTGGAATCATTCTCAGATGAATTTATAGAGAATAGACTGCTACTATCATGAAAGAAGTGCATATAGGATCCAATAGATCCCCCTAGTCAGGGTTCAAGCATTCCAATCTAATCTGAATGCTTCGATATTTTTGGCCTTCAATGATGCAATATTGCACCAAATTCACCAAGAATTGTCATTATTGTAATGCAAATGCCAACATCATCCATAAACCCCAATTTTTTTACACTCATCCAAATAGTCTTGGCCATTTTCTATATAGGGTGTGCATGTTATAGGGTCACATCCTATTGTTATGGACAAGCATATAGAATATATATTAACCTCTCCAGCCTTCATCTCCAAATGGGAAGAAAAAATACCCCTCAATGAAGTGGGGACCAAAATCATCTACTTATTTGAGAATCCCAAAATCATTATAGGATTCGATTCCTCTCATACTATATTGAAAAAATGACACAAATTTCTTTTTTTTCTGAGGTAAGAAGCTCTACCAGGAATATAAAATCTGATTTAACTATGTGTCCATCTATCATGTAGTAGCTAATGGAAATGTAGATGCCTTTAACAAGACCATCTCAAACATACAATGGATAAAGAAAAAAGTCCATGTGATGAAAATATATTACTTTCCATGTGGGCCTACTAGACTACAAATTGTAATTCGTCACTAGAGACCCTAAATTAACCTTTATATGAGATAGATGCAGTCCTATTAATTTAAGTCCAATTTCCCCATTCTTCATTACTATATGCGATCAATTATCAGTAGATGAGGAATCAAAAAATTATCTAGATGAAATGAAACAATTATATGAGAACATACAAAAAACCATATATCAGTTTGACGTCAATTAATAATAGTTAATATTGTCTTTTTGCAAGATATTTTCCCTCCTCTCATTCCTTTAAGGATAACTGGTACTGGTCCACAATACATTGATGATACCATGGAAGAATCCACCAAAGAATGAGCCAAATGAGAGGGAACTTATTCCATACACAAAGTTCACTCTAACCAATCATATTCTCTAATATCTATAGATGAAAGTATTTTCAAAACACCAACCAATGAGATAATTTTCAAGAAATACATTGTGTGATAAAGACACCATAACATCCACATTGTGAGAAGATAAAATGAATTAAACCAACATCCTTGTTGTATGATGTAAACCTTTCTAACATCATGGTCCTTTATGAAAAACATTAAAAGGAACCCCATATGGTCCTATCCATATGAACTAAATATAATAAATATCATTAGTTGAGCTATAAGACGTTATAATACACATCATAATATCTTGTTTAGAAGATGCTAAATTGTAGGACAATTCCCTTGACACATAATGCAAAATTGAATGGTTTGTGTCCTTGTTTCATAATGTAAAAGTAAAATTCATTTCAATTTATACATTATTAGATCATAATCATAAGTTCTAGTCTCCGAAAACACCTCTATTCAAGAATAATATGTGGTTTTATTTCTTCTATCACATGATATGTAATTATGCTCAGATATGTAATCCTAGGTCCAGATGCAACAAAAAATAATGGTTGTCCCACCTCCCTGTGTATGGGTTAAACCTTCTTAGGAGATCCTCTATACAAGACCAATTTGTGGCTTTATTATCTACTATAATGGGATACATAATTAATCATAGAACTAATTTCCCAAGACTAGCCACATGTCAAGATAAATAAAGTTTCCTCTCCTAAAGACAAATAGAGATCCATATAGGAGACCCTAACTCAGGAACCCTCATTCATGACCCCATCATAAAAAAATATGCATCTCATACATATTAAAAATATTCTATACAGAGGAATTTACTCTCCATAACCATTTCCTGTAAAAAATTCCTGCTTTATTCTTATATATACCCATTTCACATATCATACTTCTTGTCCAAGGAAATTTGGGATCTTTAAAAGCTTTCCTTGGCCATTGGTGACCTAAAGTATGAATCCTATGGAATTCTTTTTTGGACTATAAATAATATTCCCTTGTTTATCTTGGCATAATCTTCCAATAAAAGGGTTATATAACACATTGGATGTTAGTTTTACTACAAATTAATATTCAATATTTTTATTTTCATTAGTCATCGAAAAAATGGAATTTCAACTAGATGTACATTCTTCCCCATGAGATACCATTCTATATCTATAAGCCTAAGAACAATTATACAGGGAAACCAATTTTAACATTAGTCCACGGTCATTCTATGTGTCTATGTCCCGTAACACTAATCCTGATCTTAGAATCCCTAAGAACATGGGTTATTATTACCTTCATCATGTCTGATGTATATCGACATATCTTTGGCCTGATAATCCTCATATCCTTCGCTGTTTCCAGAAAAAATCATCCTAGTTTTATGAATGACCTGGAACGTTATTGAATTAGATCAATGTTTAAAATTTATAGTCTTACTAACTACTGTATATGTGTATGGTGGAGTCGAACCCACAAAGAAGGCTATTTTGACCACTAATCTTCTAAAAAACATTCAAAATGCTTCAATGTTGTTAGCAGTGAGATTGATTTTATATATTTTATTTTACTTTTTATATTTTTATTATATTTTTATTAAGCATTAGAGTAACTAGAAATTTCAAAACTTGTATCTAAACCAATTTGGAGCTAGAAACAGTTGAAAAAAACGAAACAGTGATATAAAATGTTGATAAATGATCAATCTAATGAAACCCTTGGGGAAAAATCTTCATTCTACAATTTTTAAAGGTATTAAATTCAAATAAAGGTTGTTGCAGAGTACCAACTTAAAAATAATGACTCACCTCCCTCATTATGAGTTAAGTTACAGAATCCAATTAAATTAAGAGTTTTCCAATCCAAAATTAATAAACTTTGAACCGCTTGAAAATGAAAACAAGAAGAACTCACCGTAAGTCTTGAAGTATTTGGAATTTATTATCTTTTGAAAAGTGTTTCCACAATCAATCTCACTGACTGAATGTGAAATAGTGAGATTACATTCTAGTGGTACAAGCAACTGAACAAATTCGGTATTCATCTCACTGATCGTAACTTAATTCATTGAATGAATAAAGTGAAACAGAAAATTTAAATATAACCAACAGAACATCAATTTGTACATGAAATAAACGATGTAACTAAAAATTATCTCTATTATCAATACAACAACTAGAAACATACTTGAATAGAGTAATGATACTTGAATTATGATGGAAGATAAACTCCCATAATAATCCTCTGCTTATAAACTCTTCCAGCTCCAAAAAGAGGTTCTAGAGTCACCCGTTGATCATCCCCTTCTCGGAAATCGATCCTCAAATGGGTCAAATGAATGTCCCTCCCTCAATCCAATGATCGGTATATCTTAATTACCCACTGTCTTATACTTTTGGTCACTGCCACTCTTCACCAACTTGAATTTGACTTTTTTCTGTTGCACCGAACACGTGTGTTTTTTTGTGACAGACATGTCGCACTAGATTTTCCCTTGTAACTAACTCTGGATGAGTTATTTGAGTGCACCAAGAAGATTGTCCATCTATTGAATGAACCTACATCGTTAGAATAGAAATATAAATGAATGAAATAAAAAATAAAGAATTAAAATAGTTTTTATTTTTTTATTTTTAAAGTTATATTACTTGTTAAAAAGTTAACTAACGTTAAAAAATATTAACTGATAATTATTATTAAATATTATTTTTATGATTATGATTTTATCGTTAATTTTTTTAATTTAATAGAATTATTAAATATTTAATTTAAAATTATTAATTAAGTTGTTTAATTATTGTAAGTATTAATATAAATTTGTTAGAATAACTTTTGTTAAATTATTAAATTATATTAATTAATTACTTTATAAATTCAATTATTATATTTATTAAATTGATATTAAATTATATTTAAAGTGTTAAAATTTTTATTCTAGTTTATAATTAATTCCATCAAGAAATTTTTAATGTTTATATTTTAATTTTATAAATGCTTATTAGTTTGTCTTATATTATATTTTATAATTAACCTAATTATTATAATAGTCATATATCATAATAGTTATTTATTATCAAAATTTATGTTTAGTATAATTTATTAACTATTAGTTTATTTTAGTATTATTATTTATTTGGTGTTTGTTTGTTTTGTTGTTTTATTTTTTAACTTCCTCCTTCTTCCACCCCCCACATTTGGCTCTATGGGGGAAGAGGATTTCAGATTTGTTTCTTCCCTGATTTCACCTTACATCTCCTCTTACACGTTCAACAAGGTGGTAGAATCTAGGAGTTGTGGCGACATGATCCTACTCAGATACTCTCCATCAATGTGGTTCCAAGGCTTCGATAGCTCGATAGTAGATCTCCTGCGGCTCGTATTCCACCTCAGGTGACACGACTCTTTAGCAAGTTGCATGGCGGACATGATCTCTAGATCCAATACAGTGGGGATTACGGTGACTTCAGATTCTTCACATTAGAGGTGCAGTTATCCACGATGGACATCAACTCATGATCCCCCACATTAGATCCAAAAACAGCAGCACAGGTGGACTCCTCCCAAAAACCCATTCTCCGAAAAACAGTAGCTTGACCCAAATTTTCATACATCAGGCATCAGTTTCACCAATGGATCGACAATTGGTTTAATCTGAGATCCTCCTGGTGTGAAAAATCAGTGGTTTGTGTACCACTCAATAGTGAACAGGGTTCCTTCTCGGCGGGAAGAGAATATCTGGATCGACTACTTGGGTTCTTCTATAGGTGTGGAAATCTCCAATCATGTTGGAAACAAGGAAGCTCTATTTTTGGATTATTATGGAGGAGACTCTTGGTGGATTCAATATTTTAACAAGAACACGGTAAAAATCAGGCTTCTTCAAGGTGATTATAGGGGATGGATATCAATTTGATAATGGGGTATCTGTATTAAATCTGGATGAAGTCTGTGTGTGGTTTGATTCTGTATCTAGATTGTGAAATTTGGATTCAAGTGATAATGTTATGCAATGGGGTAATGATAGATGAAGGAGAAGGGTATCAATGTGAGTGGTATGTGGAAGATATTATAAAGACTGACAAAGATGGAGTGATGACATGATTGATGGATGAACAACAGTGAATGAGGGAATAAATGAGGAGAGAAGAGAAAGCCAACAGATAGAAGCAGAGAACGGCGAGGTGCAGGGTCATCATTAGTTTAAAAAGGACACCAATTTCTTTTGGTTTTAGGGTCACTATTAACCTACTTAAAAGGTCACCGATTAGTTTTTAAAAAAATAAACGCCCACTTTTGATAAAAGAGTTCACCAATGGAAATATTTAGAAAAGGTCACCGGTAAGAAAAAGATTACCATTTTAATTAAAAAAAGGGTCACTGAGGCAGTCAATGGTCACCGGTACAGTTAAAATAAAATGGTTACACTTAAATTAAATAAAAGGGGCTACCAATGGTAAAATAAAACAGATGCAAAAAATAAAAGGTCATTGATGAAATAAAGGTCACCAATGAAAAAAGGTCACTGATACAAATAAGAATCCAAATCGGGGACATAGAAAAAATAACAGTAAGACAAAATATTAAATCTTGCATAAATTAAAATTAATATTAATACTTAAGTTATTTAAAATTAAAAATTAGAACAAATATTAAAAAAGAAAAATTAAACCCATAATTATTAAACTATAAACTTAAAAATTACAAATATGATTATTAAATGATAACACTTGAATTAAAAAATGAATAATTCTTCAACTAATTATATAAAAGACGAAAATTAAACTTTATTATATAAATTTATTAACGGGTAATCAGCGAGTGAAAAATGAAAGCATCGGTGGCCTAATAGATCATCGATGGCTCTTTTCTGCCTCACCGGTAAACTAAAAACACAAATTAATGACATAATAATTAAACTACTTTCTTAAGATTAGATTATTAATGTTTAAAAACTCTTAATTAATAAATTTAATAATTAATTGAATACTTAATGTTAAAATATAACTATTTTATTTTTTTTAAAACTAAAACACTTCACTTAATTAATTACCAGAATGGTAAACCATTTTAATTAACAAAGCAAACTCATTCTGAAAAATATAATTTAAAGAATAAAATATTAAAAAAAATGTTAAAGTTAATTAGATAGAAATTAGATGATTAATTAATTGTTTATAAAAATCTATATTAATTTATTGAATAGTCAGAAAAAGTTCTCATAAGATGACTAATTTAGAAAAAAAATAAATTAGAATGTAAACTAGGATTAAAATTAATAATTTAAAGACTAAAAAAACTTAATTTTTTTTAATATTTTTTAATTAGAAACGTTATTTATAAAAATTAATATGTACAATTATTTAATATAAATTGTTTAAATAATTAATCAAATCGTTAACAATTAAGTAAAAATTTGTGGCAAAACTATGTACAAATCGAGCCACATCAAATTCATCCAAACATAAGAATTTTTTTCCTCAAACAGTCTCATGTTTAATTATCATTGAAAAATAGATTTTTTTATTTATGATTTAGATCACACTGTAACATGTCCTACAATTCTAAAAAGAGGACAGAACAAGAAAATAGAATTTTGAAAAAGGTATTTTCAAATCAAGTGTTTCCTCGAACAAGTACTCAAAGTGTAATCAAGATAGAAACGACTCATCAATAAAAGTAAGTGTCATGCCTCATACCCGACTCTTATTAGTGATCATTTCAAACAAACTCAAGTTCTAATCTCAAGGGTGACAAGAGGTAAAATTTATGTGGAATTAAAAACATAACCTGAGGAACTTTGTACTTTTACTTTTCACCTCAGTTCCAACAATAAATATTTTTTTTGAATCACTTTATTGATGAAACTTAAATAAATCCCATAATAAACCAATTGACACCTTCTTCATCTAGCATTAATCATTCCCCTCACCTTAATGAACTCATTTTTGACCCTAGAAAATATATTTTTTTTCCCAAGCCATGTATCATGTGATAATAACTGTACAATGCACTTATTAAAAGTGTACAGAGGGATTATGGTAAACCGAAACACACCCAGCATCTAGGGTCTCAAAGACTCACCGTGGGATCCCAGATTCTCAGACTACTCCAGTTTCAAAATATTTTTATGAAAATTATTTACATTGTCTCATTTAGGCAATTACATTAATAATTAAAAGGAAATGAGTTCTCTAGAATCAAGATCAAAATTCCTGTTCCTAGGGTTATGATCATAACTCCACTAGTAGGCTACCCCTATCACTCTCAAAAAAAATTCCTAAATCAGATTTCAATGAAATCACTAAACAAGATCACTCATCAATCAACACCCCACAATAATTTTAGATTCAAATACAAACTCCAAAATACAAATTAAAACACTGTTCAATGGCAAGACCCAATTGAGTATGGTGTAAATTCTAAATTAAGACCAGAATTTTGGAAAAATATAACCATTTTTTTACAAAAAAGATTAAAGTGAAGTAAGAATTAATTGATGGGCTTTCAATCTAGTTTTTTTGCACAAAGAAGAATTGACCCTTCACCCACACTTAAAACCCAAATTTATCCCCAATGTTGAATTCCAAAAATGGAGAAGATCAATTAAAAATTAATGGTTCAAAAGAGATTTTCAATTATGTAGATTTATGATATGAATAACGGATCTCTTTGAGGTTCAAAAATGTTGTTTTCCACAATGAATAAATTATCAATAGGTTCATTAGAAAATATATACACAAACATTTTTTTCCAATGAATAATTTTCAATACAGCTCAAGAAATAACATGTGCGGTGTAGGTGCACATTGAATAAGGTGTAAGCATTTTAATATATTGAGTTCAATAATATGTTCAATTGAGATGAAAATTGAATGATACAACATTCCAACCTAAAGCAGATTCAATGCAAAAATTTTAATCCAACATGTACCCCCACTCTTAGTTCCATGCAGTGGGAAGATTTTAATAGCAATGGAATTCAATTTTCAGCAGTGAATTACATGTAGATGTTTATTTACATAGATACATATAATAGATTTTTATTCCAATACGAGTAGAATTGTAAATATTTTCAGAATAGTTTTTAAATAAAATATCAAGACATGTAGCGTAATTTAATACAGTTCAAGAAGAATTTCAAAAAATAGCAATATATAGAAAAAAATATTCACGCATGAAAAGTAACCAATTTTTTTAAAGAGTTATGGAGCAGAAAAATAAAAAAAATTATCAGTAAGATACTTCCATAATTAGTTTTTTCATTACTACTTCAGCATGGGAATTCCAATCCTTCATGAAACTAATCATCGGCATCCTAAACACACTAATCATTTAAACCAAGTACAAAAATGGTAGAGAAATAGCATACAGAAGAAAACACAACAACACTTTATTCAAAGTATATATGAAACAATTTAAAGACAAAAGAAACATGGGTTTCCTACCATGTAGCACTAAGAATTAGAGTCTCCTGCTAGACTTTATTTAAAATCACTTTTCAAGCACAGTGAATGTAGCCAAGCCCTTTGGATTTCCTTCAAAATAAAGCTTCACTCTCTTCCCAATAACTAACATGGGCTTAATTTTGTCACCTATAATTTCAACAGCTCCATTACTTAGTACTCTCACTATAGTAAATGGTCCAGACCACTTGGACTTATGTTTACCAAGAAATATATTAAGTCTAGAGTTAAAGAGAAGGACCTTCTGTCCAGGTTGGAATTCACTGGATTGAATTATAGAATCAAGAAATATTTTAATCATCTCTTTATAAATCCTTGAATTTTCATAAATACCTCTCCAAATCTCATCATGTTTACTCAGTTCAAGTAATCTCCTATCACCATCACTCTTAAAATCAATGTTCAAAGCCTTAACTACCCAATACGACTTTTTTTTAACTCCACTGGTAAATGAATGCATTTCCCAAACAACAGCTTATAAGGAGACATACTTATTGTTGTCTTGAAAGTAGTTCTATATGCCCATAAATCTTCATCCAATTTAGGAGACCATTGTTTCCTAGAGGATGACATAGTTTCCTCAAGTATATGTTTCAGTTCCCTTTTTGAAATTTCCACTTGTCCACGAGACTGTGGATAACATGGAGTAACAGTTTTATGAACGCAAAAATATTTTCCTATCAGATCTTTAAAAATATAATTATTAAAATTTGTTCCATTATTAGTGATAATTTCATTTGGAACTACAAATCATATAAGGATGTTCTTTTTAATAAACTTTATTATAGAGGTGGCTTGATTATTGGGCTGTGCAATTGGCTTGACCCATTTTGAAATATAGTCAACAACAACTAGTATATACTCATTTCCATGAGATGATGGAAATGGACCCATGAAATATAAACCATAGATATAAAAAATTGCAACTTCTAGAATTCCATTTTGGGGTAACTCATGCTTTATACTAACATTTCCTATCCTCTAACATCCATCGTATCCAACTACAAATCTCCTAGAATCCTTACAAAAATTAGGCCAATATATACCAGATTGTAGGATTTTCTAACCAGTCCTATCACCACCATGGTGACCTTTCCAAGGTGGGAAGTGACAACTCTCAATGAAAAGTATCATCTCTTCCTTAGGAACACATCTCTTAAGAATACCATCATCACATCTCCTAAACCATAGAGGATCATCCCAAATGTAGTATTTAAGTTTAGAAATGAATTTTTTTCTATGGTTATTTGATTTATTTTTGGTAATGACACCTTCTGCGAGGAATTTGGAAAAATCTGAAAACCAGGAAGATTTCATGATTGACATAGTAAATATCTTCTCATCTAGAAAGGAAGAGTTTATTTCCCAAGTATATTCAGATTGAGATTGAGTAAAAGGAAACCTAGATAGGTAGAAAACAACTAAATATTTAGCTCCCTACATATCCCTAATCTCGAAATCAAACTCTAGTAGAAATAAAATACATCTAATCATCTGGGATTAGTTTCCTTCTTAGACAAAAATTAATTTAAAGAATAATTATCTGTGAAAAAAAAAACGACTTTTGAACCTAAAAAATGTTGTCTAAACTTCTTAGGAGAAAAAAACAGCTACCAATTTTTTTCAATAGTGGTGTAATTATTTTGGGCATCATCTAGTAGTCTACTAGCATAATATACCACATATAACTTTCTATCTTTCCTATATCCAAGGACAACACCTAAATCCATATCACTAACATCACACATAAGTTCAAAAGGTAGTTTTCAGACATGTTTGGTGATAATGGGTGATGTAGTGAGTTTCTCTTTTATCTTGTTAAATTATTTTAAACAGTTTTCATCAAAATTTAAAGGTGCATCCTTGACCAGAAAAAACCCAAGGGATTAGTTATTTTTGTAATGTCTTTTATGATTCTTCAGTAGAAACCGGCCTTCCCTATAACACTTCTAATACCTTTAACAATTTCAAGAGGTGGAAATTTCTGAATGAATTATATTTTAGTAGTATTAACATTCAAACCTTTATTTGAAAATTTATGACATAAAACTATACCTTCTATGAAAATTAATTAACAGTTCTCCTAATTAAGAACAATGTTAGTTTCAATGCATCTTTCCAAAACTAACTCAATATTTCCAAAAAAAGTATCAAAAGTGCTACCCACAATGGAAAATTCATCCTTGAAAAATTTAATGATTCTTTCAATCATATCTAAAAAGATAGCCATCAATCACTTTTGAAAGGTGGATGGAGCTCCACACAAACCAAAAGGCATCTGCTTGTAGGACAATGTCCCAAAGGGGCATGTAAAAGTGGTCAATTCCTAATCCTATGGATCCACAAGAATCTGGTTGTAACAAGAATACCCAATCAAGAAATAGAAAAACTCATTTCCAGCAAGACTCTCAATCATTTGATCCTAGAAGGGCATTATAAAATGGTCATTCATTGTGGCTGAATTAATATTCCTATAATCAATATAGGTTCTTCCTTTGCTGGCTTTCCTAACATGGATTTCTTTATTCATTTCATTTTTTACTACATTGAAACCTCCCTTCTTGGGGACAACCTGGACATGGCTGAATAAAGAACCATAAAAAAATGGCATATATCATTCCAGTGTCAAGCAGTTTGATCACTTCCTCTCTCACAACTTTTTTCATGTTTGGATTTAATCTTATTTGAAACCCTACCCTAGGATTATGATCAGGCTCCATAGGTATTTTATGCATACAAAATGTGGGACTAATACCCTTTATATCAACTATTTTCAAGCCTATGACAGATTTAAACTTCATAAAAACACTTAACAATCTTTATTTTGGTTTTCATTAAGCTGAGCAGAAATTATGATAGGAAAAGTGGAATTCTCACCCAAAAATGGAAATTTAAGATGGGAAGGGATTAGTTTTAATTCAAAAGTTGGTGGTTCTACACTAGAAAAAACACTCTTAGGTCTGGGAGATGTAATATCTTCAACATATCTCTTGTAAGGAGTAATGAATGATGGTTGATTTTCAATTTCATGTCCAGTTTTAGAATTTATAGTGCTACTGTCCAAAGTGGGTATTATACTATCTAGACCTTCCAAATAAGAATTCAACAAGTTTATCAAAGTAGAATAATCAAGTTGTATTATATGTTCTCCCTCAAAATCTTCAAAGTGTTTAGAAAATTTGGTATTAACTGAAACACCAAAAAAATCACTTGAAAAACTCTTATGTTCAAAAATAGAGAAATTTTCTACAACAGAAACTGGGCAGTTGTCGAGTTCTAGAAATTTTTCAAGATTTAGTATTTCAGCAGAATATTCAATTTCTAAGACAGATTCGAAATTATTTTCAGCATCATGATAAATTTCTTCAACAAAGGATTGTTCTTCATATTATTCAATATGTTCATGGTGATTTATAGAAGAAAATTATTCTTCAAGGAACTCAATTTTTGAACATTTTTCAAAATTAGTTGGCCCTTTAATGTTCTTAAACATGTTGAAATCTTATTATTTTTCTCCAATTTTAAATATTAACTGACCCTTAGGGACATCAATAATATCACCACTTATGTCCAAGAAGGGCCTACCCAAGATAATGGGAACCTCTTGATCACACTCTATATCTAATACTAAGAAGTCTGCAGGAAAAAATAGCTTCCCAAGCCCATCTAGAAAGTCATATATCCTACCCATGGGATGAGTGAATGATCTATCTTCCAACTGTAGTATAACTGTGGTGGGTTGAAGGTCACACAACCTCAACTGTCAAAACAGCGAGTATGGGAGAAGATTAATACTAACAATTAGATCACAGTAATTGTTGAGTTGAACAGAATTTCATAAGGTACATGGAATGACAATGCTACATGGTTATTTTAGTTTGGGTGTGATTTTCTTTTGAAGCACAACACTACACTTTTTAGTGAGACTTTAAGTAGCAAATTCTTCTAGGATATTTTTATTTGAAACAATTCTTAAGATTTTTCAAATAATATGGTATTTGATTTTAGGCTTAAATGAAAGGAATGGTAAGTTTAATGTGGTATAGGTATAAATTTATTTTCCAATTGTTTATAAAATCTATATGTTACAATTCTAAATGAACATAATAGTCAATAAGTAAAAAATTTCCATGGTGAATCTACTATATGAATAACATCAGTTCATTAAACATTTGATTCACAATATGATCACTTTAAGAACCATTTCTAACCATAAAGAGTAATTTAAATATATATTTTTCTATATCAAGTATACCATTAATGAAATGTAAATAGTAAATAAAATAGTCTGTTAATTCAAATTTAATCAAAATAACATAATTATAAGTACCCATAAATGTGGAGATGATGAGAAATAACTTTATCCATAATTATGGATAAACCATCTATGGATTGTATGAAGAATAAATAATTAAACAATGGATGGACAATGTATTGTTAAATTTAATAATAATGATAGATAAACATTATAAAATTAATATCATATTATCAAATTGGTCGAATATATTTATAAAGGGTAGGATAATAAATAAGATGAAATTATTCAGATAAAAATATACTACTACTTATTTGGGATAACACCTTATTCAAATGATAATTATAAAGATCTGACCTTAAATAATCCATAAATTGAATCTTTAGAAAATAAATCTCTTTCGTTCATTTCACCTATCTTTTATGGTAAGATATTTAGATAATTAATTCATTAATATTACATAGTAATCCCATATATTAATTTTTTGACACTTCCTATTAGTATACATTTTCCAACAATACAAGTAATTTAAAATAAAACCCATTCTCATATCTTGAAATTTTTTTATGAATTTTAACTTGGCATCTTTACAGTCTCTAATCATCCTCAAAACCTATGAAAAACATTTTACAATATGGGTTGAGAATAAAATATCATTTAATGACATATATAAAATAATATTTAAACATTTTAGTTAATTTTAAATCAACTTTATCGTAAAATAGATTTTGTCTTTAAGATAATAAACTTTTCTCTTAACAATTATTTATTTATACATCAAATCAGCTTCACTGGAAAACATTTTTCATTAAACGTGTATACAAAAACATAAAGAAAAATAAATAATAATGAGGATTTATTAGAAATCCAGATAACCCATGAATACATTGTCTTTAATATAATAATTTTACCATAAAACTGCATTACCCTTCCTTAAAAAATGTTTATTAGATTGCCTTTTGAAATCAATCAATTTCCATGAAAAATCATTAACAAGCATATATAATTAATGTATTTTTCTTAGATCATCATATTAATATCCATTTTAACATTAATTTAACAAGTTTAATAACCAATAATGTTGACATTGAACATAATTCCCTTGGAATAATAATCATTACCTAATGATTTGGAGAGCTATATCGGGCATACCCATCATCTCCAGCTATATCAGGCTCACTCATTATCATGACATATATCAAGATCACCAATAATAATAAAATATTTCAGAATACTCATTAATCATAAACAATTTAAATAGATCATATCCTGAACAAAACATTTTAATATTGCATATTTTTATTATAAATCCCTTGAAAAACACTTTTTAACACATATGAAAAACACTTTCGGATATGAAAATACCCTATACTGTTAAAAACCCATTTTCAAAATTGAAATTCACAAATATAAGATAAGTGTTATTTTATTTGAATAAATAAAAGAAACATTTAATGTAAAATATATATATTAAATAATTTTTATGGATGTGGGAAAATTCATTGACATTTTTTTTGAAAAGAACATTCCATTTTCTTTTTTTAAAAAAGTCAAAACATTCCAGAAAAAGATTTTTTTTAAAACATTTGA
The DNA here is from genome assembly GCA_963277665.1 of Viscum album. NCBI lineage: Eukaryota > Viridiplantae > Streptophyta > Magnoliopsida > Santalales > Viscaceae > Viscum > Viscum album. Next base: position 752,341,690 of record OY728126.1, read on the forward strand.
AATGAATAGAAAAGTTACATAAAAATAAATTTATAATTTATTTGTTTGTATAATAACATGAGCATAAAATAAATAGTATAATAATATTACAAAATAAATCATTAAAATAATGAAAATGATGTTTTTAATGTGAAGTGTCTGTTACCTCCAGTCCGTCTTGTCGCATATGTTATTTATCATACGGAAGAATAAAAATATTTTAATTATTTAGTTTCTTAGTAACATTTAAATGATAATTATTCAATTTTTATTTAATACCACATTATATTTAATCACTTATTCAATCATGATTATGTTGTGTTTTTTATTTTATCAACTTATATTTGGAAAATAACTTCGATACGTTTACAATGATAGAAGTCATCATCATTACATAATATCCAAAATATAAATTATTTATTAAATATAATATTTATAAATAAATTATATTTTCTTGACCAACCATCAAATATGGTTATGAAAAATGAATCACATTATAATTATTAAGAAGGTATGTCATACATACACATGACTCATGTTTCAATTTTCAACAAAGATATTGGAAATATTGTTCGTATTGTTTTGTCATTAAAAAATTATTATCATTTAATAAATATAATATAAATTATTTAATAATCATATGTATAATATCCATTTAATTTGGATAAGAAAAATGAATCACATCACTTTACGGAAGTAATAATCTAGACATACAAATGAATAATGTTATCATTTTTAAATAGATGGAAATATAAGAGAATATATGATATATTGAATTAATATAATTATAATGAGGTCATTGACATAATATATAAAAAATAAATCTATCATTATAACCATATTTTAGTGGGGATGATGTATAATAAATTAAATTGTTTCTTGTGGCATTGTCTACCATACACACAAATGATGATTTCATTTCCCATTTGATAGAAGGGGGGATGAATATTGTATATTATTTAAAATAAAAACATTTCAATAAATGTTTGATACCTATGATTTAATTTCATAATGGATCAATAATATTTTTATGATCTAGAAGAAAAATTTAAAATAAAACAGTTATTTAAAAGCTATACCTCTTATTTGGACAATGTATTTATCATTATACATTAATCACTCTGTGGTTAGAATTACCCCCACACCAGAACATATATAATGTGAAGAGGGTATTCAGTAATTTGTTTTGATAGGTAATGGATGAAAAAAATGGATATTGGTGTTTTTAGTGGAGACAGGAGGGTGTGCCCTTAAATAAACGAGGGGAGATGAATTCTTAAAATTTCGTAGACTACTAAATTTATATAAATTCATTTTTAGGTAATAATATATCTAAGATTGTATAAATATAATATAATATTTTAATGGTTAAAATTAATCTCATAAAATAAAATTTGAACATGTTTTGGACTTGTTTTTACTATCATCTCCTAGGTTTAACACCTCGTAGGCCCTTTCGATAATTATAATGATACTAATGTTTATACTATTTAAGGGTGAATAATGTTACCATAAAAATAAAAACGAACAATAAATGGACCATGGATTATATTTTAATGAATATAAGAATAACCTATGTAACACCCCAAGCATCCAACGATACGCTTCTCTTTGAATAATACAGTAGTGTGTGTTGTACGCAACTTCGAGTTCTAACACACACCACAACCAATCAAACTAGCCGTTATGAATTTTAATACCTACCTTTTAAAATTTTATAAATTTTAACTTTCAAAATGGAATTCTTTTTTGGATTCCGAATATCGAATTTTTCCTTGGGTGAAATTTTGGAACTTTTAGGATAACTTTTATATTTTGATGAATAATGAAAATTTATAAATTTTAATTAAAAACAACTTTTTAATAAAAATAATTAATAGTGATAAATTATACTATTGAGTTGTTTTAAGGTATAATTAGAATATAATTTTACCATTTTATCCAATGGTTGTTATTATAATTAATTTCACTTTGAAATAGGACATAAACAATTATCAATCTTTTGATTGATATTGTTTCTTAAAAACACGCTATTTGTTTTGACAACAGGAGTTAATTACAAAATTAATTAATTCAACTTATATTTTTTTAATTTTTTAAAATAGACATCATTTTTTAATTCATAATATCAATTATAGTATAGGGTAAATATTTAGTATTATTATGAAAAACTTCGATTTTTGATGAATAGTGAAACCACTAAGTGGTAGTTAAAAGAAATAATTTTTCATTTAAATGAAATTTCACCACCTCTGTGATTTGAATTTCCAAAATCTGACATACATCATTGTCATTAGGAAGTAAAATGGGGTTCAATGGGATTAAAATAATTTTTGGTGAATAGTACCCTGTAAGTTCTATTAATCGCGATTAAAGGTATTTACTGTAATTAAAGTAAATATAATATTATAATAATATGAAATTACCTTTACAATTGTCCTAAAATTATTGGATTAGTCATGGCCGACCAATACAATCCATGGGTCAAATTGGGGACCCCATGGAGCCACTTGTGTAAGAAAATGACATTAATAACATTTTATTTAATTTAAAAATAAAATTGTCACCAACATGTGTTGTTTTTCTAAAACAATTAATAAATGGGGTTATATAAGTTAACATTTTGACTATAAATATTCATTGGAAATATAAAAAGATTACCTACATCATTGTAATTTTTTTAATAATTTTTAGACATTAAATAAATAATATTTTTTATGACACCATGATGATGCAGCGATTACCTCATTAATTAATGATTTGAATAAAATGAAAACATAATGTAAAATATAATAAATACACTTGTCAAAAACCTATTGTATGAGTCTATTTCAAACCCTTATCACCTTATCCTCTAAATATATAATTTTGGGACCTCTAAAATCCGAAAATAATTTCATAATAATGTAATATTTCATGACTTTCTAAGAGTACCCATCCTCTCCTCTTATAAAAGGGCCCCACCTCTACCACCGTATTCACACCTTCAAATCAATTTGGATCAGCCAACCTCTGACCAAATACTCTCCCAAATTTTCTCTCTTACTCCTAGAAGCCTCATTTTGGGCAGAAGTCTTCCCAAGGAAGCCTTTGGCTCAAATCAAAAACAGTTACCCGATTTTATAGTAATGTCTTCTCTTATGTTCTTTTGTTTTATTTTGCTTCTCCAACCCTGTAAACTATTTTTATTACTTTATTTCTTAAGAAAACTAGTATATTCAATATACTAGGATGTTTTTATGATAAGTATTTTATTTACACTTACACACACCTTCGTCTAATGGTTAAAGAATATACTGTTTCTGTGGGTGGTGAATTACTGCCTCATGAAACGATGATTGTTCATCCTTCTTTTAACCCCTCTCATGGTGACCATTATGATAAAACTATTTCTATATATGAAATATACTATGTTTATGTTTTATTTATTCTTATTTATTTTTCATTTATGGCATACCTTTATGATGTCCATTATGGTTAAATGCGATAATTTCATTTTGAGAAGTGCGGACTACCGCCCCCTCAAAGTGATTTGAATCATTAATGCCAAATGTGGGACATATAAAGGATGGAGTAAATGATATTATATATGATGTTATACTGGAATTATAATATACCTTTATATCATTATTATTTCATTCCATTAAATACAAAATAGAAATGAAAGTAGCGTTCATGCGTACATACGGCTTACCGTCTCCATGAACGGTGCATTTCATTTATTACCTCTAAATGTTATGTAATATTATAAATGAATGTATCTACTATATATATATATATGATATATATGATATCTACATAATTAATATAATTCTGGATATAATGGATATTTTACCACATGAACAACTTTTAATTATATGAAGTTTATTTTTGACTGAAGTACCAAAGATCGACAAAACGATCGTTATTAACTTAAATAATTACAAAATGTTCATAACATGGTAATAAGTGATATAAATGGAATAATGAACTTGAAAAAGGATCTTAATCAAGTAGAAATTAACTCTAGTTTATTATTCAAGAGGTTAAAGAATGATCGAGTCAAGTCGGACATGAGGTAAGTGACTTCGTCTCAATCTTCTTTCATTGAGGCATATTATGTTTCAATACAAGACATTCTTTTAAACGGCGTATAAACACATTTGAATTTTACATTTATTCAAAAGAATATTTTTATATGAAGCATTTTATAAAATGAAAAAATGGAATGTCTTTTTGTCATACGTATGCGGTGACAACGACTTCTCCGCCACCGTGACCATTATTTGAGTTTCAGCTTCCTCTACTAGCCATAAATTTTTTTAAAATGAAAAATAAATACCAAGTTTTTCTTTTATTTTATTTTGGTATTGAAAATATTATTGATAATGTTTTTATAATATCATTGTGTTGTATTGATATCTTGTGATTGAAATGTTGAAATGTTATGTTTCCTTTATGCATGTTTTATGTGATACGATTATGTTATGGTTTATGATATGTTTAAACCTATTTATATGAGGAATGAATTGGACTTAAAAAGTGATGGGTGGAGCCCTCTATAGCTCCTCAATGCATTAGTATGTCTCATGAGACAAAATAGTGTCTTGGCACGAGGCCTTGACAAGATCATATTTGTAGTCATGACATGAGGCCTTGGATACGTGGTTATGATAGTCTGGAAATATGAATTCCATCATTATAAAAGTGGATATTGATATTGAATGTGATTATTCAACTAGTAGAATATCTATGTGAATAAATAAATGGAATTATTTCGTTTTAATTTTTCCATATTATGACGAAGTTCAAGTTTAAATGGATTTTTTTATTTATACATTTCCTTAAATGTTTATGTTTATTTATGAAAGTTTCTCCTATATTGTTATCCTTACATAGCATCTGAGCTCACCCCTTTCAATGTCTTAAATTTTACAGGATGTGAAGAATTATTTTATTAAGGACCTGCAGTGATAGTATGAGGGGATATGATGACAAGATGTTGTTGTGGTTTTGTTTTACTTTTGGATGTAATGTAAGACTTATGAATATATCTTGTGTTTTCAAGGCTACTAAACTAATCGTTCTTTCAAGACATGATCTTTTGTGATCATGACAATGTTACATAATACTACACTGACTCTAGGTAGCTAGGGTCTGGGTTCTACACTAGGTATAAGAGGCAGTTTAGTACTAACCTTGGAAGCTAAATTTAGATAAACTCTAATTGGAGCACATAGACCTAAGATGGACTTTGAGGATTAGTAAATAAGAACTTCCTAGAATTTTTGTATAATAGATATTTTGTGAGTTTTATGGGAAATACATCCCTGTCTTGATACGAGTAGGTAGAGGTGGCTCTAGCACAAATGTAACTAGGTGTAAAACCCGAAAACACTGCTTTGAGATAGAATCAAATGGGAACTAGTGCACGACAACGAGCCTTGTTGCACTCTTGGTTACGACACTCCCAGGGGATATTCTTAGGATAATTCTCATTTTATTTACAAACCATTATGAAGGGTTTATGAGTATATAATTCCTTAAAAAAACATTTTTATGATTATGGATTATATCCAAAAATAGTTCAATTTATGTTAAGTGTTTTTTAAGTTTGTTATTATGTATTTAGATTCATAAACTAATATAGTTTATGACATTGTTTAGAAATGGCGCCTAGTGGAAGGAATGGAAATCGTATCAATGCACACACCCCATATAGGGATTTCCCTCCTATTCAAGATAATTATAATGGAGCTGGTGATACAACTGGTGTTGATCACCTTATCACCATATTGGGACAACTCACTCAGGTTATGAATAATAACCTTACTCATATGGAGCACCCTGATCCGCAGCATGGAGGATCAATGTTAGATCACTTCCTGAGGCAAGAACCACCAACATTCAATTGGATTACAAATCCATTAGTAATGAGAAATGGATAAGTTCCCTAGAGAAAATATTCCATGCATTGGAGAGTAATGAAGAGGAAAAAGTTATCATGGAAATTTACAGCCTCACTTGAGATTCTGATCAATGGTGGTCATTAATTCAAAACACAAAAAAAGATGATGAAGTATCAAATTTTTAATGGAGGGATTTCAAAGATATTTTCTTACAAAAATACTTTCCTCATGACCATCGAGTAGATATGGAAAGGCAATTTTTGAGTCTCAGACAAAAGGAGGATGAGAATGTCAAAAGTATGAGGCCAACTTTACAAGGTTAGCGAGGTATGCTGCAGGTTATATACGTAACCCAAGAAGTAAGATTGATCATTTCTTTGATGGGTGGAAGCCATTTCTCTGTATAACATTAGTATCACAATCTTTATCAACACACGAAGATATAGTATCATGTGCTATCAAGCCTGAAGAGGAATTCTCTAAGTCTTATGATAACAAAGTAAAGAAAGAGAAGAAGGGAACAATGGAACAAGATATAGATAAATGGGAAAATGGTAAAGAAAGATTTTTCATTATGTGACAATTGTGGGTTGAATCACCCCGGTACTTGCCTAAAAAGAATGGGAGTTTTTTATAAATGTAGAGAAAAAGGTCACCAGGCTTGTGATTTCAAGGGAAAGAAAGAGGTTGTCAATGTTGAATGCAACAATTTTAGAGAAATGGGGCATTATGCAAATGAATTTCCTAATATTCAGGGAAACATACCTCGGAAATGGCCAAGGTATCAATGCAAAGCTTATGTTGTTACTACATATGAAGTTAAATAATTATTGTATTTGTGTTTTTGGACTCAAGAACTATATTATGGTTATAATAATTATGTGATATATATAAGGATTGTACTGTAGTACTTGTTATTTTCATTAAGGTCTTAATATGATGAAGGTAATCATATTTTTAGTATGTGACAATAAGAGAAACATTACTTTGTTTGGGGAATCTGATGTCCCCATTGATTTTGAAATTTAGAGTCCTTTTAGAGAAATTCTGGACAGAGGTTTTTTGGAGAACTATAAAGGATGGAATGGATTAAGTTGAACATTGGATAGTATTGTTTAAGGTTAAATCATTTCTGAATATTATTTTTGGAATATTATAATACAATAGTTTTAGGAAAAGGACAACATGCAGGTCGGGGGATAACCCGTCACGTCGGACAAAGCTGTAGGAATCGAACCCACAACCATAGTGTGACAGGCCTTTATTACCTACCACTAGCCTACAGGAAGTCCCTGGTTATTACAAAATAGTTTTCCTAATCTAAATGTTATGTATTAATATTTGTAAGCTTGTACGATTAGGATAAATATAATATTTTTTGAGTTCTATTATCTTTTTGAGGGAAAGATGAGTTTGTGGTAGGAATTAGTTAACAGTTGAAACTCTACTTGTTAAGTATATATATATATATATACCTCTCTCTTATTCTATGAATGAATTAATTTTTAAACTTTATGAAAGGGATATTAAAAAAATGTGTTATCAAAATACCTTATGTTTTGTTGAACAGATGATATTTTAAATCACCATAGATTGAAGGCTTTGAGGCCCTCAGTACCTACAAATAGTTATATTTTCCCTCTAATTGTATGTCTCTAATTTCCACCAATTTTCTCCTAATCGAGATCATAATTTGGTGGTGACTTTTTTCATTTCCCATTCCCTCTTATTAAGGCTAAGATTTATTAACCTTATTTCCGATTTGGGTTTTTCACAAAGGTATTTTCTATATTAATCCCTTTATTTTTGAAGAACAATTTCAAATTGCGAGGATGTAATTTATTGAAGGAGGTGAAAATGTAACACCCCAAGCTTCCAACGGTACGCTTCATTTTGAATAATATAGTAGCGTGTGTTGTATGCAACTTCGTGTTCTAACACAAACCACAACCAATCAAACTAGCCGTTATGAATAGTAATACCTACTTTTTAAAATTTTATAAATTTTATCTTTCAAAATGGACTTAATTTTTTGGATTCGGAATATCGAATTTATCCTGGGGTAAAATTTTGGAACTTCTCGGATAACTTTTGTATTTTGATGAATAGTGAAAATTACTAAATTTTAATTAAAAACAAATTTTTAATCAAAATAAGTAATAGTGATAAATTATAATATTGAGTGGTTTTAAGGTATAATTAGAATATCATTTTACCATTTTATCCAATGGTGGTCATTAGAATTAATTTCACTTTGAAATTGGACATAAGCAATTGTCAATCTTTTGATTGATATTGTTTCTTAAAAACACGCTATTTATTTTGACAATGGGAATTAATTATAAAATTAAATAATGCAACTTATATTTTTTTAATTTTGAAAAATATACATCAATTTTTCATTTAGAATTTCAATTATATCTTAGGGTGAATTTTTGGTATTGTTCTGAAAAACTTCAATTTTTGATGAATAGTGAAAACACCAAGTGGTAGTAAAAAAACTGATTTTTCATTTAAATGAAATTTTACCAAATCTGTGATTTGAATTTCCAAAATCCAACATACATCATTGTCATTAGGAAGTAAAATGTGGTTCAATGTGATTAAAATAATTTTGGGTGAATAGTAAATTTTAAGTTCTATTAATCACGATTAAAGGTAATTAATGTAATTTAAGGTAAATATAATGTTATAATAATATGAAATTACCTTTACACTTGTTCTAAACTTATTGGATGAGTCATGTCCGACCAATAAAATCCATGGGTCAACTTGGGGACCCCATGCAGCGACTTGGGTAAAAAGAACATTAATAACTTTTTATTTAAAGTAAAAATAAAATTGTCACAAACATGTCTTATTTTTCTAAAACAATTATTACATGGGGTTGTATAAGTTAAAGTTTTGACAGTAAATTTTCATTGAAATGATAAAAATATTTTCTACATCAAGTTATTTTATTTATTAATTTTTAGACATTAAATAAATTTAAATTTTTATGACACCATGATGATGCTCCAATTACCTCATTAATTAACAATTTGAATAAAATGAAAAGATTGTGTAAAATATAAGACTTAACCTTGTCATTGTATGAGTATATTTATAACCCTAATCACCTTATACAAGAAATATATAATTTTGGGACCATTAAAATCTGAAAATCATTTCATAATAATGTAATATTTCATGACGTTCCAAGAGTACCCCTCCTCTCCTCTTATTAAAGGCCTCCACCTCTACCACCTTATTCACACCATCAAAGCCATTTGGCTCAGAAAACTTCTACCCAAATACTCTCTCAACTTCCCTCTCTTACTCCTAGAATCCTAACTTTGGACAGAATTCTTCCCAAGGAAGCCTTTGGCTGAAATCAAAAAAGAGTTACCTGATTTTAAGGTAATGTCTTCTCTTATGTTCTTTTGTTTTATTTTTCTTCTCCAACCCCTTAAAATCTTTTTATTCCTTTATTTTGTAACAACAATAGTATATTAAATATTCTAGGATGTTTTTATGATAATTATTTGATTTACACCAACACACACCTTCGTCTAATGGTTAAAGAACATACTATTTCTATGGGTGGTGATTTACTGCCTCACAAAATGATGATTGTTCAATATTCATTTAACACCTCTCATGGTGGCCATTATGATGACACTATTTACATATATGATATATATTTTGTTTATTTTTTATTTATGATTCTTTATATTTCATTTATGGCATACCTTTATGATTTCCATTATGGGTAAATGCAATAATTTCATTTTGGGAAGTGTGGACTACCGCCCCTTCAAAGTGATTTGAATCGTTAATGCCAAATGTGGGATGTATAAATGATGGAGTAAATGATATTATATATGATATTATACTATAATTATAATATACCTTTATATCCTTATTATCTCATTCCATTAAATACAAAATATAAATGAAAGTAGTGTTCATGCGTACATACGGCTTACTGTCTCCATGAACGGTGCATTTCATTTCATACATCTAAATTTTATGAAATATTATAAATGAATGTATGTAATGGATATATATGATATACATGATATCTACATCATGAATATAATTCTGGATATAATGGATACTTTACCACATGAACACCTTGTAATTATAAGATGTTTATTTTTGACTGAAGTACCAAAGATCGAAAAAACGACTGTTATTAACTTAAATAATTACATAATGATCATAACATGGTAATAAGTGATATAAAAGGTATAATGAACATGAAAAATGTTCTTAGGAAAGTATAAATTAACTCTATTTTATTATTCAAGAGTTTAAAGAACAATCAAGTCAAGTCGGACACGAGGTAAGGGACTTCGTCTCAATCTTCTTTCATTGAGGCATATTCTTTTTTAATACAAGACTTTCTTTTATACGGTGTATAAACCACTTTTACTTTTACGTTTATACAAATGGAATATTTTTATATGAATCGTTTTACTAAATGACAAAATGGAATGTTTTTTTTGTCATACGTATGCGGTGACAATGACTTCTTCGCCGTCGTGAACATTATTTGAGTTTCGGCTTCCTCTACAAGCCATTACTTTTTTTTTAAAATGAAAAATTAATACCAAGTTTTACTTTTCTTTTATTTTGGTATTTAAAATGGTTTTGATAATATTTTTATTATATCAATGTGTTCTATTGATATCTTGTGATTGAAATGTGGAAATGTTATGTTTCCTTTATGCATGTTTTATGTGATACGACTATGTTATGGTTTATGATATGTTTAAACCTGTTCATATGAGGAATGAATTGGAATTAATAAGTGACGGGTGGAGCCTGCTATAGCTCCTTGATTCATCGGTAGGTCTCATGAGACAAACTAGTGTCTTGGCACGAGGCCTTGACAAAATTTTATTTGTAGTCTTGGCAGGAGGCCATGGCTATGTGGTTATGATAGTCTGACAATATGCATTCCATCATTATGAAAGTGATTATTGATATTTCATGTGATTATTTGACTAGTATAATGTCCATGTGAATAAGTAAATGGCGTTATTTCATTTTACTTTTTCCATATTATGCTGAAGTTCATGTTTAAAAGGCTTTTGTTTTAGTTATACATTTCCTTAAATGTTTATGTTTATTTATGAATGTTTTTGCTATATTGTTATCCTTACTGAGCATCTGAGCTCACCCCTTTCACTGTTTTAGTTTTTCTAGGATGTGAAAATGTATTTTATGAATGAAATGCAGGGATAGTATGAGGGGATATGAAGACATGATGTTTTTGTTTTTGTTTTGTTTTACTTTATGATGTAATGTAAGACTTATGAATATATCTAGTGTTTCTAAGGCTACAAAACTAATCGGTCTTTCGATACATAATCTTTTGTGATCATGCCAATGTTACATAATAATGCACTGACTCTGGGTAGCTGGGGTCGGGGCATTACAGCTGGTATTAGAGGCAGTTTAGTACTAACCTTGAAATCTATAATTAGATAAACTCTGATTAGAGCACATAGACCTAAGATGGACTTTGAAATTAGTAACGAAGAACTTCCTAGAATTTTGGTATTATAGATATTTTTTGAGTTTTCTGGGAAATACATCCCTGTCTGGATACGAGCAGGTAGAGGTGGCTCTGGCAGAGATGTACCTAGGTGTAAAGCCTGAAAACAATGCTTTGAGCTATACTCGAACGAGAACTGGTGCACGACAACTGGCCTTGCTGCACTCTTGTTTACGACACTCCCGAGGGATATTATTAGGATAATTCCCATTTTCATTAAAAAACATTTTGAAGGGTTTATGAGTATATAATTTCTCAAAGAAAACATTTTTATGATTATGGATTATATCCATAAATAGTTCAATTTATGTTAAGTGTTTTTCAAGTTTGTTATTATGTATTTCGATTCATAATCTAATCTAGTTTATGACATTGTTTAGAAATGGAGCCTAGTGGAAGGATTGGAAACCGTATAAATGCATGCACTTCATGTAGGTATTTCCATACTGGTCAAGATAATTATAATGGACCTGGTGATACAATTGGTGTTGATCAGCTTATCACCACACTGGGACAACTCACTCAAGTTATGAATAATAACCTTACTCGTATAGAGCACCCTAATTCGTATCGTGGAGGATCAATGTTATATCGCTTCATGAGGAAGCAACCACAAATTTCAATGGGAGTACAAATCCATTATTAGCTGAGCAATGGATAAGTTCCCTAGAAGAAATATTCCATTCCTTGGGGAGTCATGAAAGGGAAAATGTTATCATGGAAATTTACCGCCTCACTGGAGATGCCGATCAATGGTGGTCATTGATTCAAAACACAATGGAAGATGATAAAGTATCAAATATGGAATGGAGGGAGTTCAAAGTGCTTTTCAAAGAAAAATACATTCCTCGTGACCATCGGAAGATATGGAAAGGAAATTTCTGAGTCTGAGACAAAAGGAGGATGAGAATGTCGCAAAGTATGAGGCCAACTTTACAAGGATAGCGAGGTACACATCAAATTTTATACGTAACCCAAGAAGTAAGATTGACCGTTTCTTTGAAGGGTTGAAACAGTTTCTCCGTCAAGAAATAGTATCACAATCTTTCTCAACATATGAAAATATAGTCTCATGTGATATCAAGATAGAAATTGAATTATCTAAGTCTTATGACAACAATGTAAAGCAATAGAAGAAGAGAACAGTGGAACAAGAGACAGATAAAGGGAAAAAGGGAAAGAAGGATTTTTCATTATGTGATAATTTTGGGAAGAATCACCCTGGTACTTGCCTAAACGGAATGAGAGTTTGTTATAAATGTGGAGAAAAAGGTCACTAGGATCGTGATTGTAAGTGAAAGAAAGATGTTGTCAATGTTGAATGCGACAATAGTAGGGAAGTGGGGCATTATGCAAATGAATGTCCTAAGTGTTAGAAAAACATACCTCAGAAAAGGCCAAGGGATCAAGGCCAAGCTTATGTTGTTACCACAGATGAAGTTAAATAATTATTGTATTTGTGTTTTTGGACTCAAGAACTATATTATGGTTATAAGAATAATGTGATATATATAAGAATTGTACTGTAGTACTTGTTGTTTTCCTTAAGGTTTTAATATAAAGAAGGTAATCATATTTTTAGTATGTGATAATAAGAGAAACTTTAATTTGTTTTGGGAATCTGATGTCACCATTGATTTTGGAATTTAGAGACCTTTTAGAGAAAGTCTTGCCAGAGGTATTTTGGATAACTATAAAGGTTGGAATGGATTATGTTGAACTTTGGATAGTATTGTTAATGATTAAAACAGTTCTGAAGATTATTTTTGGAATATTATAATACTGTAGTTTTAGGAAAAGGATAACCTGTAGGTCGTGGGATTACCCATCGCGTCAGAGAAAGCTGTAGGAATAGTACCCACAACCGTAGTGTGATAGGCCTTTATTACCTACCACTAGACTACAGGAAGTCCCTGGTTATTACAATATAGTTCTCCTAATCTAAATGGTATGTGTTAATATTTGTAATCTTGTACAATTTGGATAAATATAATATTTTTGGAGTTATATTATCTTTTGGAGGGAAAGATGAGTTTGTGGTAGAAATTAGTTGATGGTTGAAACTATACTTGCCAAGTATATATATATATATACCTCTCTCTTATTCTATGAATAAATTAATTCTTAATCTTTAGGAAAGTGATATTAAAAAAAGTGTTATCCTAATACTTTATGTTTTGTTGAACTGATAATATTTTAAATCACTATAGACTGAAGGATTTGAGGCCCTCAATTATACACTTGTTTTTGATTGATGACTTCAATCACTCCCTACAAATATTTACATTTTCCTCCAACTATATGTCTCTAATTTCCACCAATGTTCTCCTAGTAGAGATTATAATTTGGTGGTGAATTTTTCATTTCCCATTCCCTCTAATTAAGGATAAATTTTATTAACCTTATTTCCGATGTGGGTTTTCCACAAAAGTATTTTCTATTTTAATACTTTTATTTTCGAAGAACAATTTCAAATTGCGAGGATGAAATTTATTGAAGGATGGGAGAATATAACACCCAAAGCTTCCAACGGTCTACTTCTCTTTGAATAATACAAAAGCGTGTGTTGTACGCAGCTTTGAGTTCTAACACACACCACAACCAATCAAACTAGCTGTTATGAATAGTAATACATACTTTTTGAAGTTTTTTAAATTTTATCATTCAAAATGGCCTTCATTTTTTCATTCCTAATATTGAATTTATCCTAGGGTGAAATTTTGGAACATTTCGGATAACCTTTATATTTTGATGAGTAGTGAAAATTACTACATTTTAATTAAAAACATATTTTTAATAAAAATAAAAAATAGCGATAAATTATAATATTGAGTGGTTTTAAGGTATAATTAGAATATAATTTTACCATTTTATCCAATGGTGGTCATTATAATGAATTTCACTTTGAAATTAGACATAAACAATTGTCAATCTTTTGATTGATATTGGTTCATAAAAACACGCTATTTGTTTTGAGAACGGGAATTAATTAAAAAATTAATTAATGTAACTTATATTTTTGTAATTTTTTAAAATAGAAATAATTTTTTAATTCAGTGTTTCAATTATATCTTAGGGTGAATTTTTGGTATTGTTCTGAAAAACATTGATTTTTGATGAATAGTGAAACCACTAAGTGGTAGTAAAAAAAACAGATTTTTTCGATTAAATGAAATTTTCCCACCTCTGTGATTTTAATTTCCAAAATAAGACATGCATCATTGTCATTAGGACGTAAAATGTGGTTCAATGGGATTAAAATAATTTTTGGTGAATAGTAACTTTTCAGTTCTATTAATCGCGATTAAAGGTAATTAGTGTAATTTAAGGTAAATATAATGTTATAATAATATTAAATTACCTTTACACTTATCCTACCCTTATTGGATGAGTCATGGACGACCAATAAAATCCATGGGTCAACTTGGGGACCCCATGGAGCCACCTGGGTAAGAAAATGACATTAATAACTTTTTATTTAAAGTAAAAATAAAAATGTCACAAAATGTGTTGTCTTGCTAAAACAATTATTACATGGGGTTATATAAGATAAAATTTTGACTATAAATATTCATTGGAGATATAAAAATATTTCCAACACCATGGTAATTTTTTTATAATTTTTATATATTTAATAAATTAAATTTTTTCTGACACCATGATGATGGAGTGATTGCCTCATAAATTAATGATTTAATGAAACGAAAAGATAATGTAAAATCTAAGACTTACACTTGTCAAAACCTATTGGATAAGTATATTTAGAAACCTTATCACCTTATCCTCGAAATATATAATTTTGGGACCACTAAAATCAGAAAATCATTTCATAATAATGTAATATTTCATGACATTCCACGAGTACCCCTCCTCTCCTCTTATAAAAGGCCACCACCTCTTCCACCTTATTCACACATTCAAAGCCATTTGTCCCGGCCAAACTCTACCCAAATACTCTATCAACTTCCCTCTCTTTATCCTAGAAGCCTCACTTTGGGCAGAAGTCTTCCCAAGGAATCCCTTGGATCAAATCAAAATGAGTTACCCGATTTTAATATAATGTCTTATCTTATGTTCTTTTGTTTTATTTTTCTTTTCCACCCCCTTAAACTATTTTTATTCCTTTCTATTGTAAAAACACCAGTATATTCAATATATTAGGGTATTCTTATGATAAGTATTTGATTTACACTTACACACACCTTCGTCTAATGGTTAAAGAACATACTGTTTCTGTGGGTGGCGAATTACTGCCTCACGAAACGATGATTATTCAATATTCTTTTAACACTTATCATGGTGGCCATTGTGATGAAACTATTTCTATATATGATATATATTGAGTTTAGTTTTTCTTTATGCTCTTTTATTCTTCATTTATGGCATACCTTTATGATTTCCATTAGGGGTAAATGCAATAATTTCATTTTGGGAAGTGTGGACTACCGCCCCCTCAAAGTGATTTAAATCGTTAATGCCAAATGTGAGACATATAAAAGATGGAGTAAATGATATTATATATGATATTATACTAGAATTATAATATACCTTTATATCATTATGAATTCAATCCATTAATTATGAAATAGAAAGGAAAGTAGCGTTCATGC
Organism: Viscum album; assembly: GCA_963277665.1. Classification (NCBI taxonomy): domain Eukaryota; kingdom Viridiplantae; phylum Streptophyta; class Magnoliopsida; order Santalales; family Viscaceae; genus Viscum; species Viscum album. The sequence goes on from OY728126.1 coordinate 752,357,712, forward strand.
GTACGTATGACGTACCGTCTCCATGAACGGTGCATTTCATTTCTTAACTCTAAATGTTATGTAATATTTTAAATGAATGTATCAACTGGATATATATGATATATATGATATCTACATCATGAATATAATTCTAGATATAATGGATATTTTACCACCTGAATAACTTGTAATTATAAGAAGTTTATTTTTGACTCAAGTACCAAAGATCGACAAAACGACAGTTATTAACTTAAATAATTACATAATTTTCAAAACATGGTTATAAGTGATATAAAAGGAATAATTAACTTGAAATAGGTTCTTAATAAAGTATAAATTAACTCTAGTTTTTTATTCAGGAGGTTAAAGAACTATCGAGTCTAGTCGGACACGAGGTAAGGGACATCGTCTCAATCTTCAATCATTGAGGCATATTCTGTTTTAATACAAGACTTTCATTTATATGGTGTATAAACCCCTTTGACTATTACATTTTTTCAAAAGGAGTCTTTTTATAAAAAGTGTTTCACTAAACGATAAAATGGAATGTTTTTTTTGTCGTATGTATGCGGTGACAACGACTTCTCTGCCGCCATGACCATTATTTGAGTTTCGGCTTCCTCTAAAATCCATAACTTTTTTTAAAATGAAAAATAAATACCAAGTTTTAAATTTATTTTATTTTGGCATTGAAAATGGTTTTGATAATGTGTTTATTATGTTAATGTGGTTTATTGATATCGTTTTATTGAAATGTGGAAATTTTTTGTTTCCTTTGTGCATGTTTTATGTGATACGATTATGTTATGGTTTATGATATTTTTAAACCTGTTCATATGAGGAATTAAGTGGACGTAATAAGTGACAGGTGGATCCCGCTATAGCTCCTTGATGCATCGGTAGGTCTAATGAGACAAACTAGTGTCTTGGCACGAGGCCTTGACAAAATCTTATTTATAGTCTTGGCATGAGGACTTGGCTACATGGTTATTATAGTCTCGCATTATGAATGCCATCATTATAAAAGTGGTTATTGATATTGCATGTGATTATTCAACTAGTAGAATATCCATGTGAATAATTAAATGGAATAATTTCATTTTAATTTTTCCATATTATTCTGAAGTTCATGTTTAAAAGGCTTCTGTTTTAGTTATACATTGCCTTAAATGGTTATTTTTATTTATGAAGGTTTCCTCTATATTGTTATCCTTACTGAGCATTTGAGCTCACCCCTTTCAACGTTTTAATTTTTCTAAGATGTGAAGAAGTATTTTATGAATTACCTGGAGGGATAGTATGAGGGGATATGAAGACAATATGTTGTTGTAGTTTTTTTTACTTTATGATGTAATGTAACACTTATGAATATATCTAGTGTTTCCAAAGGTACTAAAGTAATCGGTCTTTCGAGACTTGATCTTTTGTGATCATGCCAATGTTACGTAATAATGCACAAAATTTGGGTAGCTGTGGTCAGGGCCTTACAACCTAGATGAATATAGTATTTTTTGTGTTTTTAAATCATTTATAAAATAATGTTTATTATAAATTATCAATAATGTCATTTTTTTAAATACATGAAATATTATAATATAATATGTGTCTAACTCTTGGAAAATTGTTCCAAAATGACATGGTTGAAAAATTAAATAGTATATGGTCTTAATTAAATAAAAAAAATATTTTTTTGCCTTGTTTATATATCATTTTAAGCATTATATTTTGTTTTAACCCCTTAATTAACCAATTTTTAAAATAATCATAGTAATGTAATTTTCTATATTATAGGGTTAAAATTTTAATTATGATTTTCCAATTCCCAAATAAATTAATAATTAGTATCATTTTAGACAATTTATGATCCTAATTTTAAAATATTTTTTAAATTTATCTAATTTATTAAAACATATTTAACATAAAATACTATTAATATAATTTTAATAACTATTCACATAATTTGGATTTGAAAAAACATGGATGAAACTTAATTTGAATATAAACATTTCAGAAATCCCTAAAATGTTATATTAACAAATTAAATTTATGTTACAATATAATTAACCCATAAAATATTACTATTATAGTTTTTAAAATCATTTGTTTGATTTTTCTACTGTTGGCACAAGCATTGAGTCAGTGTTGCGTACGAATTTAAAATAATTATTTAATAACTAAAATTAAAAAATAAAATAAAATTATAGAAATAAATAAATTATATTCAATACAAAATTATTTCATAATTAATTTTTTGTATTTTGAAACATCTTTGTCAGAAAAATATATTTAATAGGTTATTTTTACTTTTGTTTGCCCTATGCAGGCATTGCTCATAAATTTGGATAAGTTGCATGTTATATAACTAAAAAATTAGAATATATCTATAAAAATATAACTAATAATTCATTATTATTAATCAAATATTTTAAATTGTACTCTATTGTCTAATATTATCTTCAGGATACCAACTTTAACATTTCTAGTATTGCGCATGCACTGCATCAGCACTGGAAATTATTTTCAAATTTATCCTAAAAATAATTCAAATTTATAATTTTGAATTAAATTTAGTTATATTATTTATATAATCATACATTATTTTATAAATGAGTATAATAAATTTATTATATTATATTTGTGTCTTTTTCATAACCTATAATATGTCGTATTTGATTAAAATTGTATTTTTAAATATTCAACAAAAAATTATATCATTATAAAAAATATTGAAGTGTAATCATATGACACATTTGATTTTATGGAAAAATTCCATCAAATAAAATTGAATACCAATTATTTTATGAAATTCATTTTAATGTAACCTTGTAGAAGGTAAAGAACATAACATTTTGAAGCCAAAAAATGAGAAAATACAAAAAAATATATATAAAGATGATTACTATGTAATTGATTATATTATTTCCAAATAATGGTGTATTTTATTATTTTAATTTAAAATTGAATTCATAAAAATTCTTTTTAATGAAAATCCATGTCAGTTTAAAAAAGGGTTTTTTCACTATTCAATGAAAAAAATCAATCTTTTTAGAAAAAATCCCAAAATTTCATCCTAATATAATTCTGAAAAAATAATTTAAAAAATTATTATGTTATTATATAATATAATTTCAAATATTTATATAAATTAGTTGTATTGTTTCCTAAAAGGAGCAATAAAAATCATATTTAGAAGAAAAAATATTTTTGAAGAAGAAAATGGCTTCACTAAAAAAATATTTTTTATTTAAAATTCATTTTCACTGAATTTTCATTTATTAAGGAATATATATATATATATATATATTTACTCACTAATATTTGTTTCTTTTTATTCAATAGCTAGGTTACAACAGTCATAAAATAATAATATTGCATGACTCATTTAATCTCAGTGTTCTGTGTCATATATTCTATCTAACATAGTGTTTGATTAGAATATTATTATATTGAATTTCCCCTATTAATAATCTTATTACCCTCCATTTAAAAGTGATATCTATAAACAATATTTTGACATAAAATTTTTTTTTGTTGAAAACCCACATCATAATTTTTTTTTCATAAAACTCGTTTTTGAAAATAGGGAATGAAGAATGTAATGGTCATATGGAATAAAAAATAACTAGTTTTCCAAATATGATAAAATTTTTAGGGAGTGATAATTTATATTTGGAGGAAAAATGAAATCCCAAAATAACTATGGATAGTGAAGGAGACCATTGATAATAAGAAATTGATTGCTCATGGGGATGTTGATGACCACAAAACCATAGAGCAATGTGATGTGAAAAAGAATACTGATTCTTAAAAAGATTAAGGTAATAGGAAAACTTTATTCAACATTTTTCCTTTTAGTTTATAAATTTTGTAACCATATAGCCAAATAATATAAGGAAATAAACTTAAAAGGAAATTATAATTTAATACTTTAATCAATTTTCACAACAATATCACATTTTTCTTCAAACAATAAGTATTCAAGATAAATATTTTATCTCTAAATCACTAAAATAAAATTCTTATTTATCACATTATCTTTAAAAGGGTAAAAATCTAATAAAACTAAATTTATAAACTAATAAAAATAAATTTGTATAGAACAAGGTAAGATAATTCCCAAAATAAAAAACATCTTCATATGATTAATTACAATATTAATCATCAAAGTCTCAAATATAACATCCAAATTTAAACCTATATAATTTGATAAATAAAAAACCATAAAATTCATTAAATTAATCTGGACCATGTTTCTAAACCAAAAATTTAATGTATGTGACCACATATTCTTCCATGATTAATTTATAATTCATATATAATTAAAAATCAACACTCATAAAAACATATAATCAATAATTTAAATGATCAAATCATTTAAACTCTAAAATATTATAATTATACCAATAAATAAATTAAATCTCTATAATTTAACATTAATATTAAATATTCTTAAAAAAATACAATAAAATGTATTTTGTTACTAAAAATCACATATTGTTTTATTTATCATAATCATATAATTTCCCCAAGATTACAATGTTACTCTTAGGAAATAACATTAATAACTTAATCATGAAATTAATTTTATATCCTATGGTTCTCTATGTGATAAAACATACATCCCCCAAAAAAATTAATAATTATATATCAATTTTTCATATAAAAAAATTTTCACACTACACAGTACATCACATAGGATAGTGGTATGTAATTACCTATTATCCCCCGTTGTTAGTGGGTTCAAACCACATGGCCTTTCCATATTAGACTGGTTGTGACCTGACCTGTAGGTTTTCCTTTTAATATATAATATCTATAATGTTCTAAAAAATTGAGGAACATCCTAAAAATTAACCTTTATAACATCAATAATACAAAAAAATTTATCCTCAATGTTTATCTCATAACATTCATCTTACATCCCCAAACATTTAATATCTTTCTTCTAATATAATAATTTATGATAACCTAAGAGACACATATATATCATCCAAATAAAAAACCTCCCCAAATTTCATTAATCACATCAATATTAGAATGATTACAACCTCATAAAGGGTTTCAAAGAGTTTGAACTTATGATCAAACATAAACATATAGAACCAAGATAGGATCTATACCTCTTAAGTTAATATGATATAAAAATATCTTAATCTCTAAATATATCTGAATATTTTCTCTAATACTTATAGTAAATACCCAACCGTAAACAACCTATAAATTGAATCTTTAAAAAATCACTTTATATCATTTTGATGATCCTTTATGTTTATATTTTCATAGAAATTGGTCATAGGACATTCATAAAAAACATATACATTACATGTTGGACACCTCCTCATAGTATCCGTTTTAACTACAATACAAGAAATTTAAAATCATACATGTTTTATTTTCATGAAAATAATTATGATTTTCTACATCAATTCTACTTTGTTATGAATTATCCTTAAAACCAATGAAATTTTTGGAAAACTTTGGATAGGTATAAAATCACAACAATGGGCATAAAAAATAAGAATAAATAAACACATAATTCCATTTTTGAACTAATAGATCATAAAATAGAGTTATAATTTAACAGAATAATATTTGTAATCAAATATTTACTTAATAAATATGTCCAGCTTGGGGAAAAACACTACCCATTTATTGAGAAGAAAAAAATAGCACCTAAGAGGAACATATGGGGTTATCAACTTTCCCCCATCCACCAAAAAAATATTACAAAACATAATAGGACAAGTCATTAACATAACTATATTCATCCATAGTTTCCCATTTGATTGGAGAGTTACTGTTATTTTTGAATTTAAACACCACAACATCAATCCTTCTTGATAACTTAGAATAGGACCTGGTAGAAATTATCTTTAGTAAGTTAGAGAAGTTCATATTAGTGGAGATTACAACTTGGTCGATGTTAGCCGATGAACCCAATGAAGGTTCCACCATCACACACCATACTATAAAGGTGTAAATAGGTGTAATAAGGGGTTACATTTATTGACATTATTGTGTAATTAAATTATATAAATAAAATTGTTATTTCATCATTTTTATTTTAAGAATAATTTTTTAATAAAATTGAGATCGTATTTGATAAATTTATTTTTCGTTCAAAAAATGAACTTTGCTGAAAAGAAATAATTTTTAAAAAAACTAACAAATTATGAATAATGTTTTTAATGAAATAATATTATCATAATGTTGTTATTAATATTTAAATAACTAAATAATTTTATTTTTTTTATCTGCAAAAAATTTTACTATGTAGTTTACTATTCATTTTCTATGAGTTATTGTTTTAAGTAAATGTGGATTTTTATATATAAAAGAAAACTTTTTTATAAAAAGGGAATTATTCAAATAAAATAAAAATATTTTTTCTAAATTATGAATTATAAATTAGTTTTGGTTGAATTTATTAAAATTTTTTTAAATAATTTTTTTCGATGAATAGAAAAAATAAAATTCGGATTTTTCGGTATGCTTAATGACTTTATAATTATCTAATAATGATGTAATAAATAATTAATCAAAAACAAAGACTTTAAAATTTTTATTTTATTAATATTTATTATTAAAATATATTTTAATCAGTTTTAAAAAATATAATTTATTTTTCAAATTCTGAAATAAAAACTCTAACATTAAAAATGTTATATTTAAGAAAAAATTAATTTCCCTTACCAAGATAAGTAATATAAAATTATGGATGAATCCTATGAATTAAAATAAGATTCAAGGTGTCCCAATTGTTCAATTCCATGTGAATATAGATTTTTAAAACCAATTATTTATCATTTACCACTACCTAGGTGTCCAATGCCTTTATTTAGAAATTAATAAACAAATCCCCAAATTTTGAAAAAATATCCACCCATTACGCCAATTCTATTCACTACCATAATACACTACAATTATAAGATAGTTTTACCTCCAATGTATTCATTCTAAGGTGTCCTTAATCCCACAATGTCCCAATCCTTATGTTTTAGGAGTTGTTGTAAAAAGTAAGGGAAATCCCAACTTCTCATCCCTTCCAAATTACATTTTAATGTGGAATGTCATTAAAATTTTCAAACATTGTTCATATATATATATATTATTAAATCCCATTATTGGGTTAAAATAATTTCATGAATTTTATACTATTTCCCCTACCATTTTTACCATTTTATGTGACCATGTTTCATACCCATTATGCTAGAAACTTTTCTTCCCAAAATGTCTGTCCTTTTCTCAAGAAATTCTGTTATATTATTTTTTGAATACCCAAAACCACTTTCTATTCAAGTGGTATTCACCTAGTATTAAATATGATATATGTTATTCTGGGATTGACATACATGAAACCCACATTCATTTTTTGTGGGTTAATTATGACATAATGATATTTCTTTTTTTGAACTTTTCTTTAAAAAGCCATGATTCTAATAGAAAACCCATTTATTTTATTCTGAAAGGGTTATTCATGGAATGTTTTATTATAATATATGTGGATCACATTAATTAATACATATTAATTATGTTCCCAAATATAACTCCAATTCTTTGGGTAAATAATTCAATCTTGGAGACGAAATGTTTTATGATACCTTGGTGAATAACCTTGCTGAAATTTATCAAACATTAGTTAGAAACATTGGTGATATGATTATGAATGTTTAAAATAATGTTTTAGCAACATTTTAAATTTACGATTAAATTTCATTTATTTATTATATTACACATCCTATATTATTAATTAAATAATGATATTCCTCTTGATCTTTTTTATATTTCTAAAAATCACATGTAAACAATTTCACTTTGTTTACTGTATTGGGCCTTATGATCACCCTATCCTTTGATATATGTACCTAGGTTATGAGATATTTTATATTTACTTATTATTAACTTATGATGAATCCTTTCAAGTGGATTAGAATAATTTTTTATTTTTTTATATATTATTTACATTATTTCCAAGAAATTAAACTTTAAAAGATCTTATATTTTATAAAATGAAATGAAATTTTTTTTGTAATAAAAACATAGAATTCCATAGATGGTATCAAAGGGTGGTTTAATTATTTTTTTAAATTTTTATTTTTAAAATTTAGAAGAAACCCTTAGAGACATGGTAAAATATATGAAAACATCATGGTATTTTGGTGAAGTATTAAATAAATCATTTTTGTAAAATAAATCCATGTCTGGGTATGAAAAAATGTATGTGGTTCAATGATAGATGTACCCAGGGCTAAAAATTATATCAAGGTGGTTTTTTCCTAACTCAATGTAACATAGTACATGAAATTCACCTTACCAAGCACCTATTTTGACACTCTCGGGGGATATGTTTGGATTGTCACATGCTTTTTGGGAACCATTACGAAGGATTTATATAAAATGTAATTATTGTTAATGAATATTATATTTAGGAATGTTGTTTTTAGACATGAAATTACCTTATAATTATAATATTATTAAATTAAATTCATTTATCATGAATATTTTCTTATATTAGAAATGGAGGAACTCTGAAAAACATTATAAATAGTGAGTTTAATAGACTAGACACTGATGGGATTCTTTTAGAATCAAGAATGGAAAATTTTTTGAGAATGATGGATCAACATACTAGAGTTATGAGGAATAAATTGAATCCTGTTGAGAGACCATATTCACCTCGAAGGTAATAACTATATGTAAATTCCACCATGTTTTAGTGAAAAACTTCTTTTAGTGGATCTACCCACCCATTTATTACTGAGAAATGGATAATATCTCTAGAAAAGATCATTTATATACTAAATTATTTAGAACAACAGATATATCACTTTATCTATCTAACACATAGAGTTAGAAGTATATCAGTGGTGAGTGCTAGAAAAATCATGAATCCAATCGGGGATATTGATGCAATAGAATGAGATGAATTTGGAGGAACCATTGTCAAAAACATATTTCACTCATTCAATGTGAAAAAAAGATAATGATTTCCAAGAGCTGATATAGATGGAGAATGAATCTGTGGGAAGCTATAACTTTAACCTTACATGGATTTCTCACCACACCTCAACATTTTTCATGAACCCTAACAAAAAAGGACTGTAGATTACTTAGTAGACTAAGACCCTATCTAAAAAAAGAATATATCAAACCATGATTATAATAGTTTTGGGGAGATAGAAGAAATTACTATTATGTTCCAACTTGAGTTTGGTGAGATAAAATTTTCTCACAAATAAAATAAAAATAAGAGATGTTTGGAGCCAAAATTAGGGAGGAACATTTATCATGAATATGGGAATGAAAGTGAAAAATTCCACATGAAACAAATGTCGTAAGAATTATGCAAGGGACATATTTCTCAGTAGTGGAAAATGTTACAAGTGTAGAATATCTATCCGTATTTACTCGAACTATTGTAGTGAGGTGAAGCCTCAATATTTCAGCACCAATGAGAAAGTGAAGATTGTGAAGGCCCTAACTAAACTCAAATGCTTTAAGTGCAGACATCTTGAGTATGTCTCTAAGAACTATCCAAACTAGAAGTCAATAGAGGTTAATCACCCTAAACCTCAACATAGGACAATAGAAAAAGGTCGAGTATTTTCAATCACGAAAACTGATGATAAAGATCAAAATGATATGGTAAAATGTACTCTCAGTGTTCTCTCAAATCTAGAAAGTAATTGGTTTGATTGTGGTTATATAAAATAATTTATTTACTCTAATTTTGAAAATAATATATAATCATTCACTAAAATTATAGAAGTATAGTTATCTATTAAGACATACGGAGGGATTATATAAAAATAAATAGAATATAGAAACTCTAGTATTCACTATGGTTAGCATAATATCAACATAAATCATATATTTATTCCCATTCTATAATGAAAAATTATACTACATATGGACTAGATATCAATTCATAATTCTAATATCAACAAAAAAACTAGGGAAATCTTAGTATTCTTAAAGGGAAAACAGATATTTATGTTGAAAGGAGAGATATCCCGACCTGATAATTATCAAGAAGCACCTCTTATACCCTTATTTTTAGAGATGATTGGTGAAGAAAAATAAGGAAGTGAATGTATATAAAAATAATATGTATCCATCATTCGTAGATATATTGGTGTATTTTATAAGGAGTTACATGGACCTCCCCTAGAAAGAGAGGCAAATTTATTCATTGAACTCATGTTTGGACCCAAGCTAATATCAAATACCCTTAATAGAATAGATAATGTGGAGTTATAGGAATTAATTAATCAACTAAAATATATTTTGTGGAAGGGATTTATTCAACCAATTATGTCTCCTGGGGAAGTATCTATTCTATTTGTGAATAAGAAGGATAAATATATGCAGTTATGCATTTACCATAGATATCATAATAGGATCACAGTGTAGAAAAATTATCATCTTCCAAGATTGATGATTTACATGAGTTGACTTGTGGGATCAATTCTTCTCAAATAATGATATTCAATATGTTCGTCTTCAATTGTTGGAAAATAAATAAGAAATTAAAAAAAATACCTTTAGATCAAGATATAAGAATTATGAATTTTTTGTTATTCCCTTTATCATGACAAATGATCCTTCTATTTTTTTGGATTTGATGACTACATTTTTTAAGGACTACTTGGATAACATTGTGGATATTTTTATTGGTTGTATTCTGATATGTTCCAAATGTTTCTAGGATCCAGAGGATCATCAAAATATTATATTGAATACATTTGGGATGGAGAGGCTATTTGGAATGTTTAGAAAATGTTATTTTTTTGTTACAAAAAGGTTCTTTCTTGGGGAAAATTGAAACCAATTAAGGATTATAAGTTGACCCAACAAAGAAAAGATTATAGAGGAGTGGCCTCATTGTACAATAGTATTCAAGATTCATAGTTCCTTGGATTAGAAGGATATTATAGGATGTTTGTGAAAAAAAATTCATGATTTTCAAATCCATTGACTAAGGTATCTTTAAAATGGGTAATGTTCATCAGGACAAAGTAGTGTAAAGAACATTTCTAAGAGTGGAATAAGGGATTGGTTATTTCACCTTTGTTAAATCTACCCTCTATCAGAGAAGGATTTGTTATTTTTTTATGCATCTCTGAAAGGGATTGGGTTCTTCCTCATAAAAAATGAATAGGTGATTGATTATTCATATTGGTACATGAATCATCATGAGAAGAATTATCTTTTTTAAGACCTGGCACTGGATTTGGTTGTATTTTCTATGAATATATAACGGTACTATCTTTATGGGGTAAAATGTGATATATACATAGACAACCAATGTTTGATTTATATTTTCACACAAAAGGAACTGAACATGAGACATATAAGATGGTTTTAACTTCTTAAAGGAAATGATTGTTCAATTCATTATCTTCCTAGAAGAGAAAAAAAATTATTGATGCATTAAGTTGGAAATACCTTGTTTTTTAGCTATGATGATGATTCAAGGAGATCATTTTCTTAATTATATTGTAAAACCAGACAATATAATTATAAGGGAAGGGAAATAATCAACCATATCCTAAAATATTTATTAACCACCAATAATAAAGAGGATCAAGAAATATCAAAGCGACGATCCTTTATTGACAAAGATGATATAGGTTGTGAAGGATGAGCAGTTTTTCTAAGATCAATATTGATCAAGAAGGTGTACTGCAAATTTATACAAGACTGTGGTTTCCAAATATTCTATAAATAAAGAAATAACTAATGGATATAGCTTATAAGTATTTTCCTCTAAAAAGCATGGAATCACAAAAATTTATAAGGACCATCATGATCCTTATTGGTGGGATAACATGAGAAAAAATATTACTGACTACACTACAAGGTGTATATTATGAAAAAATGATAAGGTAGAGATTAAAAATCATAATATGTGTTTAAAAAAACTACCCATACCATCATGGAAGTTGGATAATCTTAAATTGGACATTGTCACTACTCTCCTGAGAACATCGAAAAGAAACAATGTGATATGGGTTATATTAAATTGTCTATCAAAAAATTCCCATTTCATTTCTATTTGGTATGATTTCTCTCTTGGCCAACATTCCATGATATACATTGAGGAAGTGGTAAGGCTACCTATGCTACCACTCTATACCATATCTGATCATGGTCCATGTTTCAAACCGAAATTTTGGGGAAGTCTTTAATAGGATCTGAGTACCAGATTGAATTTCAGTATGGCATATCACCCCCAAATGAGGGATAATCTGAAAGAACTATTCAGACACTTGAAGAAACGATAATAACATTTTCAATAAGATTTAAAGGTGCATGGGATCAATATATCCCATTACTTATGTTCTCATACAACAATAGAATACATTCGAGTAATCAAATGGAACCCTATGAATCTCTAAATGTGAAGGGATATAGAACTAATTATTGTTGGGAAAAATCGAGTGAGGAAAAGTTTTGTGGGCCCAATTAGGTGCAAGAGATGACAGAAATGGTTCATTCTATCCAAAAACACATAAAGGATTATTAGAGTCAGTAGAAGATCTATTCTCGCAACCATCTGTGGGATCTATATTTTGATGTTGGTAATAAATTATTCCTCAAAAAATCTCTATATAAGTGATTCATACTATTTTGGATCATAGGGAAGCTCAGTCCCATGTATATTGGCGCCTATAAAATCCATTATTTCATAAGTTTAGTGGCCTATCAGATAGAACTTCTACCGAACGTAGTTCAGGATAATGATTGTTTTCAAATAACTCTCTTGAGGATGTATATTCCTAAACCATATGAGGCACTAAATCCTGATGTGGTACAAATGGAACATGACCTCTCTTATTTGGAGTAGCTGGTAGAGATCTTGGATCATAGAGTTAGGGTTCACTATATCAATACTATCTACCTCATCAATGTGTTATAGAGGAAGCAAAAATATTATTATGTGGTGTGTGAAATAAAAGAAACAATGAGGTAGAAGTACACACACCTTTTCTCAATTGAGAGAATAAGTGGAAAATGTGGGGATAAAATTTTTTAAGGAAGGAAGAACGTAACCATCAGAACTTTTTTAATAAATTTTATTTCCTAAAATTTTTAGTTATAATATATTGTTCACAAAAAATTAATTCTTTTTTAATGAAGTGTATATAAATAGACATTTAACCATATGTTTTATTATTACATGACCATTGGTCAATATGAATATTGGGAAAAAAGTACTTGATAATAATTTGACATTATCATTAGTGTTCATAAGTATATATTGAAAAGGAAAATTGAGACAGAAAAAAGATTTCATGTCCTAAACCAGTAGAGTCATTCCATTTTAACACCATCTGGTAATTCTTGATAGGAGGTATCATAACTAGGTTTCTCTATTGAGCATGTCCAAGCTGATTTTCAACATGTGATGTCTGAACGAAATCAACTTCGGGAGAAGTTCAAGTTAGTGGAGATTAGCACTCATTCAACGTTATTTGAGGCACCACATTAAAATAACACCATCACACCTATTAATCTAAGAGAGTGCACTAGTGTAATAAGGGATTACATGTCATGAGCAGTATTTGTAATTAATTTGTATAAATAAAATTTTCATACCATCATTTCAATTTTACGACAACATTATCATAGTAAAATTTAGATGGAATTTGATAAATTTATTTTTTTGATCAGAAATTGTACATTATAGAAATGAAAAATTTATTATAATAAACTAAGATATTATATATAATTTTTATTTTAATAAAATATTTTGACTAAAACACATTTAATTAAATTTCAACTATAAAATAATTTTATTTTTTCCGGTGTCAGAAATTTTAATATGCATTTTACAATGAATTCTCTACCTGCTATAATTTTTTTATATATAAGGATATTTATATGTAAAAGATAATTATCTCATTCAAATAGAATTATTATAATAAAATACATATCATTTTTGAAATCAGAACATCAAAATTATGTTACGGTGAATTTAGGGTAATTTTCAAAAACATTTTGTTTTTAGTGAATAATAATACTATTTTGAGTTTTCGGTATTTATAATGACTTCATAATTAAGTTATAATGATGTAATGAATATTTAAACATATTCCTTGACTTAAAACGTATTTTTTTACTAATATAAACTATGATAATATTATTTAATATTTATTATATAATCTAATTTTCCTTTCGACTTCTAAAATAGAATCTTTAACTTTAAAAATGTAATTCTGTAGAAACTATAATTACCCTTGAAAAAATATGTAATATAAAATTATGGTTGACTCTTATTCATTAAAATAAGATAAATGATGTACCAAGTGACTCATTCGATGGGAAATACCATGGTAAATCCCATGGTTTTGTATTTACACATACTTAGGTGTCTAATGCATTTATTTTGAGATTAATAAACAAATCCACCACTTTTTCTTTAAATTCCCACCCAATTATCCATTTAAATTTAATTAAATTTCAACCTATTGATTATCTAATAGTTTTACCTCACATAGTCCTCTCAATGTTTCCTCAAGCACCCACGGTTACAATCCTTATGTATTAGGAGCTACTCTACAAGGTTAAATAAATCGCAACTTCTCATTTCGTTTTAGGTTCCATTTTAATGTTCTATGTATTTAAAACTCCAATAATATTTTATTCATTCCATTTTATTAAAATAATTTATATTATAAACATCATTTTTTGAATGGTATACGCTTTTTCCTCGTATATTTATGATTTTATAAAACCACGTTTCATATATGTTATGTTGTTGAATTTTATTCCCAAAATTTTTCTTTTTTCTCAGGAAATTATATTATTAACTTTTTTTAATTCCCATAAATAATTATTTTCTAGGGTTATTTAACTAAATTTAAAATAGGCATATTTTATTCTGGGATTAACATACAAGAATTCTACCTTATTTTTTGTGGGTTAGTAATGAAATAAGATTCTTGTCATTATGAATTATAATTTAAAAATTCATGATTTTGATATGGAACTCGTTTATTTTATTCTTGAGGTGTTATTTATGAAATTCTTTATTGTGATATATATAGATTGCAATAATTTAGAAATATGAAAGGTTCAACTTGATAGTTCTCCAATATATTGTGTAAATAATTTAATCTATAGAGATGACTTGTTTTACAATACCTTGGTGAGTAGTATTGGTAATTTTTATGAAACCTCAATGATGAACCTTGGAAATATGCTTAGGAATTTATAAAATAAATTTTATATCCACGTTTATATGTTATTGTTAATGTTATTTTTTTATATTACTCATGATATCCTTTTCATTACATAATTATAATACTCATGTTATTATTGATATTTCTCATGATCACATGTAAATTGTTTCCCTTTCTTTCCCTTATTGGGCCTTATGCTAACCCTTTCTATTGATTTATGTCCTCAGGTTATGATATGTAGTAAATATACTTATAATGAACCTATAATCATGCCATTAAAGTGTAATATAAGATTTTTTTATGCTTTCATGTATTATCTGCCTTATTTCCAAGAAACTAAACATTAAAAGATCCTCTAATTTATACAATGTAAAAAAAATTATGTAATTAAAAGGTATCATTCAATAGAAAATAAATATTTAAAACCTTTAATGTGTGGTTTTAAAAGTAAAGTGTCTCTTAACTCAATCTAGACTCTTCACACACATTCTATATCACCATAAATAATAAAATAATATTAGTTATATAAATTATTATGAATCCTATTTTTTATTACTACATTTATTTGTTTATTTATTACAAAGTTATATTTAGTTAGTTAATCAATTACATTTATTTCAGGAGTTTTGAAGATATTCACCCCATGTGTAAAAAATGACTTCAATTGGCTGAATATATTCAAATTTATTATTATTCTATAATATAAAGAATAATTATCATGAAATAATTACTATTTATATAACTCAATTATACTTTTATAAAAAACCACGAATAATGTGTATGAAAAAAATTAGTTATGTTACAATCATAAAGATGATATGTCATACATACGCATGAGTAATGTTTCCATTTTCAATGAATTTGATGGAAAGAATGTATTTTTCAATTTACCATTACATAATTATTATTATATAATAAGTAATATATAATATCTTCAAATACACTTATATATAACATTATAGTGATGTTGATATGAATGAAGAATCACATCCATTTTTTGGGGTGGTAATCCACTTGTACAGATAAATGACCCTATAAAATTTCAATAGAAGCAGTGTTAAGAAAATGTATGATATTTTATCATTATAGAATGATAATTATTTAATGAATATTATATATATATATATATTAAATATATCCTTATAGCAAGTTTTGAGAGTAAATGATGAAAAATGAATTACATCATTTCACGAGGTTGTAGTTTTCCTTACAGATGACCGACCATTACAATTCCCATTTAATTGAGGTTGAAAAGAAATTTGGTTATGAAATTAAAAAATAAAATCTTATTTTGTGGGTTATAATGATGTTTCTATGTCATCATTGTAATGAACAAATTATTCTCATTGTCTTGAGAATACAATAGATCATTAATTGGCTTTAAGAGACATCCCCAAAACAGCAAAGGATTAAAATAAATGTTGAAGGGTTTCAGATAGATGCGAGGGATGACTAAAACATTAATAAATAAATAAATTATCCAATAATCCATAACCAATCAACTCACTATATATACATGAATAAATGAAATAGAACTCAACCAATCCATTTATATCAAAACCACAAATATGTGTACCACATTGGAAGACAAAGAAACTATAAATGTAAATAAGAAAAAGAAAACTAATAAAAATAGAAATATAAATAATACTCCATGCTCTAAAACCTACATTCTCTAATCACCAAAGATCCCATGTATCAGGAGGTGGTGCGGAATACGTGTGGTACTTTACATCTGCCCATGTCTCAGAAAATAGAGTATGCAAAAGCACCAATGATCCAAAAAAGGTGTCAGTATAAAACCCAATAGGTTTTATTCAATGAAGTCCCACTCACTCCACTTGGATAAAAAGCTTAAAAACATTTATACATAATAGTTTATACAAAAAAAATTCCCAAATTTTTTTATAGTGATATATAAAATATCTTCAATACCATTTAAATCAATAAGTGCCCAAGTGTTGTATCATCAATTTTCAAGAAATACATACATCTAGAAAAACAAACAAACAATTTGTTAATACCATTTCTAAATATCATTTAGGAATACCCATTCTATGGTTCACAACACAAACAAACCCTTGCATTCTTTGTCTAATAGTTTCATACTCATGAAAGGTCTCTCATCTAATTACCTTATGTCCCAATGACATACTCCCCTGATCCAGTGTCATGAACCTTGTACCACAATGGTAAATGTCTCTTATTCATGGGAACATAAAACATGTACTCACATAACCAATATATGTCAAACCATTAAAATAACCCAATTCAAACTATGTCAATAAAACAATTATTTTATTGAAAACAATTTCACAAACCAATAATGCTCAACCATCCAATATCAATAAAACCATTCCTTTAATTGAATTTTCTTAATCAAATCCAATTTAATAATTCCATACCCCCACTTTAACTTATTCTATTTTAAATTCAAGAATAAAAAAACATTATTCAAGGACACCAATTTTCCCGATTTCCACAATTTATCAACTTGCCAGTATAGAGGGTTTCAAAAAATTTCCAAATAGAAAATTCACAATCAATTCAACACAAGATATTAAATTTTCAATCATTTCAATAATTTATACTATGAGGAGTTAATAATGATTCCACCTACCTCAACGGTTTGGACAAAAACTAACAACAGATAAAGAATGCTCACACAAAAAGGTTGATTCTCCATGAAAGAACCTTCTATCTATTCACCTACCTAAAAGAAGGTCAATTATCATGACATTGGGCATATAAAATCTTAGATAAACACATACTAATAATATATATAAAAATCCAAGAGAAACAAATAATTATATTTAAGAATACGTGACAAAAATGAGGTATAACATCACTTATGACAAGAATCGGGCATAAAAACACCAAGGGAGGGATATAGATTGGTTAAAAAATTATTGGGAGAGGTTTTCCTACATTCCATGAAGATAAATATATAATTATTGGCACATAGGAAAAAAATGAGAATGTTATGTAAAAACGAGTGAGATCCTATCTTTAAGGATCCATAAATGACTCTATGTATGGTTAGACTACACGTTTCGACAAATAGTGTTCTAACCGTTCGTTAGATACTACCTTCCAAATCCCTCCACATAACCTCCTCACATAGTATCCCAAACCATGTACCCACCATGCCAAAGCTATTTTCCAGAATTTGAAACTTCATATAGTTTCTACTGGGATTTTTTCATGGTTTTAGAAAACTATGCGATGCTTTTGCACCAATGCATTGGCCCCTAAAACATATTTAATGTTTGCTCAAATCTCTCATCCATCACCTTTAAACTATATAAACATAAAAAACAATCGAATGGTTACATAACAACAACTAGGGGTACATTATTATCCCTAACCTTAGTCATTCTTCCCTTGGAAATAAAAATCCTCTAATGCCCTGAAAGAGTTCCAGTCATTCCTATTTCATTTAATTATCACATTCCCGAGTCTCTTCAAAAATATGACCATGATTCAATACCACCTACACCGGTCTGATGATTGTTCCTTGAATGACTTTTTCTTTCCTATCCACAATCTGCATTGGGATATATTCCAATGAAGCATCTAGATAAAGGACAACGTGATCCCATCAAATCACAATGTCAAGATCATGATGATAATTTTTCAACTAAGATACATGGATAAAATTAGAAACCAAACTATACCATGGTGGAAATACCAACCGATATGATACCTCACCAACCCATTCCAGTATCATTATAGGGCCAATGTATCGAGGAGATAACCTTTCATACTTCCCAAAATGATGATTTACCATCCATGAAGATATCCCCAAGAACACATGATCACTCACCCAAAATGAAAGTGATATTCAGTGATGATTCACCTATGATTTATGATGGATCTGATCTATCTCCATCCTATTTCTTATCAACTGAATCTTCTCTTTTGTTTCATGTAGAAGGCTGGTTCTGATGAGTGAAGTCTCACCTCTTTTCACCCAACAAAGTGGATAATGACACACACCCATAAAATACATCAAACAAAGCCATATGTATCGAGGCCTAATAGCTGTTATTATACAATAACTCCACTAATGGTATGTTCTCTTCCCATGAGCCACCATAATACGTTACACAAGCCTACAACATGTATTAGAATTTCTCTATCATCGTTTCATATTTCCCAACCATATGAGGATGATACACCATACTAATAGTAAACCATGTCCCAAGGGATTTCTAAAAGGATTTCCAGAAACAAGACATGAAACTTGGATCTATGTCTAACATGATCGAAACCGGTACACCATGTCTGTATTTTGGATAGATACTCCACCATATAATTTCATAAATAGGTAGAAATGGGCTAACTTAGTGAGTTGGTCCACAATCACTCATATGGAGTCATGTTTCTGAACCATTATTAGGATAAAAATAATAAAATCCATGGCTATATAATGCCATTTCCACAATGGGATAGGTAAATACTGTAACATATCTAATTGTTGTTGATGTTCAATCTAAACTTGCTGATAAGTTATGCACATTTAAATGAAACCATCCACGTTTTGTTTCATGCTGCTAAACCAAAACCGTTCCTTCAACTCCATATAAATCTTATGTATAACAAGATATTCAACCCATCTAGAATGGTTGTAATCATGAAGATGTTGTTCCTAACAACCCATATGTAAAACTATATGATCTATGAACACCCAAAACAAAAATCCCATCAACTTTACAGCCGTCAGTGGTCTCAGACCATTGAGTTTTGAACTCATAACTAGGAAGTATGAATCACACATTGTTACCTCTTTTACCATATTTATCTAATCAAGAACCCTATAAACTGAAACAATACCACAACATCACATCAATCTTCACATTCCACATGCATATCGGCTATGACCGACATCAAATTCCACCCATCTAAAGATTCTTTCATTTACTGAACATATGAATTTCTTCTTAATAAATATGACACTTTATTTTCTTTTCCTAGTGTATGCATCATGTACAATTCAAACATCTGCAGATACACTATCCATATCCTTTTCCCATTATTGAAATACCATTATGAAAAATATGTTTCAATATTTTGTGATCTGTTAACATAGAAAATTTCTCACTGAAGAGACACTGATGAAAAGTCTTCAAACTATGAATGAATACTGATAAATCAAAATCATGTGTTGGGTTTTTCCTATACTTCACTATAAACATCATTGAAGCACAAGAAACCACATGGTCTCCTTGAATGAGAACACAAACCAATCCAGATCTCGAAGCATCACAACACACCACGTACCCATGTACTAATTCAAGAAAAATCAAGATAGGTTCTGATGTAAGTCAAACTTTCATCAATTAAAAATACTTATGGAGTTCCTTAGTCCATTATAATGGAGAATTATTCATTTTCAATGATTCATTCGGTGAATCCAGTTATGAGAAGTTATGCAAAAAGCATCGGTAATAACCATACATACAAGAAAAAATTATATCTCAAATACATTCTTCATCGTTTTCCATGAGATCACATCTTCTATCTATTAAATATCTGCTGATATTTTATAGAAATTACATGTCCATGAAATCATAAAAATTATTTTAAAAAATCACAATTTGATAATTTTTCATTCAACTGAAGGACACTCATGATTTCCAACATTATCTGTAAGTGTTTCTCTTGTTGAGATTTTTCCCATAAATACACCAATATGTAATCGAGAAACAATACAACAAAAGAAATCAGATGTCGTTGAAATATCACATTCATCAATTCCATTAAGACAACTACTTCATTCTTATGTCTAAAAGGCATGACTACACATTCATATTGGTAATATTTTCATAAAAAACCTATCATTAGAATACCTTCTTTCTGAACTCGCAATTGATGATATCCTGATTGCATGTCAATTTTAGAGAACTAATGAGATCCCTTAAATTCATCAAATAGATCATCAATATATGTAAGTGGATATCTATTATTTATTGAAATTTCATTAAGCTTATGGTAATCCACACATAACCTTATAGTTTCGTCTTCTTTTTTTACAAAAATGACAGGTGCTACCCACATAGATGTGCTCTACTGAAGAAATATTTGGTTTCCATCTCTTCCAACTACAATTTCAGTTCCCTCAACTCTGTTGGTTCCATCCTATAAGAAAGAAGGGAAATATGATTGGTCCCTATATGAAGATCAATAATGACTCCACTTCTCTTTCAGGAGGTAGTTCTAAGAATTTTTCGAGAAACACATCAAGGAATTGATCCAAAACTATTGGAAAATTGTTATCCTTGATCTCTTAAATAAATAGAATATTCAATTACGAAAACTAGTAAAATACCATTCCCACAAACGGTTCTAATAATCTGGTTACACCTGACTTTACAATATTTTGTCCTTTGAAGAGATATTTGAATCCATCCTCAGTTTTGAAACTAATTGTTCATCTAGGATAGTTGTTGTGAGCCTCAAACGTTGTTAACCAATCCATACTTAGGATTAAATCAAATAAATCCACATCCAACTCTGATAAGTCCCACCTTATCTTATCCCCTTCAACTATTATAGAACATGATCAACACATACAAGCTTAACATTCCCTTTCACTAAGAGGGTTTGGATGTTTTAACAAGGAAAGAATCATCTAAACATTTAAACAATGAAAATAAATTGAATGAGAAAAAAATAAGGAATGTGATGCACCTATATCAAAACTTACTTTCATAAAGGTATAATTCAACAGAATCATACCTCTCACTTTAGATGGTCCAACCTGATCATCTACAATCATCTTCTCAGCTCCATATAACTGCTTCTTTTTCTACACATTACTCTCTATTTCCTTAATGAAATTTCCCTTTCCGAGGAGTCGTGATGTTCCTAGTATAACCATGGAAAGCCCTACTTTACTTGTGATACTGTGTTTGATATCCTCTTACTATCGAAGCATAAGATGATTGTAACAGCTGAGAAGTGTGATGATCACCTGACCTCAAAAAACTATGACAATATTTCTAAATATGACCTCGATGCTTGTAATTGTGGCATGCTCTAGGTTGTGATGTGTAATCTCACTTTATGTGGTCAAGAGAACCACATTCAGACCAAACTAATTTGCTATTGGTACATGGAGGAAGGTTCACTGATGCAACTATATAATTTTGATTCCTAATTCCACATCGTAAATAGGTGTACCTCTTCTGCTTTTTCCGAGTAATAGAGTTCACACCATTTCCAATAGTTATCATCATACGTCATCCTACCACTTATCCTGAGATTTTACATTCAGCCATATTCACTCCATTCACCATCAATGTATAATACATAATATAGTTCACTTTATTCTTTGAGTGAATCCCCTTTCTTCTCCCTGATTCGAAAATATGCTCCTTCAAGGATGCACTATCCATATCCTCTAGTGAAAAGTTGATTAAATTCATGAATTTTTCCACAAATTCTATGAAAGAGATATTTTCATTCTTCAAGATGAAGAAGTTTTTCATTCTCTGGATGATGAACGTGTGAGTGTATGATTCCTTGTTAAATAATTCTGCCAAATCCTCTCAACTAAGACTATGATGAAGTTTATCATGCACTGCCAAATCCGACCACTAGTATGTGAGATACTCGAGCATATAAGTCGCCGTCTTGACTTCTATCTCTGATGTTGTGAAAACAAAATCGAAGATATGATTCATCTTATTCATCCACACCTTCATCTTTTTTGGGTTCATTATCACCCTATATGATTATTGGACTCTACTTAATGAACATGATTGAATGATCCAAATGCCTTGGTTTATCCCTCAGGTTACCAATATACCCAACTTGAAATGAATGGATGATACTCTGAAAAAGATATTGGTTCACTTTTGGATCAGGTAAAACTAAATTCTCCACATCTTCTATAATTTGGTTCTATGAAACTTATGGAGTTCAATTTTCTAAACTGACAACAAAATCTATAAGTCTCATTCTCTAGAAATTGATGGCTAAGCATTTCAAATTCTATCACATATACTAGCACAAAATTAAATTCAAAAATCAACATTTTCTGGCATTCAACAATATTTGAAAAATACATTCCTTATTTTTAAATTCCAAACATTTTCAAAGTGCACGATCGATGAATTTCTAATCTCTTTTAGGTAATAAAAATCACCAGATTTCTAAAAAATATTCTCCTTTTCACAAAATCATAAGTCATTACTCCAAACCAAAATATACAATCCTAGTGGGAATTCATTACATTACAATGCATTACATGATCATCTCATTGGATAAAAACCTGATAATGAGATTCCAAGATCCTAGATGTGCCTACAAAACACATATATACCCAACTCCCTGCTAACATGAAGTTCTATATAAAAAGGTTAGCTGCGTCTTTTTATGAACTATGTCTCAAGTCCCAAAAATCCTACTTTTTTCTTTCACTACAACCCAAGGAATAGAAAATAATGAATTTAAACTACAAGACCAATAAAAATGATGACTACTTGTTGGGCAAGGACCGAATAAGATGATACTATTTATCTCACAAAGGCTTTTTGATCGAACAAACTAATTCTATTTGTAATGAACCACTTATTATCTATGGAATGAGAATACACTGAATCATTACTTGTCCTAAAGTGACATCCCCAAGATGCCAAAGGACAGAAATAAATGATGAAGGGTTTCCAATACAATTGTGGGATGATTTAACCTTAAATAAATAAAACCATTATCTATGAAACCATAACCAAGAAACTCACTCTATGATGCTTGTGTAAAAGAAAGACAACTCAACCACTTACTTTATATAAAAACCACACTAAAGTGTACAAAAACAGAAGAAAAATAAATTATAAATGTAAATATAAGAAGTATAACTAATAAAATTGAAGATGACAACAAGAATCCATGCTCCAACCGCTCCATGGTCCAAACATCAAACAACCAAAGTATCACGAGGTTGTGCTAAAATATGTGTGATACCTTACCTTTTCCCATGTACTGAAAGACATCATTTGAAAAAGAACCAATGTGACAAAGTAGTGGTGAGTATAAAACATAATATGTTTTCCCCAATGAAATTTTACTCACTTCACTAATATTGAAAGGGTAGCAACATTTATATAAAATAGTTTATATAAAACAATTTCCCAAAAGAGTTTATAACTAAATATAAACAAGCTTCAAAAAAATTTAAGACCAAAACTTCACAAGTTATATATGAATTTTCATTCAAAAAGTCATACTTCAATAAAAACAAATAAAGCTTCAATAACACTATTAAAAATAAACTATGCATACACATTCTATGGTTCACGACATACAGACACCCATGCATGCTTCATCTCACAGTTACATACACATGAGCATTCTCTCATCAAATTACCTTGTGTCCTAGTGACATACTCTAACGATCTAGAGTCACACAATTTTTAACCCAATGGTACATGTCCCTTATATTCAGGGGCATGTCAAACATAAACTCAGACTACCCATATATTCCAAACAATCCAAATAAACCAAATCAAATTATTTCAATAAAACCGTTCTTTTATTGAAAACCATTAGAAAAACCGGATCTACTCAATAATTACTTTTCAATAAAACAAATACTTTAATTAAAAACACTTTAATAAAATTTAATTAAAACAATTTCTGAAAATCACCTTTTTAGAATCATTATTTCAAAACCAAGAATCAATGAAATTTATTCAAGGATACCAATTTTCCAAATTTCCACAATTTACTAAATAGTCACTAAATAGGGTTTCAAACAATTGTTAAATACAAACTTCACAATAAATTCAACATAAGATATTAAATTTAAATGTAGGAGAATCAATTATACTAAGATATGTTGAGATTGAAGCCACCATCCTCAATGGTTTGATGAAAACCGACAACAGATGATAGACCCACACACAACTAGGTTGATTCTCCATAGAACCGACATTGAACTATTCTCCTACCAGAAATGCCAAATCACATCATATATTTCAGATAAAATATTAGATATACCCATAACATGTGTAGATCTGATAAAAAACGGGAGAGAATAAGTTGATATTAGTAAATCTAAGATGACGTTACTAGAACGATGAAGAACATCACTTACAATAAGAATCTGGTTGAAAAACAAAAATAGAGGGATCCAAGTAGGTTCCAAAACAATTGGGACATGTTCTACTTCATTCATTAGAGATGAATCAAGAATTCGGGAAACATATAAGAAAAAATGACCACGTTATGTCATATATAAGTGAGATCATATTTTTATGGATCTATATTTTACTTTGCGCATGGTTAGACCACATAGTTAGAAAAACTGTTCACTAACTCTACATTAGATACTACTTACTATATCTCCATGCATGGCCTCCTAACATGGTCTCACTAACCATGCACACATCGTGCCGATTCTACTATCTATAATCTACATATTTACATAGATTAGATTAGGTTTTGTGTATAGTTCAGACAAATCGTGCACAACCTGTCATCTTCTCCTTTGGACCCAAAAACTCATTAAATGTTCACTCAACTGTCACATACTTCACCATTACACTTTATAAACATAAAAATCACAAATTAGGTATTATAAAAAAGAATTTAGGGGTAATAAAAGAATCATTGATTAATGTTTCAATCCCATAGAAGAACAAATATTTAAAAAACATTCAGTTATAATTTATACCACTACTTCAAACAACTTCATTTTTTACACCTTAATACCTATAAGGTTGTTATTATAAAAATATAATAAAAATATAATGTAGGTTGGTATTTTATGAAGGTATTTGCTAAGTTATCTTCTAATCTAATTAGATATTTATTTCTTTAGAGGAGTAGAGAGGGGGTGCTGTTTTATAAGTCAGTGGAGGGGTATTTATGGAATTTAAAAAAGTATAAAATTATTATAAACATGTTTTCATTGAGAAAATGGATACAATTTTAAATAATTTGAATTTATTTTTAGTATGAGTATAATGATGACTATAAAATAAATTTTGGCCAAGATTTGGTTATATTTTTACCATTTTATCTTTGTTTTAAACCCCATTTTAACCATTTTGATAATTACCATGATATAAGTGATTTGTACAATTTAGGGGTCAAAAAAGTTACGATAAAAAAACATGAAGTAGATTAATAGACCATGTATGATTTTTTAAACCATGTATTATTCACTTGTCTCATGATATATATATATATTTGATTTTAAATCATTTAATAATATATTATTTTTTATTAAAAATAATTAATGTCATTTTTTGATATACATGAATAATATATTATGTGTCTGACACTTGTAAAATGTTACAAAAATGACATGAATTAGATGATAAGGTAGATATTTTCTTAATATAATCATCAAAAAAAAAAATTTATAGGATCATTTTAAACCTTATGTTTTGGTTAACCCCATGGTTAATTAGTTTTATTCTTTACTGTGGTAATGAATGTTTCAATATTAATGGGTTATAATTTTACAAATAATGAAATAATTTACTCAAAATTTTCATTTAATGGATTTTCATACAATTTATTGACATAATTTAAATATTTCAACATTTTTATGAATTTTAAATAATTTAATATATTTTATTTAACCCAAAATATCATTAATTCTATTTTTACATCTATTCACTTAATATGACCTTGAAAATACAACGATAGCAATGAAATTA
Source organism: Viscum album (assembly GCA_963277665.1). Lineage (NCBI taxonomy): Eukaryota > Viridiplantae > Streptophyta > Magnoliopsida > Santalales > Viscaceae > Viscum > Viscum album. The sequence continues at coordinate 752,384,554 of OY728126.1, forward strand.
AAATATAAAACATTCAAAAAGAAAATAATATGTTATATTTATAATTAAATTAATGGTATAATAAAAATTTATTAACAAATATTAATTTTAGATTTTTTTAAATTGTTAAATTTAATTTTATACTATTAAAATAAGAACAGAGTTCGTATTGTTTATGTATTTTACATAATTATATCATTACTAAAATTTTAAAAATAAAATTTCATTATTAAAAAATTTAAATATGTTCATTAAAATAAATTATATTCACTAAATATTTATATTTACTGATGTATATGTCATGAAAAATAATATAATATGTTATTTGGGATTTTTCAGCACATTTCATGGATTACACAAGAATTTTGAAAATTCAATTGTTATATAATATCAAAATACAAAAATGTTTATAAAATTATTCAATAATTTATCATATTTTATAACCATGTTTATAAAATACTTATTAATTCTTGAATATTATATTTATAACAAAAAATTTAACTTTTCTAGTGTTGCATAGTCACTGAGTCAACACTACAAATGATTACCATAATGGTTATGAAATAAAATATAATATAAATGTTCTAAGATTTTATTTTACGATATCTTTATTTTAAAATCATACATAATTTTTTCATTAAGAATAGAAATTTTTTAAATCATATTTATATCATGGGGATATCATAATATATACTGTATTTCTTAAAATCTCTAGTTTCTACTATTCAAAAAAATTAACCTCCTTATAAAAATTATAAAAATTCAGCCAAGGATAAATTTAGCTTTTAAACAAAAAATTAAGGGGATTATTCAATTAAATTCCAATAAATGACTAAAATTATGTTTCAAATAACTGTGTAAAACCCAATGAAAATAGTTTTTAGAAGGATTTTTTTTATTTTAATCCAAAAAATGAACTTATACATAAAATAAAGTACAAAGACTATATTTAAAGTCCCAAACACTAGTATCCCAAAGATGATGGTTAATTTATTTGATTAGAAATATACGTAAGGAATCACCCCAAAAAGATCCATATAGTTTAGTAGTCTTGGTAAACTAGTTACATACTTTAAATTCACATTATATTTTAAACCATGAAATACACATTCAATTTTCTATGAGAATGGAATTATTACTCATAAAATATACCAACTAATAATTCATAAAAAATCCCTAGTATCATGGAGAAAATAAAATATAAAAAAGGGGAGAGATCAGATGCTAAGGATAATTTTACAATGGACACAATAATTAATAAATTATCAATATCACTATGGTAATCTAAATAACTCAAATATGTTTTATTAAATTAATAAACTATGCATAATGGTGAAGAAATAAAATATTATCAAAGAAATAAATAAATGTAATCACATACTATTTATAGTTATACATGGATATTTTTACTAATCTAATAAAAATATGGACATCCATAATTTATCCCATAATGAGACAATTCGTACTATAAGACCTTCAAAAAATTCTATCACGACCTCTCACAGGATAGTTTAATAATTTGGGTATAAAACTATGTAATTTGGAAAATAATTTGTTTCATGAGAACGAATGTTGCATCTAGGGCATATATATAATTGGGTACACCCATCATTAATATTTCTAATTCATTATTAATATTAATGTGGTCATATATAATAAACTTAAACATTCATATTGAAAAAATAACATATGAAAGGTTAATAAAATCCACACTCAAATAAAAATTAGCATAAACCATCCAAAAATAATTTGGTGAATGTTAATGAAATTTCAACTCATCAATCAAACTAATAAAAAATCATCCAAAGAATGAATTAGGATGATATCGACACAACATATCCTTAGGGAGTCATATGTTTAATAGGGGTTTTGTTGTTGATGAATATAAATTTCCTGAAAAGATCCTTCAAAACATTCACTAGGAAAATAACACGTTCAAATTGAAAATAACCATTTAAAGAAATTTTCACAAAATATATTGGAATGGGTATCATTTAAACTGACCACTAAGACATATAAAATGAAATTTAAAACATTAAGGGGTAATGATGACTGGAAGACCCATTAATTTTGTAGAGGATAAAAATATTACATTAAGATTTTTAGTGAAATCCAAATGGGCCTTGTTTTGATTGATACATGAATATAACCTTAAGAAAATTAAAACATAAAAATGGGAGAAAAATTTATATGATAAATTATATGTAAATAGATGAAAACTTTTTTGAAAAAAAGTTGAAAACATTTATTTTTATAAAAAATATTTTTTGAACAAAGTGAGAAATGATGTCAGATTTTCATAAAAATATTTTCTCAAGATATTTATTTAATGAATAGTTAAAAAAGATACTATAAAATGGAATATTTAATAGATAAATATATTATAGTAAAATATAATATATTTTATAGAGAAATATCAAATAATTCTTTCATGGTATAATTAGACCATAATAGTCTCAAATAATGATATGATTTGCAAATAAACACTTATCACTTTGGAAACAACTGAATAATAAGAACCATGAAATTTATAAACTAAAATGAAAAATTAAATAGTTTCTTACTTTTAATATGATCATGGTTAAATCATATATTGAATATATAAATAATATAAATATCTTATATATTCATTTTTATGTATATATATTAATCATTTGATGTTATAGATATAAAATGGATTACACCATTCATGGATATGGTAGATCGTACATAGCCATGAATGATGTTTCCATTTTTTGCAATGGATTGAACAAAGGGAAAAAAATATTAATTCAACTTTAAAGAATTATTATTATGTATTATATACCATTTATATCAATAAAATTAATTTTTAATAATATCCATGTAAAAATAAAATGAAAATCATTTCACATCACTATGTGAAAGAAGTAGTTAACACATACCCATAATCGACGTTTTTTTCCCAATAGATTGGATGGATATAGGATATATGAGATAATATATTTTCTTAAGTATTTTTATATCATATATATAAGATATATTTATTCACTCTATATCTAATCTCTTTCATATAAATAGTTTTCAAAAAAAGTCACATACCATCGCAAGCCGGTAGTCTACTGTACACATAAGACACATCATCATATCCCTCACGGGATGTAAAGTAATAAGATAAATATTAAATCATAATTATAGAAGCATAAAAATTAATAAAATATCATATAAATATGTTAAGTCCATTTTTATATCTATCCTTGAATGGTAATGATGGAAAATTATTTACATATGTTCGCAAAGTGGTAGTTTGATGTACACACGATCAATAGTTTCATTTCCTATTTGATTTATGTTGTGATATATATGGGTTATTAAAAAGCTTAATAAAATTCCAATATATATGATAAATTTGTTTTTTTACATTACCATATTTTAATAGTTTTTTAAAGATTTGGAACTTCAAAAAAAATAAAATATAAACATTTATGACTTTTAATACTTTTTTGTAGAGCATCTTTAGGATTATAACTAAAGAATTTATAGGATAGATTACTAATAAAACTAATACCACTAGGATGTTTTTAGGTAGATAAGGAATTTATTTGATCATGAAATTTCAAAAAAAAGGTTCTATATGTTTTAAGTGAAATTAGAGTTGATGGCCTTTTAAATGTGGGGATAGGACGCACATTGAATCATTTAAAAGATAAAGTGATACTCATGTTTTTCTAATGAATAAAGCATAAAAAATGGATCATTATATAACGTTATAGGGAATGAGGTAGAAAATTTTTATAATGTTGGGTTTGGAATAATGTTATGTAATTTCATACCTTATCTTCTAGTTTACCCCTTGGATAGACCTGTTTTTACATTAACAACAACAATCATGTTTTACTATTTTCACTATTAATTACGGTAAAAAAATTTCTCAACAAATCATATAATATAAATTATTCTTATTTAAAATATTTAATCAATTTCTAAAATTAAATTAATGGATGTTATATAAAAAAACTTAAACATAAATATCAGATATAGTGAAAGAGTGGTTTTATAAAGAGAAAATTATCATGTGTATATAATATTTAAATATCTAAGTAATATATAAAATTTATTTTCATTAAATAAATTAGTTAAATATTTATATAATTTAAATAATTTTACATAAAAACAAATTCTAAATATAATTTAACATTGTAAATAATCAAGATGAAATAGTTATTTTGAATAAAAATATGTATTTTTCACTATTTATTTAAAAATTAATATTTCAATAATATTCTCAAGAATTATACAAAATATAATTTTGAAAATTATATTTATTTATGAATTTTATTATATAAAATACATTTTCTAAAACTATTCAAAATTAATATTATATTATGTGAAAAGAGCATGACTCCTCCACTATTTATAAAAATACAGCTTTTCAGAAACCATTTCATTCTATTTCAAATGGGACGTATTTGATTAGTAATAAATAGATAAAAAAAATTATATATTTTAAAACAAATTAACCATATATTTTTCATTATTTAGTTAATAATATTACTCCCCTCCATTTTAACAACTATATTATAATGGTCGTGTAAAAAAATCGATATTTTAATGGAGTATTGCATTTCTTTAAAACCTGGTGTTGCTTGCTTCTTAACCTATCGAATTAATTGAATTTAAATAAATATATCATAAATTATATGGGTGTTATATTTTCTTTTAATTTTTTTTGTTTCATACATGCTATCGAACATGATTTCCCTTTTTTAAAATCCCAGGGTTTTAAAATCTACCCCATTAAATAAATTACACACTCAATATTTAATAATGATCCTAGTAATAAAGGGATTTAAATTTCAATATAAATTTGATAAAATACCACATAATAAAAGTGGATATTAAAAAATCCTATTGATAATTGGGAAGGGTAAGTGAGAAGGTTATTCACAATATCACATTACTATGTTTTCATGTAAGAGAACATTAGATGGAAATTAAAAAAATGACATGGAAGAGAATAAATAAACCCAAGGATTACTAGTGAGTGATAGGGAATATAGTCATGATAAATTTAACGACAAAAAACCATAATTCTTTTTGGGTAAAAAGGTCACAGATTTAATAGAAATTTAAGTAATAAGATAAATTTTTGTCTCAATATATTTTCCCTAGAGTTGATGCTTTTTTTCTATCCTAAAAAATACATAAAAATATATTTTTTATTTCATACATTATTTGGGATTAAATAATTTTACTTATTTTTTCTTACTTAGGGAAACTAATATGGAAAACAATTATCCCTTCAACACTAAAATTAACTTTTAATTGTTCATAAGACCCATAAAAGGGTAACATTCTATTCCTTATATCCTTAAAAATAATTTTTTAGAAAAATGTATCTAATATAATAAAATATTTAATAATACCTCAATATTAACTCAAAAAATTCATCATTATCCATTTCATAAATGGTAACCCTAAAGTCTCATTTAATATATGTCAGGACAAATTAAATACCTAGAAAATTTAGAAATAATTTTAATAAATATTCATTATATTCCCCAAAAAATATAAATTGTATCTTGATATTGGATTCCAAATATGTTAATACCTTGAAAACATAAAAACCATAATGAAAACATGGATTCTTCTAAAAAATTCTCAAATTGTGGAATATATTCCATAAATCTAAACATGAAGTAAACTCTTGTATAAACCATCAAATCACTAAACAATTTAAATTTCACAAATACAATCCCATAAACCACTATTTAACATTTTAACCTCGATATAAAACACATATAAACCATTATATTTGATCAATCATTTTTTTTAAAATATAATATTTTCACTGAATCACTTGCAATAGTTATTGGAACCATAACACATATTCTCTAAAATAATTAAAGAAATATTATTTTACTAAAATCATTAAACATTTTATTACAATTTTAACAACAACCCAATTTGACACAATTATTCAATCCATATACATGATTAAATTATTCCACTTCAGTCATAGTAATATAATAATCTTGTCTGTGACCCCTTTAAACATTTAAGGGTATATTAAATTGATGCTTGTGGAATTCATTTCCATAGTTACCCATCTCCGTATAGTTTATCATTTTACCAATTTTAGTTTCGTTAATTTATATAAAATCATGATCATGGTGGAATTTCTATATACAAGTTTATTAGTCACTCATTCCATTCAATAATTTACCATAGTGATTCTTTTTATAATTATTAAATTTGGAGAAATAATTCGCTCCCTTTTTCCACTTATCTACTTTTTTGTGCCACCCAAGTATTCTATTTCTTACCTCTTAATCTATAATACATATAAAATTACTTATATGTATTGATATACCATGATATAATATCCTCGTATTATGAGAATTTTGATGAGGCTAGTTCCCTTTAAAATATTTTCTTATGTCTATCAAAAAAAACTTATCATTATCAGATTATAGATTATGTGCATTGATATGGTTCCCATTCTACATACTAGGCATCATTTCTGAATGATAGAATGAACTAGATTAGATGATAACATCGTGAAACGTGATGTTTAATTGCAATATGAGTAAAACACATTAATAAAATAAAAAATTTATTCGTGGGTTATCTCATAATCATAATCATGGTTTTGTTGAAAAACTATTCATATCATAAATATTCTTTCGAATCCGTTATAATTTTTTGTAAGTAAGATATGAATTATGTATATAATATCCCTTGGTAGTGTGAATCTAGATACACATTAAATCCCATTTTCATGTACCTAGTAACACTCACCTCCTGTCGGATGCACCTTTTGGAGTTATTAGACATTTTTATATCTGTTCCAGAACAACATAAACTTCTAGTATATAGACATGGTTGTATTTATAAGGAAACCCACATTATTTAAAACTTACCAAAATTTCTATGGGGTCTTATATACGTATCCTCAATTTATATCATAGGTTTTTTTCCTAATTTATATATTCCAAAATTTATTTACCAATAATTATACGAAACTTCCTATGATACCAACTATAAATACCCTAAATATAGTATTCTCGAGTATGTGGTTACTTTATTAAATTATCAATAGATGTTTGGAATCACATCATGAATTATTTAATAGTTTATTAGTGTAACATCCCATGTAAGTAATGAATAATAGATATTTTTATCTATGTCTATTAATGGATTAGATAGTGTTTTAGAGGCTTAAAATGAAAATAAATCTAATCTTAAGCATGGAATACACTAATATTTTTTAAAAGATTGTTTTACTGCCTTTTGATGGAAAACCATTTTTAAATCTATCTTTTGACAATTTTATAAGCCATGTTTGTCAAAATAAACTTATTCTTTATTATTGGGACATCAAAATTTACATTGTGTGAATTTTTGGTATTTTTCTGACAATGTTCATTTTTTAATGAATAGTGAAAAATACTGCATTATACATCAAAACCGCTTTTTAATCTAATTTATTTAAATGATTAGATTATCTTTTGAATTGGTTTTAAAGTCAAATTAGAATATATTTTTACCATTTAATTCAATGGTGGTCATGAGGATTAATTTCACTTTGGAATTGGCCATAAACTAATGCCAAACTTTTCATAGATATTGTTTCAAAAAAACCCGCTATTTGTTTTGACAACGGGAATTATTTTTAAATCAATTATTGAAATTTCTATGTTTGTAATTGGGTAAAATGGATTACATATTTGGAATCAGAAGGTCCAAATTATGTAATCAAGACTTTTTCTTTTTTGGACATTATGAATAGTAACGACGGTAATTATCTTTAATTATCTTGATTAATGAGTAATCGGGTAGTTAAGGATAATAAAATAATATCATAATAATAAAAAAAATGACACCAACATGTGTCCTAATTCTACTGGTTGTCTCATGGCCGACCATGGGATGTATTGTGCCAAACTTGGGGACCCCATGGAATCACTTTTGTGGAAAGTGACTTGTTATCTTTTTAATTTTTTTAAAGAAAGTAAATATAACAAGAATGCATCACCTGATTAAAACATTTTTAATTTTGTCTAAATAGATTATATTTTAGACTATAAATATTCATTGGAAATCTAAATAGATTTCCTACATCATAGTATTTTTTTCATAATTTTTAGACTTTAAATAAATTAATTTATTTATGACATCATGATGATGCAGCGATTACCTCATTAATAACGGATTTAAATAAAATGAAATGATAATGTAAAATCTATGACCTACACATGTCCAAAACCTATTGGATGGGTATATTTAGAACCCGTATCACCTTAACCTAGAATTATATCAATTTGGGACATTTTGAATCCGAAAATCATTTTCAAATAAAGTAGCATTTCTTTACTTTCCACGAGTGCCCCTCCTCTCCTCTTATAAAAGGCTCCCACCTATACCTCCTTACCCACTCTCCCAAAACCTTTGGATCAGCCAACACCTGCCCATTTTGTTTCTCCACATCCCTCTATTACTCTTTGAAGCCTCACTTTGGGAAGAAGTCTTCCCAAGGAAGCCTTTGAGCTCAAACCAAAGGGAGTTACCCGATTTTAAGGTAATGTCTTCACTTGAGTCCTTTTGTTTTATTTTGCTTCTCCAACCACCTGAACTCTTTTTATTCATTTCATTTGTAAAAAATCGATTATCATCAATATACTATGATGTTTTTATAAGATGGATTCGATCTACACTTACACACACCTACATATAATGGTTAAAGGACATACTGTTTCTGTGGATGGTGAATTTATGCCTCCCGAAACGATGATTGTTCAACATTATTTTATCACCTTCAAAGGTGGCCATTAAGATGTCACTATATTTATATATGATATATAATATGTTTATGTTTTCCTTAATCTTCTGTATTTTTTATTTTGGGCATACCTTTATGGTTTCCATTATGGGTAAACAGGATATATTCATTTAAGGAAGTGCGGACTACAGCCCCCTCAAAGTGATTTGATTCGTTAAATACCATATGTGGGACGTATAAAGGATGGAACAATGATATTATATATGATATTATACTGGAATTATAATATACCTTTATATAATTATTATTCCATTCTATAAAATACAAAATAGAAATGAAAGTAGCGTTCATGCGTACGTACAACTTACCGTCTCCATGAACAGTGCATTTCATTTATTACCTCTAAATGATTATGTAATATTATAAATTCATATATATACTGGATATATATGATATATATGATATATACATCAGGATTATAATTCTGGATATAATGGATACATGAACAACTTGTAATTATAAAGGGTTTATTTTTTACTCAAGTACCAATGATCGTTAAAATGATCGTTATTAACTTAAATAATTACATAGTGTTCATGACATGGAAATAAGTGATATAAAAAGAATAATGAACTTAAAAAAGGTTCTTAAGAAAGTAGAGATTATCTGAAGTTTATTATTCAGGACATTAAAGAACGATCTAGTCAAGTCGGACCTGAGGTATGGGACTTCGTCTCAATCTCCTTTCATTGAGGCATATTTTGTTTTATACACAACCTTCTTTTATATGGTGTATAAACCCCTTTGACTTTTACGTTTATTCAAAAGGAATCTTTTTTATACTAAGTGTTTACTAAATGACAAAAGTGAATGATTTTGTCATACGTATGCGGCGACAACGACTTCTCCGATGCCGGGACCATTATTTGAGTTCCTGCTTCCTCTACAAGCCATACTTTCTTTTTAAAAGAAAAATAAATACCCTATTTTACTTTTATTTTATTTTGGTATTGAAAATGGTTTTCATAATGATTTTATATCAATGTGTTGTATTGCTATCTTGTGATTGAAAGGTGGGAATGTTATGTTTCCTTTATGCATGTTTTATGTGATACGATTATGTTGAGGTTCTTGGGCATTATTATGAAGACGGGTGGTTCCGTGAGCAACTAAAGGAGGGTTAGACCGATATATCTCTCCAATGTATTGGGTAATGCGAAGGAGTGAAATGGTAAGGTTTCTCTGAAGAGATTAGGGAATATATTGTGATGGGTATTCCAAACGTAACCAAGAGGGTTACTCCCTACATAAGAATGTTATGAATGCCTAAAGTTTCCTTTATGTCTTAGGTTTTCTATGATTTATTCATGATTTGATGAGGTATGTTAAAGTGCTTATGTTTTATGGGTAAAGTATGATTTCATTCTTATGTATATATGTACCATTTTTTCCTTTCCATATTTTTATATCCCTTAATGATCTTTTTATGCTCATCCCATGTTTTTTTGAAATGTCATTCACAATTCAAGGGAAAGGTACATGATATGATGATAGTGTCAAGGAAGTGTCAAGAAAGAATCCATGTTTTATTTTAAATATGTTCCATTGATGGGAAAAAATGAATACTATCATTATGTAACCACTTTGTTTAAATGGGGAATGTAATGAATGTTTTATGTTCTAACTTTCTAAAACTCTAAAACCGAAAAGATCCTCAAGGTGTAATCTTGTAATAACTCAAGATTAAGTATGGTTTAAGGCTGGGGCCTTGTATTGGTATCAGAGGTCAGTTTAGATAACATTAGGAGTTAGAATTCTATTAAATGATTATCCAAAAATATTTTTTTTATTGTCAAATTGAAGTGATATAGTATTTGAAGATTACCATGTTGCTTCATCTAAGACATGTTTGTTCAGAATGGTTTTCCGCAGAGGAAACAGGGAAGCAGTGCTAGGAAGGCATGCAGAAGGAAATATCCTTTCGAATTAGCATCCTGAGATGGTCGGAATTGGAACTGAACAGTTTGTTGTAGTAATGGCGCAGTTCACTCAAGCGATAAATGTTGGTGGTATCCATACATGAGACCAGCCAGATCAACCGCAGAGGAACATGTTAGTGGTGGAACATTTCATGAGGCAACATTCCCCATCATTAAAAGGATCATCTGACCCCGTGCTAGCTGAAGGGTGGATTAAAGCACTAGAGAAGATTTTCGATGTCATGGGGTGTTCAGACAATCAAAAGCTTAGTTTTTCTATTTACCGTTTGGAGGGTGAAGCAGATCAGTGGTGGTCGATGGTTAAAAATATCAGGGACGCTGATGAGATTGATGCTCTCGACTGGGATGAATTCAAAGGTATGTTTCTTGAAAAGTATTTTCCTAAGGCTTTTCGACTTAGGATGGAAAAAAAATTCTTGGAATTGAGGCAAGAGGAAGACGCAGTGGCTACCTATGAATAAAGGTTCACTCGATTGGCAAGGTATGTTCCAAATTTTATTTAAGACCTTGATAGTAAAATCAATCATTTTTACTCAGGATTAAAGCCAAAAAAATCGAAGGGCATTAGCTTCTCGTGTGTTTAAAAGTTATGAAAAGCTTTTTTGATGTGCTGAGAAGGTGGAAATGGAGTTTGTTGATGATCAAGAGTTCTATAACAACTAGCAGAAGAAGAGACCAAGGTGGCAAAAGAAAGGGAAGAATTCTTCAAAGAAGTCTGATGGTAATAAATCTAAGTTTCCAGTTTGTGATAAATGTGGAAAAAGGCATGCTAGGGAATGTCTTCTGAATTCTGGAAAGTGATACCGATGTGGTAAGATGTGACATAAGGCTCGTTATTGCACTGAAAAAGATCAAGGTGAAGGTAATACCAAATTTGATTTACAGTTAGTGAAATGTTTTAAGTGCAATGAGATGGGTCACTATGCAAATGAGTGTCCGACAAAGAGCTCGAGTGATGTGAAGCAGTTAGACAACAAGCAGAAAGGGGTGGTGAAATCCTTTACAACTACTTCAGCGGATGTCGGGCCGTCAAATGAAGTTGTATCAGGTACTTTGTTTGTTTTTCAGATTATGCCAGTGTGTTGCTTGATTCGGGGTCTACACATTCTTTCATCTCTGAAACCTTTTCTAGTAAAATGGGAATACCATCTCAAGAAATGACTCCTGAACTTTTGGTAAAAACACCTGGGGGAAATGTTGAGGCAAAAAGAATTTATAATAATCATCCTATCCTTATCTGTGGAAAGAACCTACTTGCAAACCTTATTGTTCTACCTATAGTATAGTTTGATGTTATCCTAGGTATGGATTGTCTCTCTATTTACCATGCTAAGATTGACTTTAGAGCTAAAGAAGTTTCTTTTCAGAAAGACTTTCAGTTTGTGTACAAGAATGAACCCTTACTGTTGATAACTTATCAAGAGGCCAAGACACGTGTAAACGATAGAAATGAATGTTACCTTGCACACATCGTTGAAAATAAAGGAACTTTTCAGATTAATGATGTGCTCGTGGTAAATGAGTATCCTGATGTTTTTCTAGATGAGTTGCCTGGAATAATACCAGATTGGGAAGTTGAGTTTACTGTTGACTTAGTTCCTGATGCTATGCCAAATTCAAAACCCCCTTATCAAATGACTCAAATTGAACTTTTATAGTTGAAGGATCAATTGCAAGATTTATTAGAGAAAGGTTTCATTCGACCTTGAACATCACCATGGGGTGCTCCTGTTTTATTTGTTAAAAATAAAGATTGTTCAATGAGACTTTGCATTGATTATAGAGCCTTGAATAACATTACTGTTAAGATAAAATATTATTTGGCTCATATCGATGATTTGTTTGATCAGCACCAGGGAGCTCAGTATTTTTCAAAGATTGACTTGAGATCAGGGTACCATCAGCTGAAGGTAAAGGAAGCAGATGTTCCGAAGACCGCGTTTCGTATAAGATATGGCCATTATGAATTTGTAGTAATGCCTTTTGGGATAACCAATGCACCTACTGTATTCATGGACATAATGAATAGAATTTTCCATGAGTTCTTGGATACGTTTGTGGTGGTTTTCATTGATGATATTTTGGTTTTTTCTAAAAGTAAAGAGGAGCATGAAAGGAATTTAAGGGTTATCTTGTAATCATTAAAAGAAAAGAAACTGTATGGAAAATTCAGTAAGTGTGAGTTTTGGTTGCAACAAATTTCTTTCCTGGGTCACACTGCTTCTAAAGATGAGATAACTGTTGATCCTGCAAAAACAAAAGTTGTGGAAGACTGGCCAAGACCCAAAAATGTAACTGAGATTCGTAGCTTCCTTGGTTTGATAGGCTATTACCGAAGGTTTGTTAGAATTTTTTCACGGTTATCTAGTCCAATGAGTAAGCTAACTGGGAAGGGTGTTATGTTTATCTGGACAAAAGAATGTGATGATTGTTTTTAGGAATTGAAAAGAAGATTGGTGAATGCTCCAGTTTTGGCACTACCTTCTAGTAATGGTGAGTTTTCTTATATACAGTGATGCTTCATTGAAAGGACTTGGTTGCGTCCTAATTTAGAATGATCTGGTAATTGTGTATGCTTCACGATAGTTGAAAACTCATGAGGTAAATTACCCTACACATGATTTGGAATTAGCTGCTGTTGTTTTCGCTTTAATTATTTGGAGGCATCATTTGTATCGAGTAAAGTGTTAAATATATACTGATCACAAAATTTTAAAGTATATATTCACTCAAAAAGAGGTAAACATGAGATTGTGGAGATAGATGGAATTAATCAAGTATTATGATTGTAAAATTCATTAACATATGGGAAAAGCAAATTAAGTGGATGATGCTTTGAGTCGAAAAAGTAAAGCTTCATTAGCAATGTTGCATTTGGAACGTGATCCTTTGGTTAAGTATTTGATGAACTTTGGCATAGAATTTGTTGGTGCAGGATGTTCATATGTTTTGTTTCAGGTATCAGTGAGATCATCTCTATCAGATAGAATCAAGCAAGCACAGAAGCAAGACAGTGAGTTGCAAAAAAAGGTAGAGCTGGTTCAGAAAGGTAAGTTTCCTGAATTCAACATTTATAATGATTGAATTTTGAGATTTGGGAAGATATTATGTGTTCATTGTGATTCATTGTTTAATAGAGAGTTGTTATGTGAAGCTCATAGTTCTCCGTTTTCAGTTCATCCTGGCAGTACTAAGATGTACATAGATCTGCGGGAGTATTACTGGTGGGATGGAATGAAAATAGATATTGCTTATTTTACTATGAAGTGTTTGACATGTAAATAGGTTAAAGAAGAATGGCAGTTACCGAAAGGGATGCTTCAGCCTTTACCAGTGCCAGAGTGGAAATGGGAGAATATATCCATGGACTTTGTTGTGGGATTACCGAAGACATCTCGAGGTAATAATGAAATCTGGGTTATTGCTGATCGCTTGACTAAATCTGCTCATTTCCATGCTTTACGAGATACTTTTTCCCTAGATCAGCTTCCCCGTTTGTATCTTGAAGAGATATTCAGGTTACATGGAGTTCCCCTCTCCATTGTATCGGACCGTGATCCCAGGTTCACTTCTAACTTTTGGAAAGGCCTTCAGAAGTCGTTGGGTACGGAATTAAATTTTAGAAGAACATTTCATCCCCAATCAGATGGGCAGTCAGAACGAACAATTCAGACATTGGACGATATGCTACAAGCTTGTTCGATGGATTATCAGGAAAGTTGGGACCAACATCTTTCTTTGGATGAATTTTTATATAATAACAGTTTTCATTCCAGTATACAGATGGCACCATTTGAGGCGTTATATGGGAAGCAGTGTCGAACTCCAGCTTTCTAGGATAAAGTGGGTGAAAGGAAGTTGATGGGACCAGAATTGGTAGAAGTGATGGCAGAAAAAGTTCATCTGATTCAGAAACTCATGAGAATAGCTCAGAGTAGGCAGAAGAGTTATGCAGACAACAGGAGGAAGGATCTAACTTTTGAGGTAGGTGATCATGTTTTTCTCAAAGTCTCACCATGGAAAAGTGTGATGAGATTTGGTAAGAAAGGAAAGCTGAGTCCAAGGTTCATTGGACCATATGAAATTCTAGAGATAGTTGGATCAGTTTCATACCTGGAGGCTTTACCCATGAGTTTATCTCAGGTACACAATGTTTTTCACGTTTCGATGTTGAGAAAGTATATGCCAGATCCATCTCATGTTTTGAGTCCAGAGGTAGTTTAGCTGGAAGAGAACCTATCTTATGAGGAACAACCGGTCCAGATTCATGACCACAGGGAGCAAGTGTTACGGAATAAGGTGATTAATCAGGTAAAGGTTTTGTGGAAAATCCCCATGATGGAAGAGGCAACATGGGAATCTGAAAATGCAATGAGGGATAAGTACCCCCATTTATTTGATATGTAAACAAATTGCAGGGACGGAATTTTCTAAAGGGGGGAAGGATGTAACATCCCAAGTAAGTAATGAATAATAGATATTTTTATATATGTCTATTAATGAATTAGATATTGTTTTAGAGACTTAAAATGAAAATAAATCCAATCTTAAGCATGGAATACACTAATATTTTTTAAAAGATTGTTTTAATGCCTTTTGATGGAAAACCATTTTTAAATATATCTTTTGACAATTTTATAAGCTATGTTTGTCAAAATAAACTTATTATTTATGATTGGGACATCAAAATTTACTTTGTGTGAATCTTTGGAATTTTTCTGAAAATGTTCATTTTTTAATGAATAGTGAAAAATACTGCATTTTACATCAAAACTGCTTTTTAATATAATTTATTTATATGATTATATTATCTTTTTAATTGGATTTAAAGTTAATTTAGAATATATTTTTACCATTTAATCCAATGGTGGTCATTAGGATTAATTTCACTTTGGAATTGGGCATAAACTAATGCCAAACCTTTCATAGATATTGTTTCAAAAAAACCCGCTATTTGTTTTGACAACGAGAATTATTTTTAAATCAATTATTGCAATTTTTGTGTTTGGAATTGGGTAAAATTTATTACATATTTGGAATCATAAGGTCCAAATTATGTAATCCAGAATCTTTTGTTTTTGGACATTATGAATAGTAACAACAATAATTATCTTTAATTATCTTGATTAATGAGTAATCGGGTAGTTAAGGATAATAAAATAATATCATAATAATAAAACAAATGACACCAACAAGTGTCGTAATTCTACTGGTTGTCTCATGGCCGACCATGGGATGTCTTTTTCCAAACATGGGGACCCCATGGAATCACCTTTGTGGAAAGTGGCTTGTTATCTTTTTATTTTGTTTAAAGAAAGTAAATATAACAAGAATGTATCACCTGATTAAAACATTTTTAATTTTGTCTACATAGATGATATTTTAGACTATAAATATTAATTGGAAATATAAAAATATTTCCTACATCATAGTATTTTTTTCATAATTTTTATACTTTAAATAAATTAAATTATTTATGACATCATGATGATGCATCGATTACCTCATTAATAATGGATTTAAATAAAATGAAATGATAATGTAAAATATATGACCTACACATGTCCAAAACCTATTGGATGGGTGGATTTAGAACCCCTATCACCATACCATTTAATTATATCAATGTGGGACCTTTTTAATCCGAAAATCATTTTCAAATAAAGTAACATTTCTTTACATTCCAAGAGTGCCCCTCCTCTCCTCTAATAAAAGGCCCCCACCTCTACCTCCTTAACCACACTCCCAAAGACTTTGGATCAGGAAAACCCTGACCATTTTGTCTCTCCACATCCCTCTCTTACTCCTTGAAGCCTCACATTGGGTAGAAGTCTTCCCAAGGAAGCCTTTGAGCTCAAACCAAAGGGAGTTACCTGATTTTAAGGTAATGTCTTCACTTGAGTCCTTTTGTTTTATTTTTCTTCTCCAACCCCCTAAACTATTTTTATTCATTTATTTTATAACAACTCCAGTATCATAAATATACTAGATTGTTGTTATAAGAAGGATTTGATATACACTTACACAGACCTACATCTAATTGTTAAAGGACATACTGTTTCCGTGGATGGTGAATTTATGCCTCCCGAAACGATGATTGTTCCACATTCTTTTAACACCTTCAAAGGTGTCCATTAAGATGTCAATATATTTATATATGATATATAATATGTTTATGTTTTCCTTAATCTTCTGTATTTTTCATTTTGTGCATACCTTTATGGTTTCCATTATGGGTAAACGCGATATTTTCATTTAAGGAAGTGCGGACTACCACCCCATCAATGTGATTTGATTCGTTAAATACCATATGAGGGACGTATAAAGGATGGAACTATGATATTATATATGATATTATACTGGAATTATAATATACCTTTATATCATTATGATTCCATTCTATAAAATACGAAATAGAAATGAAAGTAGCGTTCATGCGTACGTACGGCTTACCGTCTCCATGAACGATGCATTTCAGTTATTACCTCTAAATGATTATGTAATATTATAAATGCATATATATACTGAATATATATGATATATATGATATATACATCATGATTATAATTCTGGATATAATGGATACATGAACAACTTGTAATTATAAAGGGGTTATTTTTGACTCAAGTACCAATGATCGTTAAAATGACTATTATTAACTTAAATAATTACATAGTGTTCATAACATGGAAATAAGTGATATAAAAGGAATAATGAACATAAAAAAGGTTCTTAAGAAAGTATAAATTAACTCAAGTTTATTATTCAGGACATTAAAGAACGATCGAGTCAAGTCGGACCCAAGGTATGGGACTTCGTCTCAATCTCCTTTCATTGAGGCATATTTTGTTTTATACACAACCTTCTTTTATATGGTGTATAAACCCCTTTGACTTTTATGTTTATTCAAAAGGAATATTTTTTATACTAAGTGTTTACTAAATGACAAAAGGGAATGTTTTTGTCGTACGTATGCGGCGACAAAGACTTCTCCACTGCTGTGACCATTATTTCAGTTTTGGCTTCCTCTACAAGCTATACCTTCTTTTTAAAAGAAAAATAAATACCATGTTTTACTTTTCTTTTATTTTGGTTTTCAAAATGGTTTTCATAATGTTTCTATATCAATGTTTTGTATTGATATCTTGTGATTGAAAGGTGGGAATGTTATGTTTCATTTATGCATGTTTTATGTGATACGATTATGTTGAGGTTCTTGGGCATTATTATGAAGACGGGTAGTTCCGTGATAAACTAAGGGCGTGTGAGCCCGATATAGCTCCCCAATGCATTGGGTAACGCAAAGGAGTGAAACATTAAGGTTTCTCCAAAGATATTTAGGGAATATACTATGATGGGTATTCCAAACGTAACCAAGAGGGTTACTCCCTACGTAAGAATATTATGAATGCCTCAAGTTTCCTTTATGTCTTATGTTATTTATGATTTATTCATGATATGATGAGGTATGTTAAAGTTCTTATTTTTTATGGATAAAGTATGATTTAATTCTTATTTATATATGTACCCATGTTTCCTTTTTATATTTTTATATCCCTTACTGAGCTTTTTATGCTCATTCCATGTTTTTTTTAAATGTCTTTCACAGGTCAAGGGAAAGGTACATGATATGATGATAGTGTCAAGGAAGTGTCAAGAATGAATCCATATTTAATTTTAAATATGTTCCATTGATGGGAAAAAATGAATACTATCTTTATTTAACCACATTGTTTAAATCTGGAATGTAATGCATGTTTTATGTTCTATCTCTCTAAAACTCAAAACCCGAAAAGATCCTCAAGGTGTAATCTTGTAATAACTCAAGATTAAGTAAGGTTTAAGGCTGGGGACTTATAATTAGTCTTGTTAAACTAGACACATATTTTAAATTAAAATTACATTTTATGACATCAAATACTAAATTTTTTTTGACAATTACATTATTCATCAGAGTGTATCACTTCATATCAATCACAAAAAACCATATAGTATCCTATGAAAAAATAAAACATAAGAAAGTGATGAGCTCAGATTCTTAGTAAGGATGGGAATACAATAAAATAAATCATTAATAAATTAGAATATTCAATATGGAAAGAAAATTAAATAGTAATTAGGTCACTCATTCAAAAAACTGAGAATAATATGATAGAAAAAACGATGATCAAATAAATCCATATAAATAAGCACATAGTATTGAATGTTTTACATTAATATTATAATTAATCTAATAATCACTTGAAAATCAAAAAATAATATCATAATTATGAAATTCAAAGTTCTAGACATCTAAAACATAATCTCAAGACCTTTCACAAGACAATTTAAATCAATTGGAAGTAAACCCTCTTATTTAGCTTATAGATATATATCATGATACATGTCGATGCATCAAGAGGATATATATAACTAGAAACACCCGTAAAATACTAATTATAATGAATTTATTATTTTAATGGGGTAAATAATAATCAATAAAAACGTTTTTTATTGTAAAAATAATATAAAAATTGTTAATACATACCCTAATCAAATGAAAAAATAATAAACTATCTAAAATAATATGGTGAATGGTAATAAAATTATACAACCCCAGTCAAACTAATAATAACCCATAAAAAGAAATAATAAGGATGATATCAATACATCAGATCCGCAGTGGATCATAACTAGAATAATTTTTCTTATTGTTAATGAATAAAAATTTCATGAAAGGATCCTTTAAAAAATTTTGGAGGAAAATATAATTTTAAATTTTAAATTCAACTCTTAAAACAACAAGTTTAATAAAAAATTTCATAAAAAAATTCCCTTGAAAAGAACCTTTTAAAATAATAAAATATGATTTAAAACATTAGTTGGTCATCATGGTTGGAAACTACACATATGTTGTTCATTCTAAAATAATGATTCTTTCAACATTTTTTGTGAATTTCAAACATACCTTCTATTGAAAACAACCTGAAGATTCCATTAATTTTTTTTAAAACAAAATGGATAAAAAATAATAAATAATTTGGAGAATTATAAATGAAATTTGAAAAATAAGTTAGAAAACATTGATTTTAGTGAAAAATGATTTTAGAATGGAGAGAAATAAAAATGAATTTTATTTAAAAAATTATCTCAATAATTATAGGTAAAAAATAGTGAGAAAATGTTATTATTACCTGTAAAAGTTATTTAATAATTATATGAAATAATATATATATATTTTATGATATAAATAGTAAACCATCCAGCCAAAATATACTTAAACAAAACCGATCCAGAATAATGACGAAATTGTCAAATAAACCCTTACCTCTTTAGTAACATTTGAATTATAATCATCATGAAATAAGAAATATAAAATGAAAATTAAATTATTTTAATATAATGATATTAATGATATAAAATATAAAAATTTTCATTATATACACTATAAATTGGAATAATTTCTAAATATGGTGTATGTCTCAAGGATGTAAAAGTGAGACAGGAAACCCTTACCTTATGTTCGACTTCCTTCATATGTGTCCAAAACTCCAATATAATATATATAGGTTTATTATAAATCTAATAAATAATAATAAAAATATATCTCACACCCCATATGATTTAGTGATTTCTTTTTCTCACCCTTCTATTTACAATCCTTTCTTAAAAACAGTATTTTCGGTGATAATTGATTCATTTTTTCTCGGATGTTTTTGTTTGGTTATTTTGGTCCCATTAATTTGATCATGGTAAAACCAAATATATATAATATAAAAATGATAAATATAATATATATTCATTATTTATATATTCAGGGTAATCTATTGAAATTAGAGATAGAAAATGGTTTAAACCATTCATAGAGATGGTAGGTAGTACGTATACATGTACAATGTTTCCATTTTTCTCTCATGATATAATAAGAGGAATATAATTATTAATTCATATTTATAGACCAATTATTATTTCATATATATAATTTATTTTAATAAAATTTATCCTTATTAACTTCCATTTTAAAATAAAGTGAAAAACATTTCATATCTCTATTTGGAAGCGGTAGCCCACACATGTACATGAGCGACATTATTGTTTTCCAACAGATTGGAAGGTTATAATTTAGGTGACATATTATATTTTAATAACAATTTTAAATAATTAATATCTCATATATTTATTAAATTTAACCTTACTACATTTCATTTAATGAATAAGTAAAAAACGAACCACATTGCATCATGAGGTACTAGTTCGTCGTACAGACGAGTGAAATTATCTTATCCCCCACAGAATGAAACGTAAAAAGGTATATGTGATATAATAATTATATATGTTTTAAAATTTCATAAATATAATGTATATATATATGATAAATATATTATTATATAAATCATTTATAGGTGGTGATAAGAAACAAATTTCCTCAGTTCTTAAGGTGGTATTATATCATACACATAATCAACAGTTTTGTTTCAAATTTGGTGGAAGTGGAGATAGATTTGGGTGATTACACAAATATAAAAAAAATATGTATATATATTAGATACTTTATTTATTATATTGAAACAATTGAAATTTTTTTAAGGAGGTGTAATGACAAATAAAACAAATAAAAATGTTTATGAATTTTACATTTTCATCAGAGAGCCTATTTATATTAATATAGAAAGCATTAGTCTAAGGTACTTGAACTCCAAAAAGTTCTCTAGTATGTTTTTATTGATTTAAGGAATTAATTTTTTTTATTCAAAAAAAAAATAGTTTTGTATGTTTGAATAAGGTTGGAGAAGGGGAGTCCTTTTATAAGTGGGGGAGAGGACACACATGATATTTCTGAAACAATAAAGTGATACCATCATTTTTTCCATTCCCAAAGACCGAAAAATGGGTCATTATTGATCCTTAGAGGCTAAAAGGACGTAATATTTCATATAAATGGGTTCTGGTCAAGTTTTAGGTAATTTTAATCCCTATCTTATTTGTTTAACCCACAATAATTTCTTTTTCCATTAAACTCTATATAATTTTCACTATTTTCACTATTCATTATGGAAGAAAAAGAATAAACAAATTAAATAATATATATTGTGAAGATTTAAAATATGGATTTAATTTTTTCCAAATTAAATTATCATAATTGTAAGAATTAAATTTAAAAATAAATTATAGAGTTGATGAAAGAGGGGTTTTCCAAAGAGAAAATTATCATAAGTATACAATGTTTAAATTTAAAAAATCATTAGGAAATTGATTAAGATGAAGTAAATTAGTAAAATTTTAATATAATATGTATAATTTTACATTAAACCCAATTGAATATATAATTTAACTTGTTAAATAATTTTAAAAAAATGCAGTTTTCAATTAATATGAGTATTTTTCACTATTTATCAAATAACTTTTCTTTTCTAAAAATTCACAAAATATCAACCAAGTATAATGTTGAGATGAATATTTAGATAAAAAAATAGATGTAAAATAAATTTTTGAAAAATTTGGGGAAATTAATTTTAAATTTTGTACACAAAGTGTCACTAATCCACCTTTTAGAAAAATATATTTTTTTAGAAAACATTTTCTGGCCTTTATAATTGTTTTCATATTATTTATAATCAATAGATAACGATTTTATATGTTTAACAATTTTTAAACTATATAATTATCATAATTTAGATAGTTTTATTTGTACCCTCCATCTTAACGTATTGGTTATAATATTCATGTTGAAATAGTAATATTTTAATAGAGTATCATGTGTTATTTAGACATGATGTTTCATGAAATATAAGCTATAAAAGAGAATGAGTTTAAAGAAAAAAAATTAATGTATTAAGGTATTATATTCCACTTTTTTTAATTTTTATGCTTTTCAAACATGATACCAAACATGATATTCATCTTTAGAAATGTTAGGATGTTTCATTAATCATATTTAATTATTCAGATTATTTATAACTAAAAGAAGATTATATTATTTAAAAAAATTATTGAATTTATAATGGGAATATTTAAGGAAAAAATGTTAGTTCATTAATAACTGTGTTTTTTCACTATTTTTGAAAAAAGCACATTTTCAGGAAACCCCTAAAATTTTAACCTAAGATAAATTTGATATGATTCTTTCAAAAAATATATATTTATTATCATATAGAATTTCAAAAATTTCATGATATTAATTATAGAATTCAAAAAAAATAGGAAACATAAATCATTTGTGATAGAAACATACATTTGAAGAATTAAATGGGTTTACTAAAAAACGAGTTATTATTTCATTATAATTTGTCAATGCCTTTTTAAATATTAAGTTATTAATAAATATAAAATTATATATATTTCATAATGTGGTTTCTAATATTAACACACTCTAAATCAATATCTAGTTTTCAAGGATCATAAGAAAATTATATTTTATGTTTTTAAACATTATTTTACTTGTACTATATGTTATCAAACATAGGGTTCTTTAAAATGTCAAGATATTACAATTATTTCATTGGAGGACTATTTTTTATGTGACCAATACATCTCAAAATAATTTAAGAGAGTTAGGAAAATTTAGTTAGGATAATTATATTCAAATTAACGTGTTTTAGAAGTGATGGAAAATGGATGGTGGTGGGGGTCATCTATAGATGATGGCAGAATATCTTTATGACTAAAAAATTAAATAAGTTATTATGTTTTCTCAAGACTATAAATTGTTAAAATAATTTTACCTAATAATTTCTTTTGTGTAACTTTTTACTAAATAATCACTTTATTTAATTATTTTTTCCATGGATGATGATTTTAATCATATAGTATACCTTATTCAAAAATATTTATTTTAATATATTTATTATCCACCTGCAATTTTTTCTATTGGTGAAAATTATAATAATCATCACTTTTAAAAATTTTGAAATTGATTAATTCATTTTTTAAATGTTAATATATATAAATTAAAATTTACAATGGATATAGCTATTAAATAGAACTTCAATATGACTTAAAAATGTACATGTATTTGGTAAAAAAATCTTTTATTAATATAATGATAATATATAATATTTTTTTATTATTTTTATCTTATTATTTCTATTTTCATTTAATAAATACATAATTTTTATGTTTTATATGTTATTTTTAAGGATTACATGACAACTGTTCCCAAATATCAAATAGTAGAAACAAAATATTTTAAAAATGGTTATCCAAATGGTCAATTGAAAAACATTATAATAACTATATTTCTCTCCCGCATTATTATACATTCACCTCATTCTATTAGAAAAAAAAACTTCATCTCTTTAAAATATATCTAATTTCTTTTTTTTTTCATTCCATTATAGGTACTTTTATTTATAAATCATTTTTATAAAATTATTAAATATTAATTATATGTATTTTATTTATTTATTTTAGTATTCTTCATTATATATAATTGTAAATAACTTTTTTATATAATATTATTATAAGAAATAATTGATTTTTCATAATGATGATATAAAATCTTGATCGTTCTTAATAATATATTTCTTTATTACTTTTTATGTGTCATTTTTATCATGGTTATGATATTATATTTTTAATTAAGAATTTTTTTGAATGTATGTAGTATATAGAGACCCATTCCCATTTAATTTGGGATTTTTAAATCATTTATGATATATGATAATATAACAATTATCCATCACATAGGTTCTTCTGTGAAAGTACTAAAAAACATTATCATATTTAAAAAATTTATTTCATTATTAACCTTAATTGAATAATCTATCATTATAATTGAATTTAGGAAACAAAATTACATTAACTGTAGTTAATCACTATAGTTTTTCAAGCCAACAAAAAAGATCAAATTTTGGATTAGAAGGTTTTTAATAACTTTTTAGTACTTACAATGAAGTTCTATTGATTTTTTTTAAATTAGATGAGTAAATGTAAATGCATATAAGGTTTACAATGATATAATATGTTAATCATATTTATTATACATTTAATCTAAGAAAAAATAATAGGGTTATCAGTTAGGAAAGTGTTTATAAATTCATAAATACACCTATATTAAGGGGATGGTTTCGGAAACCATAATCCACCAGATAAATTTCCACCAAGTTACATGTGGTGTATCAAATGGAACTGCACCATTGGTCCAATCCATAGGTAGCCTATGGTATATAAGTGATGTTTCTATGAGGGAAAACAATGAATGTTAAGGTTTTTTATTTTGACTCCATTTAAATGTTCTTCTGATTTCGCAATCCATATGATGGGAGAATATCCATCCCTTTCGACATTATAACTAATTATTTCCATTGATATAGGGTTCTTTGGGGTTGATTCTTTATTCCATTGTGGTAATGTTCTTTAACATTGATATACACTTACCTTTTCCTTTTATCCTCTATTTTTATGGTTTTAACTGGGAAATATATTTGGGTGTGATATACTAAGAATAATAGGAAGAAAAAATAATGTGATGTGGTTTTTCTTGGATGATGATACAATATTCAATGAGTGGATTTATATTAGTCATTTCAAAATGTTTTTGTAGAGTTAATATTACTTGTTGGATGATTCATTTATTTTTTTTAAATGGAGATGATATTTTAAAATAAATCATGTTAAAAAATATTGTATTCTATTAATAGTGTGATTTAGAGTGTCCCATAATCCATCTATGAATTTCTTTCACTAGGTTTTAGAAAGGATACACCACATAGTGAGTTTTTATATATATTTTAACTATACATTTAATTTCAAATTATTCTATTACTGATAAAAATTTCAATTATAAATGATATAGGTCCCATGGGAGACTCTTGATGGTGTACTGATTTGGGATAAATAAATTACACCATTTATGGAAGTAATTACATAATAATTTTCATTTTTTGGTGATATTTAATGTGTTGTTTTACATATATGAGGATGAGAGTGGGTGCGATGAAACATATGATATCTAAAAAGTCACAAAGACTTTTGGGGAAGTAGTTTTGACTATTTATACCCATCATGTAGATATTATGTAAAATTCATTTAATTTTAGTTACTTTAATAATTCATTTTAAAAAAATTGTTAAATTTTGGAAGGAACTGGTAAAAGGTATCCGACCATGAGAAATTAAATGATAGGACATTAAAGGTCACAAATAGTGAGATATTACATTCCACTTTGAGAATGGATCTTTGTGTAAGCTTGGTGTATGTTTATTTCCCAAACATTATTAAATTTAGGTTCAAAAAGAGTAATAAATTATGAACATGAATGGGTATTAATGAAAGTCACCTTGAAAGTATATATATGATTGGAAAATATATTTTTTCAGGGATAAAATAGTTAATTTGTTTTCTAATGACTGATTCACCCCAGTAGTTCATGTATAGAAGTATTTTTTGGGGAGACTTATCTGATAAGTCAAATTTAGGGGTGTATTATGAGAAGAACGTAGTTCGATATAAAATCCCAATGGTGGTCTCATACAAATTTATATATAAAATCTAATAATGGTAAGGTGTTGTGTTGTCTATGTGATCATGCATATTTTTTATACCATTAATGGTAGTTATGAGTTATGGACATTGTTTCACCATCACCAATATGGTATTTTTCAATGCTAGGTTTAGATCCTATACGTATCAGTGCTCACACTATGTGTATCAAGATATATGATGTGTAGAATAAATAATTTAAATTAGTTGAGTGTTAAGAGTCATATATTCTAATATATGATAAGAATTAGGTGGAATGAATTATTAGACATATTCTTCTATGATGGGACTTATGGATTTTCCTTTATAATAAATATTATCCTAATGTTCTTCTATGATTATATGTATTTATTTTTCTATAGGATAGTTATAGTGACCCAAAGCTTTCTATTCAAAAATAAACATTGAAAAGTATATGTTTTTCCTTTTCTGATTACGGTAAAATTATTATTGTTCAGAAATTTCACCAACCTCTTATCTAACAATTACCATCACTATTTTTATATATAGTTTAGAGATAGATTTTTTATGGAAACAATAAGAGCATTCAATGTCATTTATTAGGGTACCATTCCTGATGTTTGGAAAAACATATTCTCAGCATGTGACCAAAGACCTATCATTGGGGTAGAATCTCTTAAAAATTATAAGGTTATTTTCATGAAATTTTCTTATGATCATTTTTACATTAATTCTTATTTATAGTGTAAGAATATAAGTATGTCAATTGTTAAATAAATAGTAATTCATCAATATGATGTGTGCCACCAGTTTTTTCATGTCTTAGTTTTGATCTGGTTCATTTGAAATATCAATCCTTTTAATGAGATTTGGGTTAGATGAATGTATATTTTTTTATGCTCCCTCTAGGTCTAATCCTTATACCATGGGATCCCCATAGCTTTTTGCGGTTTTTTCTGAAAAGGGTGGTTACTTCATGATTTGTGCCAAAGAATGAGCCTATTTAATGATTTAAAAACTAAATTTGTTTTTTTGTAACTATTTAATTTTATTAAATTCTTTACCCATTCCACTTCCCATATGGCCTCCCCAAACATATTCAAACCACCATATCCATTTGGACCACTTAGGAATTCTTAATCATAATGGATTTGGGTTATTTATTTTGGTATTGGGCCAGCACGTGAACCCATTTTTATTTATATATTTTTTATTTTATATATTATTCATTTTTAATATGTTTCGGTAATTAAAACACTCACTCGGGACCAAATACCCTATTTTCCCTCACATGTTACATTTTCCATCTTTGAACCTCATAATCATCTGGGATTAGTGCAAAATTCCTTAGGGTTTCTCAAATTATTTTGAATTGAAAAGGAAATTAATTTATTTCATACATCAATAATTTTGTTAATATTTAACCTGAAAGTATTCATTATCTATTTTTTAAAAATCCATGGAGTATATATACTTAGTTCTAATCCATTACCTCTCCTCTAAGGGTCTGTATTTAAGGGAATATAAAGTGTTATCAATTTATCAAGGTGAGTTTCCTTGTCCTTTCTCCACCATCCTCCTCCTTATTCTAATTTTTCTTGTCTCTATCATAACTCCTGGCCATGAAATACCATGGGTTATGTTATTCCATTATTTCTATGGGGTTTTTTACCATTTTTGTGCTGGTATTTAATGTATTAGGGTTTATAAACCCTTCGAAGGTGTTATCAAGTGCACATTTCCATCTGCCTTGGTTTTGAGGTAGTTTCTCCCTATTATTTGTCATTATTATTTATTTTTCATATTTTAATTTCTGTTATAAACTTATATAAATGTATAATGTATCTGTAAAACCTTTTTATAATCTTTTGGGTATGAAAAATGGTTATTTATGCCTTGTTTTTGGTAAAATGCAGTTGTTTCGTATGAACGTGCATACTACCTGTTTAAATAAATGTTCCATTGGATTTTGAATATGGTTTGTGATGTTAATATCCTATTTTAACAATATTATTAAATAATTGGAATGTAAATTTGGGTTTATACCCTTTTTAATGTTAAATTGAGTTTTTATTAAATTTTGCATGCATCATTTTCAAAAAAGCTCACAATTGTCTCTTGTGTGTTCAAAGTGTTATAAAATGACAATTTTGGCTTATGGAAAATATTTTCAAAATTTGAATTGATTCTTTTGGGTTCCATATGTGGGTTCCAATCTGGTTTTGGTTTTAATAATGAAGTGGGAATCAGTTTTTGGTTGTTTTGGCAGGTGTTTTGTATAAATGGACTGTTTGGAACCTTTATAGAAATGGATGGGTTTTGAATGTGTAAGTAGAGTTTTTGATGGGTTTAAGTATATTTTATATTTCATAAAATGTTATTTTTAAACCAATTTTTGAATAGTGAAATTGGTTCTTTTGATAAATTTTGTTTTTGTGATGAATACTTAAAAGCCCATTAGTCATTTTTCATTTAAAAAAGTTTTCATGGGTACTTCATGTTGTATAATTTGGAGATATTTTATGGAACATAAAATTGATTTATTAAATGGTGTTGGGGCTTCAAAATCTAGTTTTATTTGGTAATAGTGGATTTTTTCCCTTAAAATATCATTTTTGAATAGATTTTATGTGAAAATCCATATTATACTTCTTGAAATTATTTTATGAAAATTTTTAGTGGATTGTTGATCTCTGAATGGAATGTGAAGCCTGTTTACAGGATATTTTGGTGTGTATGAAATGAGAACGAAATTTTCTTTTGAAATGTGTATTTCATAATATGTGTAACTTGATTGAGCACTAAAGGGAAACCTGAGTATCTAGGTGGGCAGACGTGTACAAGTATACTTTTGATCTGGAGTGGTTTTGTCCAAGTTTCACATAACTTGTTTGACAATGACAACACAAACTAAATGATGATGATTATGTTTTGGACCATTAGGTTATTTGTATTTTTTTTATACCAGTTTATTGTACATAAGAATGGATATTGTTATAATTACTTTCATAATGAGATATGAGGTACCTGGGGATCCCAATGAATTAAAGCCTAAGTGTGTTCTCATGACTACAACTCATTGGATATGTTTTACTCACCATCAAAATATAGTGTATTTGGCCGGAAAATTTAGTAGCATGTGAATTTTATTTATAATTTTACTTTATTTAAAGAAGCCTTCTGGAAAATTGATTTCCTTTTGATGTTTCTTATCTTTGGATATTGTTCTACCATTATTTTTTATAAAACATGGATGGTTTTTTGTGATAAATTTCATAGCATGGAAAATGTTTGGGAAAACATACTTTTATATAATATATTTCAAACATGATATTTATTTTTCTTTTATTTTAATTTGATGTCTGTTGGGAATATAATATCATTCTGACCTACAGAGTTTTAAAAATAATGCGTATATTTTTCTTTTTTTGTCCCTTATGAAAGTTTCAACATATGTTTGGTTGCCTTTAGCGATAGGAGATCATTGTGTTAGAGAGTGACCAGAGAGGTCACATGGAGTTAGTTGGTCATCAGGTCTGGTTGGTTTAGTTTTATCATTCAGTTGTACTTTCAATTTTGTCGTATAAATGATGTTGGTTTAATTTTTATATAATTGTGTATTGGGTTGTCCATTATTTTCGCTTTTGGACATTTTGTTTGTATTTGGGGGAAAAATTACCTTATTTACTCTATTAATTCCCTTGGTGCTTGTATCCATCACTGTAGGATTAGGAACACCATTCATGACTTGTTACTGAGTAGTCGGAGGGGCCGGTTCAGGGTCGACTCGGGAGGGTTCGTGACAAAATAATATCAGAGCAGGTCTGATCTTAGTGAAACATTATTTTTAGAGAACCCTTTTTATTTGGTGGATGTTAAGGTATATATAGTATGGTTTTAGAAACATTAGGCATAAGTTTCAGAAGAGCATGGCGAAATATTACAGATTCTGATCCTCATGTTTCCATGGAATGTATGGTTTTATTAGTGTCCTTGGTTCTTGTATGTTTTTTGGTGTTGGGATTTGATAAGGGGTTGTGGAATAATTGTTTTCATGATTTCATAGGGCCTGTCAAGCCATGCGGATCTAGGGAACGGTCCTAATAATTCACTATGTGATAGTGTTGTGTTTGTAATGTGGCCGCCGGCCATATGGTCAAGCCACCCGCTGATAGTAGGTTTTTTTTGTGGGTCTCTTAGACATTTCGTGAATTCAAAAATTATTTTTAGAATCCTCATGTAAGAATTATAGAAATTGTTTTTTCAAATTTAATATAATAATGGTTTTGGAATGTTGGGTTTTCTAAAATAAACTAAGAATAATGTGAAAATGATTTAATAGGGTTGGATTTTCCCAAATCTAAACATGTGGGTTATTGAAATAAAATATTTTTAAATAATGGATCATTTTATAGTGATTCTAAAACATTGTTTTAAATGGGGTGTTTTGGGCTGCTTA
Organism: Viscum album; assembly: GCA_963277665.1. NCBI lineage: Eukaryota > Viridiplantae > Streptophyta > Magnoliopsida > Santalales > Viscaceae > Viscum > Viscum album. Next base: position 752,415,152 of record OY728126.1, read on the forward strand.
AAAGTGATTGAATCCGATGAATTGGTTTTGGAAATTGGTTTTGAGTTGTTGGTGTTTTCTGAGAAAGGATCTTGGTCTATGTGGACATTGAATTATGAAAATCAGCTTTGCTAAATTTTTTTTAAAATGCGAATGGGTTATTTAGAGTATAATAGTTATTTTGAAAGTCATCAAAAATTAAAAGGGGTAGTTTTTATGAAAATGGTTCTTGATGAACTGTTGTTTTTTTTTGAAATATGAAAAGGGGTATTGACTTGGTGGTTAGTGTGCCTTTAGAATGTACATGATTGTTTTTGGAATGATGTGGTTTTGTTTTATAATTTGGTGATTTCATTGGTTCTCACATGTATTGTTTTATGGATATATGGATGGATGGATGGTATGGCATGGTGGTTGGGTACCCGCGGTGGCATTGAAATGTGCATGTAAGAGAGGCTTGAGGGAATTCCATTGGTAAATATGGAAATCCACTGTGATAATTGTTTTTCAGAAATGTTTTGAGCTAAAAACTGTGAATTTATTTGTAAACTGGTTGTTATGTGGCTGGTTTTTCTTATGTTTTAGATATGTTGTTTATTCGGTAATCTTTATTCAGATTTGGATGTTGTTCTCTTATTGTGTCTTGAGATGGGATCTTTTTAGTGGATCGGTTTTGGAGTAACATATAAGGGGTTTCTAAATATGTGGTGGATTTTATGATGTGTGAACATATAGTTCACTATTAGGAATATTTCTAGTTGATCAGTCTAAGTATTCATTTCATGGGTTAAGTCAACATCTTTTAAGGATTCCTTGTCCCATTTGTTAAAAAAAGAGATTTTTGGGGTCATATTAAAGCACCTTCCGAATATATTGATTCTCTTGGTTATGGTAGTTTTTCTTAGTGATATTGATGGGATTTACCATTTTCCAGGTTTATTTCACTCCTCTATTTGAGTGTGAGAGAATGGTGATTTGTATCTTCAATATCTCTATTTGGGTAATAATGTTTTGTTTGATTTAATGAGTTTCATGGGGTGTTGTAATCCCTAAATTTTGACTGCGAGGCAAGGGATGTATCAACCATTAGAGCTCTAGAAATATGTCTCAGAGTGAAGATGGTGTGTGGTAAGGAATCCTAATGGTGGGGGAGTCTATTTATGTTTGTGCCTCCTCCATTATAGTGAGGTGTTTTAGGAATTTCTATTGTGGTTTCTCAACACTGTGAATTTCCTTTTTTTGCAAAGGGCATGGTGGAATTACCCCTCATATAGTGTATATGGTTATACCATATTCGATGTGAGATTATATTTAGTGTTCTTTGTAGAATACCTATGTGAATTGGGTGAGGTCTTGGATTTTATCCATGAATAGGTGAAGAGTTGTAGATTGTTTTCATATTTGGTTTCAGCGGTGGAATCATTGGGCCCCTTCCCTTCCCTCCCAGTGTGGTGGTGTTTTTTGGTCTCTCAAAGAAGTTTTGGCTATGTTCATGTTTCCTCTACTAGGGAGTGAGTAGTTTAGTTTATTATGTTGTGTTTTTTATTGGTCTAGGCTGGTAGGCTTTTGTAAGAGTTTTCTAGTTGGCCAATGTGGGAGAGGCCCAATTCTAGATCATGTGGAAATCTTATTTGGCCACACATTGTTGGTTCTTAACCGTAGGGATTCTATTTTGGCCTCCCATGAAATAATTATATTTCATGATGTTTTTTGGATTGGAGAGGTCATTGGGATCTTTGGGAGAAGTCCCAATAATATAGTCTTGGGTTGGTTGTGGATGAGTGGTTTTATCCTACCATTGATTCTCCGGAAGTGGTTGTGAATTGTTATTTAATTTTCAGAAAGAGGCATAAATTATGTTTTGGTGGGTGAATTTTTGTTGTGTTATTAGTCTAGATTTCATTTATGATCAATCCTTAGGTGTTAATCAATCATTTGGATGGTTTTTTGGCTTTCAAGGGGTGGAAATCATTAATAGTGGGCAGAATTGTCACACCCTAGGTTTTCATGTCTTGGTTTTGATCTAGTTCATTGGAAAGACCAATCCTTTTCTTAGATTTTGGGTGAGATCAATGTTGAGTTTTGAAGTTAAATTTCTTTCTAATCATCCCACCATGGATTCCTTAAATATTTTTTGGGGGTTTCTGGAGAAAATGGTGGTTACATTCTGAATTGGGCCAAACCGTGAGACAATTTCTAGATTTAGAAGCAAAATTTGTTTCTTTTCTAAATACATAATGTGTTTAAATTTTCACCCATAAATCTTCCCACATTGCCCCAAATGACTTATTTAAACCTCTATATCGATTTTTACCCCTTTTTAATTCATAATCATGGTGGATTTGAGTTATTTATTAAGGTATTGGCTGATCTTGTGAGCCCATTTCTAGTTTTAAGAAAATATAATTTTTATATATATCTCATTCATTTTTAATTTTTTTTAGTCATTAAACCTCTCACTTGATACAAAAAACCCAAGGAGAACCCTCATGTTCCATTTTTCCTCATTATACCTCATATTAATTGGGGATTTATAGGTAAGAACTCAATGTTTTTCAAATCATCTAGATTTGAAAATGATAATTTATAATTTCCTAAATCATTCATTTTTTACTATTATCACCCAAAATGTTCTTTCTCTAGTTCTTCCAGACCTATGGATCATCTCCATTGAGTTGAAAGACATTACATATATTATAAAGGTGTGGATTTAAGCGATGATGATGAGTTATCTAGTTATCAATACGAGTTTCCTACCCCTTTTGCTTCCTTCCTCGTCCTCCATCCGATTTTTCATGGCTCCATCATCACTCCTTGTAATGAAAGACATAGGGTTATGTTATTGCCTGATATTTAAATGTTTATTTTCTCTTTTCGGGTTGGTATTAGTAGATTTAGGGTTTATAATCCCTCGAAAGGTGTTATCGAGTGCATGATTCCATTCCACCTTAGTTTTGAGGTAGGTTTTTTCAAGGAATTTCCCTTATTATTTGTGTTTAATCTTTTTATTTCTTTTATCACCTTATATATATGTTTAGTGTTTCTTTAAAACCTATGAATAGTTTTTTGTGAAAAAATGGTTATTTATGCCTCGTTTTTTGTAAAATGGAGTTGTTTCATATAAACAGGCTCACCGCTTGATTAAATAAATGTTCCACTGATTTTTGAATATGTTTTATTATGTTAATGAAATATTTTACCTACATTAATATCTATTTCACCAGAAAATATTCATTTATACCTTTTTTAATGTTAAATATTTTTTTATTAAATTTTTCATGCCTTCTTTTGGGGAAGTGACCAGTTGGATCTTGCGTGTTTAAGGTGTTATAAAATGATTGTTCTGGCATATGAAAAATATTGGCAGAATGTGAATAAATATTTTTGGGTCTCTTATGTGAGTTCCAATCTGGAATAGGGTTTTATAATGAAGTGAGTTTCTGTTTTTATGGTGTTTTGGTGTGTGTTCTATGTAAATGGATCATTTGGAACCTTTATAGAAATCGGTGGGTTTTGAATGTGTAAACTGAGTTTTTGAGGCGTTTATGTAAATTTTATGTTACTTTAAATAGTTTTTACACCTATTTGTAAAAATTTTAATTGATTCATTTGATAATTTTTTTTCTGTGATGGATTCTTAAAGGCCAGTTGGGCATTTTTCTTGTAAAAATGGGGTTCATGTGTACAGCATGCCATATTATTTGGATCCACTTTACATTACATGAAATTGATTTTTTAAATGGTGTTGGGGCTTACTAATATGGTTTGTGATGGTTATAGGGGGTGTTTTGACTTAATATAGCATTCTTGAATGTATTTTATGTGAAATGACTTTTTATACTTCTAGAAATTGTTTTATATAAATTATAAGTGGTTTATTGATCTCTGAATGAAATGTGAAGCATGTTTGTGGGATGTTTGTGTGTGTGTGATTTTGGATAGATATTTTCTTATGAAAAGTGTATTTGATAATATGTGGGAATTTATTGAGAACTAAAGGGATACCTGGGTATCCAGGTGGGAAGACGTGTACTAGTATGCTAGTCATCCAGAATGGTTTCATCCCTATTTCACATAGCAAGTTTGACAATGAAAAAACTATCTAAACTATTAAGATTATTTTTGACACCTCTAGGTTATGTATATTAATTCCCTACAAGTGGCTCATGCACTAGAACAAATATTATTATAGATACTTTCACACTGAGATATGGGGTTCCAGGGGCTCAGAGTGATCTAGTGCCTAGGGGTGTTTCTATGACTGGTGCACATTGGATATATTTTGTTCACCATCAGAATATGGTGTATTTGGATGGAAAATTCAGTATAATTTGTGTTTTATTTAATAGTGTACATTCTTTTAAGCATCCCCCTTGAAGATTGTTTTTATTATGATGTATCATATATATGAAAATTGTTCTAGCATTCTTGTGTATAAAACTTTCATTCTTTTGTCTAATAACTTCCATAGAATGGAACCTTGTTTGGAAAATAAACATTTATGTATTTTATTTAAAACATTGAAACTTATGTTTCTTTTATATTATGTCTATGTGCATTGGTAATAGAATATCAGGATAACCTACCTAGATTAAAAACTCAAGAAAACAGTTTTATTCTGTTTTTTCCCTAGTATAGGATTGAGCATGAGTTTGGTCACCTTGATAAATAAGGGATCCTTATGTTAGAAGGTGAATAGAGAGGTCACATGGAGTTAGTTGGTCATCAGGTTTGGTTGGTTTAGTTGTATCATTTAGTTTCACTTTTAGTTTTGTCATATAAATGATATCAGTTCAATTTTTATAGAAATGTGTATTGGACTGTCCATTCTTTCCACTTTTTTCTACATTATTTATATTTTTGGGAATTCATTATATTGTTGAATCTGTTGATACCCATAGTTCTTTTCTCCATCTAGGGAGGATTGTGAATGCCTTCGAGACTTGTCGTAGAGTGGCGAGAGTGACCGGTTCGGGGTCGACTTGGGCGGGTTCATGACATGATGATTTTTTATATCATATTATCAAGATATAGAAAAGACTGTGTTATCTAGGTTATCAGTCTTTAGAATAAATATTAACTCTTGGGATCAAGGAATTTTTTTGGAAATTGATGTACCCATACTAGTGACGCACAGCTGTAAGATCATACCATCAATTGTGACGTGGTTCTACCATTACATTTGAATTTCAACCCAATAAATTTATAAGAAAACGATCAATTGTAAATACTATCACGTAATGAGGTATATATGCTCAATCTCATGAAATATTTGTAAGCACATGGTGACTAAACATATTGATATATGATGTTTATTTTCACTTCATTTATTATTTTACATTCACCCACACATATAATTGATTTTCATAGGGGATTTTTGATGGTACCCAATTGAAATTTATAATCAAACCCCACACATTCGACCTAAGGGATCTGTAAACCATTTTTTGGAATGTGGGTCAGGGAAAATGCACTAGAACATGTGAGTTAGATTATGTATCTCAGTGAGGATGTAGGGATCATTCTAATGATATATATGAGAACATTGGTGGAAAATAATATATATATATATATATATATATATATATATATATATATATATATATTATTCATTTTTTATCTCCAGAAAATATTCGATTTGTCTTTTAGACATTTATATTTTGATATATTATTTATATGATATCAAATAAACCCATTTTATTATTTAATGTCTTGTGTTAATATTTATTGTTGAACATCTATTATAATTAGATATTTATTTAGTGTTATGACCTAGTTATATAAATTAACATTTTTATTTGCTTTTATAGATTTTTTAATGCTATAGAGGATGTAGTATCTTCATGATATATAAGAAATCAGTCATCACTACCATGAAGTAGCTTGCGTAAAATGAGTTATGTAGAATGCCTGTTGTGTTAGAACTCTTGTTAAAAAATTATTTTCTTGGATAAAACATTATAAAATTGTATTATTTCCCTATTTTAGTTTTATTATGATTATAGACTTTGTTGAGCAATCTAATATAGTTTAGATGAAATAATTGAAGATATATATATATATATATTCAAATCTAGCATAAGCCTCTATGGAAATTCAAGTTACTTCTGGGTTTGTATTTTCATTATTCTTTTTTACTATTATAGTTGTGAAAAATTAATGACTTATTTTTTTTATTTATATAATTTTTAGTTTTAATCATCAAGTAATGTTATATGATTCATGCCTACATCTATCATATGTAGAATTTAATTTGAACCCCCATGTTCTCATCTATGTGTGACATGGATTATATATATATATATATATATATTTGTTTACAGTTAATTAAAACCAATTCAGTTACATATTTGGGGTTTTCAAAATTAGCTTATTTGAGTTACATTAATTATATATTTTTGAATACGATGAAAAAATCAATCTACATATCTTTATAGTGATCTCATTGATATTTAGATGATCAGTTTGTTAATGTTGAAACCCTCATGGGGGGTTAAATTAGGGTTATAGTTTTAAAATTTCATTCCTTATAAATAAACCAAAATGACTTGTTAGAATAATTTTCCTATAAATATTTAAATCACACCATTTCAGTTATATAGAAAACAGGAAAGAAAATAGATATAGAAAAAAATTAGTTTGTTTAGCCATAGTGTGGGTGACTATGTCCTTATTTGGTTTAGGTCATGTTTTATATATATATAACTAACGTAAGAAATTATTACAATAAACGAGGTTTCGTCATTTAAACAACAATTTGTTTCCAAATAGTAAATTCTTAAGGGTATTATTCATATTGGATTTATATAGTTAATAATATTTATGAAAACAAGATATAAAATATATTTAATAAACTCTTGGAATCTTTAGATCAAATAAAAATATATTATCCTAAAGAAATTAGAATATTTATAATGAATTTAGTCATTGTATTCTTTGAGAACATTGTTATCTTTAATATTTTGATGAAGTAGGATATCATTGTTAATATAAAAAATCTGTTATTGTCTATTTAATTTTATCCCCACTCTTCCATTATCTCTACTTATACAACTAATATTTATTCATTTTAAATCATTTGATAAATAATTAGGATATTTCTCCTATAGTTGGATTTTGGAAACCTCCATAAAAAATGTATAATCATGATCTAAATGTAAACTAGACAAGGATTCACCAATACATACTTTAGTTATATATTATTGAAGATGGAGTTCAGATATCCAATTTTGAATCTCTAAAATTATGAAACAAAAGACTACCTAAAATATTTACTTTAATTAGCCAAAAATACAATCTTTTCCATTCCTTTAAACATTAAAAAAACACAGAATATTGTTTACATCTATATGATTACATAAAGTATTATAATTAAGGAATAAATTCTTCTCATATTTCAATCCTCTTAAAATTTTGACATTATAATCTTTGGATTTAATATTGGCATAATACTTATCATCTCTATATTTATTCATTGAATAACTGAGCATCATCATCATAATTAATATTACATATTACCTGAGAAACAAGTATTATATGACATGATTGTTCTAGAAAACAAACTTATCACTTGAGACCATCATTTAAACTTATATATCTATAAATTATTCTATTTAAACCTCAATTTAATTTTCTATATACATTGGAGCCTCTGATTTAATATTACATATCATTATTTTATTTAAAATTTTTCCTCAAGTTACTCTTTTGTATCATTTGTGAGATATTATGTATCCTTTAAAACTCAAAAGTTAGTCTTATATAAAAAAATTGTATCATAAATTTCATATGGGAACACTAACTAATATAATGAATTTTGGAGTCATTATAAATCAGGGGAATTTTAATCAGATGTTTGAACATAATGATATTATTTATTTGGAATTTAATATTTCCCAAAAAATTTCAAACTTCTAGGTGAGTTATTTTTAATTTTTATATTTCCCATTTTCATGGATATTGAATCAAAATCACAAACATTGTTAAATTTAATCATAGCCTCTCTAAATCATATAAATCTTCTCAAAAATATCCAAAATATTACCAACAACTTTTATTAATTATTATATGATTTAGAAAGAAAATAAAATAATCATAAAATAATTTTATAGGATCCTCGTTCTCTCAGTTGGGATTTTATTCCAAATCCAATTAACACATTAATTTTTTACAATTAATAGAACACATCATTATTAAATTTACTAAAAATAAATTTTTATATGAAGAAATGTTTTTGAGATTCATCAATCCATTTATGAAATGAAATTTTTGGATTTAATTCATGAATAAGTTCCCCTTAATAAATATAACATACAATCCAGGATTCTATAATAAAACCAAATTTGTAATCCCTAAAACAATTTCACAATATTTTTATATAATTCTTCCTCTTTGGATATAGAGCTTAATTAATTATGAGGTGTAGCCAAAACTCTCAATGTAAGAGGGAATATATAGACAGGAATATTAAATCATAACTCAAAAAATATTTCCCTATAAAATACATACTGAAAACATATGTAGTCTGATGTTGAGTGGCAATGTTTTTCATGCTCACATCTCTATCAAAAACATTATCTTTGATAAAATGAAATTTAAGATCAATATTTTTAAATTTATATTATTGTAATATATTTTTAGTTTAGTAAATTTCACACTATTTATCATAAGTAATTCCAAATAATTACCAACCATTACCTTTAGGTCTTCTAATGGGTATCTCATCCAAATAATATGTGTACATGTATGTTTTGAAGAAATATACAAAGTTTTGGGGTTCTTAAAGAAATAAAATTTTCCTTTTTTGGATTCTCACTCACACAATTTCATCCAATGAAAAATTCACCAAATTATGATTATTTATATCATCATAGTCTCTATCATAATTAGTATTAATGTACCCATACATGTTTATATTATACCGTTATTTTTATAATTTACCAAAATCAAATTTCTATTAATATAATTGAGTATTATTAGGAAAAAATTCATTTCTGTATCCATAGGATCACATTGAAATATGGAACAGAAGGCCACGAAATACAAAATGTTAGTTATTGATGTAATTAAAAACAAATTAATTCCAATCATCTTTCAAGAATAAATTTTATTAACAAATTTTTATATATTATATTTTCTCTTTTTTCTCCAATATCCCTAGGTGTGGATATTGGTTCATAGTTTTCCGTTCCATATTTAATAAAAATTTACTTAGAATACGTCTCCTGATATAAGAAAATAAATTTCCTTACGTTCATAACATGTAATAATAGATTTAAAATATTTCCTCTAAGAGTTCAAATTATTAAATGAATTTTCAATTTTCATAAAAAATCCTCGCAAGTATAATCACTGTCACATATAAATATTATGTCATCCAGATAAATTGAATCAATGAGATTATTTTATCTCATCTCATTAATATATAGGTTATTTATCATCATTACATAAATGAAATTTGATTCCTTGATGAAGCTATGTAGTAAAGAATACCAAGCTCTGTAGTCATATTTCAACCCATAATATACCATCCTTAAACATCAAACTACTATTCTACCATTATCAACTATAAATATTTTAGGTTTCGTAATAAATACTTTTTAATCAAGATATTAATTCATTAAAGTAAACTAAAAATTCAGTTTATAAATCTTATATTTGTTGTGAGTGACAATAATCAATAAAATTCCAATTGATTCAAGAATTTGAAAAGGTGAAAATTATTCTTAAAGATATACTCATTAAGCAGGAAAAATAATTTTATTCACATGGAATTGGAATAAGATCCAATTGTAATTTATTTCATTCTCATCCAGCTCCTCATTCAAAGCATTTAACTTTTATCTATTCTTGAATTCTCTAGTTAATAATTATTTCTCAATTTGTGATACTAAAGATATTTAACTATCAATTATTTAACTTATTCAAATATGATCTTCTTTCTTTTGATTTATAATGATATTATTAGATTGAATATATATTTTAATCTATTAACAATTATTCTTTTCATGTTCAGTAGCACCCATATCACCTTTAGTTATATTAGAATCTATATCAATATTATTGAATTCATAAGAATTATTATTTTCCCTTGTTTTTTAAAATTCTATGTCTTTTACTATTTTCGATTCATAAAATGAAAATCGTGATCATAAATTAAATTGGTTTTATTTCTAATCATTTTCATATCGTTCCAGTCAACCATCTTTTTTCTATTTTATTCCAACACTTACATCCTCTCATATTGGATAAATACCACAAGAAAATCCATTCTTCAGTTTCCTCATCAAATTTCTCTAGTTTAAAAATATAAATATTTGTGAAGAATAGAATAAAAGTAAATTGAAATAATTAAAAATGGGTTTCATCTTGCACCATATTTCAAAAGTAGTCAGGTTTTATTTATATATTAGAAAAATATATTTTAAATTTCCAAAATTGATCTTATAGTGTATCAATAATTGAATTTTGAGAGTTTAAATATAGTGTGAATGGGTCATGTCCCTTCAATCAGTATTCCATTTTTGTTCTTTAAAACTCCATTATTAATTGGTGTATAAAGAGGTAAATATTAATTTTTAAACCCATTATTCTAAAGATACAATTAAATTGATTTGTGATATTTTTTTTTGAAAAATATATGATTTCATTTATCGAACTCTCCTCTAAAAGTCATAAATATCTCAACATCATTGAGATTGTTTTTTGTGATCATCCTATTATAAAATTTTGTGAGATCATTAATAAATTTAATGTAATACGAACATATTTAATGGATTGGTGTTTCATTTTACCATATATATCATAATGTATTATATCTAGTGGAGTAGTGTAATGAATTTCTATCATTTTTCTCTACCTTGAAACATTTACCTTGTTAAAATTTTTCAAAAATATTATAAAAATAATTATATAGTTGAGAAACTTATCTCCCCATATTTTCCTTAGATATCTCATTATAAATAATTTGGATAATATTTCCAGGAACTCAATTCCTTGTCTTATTCTCATATTTTAAACTCAAATAATAATAGTCTTTATAATATTTAATTTATAATTGGTTACAACTCGTTCATTATTAAATAATGATAATTCTACTATATTTTTAACTCTAATTATAGAAGAATTTATTATAAAAATGACTTTATTCTGATCATCACAATGTTTACTAACTCTAAAAAACTAGGTTTGATCACATCTACTAATAAAATCTTCATTGATTTAATAATTGTGATTCAATCATTTCTATATCTATTCCACCATGATTCAAGGAGTTTTCCAAGAAAAAAGATATACAACCTTCATCCTGGCCACATATTTTCATCAATTTTTTAATTTTTCTATTATGTGGAATGATTAACACTTTTATGTATCATTTGTTTAATTTCCCCATGAGGGATTGGATATAGAGAAGAAGAGAGAATCAGTGGTATTTTGTTTAAATTCTCTCTCTTTTCTAATTCAACCATGTAAACTTGTTTAGGATCTGAATCCACATAGTATTATCTATGATAATTAATTATTATGTATTAATATAAATAGAGAACGCAATAAAATATATTTACAAGGTTCATTATAAATTCGTTCACATTTACATGTTGGTTATACACCCAATCATGGATTCAAATATAAATCTTCATATTGATGCAATAGGAACTTGCTATACACCCAAATCCCACAAAAAATATTAGTTAGTTATATTCCCTAAATACAATTATTTGAAAACTACTTATACACCTCATTTATTTCCACATTTAGTTTTAATGTAGTTTCAGAAAGACTCAATATGTTCCAAACCATTTCTATGATAATTTTCGTTTGATCATACTCTACAAGAAGACTAGATCTATAGGTTTGCACATATATAGTCATTAAGAACATTAACAGAAGTTATGTCCTCAAAAATTTTCACATGGTATGAGTAATCTTGGTTCCTCTATTCATTATCTCACCTCTATTCAAATGTTATATCAGTTCATAGTATTTTCAAAAAGTTCTTAGCAATTTAACTTGGAAATTTTATCCATGCTCAAATACATTACTACACATCAACACGTATAAATATATATTTCAAGTTTTTATATATCTATTATAAATCATTGAAAACTATAATAACATAGTTAAACATATTTTATTTTAAATTCTATAAGTATTATATCATTTTACATAATTTTCTTTGAATCTATATATAAGTACAAGAATATATTTATATTTTAATTTGTGTCTATAAATCCCAATTTATTTCCTGCTTTAATATCATCTTAAATACCCAAATACACTGACCAATAATTTTTTATTCAAAAAAATTTAATATTACCACAAACTCATTTGAACACCTAAAGAACTTGGGTTTTATTCCCTTCTTTAGGTTAATAAAGAACCAAAATCTCAATAAGTATCATAAAACCACATTTATCACGTGCATGTCCAAATGAATTTCAGACATATAGAACATATTATTTTTATAATTTAATATTTTTTAACTATTTCTTATTTCATTAAAACTATAATACCTTATTTCATTATCAAATTCCAAGGTTAATTCAATATGTGGCTGGAAATATCCTATGAGCTTTTTACGGGTATGCAGAAATATTTCTTTATAAAATATTCACAAACATTGTTTACCTTAGCTACACAGTTGCATTTTCTTAGGCAATTCACATAGGCTTTATAGTGGAATTAGTTAATCATGTTCTGAATATGTATAAATGGTTTCATTATCTAACGACTTTCTACTTCATTTATACTATTATATTAACTTATTCGGTTCAATATTCATAAAAAATATAATTTTGAATGGATAGTTTTGAATTTTTATATATAGTTTCATTTTCAAACATAGATTCACCAATATTTTTTAATTTATCTATAAAGACTTTTTTCTCTATGGATGTTTCTAGAAAATGAAAATCGAAGACATATAATACAATTTAATAAAATAGTTTATTTCATAAAAGACCCATATTCACTTTTGGTTGATTTCATTTTTCTCATAGAACATACATGATTTGTGAGTATCCTCACAGAAGATCTATCCCCATGAAAGAAATACATAAATGTTCATTCCCCAAAAAATCCATGCATATTTGATTTTCAATATCATGTATGATCCATACTCATGGAAGATAAGCATGGAAGCTCATCCTCACATAATATCCTTTTATGTACAAGAGTATCATCAAAATTATTTTCCATATATAATGTAAACAACTGAATCATCTTATAAACATACATGGATGGTTTATCAAGAATTATCCCCAGAAAATTCTTCATGAATCTATCAGAATCCTCCATGAATCACCCTTTTCTTCACTTTACATATATTTAACCATTAACATCAAATGAAATACTTACATTGGAACTTAAATAACCCATTTGAATTTCATTTAATTCCAAAATTCATTCACATCAATGCATTTTGTTGGATTGATTTTTTTCTCCATTTTTTTATAATAAATAAAAAGGAAATTTTAAGGGTTTAATAATCCACTCTTCATCCTTTCAAATATATAACATTGTTTCCCTCCTTTTCAAATATAAATTAAATGTTTTTTTTAATAAGGATGAAATCACATTTTATTCTTATAAATGTTCATTTTATTATTCTAATCCATATCTACATATGAAATACTGGTGTAAAAAAGGGTAATATAGTTAAGATGGTCAATGTTGTCCTTGAAAATTTAAAAAATGGAGTTATTAATCAAAAAATATATTTTCTTAAGAAGGGGTTATAGAAAATTATTTAATAATATTTCTTTTGTAACATATAAACATCTCAAAAAAATAAAACTTTTTTGATACTAATATTAAATCTCTCTATTATCTCATATTTTCATCATTAAACAGTCCTGTTTCATAAATATGAAACCAATATAGGGGATAGAGGTGTGTATTTCATACCATGTTCTTTAATTTTCAAACTATCCACATTTTTTATTCAATTAATATAATAATCTGGAAGGTTCATGTCATGTAAGATCCCCCTCAAGAGATATTTCTTCTTCCTTTTGGTCATCATATGTTTCTAACATTGTATGTCCTTGAAGATCACATCTTATTTTCTATTTATTGGTGAAACCCTTCATGTTTTAACATATTCATATTGTGTGTATATATATCATCGATATCCCTGAATTCCATGCATGTTAGTTAACAAATAAACTAAAATAATTGGGACTAATAAGGATCCACTTTAGATTGTTTGATGTTTCACTCATGGGGAGTGTTTCTTATAAAACTATTCCATTCACTCATTCCAATATCATTAGTAATTTCCCTATTATAAATATAAATAGATTGTGAACTCATTTTCTCTCTAATATCTATATTGATATTATAGATAGACCTATTTTCATTCAAAATTAATGTAACATCATTTTATTTTATATTAAATGAAGAACTCATCAATCATTTTGATTAGGAAGAATATTCAAGAAATTTTACATATCATTAATAGTCTTCTCACACACGTCACATATCACATTTTAGATGTGTTTATGAATTCTCAAGGTTTCAAAATTTTCTTATTCGACTACCTAATTTGATTTAAAATTATCAGTTATATTTTCTCTCTCTATATATTTCTACTTCTCTAATTGTTTAAGCTAAAAAATAATGTATTATTTCTTAACATACTCCATTTTTTTATTCTAATTTGAATTATTTATAACGTTAAAATGAATTTGTTAACCTCAATTAATTTCATGATAATTTTTCAAAGTTATACCATCAAATATTTATCTCTAAATCCTAGTAATAAATACCTCTTCACGATGACCCTCTAGTGCACATATTTTATACACCTCTTCCAAAGACTCAAATTTTCATTTTGTTGTGTAGATTTAGTATAGATAAAACATATTTAATCAACTGAGTAATTTTCTCTCATTTTATAACCACAAATCCATTGTGGTTTATAACTTATTCTTAGAATATACACATTATACCAACATGATTAGGATTTGTGGCATAACATCCGTAACACTAATAAAAACCTCTGAATTAGGATCTACAGTATTGATTCTAGAACTCTATAGTATAAGGTTGTTGATGTCAATAATCAAGAAAAACATTATTTTTCGTAGAGGAAGATAATTTATTGCATCCTTACAAAATTTTAGGGGGGGATATTTAATCTCATAGTATTTTAGGCTCCAATATTCAATCTAATTTTTAGATATGCACTGTTAGTTATATAAAATCTACCCTAAAATTCATAAGCACCATATTTTTCATTATTATTGAAACAATTCATCTCACTTTCATTAGACGATTCACTATTAACAACTCTTGATTTATTAAAGTTTTTCTATAATTGTTCAGATCATGTTAATCATTGGAAGAAATGTTTTTTATCAAAACAATCTCCTCGTTTATATATTATAATATTGGTAAAGTTTCATAAAAATTATTAATGCTAAAATAAATTCATATTTTATGTTCTGATCAAATTAACAGAGGCCTCAAACTTATTGTTTAGAATTTCCTCTTCTTTAGTATATTAATAATTATATATTTATAACTTTTTCATTTGTTTCCTAAGATTTGTAATCTCCTTAATAGATTCTTCTAACTAATTCTATATTTGGTTTTCCATTTTCTTCCAATCTTCTCCATCATCATCTCTCCTTGAAGAATCAAACCCTATTTGAAATTTATTAAATAAATTTACCTCATAATTTGAAATGTTATTTTAATATAAATCTGTCTTCTTATTATTTCTCATAAAATATGTTTTCCCACTACCAATATAATTATTTTTCTTCTTATCCTTCTTTTATTTAGACAATTTTTTTATTTCTCATGAAAATTCACATTCAACAAATATTTTCTTAGTTAATTCATAGGAAACATTACCTATGCCTTAAAAATTCCATAATTTTACAAATTTTTTAAATTCTCCTATCCATATTACATTCATTAAACATATTTATATAAGATAAATAATATCCTTCATCACTTCATCACACTTAGTATCGTAATATTTTTTTCCACAACCTCTTTTTATTTGACTTTCTTCTTTTTTATTACATCAAATGCTATTTTAAATTATCGTTTCACCATGGAATCTATAGATTTCCTCATCTCAAAACCCATCAAAATATTTTTTAACTTAGCAAGGGTAAAATTATCTTTTTATTTTATTGATAATTTTTTTTGAATTAAATAAACTTGAAAAATTATTCATCAATTGTTTAAAATAATGGAATATTATGGATTCTCACAAAAATCCACAATGTTGATGAAAATTTCATTGATCATTATAATTTTTTTAGAAATATTTTTATCATTTTCTCTGTTTATATTTTAAAACTGGACTCTTCATACCTATACTGTAATGCCCTTATATTTTTAGACAATAATGTGTTCACTATGTATAAGATACATAACACTAAGACTAAACAAACCATGTAATAATATATTACCATTATAACCTTGGTATTAAATTAGAATGATTGAATATGATTAAATAATTTATAGAATTTATAGAATATTCATAATTAATATAAATATATTGATAAATTTATAGTACATAATCAATCAATATTTAGTAAAGTAATGTTATTTTTTAAAAATATATTTTCTTCAAAAATGGTTCTTCATGATTTTGGTGGTAAAATATAATAATTATTTTCTATAAATTATTGGAATTATATTTTATAAAAATAATATCATAATTTAATTTATAATGTGAAAATTATCTTAGTAGTAATTCATTATAATTTTATAAAAATTATTAATTTTCAATGAATTGAAAAATAATACCCATTTTAATGAAAACTATATTTTTGTTTCAATGTAGTAAAAATATATATTTATTATAAATGTTGTAAAATTATAATTAATTCTCATATGTTTTAATAATCTAATTTTGTTCATTGGATTTTATTTTATGTTTGTATTTTTTTAAAAATCATTTAAATATATAAAAATAATATTTTTTCTAAAAAACATTTTTTGGTGTCAATGTATTATTACCTAAATAAATTAAGATAATAATTATTTAATAATTACTTAAATGAAATATATATTTCATATATTTTAAAAAATTATTTCAATTCATCAAATTTTTTACTATGATCTGGATAATAATAAATAAATTTTTTCTCTTAAAAACATTATTTTTCGAAAAGTGGATTAAATCAAAATTTTGGCATTTATATTTCTAAGTAATTTCTACCAATTATATATAATTAATTTTACAAAATTTCTTTCAAATTAATAATTAAGAGGATAAAATAGGGTAAATTTTCCCATTTTAATTTTTACCTATATGAATAGTATCTTTGGTAACATTTATCCCCAGAGTAAACATTAAATTAGGGTATTCTAGGTTAAAACTAAGTGATATGGTCATAATAATTCAGAATAATTTTTAATATATGAAATTAATATGAACCATATCACCTTAGGTTGAAAATTTATATTTTAAGTAGGAACTTGACCTTAGAAATGGATTTTATAATATTTATAACAAAGAATGTTATGAAGTGTCACTCTCTTAGTTTAAAATATATTGTATGAGTCCCCATAGAAAATAAATGTTATAAATGAATATAAATGTTTTTTTATCATTATTAAATTATTTTATTGATGATAATTTATTTATAATTTATAGTGATAAAATAGTTACCATAAATTCGTCTACAATACTAAGGCAACATCTATTCTACCAACAAAAAATTAAAATAATATATTTTAAAAATACTAAATGTAATATAATTTGAGAGATTCATAGTGGTACAGGTATTTTTTATATTATTATGAAACATTATTTATTTGTAAAATGATTATGTTCTATTTACAACATTTTCAAAATTTCTTTTATGTCAAATTAAATTAATAGTGCAAATTTTTTTATTTTCAATATTTTAACAAAATGACCAATTTTTTAAATAATTTAATCACCAAAAAATGGTTGAAAGGATAAATAGGGGATATGATATGGACTAAGGTTTCATCTATTTTCCATTTTTTGTCTTATTATCACCATATACAAAAAATTATAAAACATTATGACTAAAAAATATGTTATTGCGATTGAGGTTATAATTGGTCAACCGTACTGTAAATAAATATAAAAATGCATAAAATGAAAACAAAACATATCCATATATTATTGGTTTATGGGATTCCAATAATATCCTGTCATATATAATAATATAAGTGTATTTTAAATAGTATTTATTGATATTTGGTTTACTATAATTTAACCTTTTTTGGAATTCTAAAGTTGCACCTCAGCTAAATTATAAAAGGGAACCCATGCTGCCTAAAATTCACACCACATTAACCATTTTATCACAACCAAACCCCACCACAAAGCCCACCTAAACTTCCATATACACATTATGTAGGTTCCTTTAATCCAAAAAACAACATCTTAGATCCTTTAGAGGAGATCTAAAGTAGTTATTTCATGGAAGTGGTAATAACCTTAACCAATCACATTATTTTTTTACTTCTTCATTAAGTCCAATAAATATATTAAATTTATCAAAAAATAATATATTTTTTATCCAAAATATACAAATTTTTTTATCAAAATTCAATCATTATTATCCTCCATCTTTCTATCTAATGGTATGTGAAAGTATCGCACGTGCGTACACGTGTTATACCATCTCCTTGTTGTTATACCATTTATTTTCCAGCACCATATTTCATGGATAGTTATTATGATGGGTTTAATGTCTATAAGTGATAATTATGACATATAAATACTTATAGAATTTTAATATTAAATTTACTTTATTTTATTTGAATTAGTTGGAAAACAATAACGTCACTCGTGCTTACGTGTGGACTACATCTTCCAAGAAGCGATGTGATTTGTTTCTCATTTTTTTACTCAACTCATAATAATGAAATATTTAATTAATATACATAATTTATTTTGATATAAAAATGGTTCTTTAAATTTTAATTACTATTGACCATTATTTTTCCAATATGTTGAGAAGTGAAAACAATATTCATGCACACATATGACCTATCGTCCCCATGAATGGTGTAATTAATTTTTATATCACTATTTTATGAATGATTATAAAAATAAAAATAATATATATTTAAAATATTTCTATCATTATTGAAATTCCACATATTATGGAACCATGAAAAATGTACAATGATCATAAATACCAAACTAAAATACTCAAGAAATCAGATATTACACATAACAAGAACTTAGATATACAATCATACTAAATGGATGATAAATGTTTATTAGAAAATCATATTTTTTTTGATATATATAATTTTGGTAATGTAATACATTTATAATAAATATATATTTATTAAATAGGTTTTTGAACATATATAAAGGATGTCTGACCTGATGTAAGGGATTTTTGTCTCATATTAATTTCACTAAGACACATGCCTTTTTCATCACTTGATTCATTTACGCGGTATCCCAAATGGCCCGAAGGCAGTCTTTTTATTTTATTATAGATTTACCATCCTTTTAAGGGTTTAAGGGTAACCCATACATGACCCGTATTCCCAAGGCCCAAGGCTCGAATGACCTGCAATACATGAACCAAAGGTCCAGAGGCATACCCTGCCCATTACATGACCCGTAGGCCCAGCCCACTAGAACTGCCCGTCCCCAGCGTCATAAATCATTGATCTCCAAATCTCCCCACCTTGCATTTCTTATTGGATAGCATTGCCACGTATAATGTTGCACGGTGCCTGGTCCCAATGGTGGCTGCCATACCCTCTCATTCTTCCAATCTGGTTAGCTCTGTATCTAGTGGCTGCTACGCCTGTTGCTCTGATCCTCTTCTGGGGCCTGTTCTATGTGAACTGGGCTACTCCATTGTCTACGTTGTCCGAAAGCCCTATGGCCTTTTGGCGTTTGATGACCCGAAGTCCCTGGAGACCCGTAGGCCCAAACCAATGGCCCGAAGGCCCAAATCGGGTGAATAGTTCCGGCTGCTACAGTATTGAACAGTCACTGCTTCAGTGACTACTACAATACTACTACAGTGACTGCTACGGTACCGCTATAGTACTCGGAATTTCTCCTCCACCCGGTTTTGAACATAGGTCTCTTGGATGCCCAGCAGGAGCCCTTACGACTCGGGTATGAGCTCATTGGCCATTTATGTGGAGAATATAGTACCACTGGAATTATTTTATTATTATATATGTGAATATTATTTATATTTAAATATCCATATATGTTTCTTTATTTTTCAGGGCTTATGATTCAAATGGTTCCAAAAAGGTTGGGGTTTTAAATGAAAATCTCATTATTTATCAGGATTGTTTGTGACTACATTTTTTATCATTCAATATTATGATATGACTTAAAATAATCCCACTAATTTTATTCTATTTTAATTAATTCCACAACATACATTTCACTCTTTCGTTATTCTCACCTCATGTACTCATGTGAACAAAATTTCATTTTAAGGAAAGTCATCTTTATATCACTCTTTGGTAGAAAAATAATTTTATTCCTTAACAATGTTTTATAAAATATTAAAATAAAGATTTTAATATTTTAATATGATTCATTATAGTACTTTTTTGCAATTTTTTATATTTTCTAATAATTTCTAAAATGCACATTCTAGTTGTATTCCAAAGGAGGTACCATTTTGAATTTTTATAAAAATATGTGAACAAATTTATTTATTTTATATTATATGTAATGAACATAATATAATAACCTCATGAATTAAAATTTCATATAATAAACCTTTTTTATGTTTATATGAATATATTAAATTACAATTTACCCCCTAATATTCTGGAATTTTTCATTTATAAAAATTGGATTTCAAATTCGATAGGGTATTTTCCTCTTTAATATTTCAATGATTTCTTATTGAATTTCTATTTCCGATGAAAAAACCATTTATTTCTGTAATTAATTATTTCTGATATGATAGGTATATAATAATTTTAAATTATATAGATAGAGTTTGTTTATGAATATAATTGTTTATGAAACCCATTACATTTCCATGGGTAATGATATGATGAAATGTTTATGAAACCCTTTTAATTTCATAGGTTATGATATTAGGAATCTTTTTTAATATTTTGGAACAAATATTCATGATTTAAATTATGATATGTGTGGTCCTAGAATTATTTATATCTCTAGTGAATTTGATAAATATTGGTCTCTCTTGAGATAAAAGTTACCAGAAAGGGGGTGTTAACCCAGTTCAGTAAGGGACTTTTTCCTCTATGATAGTCTTACGAGTGATCCCTGACTACAATATTTGTTTTTGGAGTAATAAAAATCCACCATGATCACCTTGGGAGTTAACCACAACTAAAATTATTTATTTGGTTGTGAATATATTCACATATAGTAGTTTTGAATGTAAACCATTACTGCCATACTTATTTTTGGTGTGTACCCAATCCAGCCTGATTATCATAGTAATGAGACTTAACTATAGAGGAAATGACTTTGTATTATTATTTTTATGAAAAAATATTGTCTTATTCTAATGATAATATTTTATGGCTCATTTTTATTTATTTCATTTTGAATAATTTATTTTTAACTTATAATCATTAAGACATGGATCTAAATTTTGATCTTTGATTTTTTGGGTAGTTTTCTTCAAATGTTATGTTCATTTTATCATACCATTATACACGGTTTTTGTTGATATAACTATTTTTAACCATAGTGATCATCTGAGCTCACGCTTTCTCGTGATTTATTTCTTTTTTTCATGAATAAATTTATTATGTCTAATGTATCTAAGAAGGGTTAGCGTTATGATGAAATAAGTGAGGGATGATGCAGATATCGTATGAACAAATTGTTTATGTATCCATGTTTCCAAATTCACTAGACCTATTCGAATAATTAGTACATCATTATGTTATGTAATTAATATTTATCTAAATAAATGGAATATCTAAATATGAAATTTATGGGTTACTATAGTTGATATAAGAGAAGTGGAATGAATTTGATCATTAGAAACGCTCATGTGTGATTTTTGGGATAAGTATGGATCACCACCCAATGGCTTCATGTGGGAAGGGAATACACTAGGGATGATGGTAAGATTCTTATCCATGAGGTGTATCCAGTCATGAAGTTATCTAACACATATAAATTATATCCCACTAGTAATATGTCTTTACCGATATAGTTGGTATCCTAGAAAGTATTAGTTAAACACTAAAAATTATGATTATAAAACATTATTAGGAACCCTACATATAATTTTATGTTAAGGATAACATTATAATATTTTGGCAATGATCATGGATTTAATATTTTATTCCCAATGTTTCATATATTGAAAGTAAGATTTCTTAATTTATACACACAATAAATAATTTTTAAATATTCTTAATAATGACTATTTGTTATCAGAATATAATTTTTTGATTTAGTAAATAGATGAAACATAAATATTTTTCATTAATACTGAGTGAAAATTGAAGGATTTTTTTATAAGAAATCAAATTAATTGGGATATGGAATGTGAGACCACATGGTTGTTCCAAATCGTGTATCATATTATAATATTAATATCCACTACATGGTTGAGTTTATTTACAAACAGAATAAGACATACAATGAGATTCTTGAATAAAATAGAAGAAATAAGATTCAAATTCTTACATGTTGAGAATGTGGGAAACAACAGTCAAGGGAATATCTAAAAAGAACTAAAATATTTATTCTATGTAGAAATTATGGGCATATATAAAATAATTTTTTTGGAAATATTATGTATTTCATCGAGGATAATGAATTCTATCATAAGGTATCATTGTTATTTCAGTGTCTCATGTGTATGGAATATGGTCATTATACAAGCCACTATTGTAATCATATGGTTAACCCCTATACTAAATAATTAACAATGACATGAATTTATTAATTTGGTTATGTATTAGGATTCTATAATTATATTGTGTAAGTGTTATATAAATGATATTTTGGATTTAGGGATAATGAAACAACTAAAAAAATTTCGAAGTAGAATTTGAAAATATATGTTTAGTTGTGATAATGAATTGATTGAAATTGGTAATATAGTATTGGTGACCTATAAATTAATTAGTTAGTGAATAATTTATTTAGGGAATCCATGATGGTGTTTTATTTTTCTTTTAGATTTTTTTTGATTGTATTCAATATGTTTTGAGCTAATTTGAGGAATCAGGATTATATTAATTTTTGAAAGCATTTATGTTTTCATGTGAGGTCAGTGTAAACTTTATTTATTCCATCATGGGATTATAAGTATAATGAATTTCATAATTTAAAATACATAAGATCCCCATTTTTAATGTTTTATGTGAATAGATTTGGATGATTTTTGAAACATTTAATCAGTTTTAGGAACAATACTCTTTTGAAGAATAAATAACCCTTAGGGGTTTCCATATGATATAATGTTAGGTTAATAATTGGCGACTGGATAGTGGGATTATTATATCAGGAAGATTTCTAAGGATGTATCGAGGTTGTTTATAGGTACTCTTTTTCATTTATTTTGATTATTTCTTGGTTGGGTTTATCCAAGTGAAGTTTTTTGGGTGAAATTAATGATTTTTTGAAGGGATTGGAGAAGTGAATGATTGGTGCATAGTTTTCCCAAACCATGAGACTGGGGTAGAAAATCATGTGAAACTAATAAAGGTTATTCACATGGTTGGCACACAGTTTTTTAGACCATGTTCTATCACATAGGTAACCATGCGACACCCATTGGTGAGGCACATAATTAGTGACATGGTTATAAAAAATCATGTTCCCCAAACAAGAAGACATGCACACAAAAATTGACACCCCTTGAAATTAAGTTAAAAATTCCCCATGAAACACCCCAGCTCAACGTCATTTTTTGAGGTCCCTAAATGGATTAAAATGACTTTAAAACATTTTTATTGATGAATCGAATCCTGGATTGAAGGTTCACACCTCCACTAGTAAGATATTATAATTTTGATTAGTCTACCCACTCGATATCATCCTTCTACAATCCTTTGAATGAATGTTTTCCTTTGATGTAAATATATCGGGATCTAGGTATCTATGGATATAATATGTTTCATATTAGACATTATATTTGGATATAGATCTCATTCTTTGTTATAATCTTGGTTTTTCATCTTCAATTGGTGAACTCAATTGGTGATCATTCTTCATGAATTTATAGGTTGGTGGTCTAAATTTAATTCCCATAGTCTTGAATTCCCATTCAAGTATGTATTGTGAAATTTAAATTGGAATTCCCAATAATTTAATGTTTATATTAAATAAATTAATTGACTAATTAATTTATGAATGTATGGAATTGATTAATTGAGTTTTAATATGAGTGTGAGATGATTCTAACGTGGGAAATGGAATTACTAAATGTGATTTCAAAATTTGAGGAATTGGTTTAATTAATCGGTAAGATAATTAATCTAATTTTATTATTATGGAATTTCTGGGAAATTGGGGTTGTTTAATATTTAAATTAATGTGGTTAGGAATTAATTTATAATAGGATTTATGATATGGTTTCCTTTTTTTATTGGGTTATATGATTTTAATATTGACAAATACTTTAATGGTGATTTTCTCATATTATTCCATGTGATTAATGTACTAAACCAAAATTTGGTTTGATAGTTGAAATGGTATATCATGATGTCAAATTTGATTACAATGTTAATGTTGATTATCCGTGATTGATGTGATTGATGTTACATATGTTTGATTGATTGATATATGAGTGTGGGATAAAGACTGACGCTCCAAATACCCATATGATACAACGAATTTTATATAGGGTCTAAGGCTATAAATACCCATATGATATTGTAATTTTGGGATTTGGAAAGAGGCTCTAAATACACATGTGATATAGAGAGTCTGTGATATGGTTGAGGCGCTAAAATACATTATGGGATAGAGAGTTTGGGATAGGGACTGAGGATCCAAATTCCCATATGAGATAACCAGTGTGGGACAATGACTATGTCTCCAAATCCCCATATGAGAAATGGAGTGTGGGATTGGGAATGAGGAGTTTAATACCCAATTGACATTGAGGTGTGGGTTAGGTGAAAAGGCTCCAAATACCAACTGGATGTTAGAAACGATGTTCTACACTCATGAGATTGGCATTGGACTATTGGTTCCAATTGGCCATGATATGAATTGAAATGAAATAGTAAATAATAACCAGGTCATTCTAATATGTGATATCCCTTGGGGGATGTTCAAAATATGGCATGAGTTGAAGTAGTTGTTGATGGGTTGGGTTTCAATGTGAACCCGATAAATTGATGTGGTTAATTTAAGAATAATGAAATGTGATAATTTTTTACTTTAAGAATTCAATATTTTTCTTCATAAAATGGAATAGGTTATTTTTTTATTGGATATTGATTTAGATGATATTGGTGGTGGCCTTCTGAGTTGTACTCATACCCAACATGAGATTCTTGATCGATACCTAAATATCTTCTTGTTTGATGGATCAGATAAGGGAATGTTCGCTATGTTAGATGGTTGAGTCTGGATAGAGCATAGATGAGGGTTCTAGAACATGTGTCAGGACCCGTAGGTAGTTTTCATTATCATTATTTTGGGTATTACATTTTGAAACTTGAAACTTGTTATGGAATCATATAAATAATGTTTTGTTTGGATATTATATTCATATTTATTTTTTCATCATGTGATATTGGCATGTTGTAGTTATCGAATATGGTTTTTTTGTTCAATTGACTATTGTTTGTTTTTCCAAATGTTTATACTTTGATAAAGAGTGTATAGTCTCCCCATGATCAATATTAGAATATCAATTCTAGTTGGAATCATCTGGTTTAAATGGAGGTGCACCTGAGGTCATGTAACCGACTGGATAAAAAAACTGGCATGTAGAGCTTGGGTTGGGATGTTACAAAGTGGTGTGAGTGGTGATTTTTTTCTCTTGTATAACTATTTGGAAAAGGTAGAGAAGAGAACAAGATGATTTGGGCCATTGACTTGAGCTTGTGCATTTGAGAAACTAACACTTGAGTGGGGAAAACCAAAGAACCAAGGTTTGGATTATTTTTATTAATGTATGTTGTTATAGTTGAATATTATTTCACCTTGTGTGATGCAATTGTTGTGTGATATGTCTATTGTTTCTGATATTTTTTTATATTTAAAATCAAGCCTCAAAATGGGATAATATTTTATTATACATTCATCATTCTTATAACACAAGGATTACTATACATGTTTCAATTTTAGGAATGGATGGAAAAGTATGTTTTGGGTAAAATATTAAAATTGAAATGATTTTCATTTGTTGTGAAATTGAAATTAAAATGGTGCCATATGTGAAATTAAAAATTTGGAAATGATGATATTTGTTAATATTTTTTTGTCTAATTAGAAATAGAAGAATGATAATTACTTTACCCTTTTATAACCATAACCTCGATGTAGGATGTTTAAGGGTAGTGATTGTGCATTGGTTTTTACTATGTTGTGGGGGTTCAGGGATATGACTTGTTATTACATACTGTGAATCCATCTTAGGTTAATTATTAAATGTTGTGTTATGTGTCTTGTTATTTTTGTTTGTTATTGTAGAAATATGCCTCCATGATGATGTTTTCTGATATAATTATGGGTGGATATGGTGTGAAATGATCATACCACAGTAGAACCTAAGGCACTGATAGTGTTAGGGACGGTTCTGAAGCCAAGTTATGTGAGAAACTTTCTTAAATGATTATTTTTATGGATAGAGACCTAGGGAGGGTTCATAAGAGTATATATGACTGGAAACAAGAGTATTAGTTACAACACCATCTACCATTCATCAGAGTGTTTGGATCGATGGTAGCTGAGTTATGGATTGGATCCATCAATAATATAATTGACCATTTAGATACCTCTTCTGTGAAGAGTGTCAAGGTTGTTTCTTAGATGTTATTATGATATGTGAAGCACTGGTTTGACATTCTTTACTTGGATTAGTAAAATATATGGTATGGTATGGAATGTATTTTTTGAGAAGTTCCTTAAAAAATATTATTTAGAGACACTGATACAAGAGAGGGATCTTAGTTCATACGGTTTACTCATGGGAGTATGTTCATGATGGAATAAAGTAGTCACCATACTGGCTTGAAGATATTTTCTCAAATAATGGATGTGGATGAGATAGTTATCGAATAGTGTTTCCAAGGTGGTCTTAAATGTGAAAATAAGTCCCATGTTATTATATTTCATCAGAAAACTATTAATAAATTGGTGGACTAGGCTCTCATATCTGAAGGGATACTAAAGAAAGATTCTATTGGAGGATATTTGTTTTCTACTTGATGAATAAAAGGTATTTAATCCAAGGGATAGAATCATCTCTATGATAATGTTCCTGAAATCAGTGGAAAGAAGAGTTTTTGGGGGAAGGATATGTTACTCAGAATCTTCCTTGAGTGGTTTTCCACTAGTAAGTTAGGATGAGTCAAATTCATACACTTTTCCCCTAACCACCAGTGTAGTGTAGATATTACAGTAGGATGAGACATCTATAGCAATTCTGCAGGAACCCACAAAAAACTATTAATGATGGGGTAGCAAGTCATAATTAGCATGCAAGAATAGGATCTTCTATAGAACACACACACACACACACACACACACACATATATATATATATATGTGTGTTAGCTAGAGTTCAACTGGCCTTCAATGTTGAGGTAGTGAATGTGGTGCTTATGAGAAGGGGATTCTATATTTGTAGAGTGATGCAGGTCAGGGGACATAGACTGCATCACATCGAGTAAGGGAAAGATAGTTTCATGGATTTCATCCAACAATTGTGGATAATGAGGATGGATAGTGATAGTTAGAGGTACTATTTTTATATATTATACAATTCTGAATTCCTTATTAGATAATAGTTCCTCTCATTATTTTATATCTTCCAAAATTGGGAATGGTTTGAGCCTTTTAGTGGAGTTTTTGAGTTGGATGATGACGATAGATACACCTTTAGTAGATTGATCGAGATAATTCTTTTGTGAAAGGGGTATTCTCAAGAGGTTTGGAACTATCATTGACTTTGGTATCATTACATTACCGATATGTCAGGATTTTAACTAATTAGGGGTATTGAATGGTCAGTATCATACTGATCCCATATAAATTATTACAGCTGGAGAAGGGCATTTATTTCTCTTGTGGATGAAAAATATATTCACTATCAAGAGTGGGATATTCTAGATTTCTGTGTTGGGAAAATTCAACTGCAACTAGGGGTGCTCCCTTCCAAATTTTCAAGCATTTTTCTTGAAGGTCCTGGTAAATGATATATTGTCTTTCCAACCAAGATGGAAGCATCCCAGAATGTGATTTCTATGATAGTCATGGGGATTCCACTAGAGAGGTATATGGATATTATAATTGAGATCATGTCTAGAGAAAAGCTAGTTTCTATTCAACTGTATAGAATGGAACCAATCGAGCATCATATTCTTAATCCTCCACTAGAAGTGTTGACAGATAAGGGTTTTATCTATCCCAATATGTCATAATGGGGTTGTCCAGTCTTTTTTGAAAAAAATGATGATGAAATTTTTTTCTTTTATGTTGGTTACTAGATGTTTTACAAGATGAATGTGAGGAAACAATATCCAATTCTATATATCAATGATATATTTCAACAATAGACAGGATCTTATGTTTTATCCTACATAGAATTCTATATTTGGGTCACTACCAGAATAATGTATGGCCTATATGAGTTCTTTATGAGTCCCTTTTAGTTAATTAACACACCATCATTATTTAGGGAATTGATAAATAGAAAATTCAACCACTAACTAGATCAGATTGTGGTAGTCTTTATTGATTACATCTTGTTGTACTCCAAGAATCAAGGAATCCAAGTTCATCATATTGAAATCATCTTAATTACACTAAGAGAGAATCACGTATATACTAATCTATCAATGTGTCATATATGTATTGATAAGGTACATCTACTGGGTCACATCATCTTTGAGTAAGGTGTGTCATTGGACCCATAGAATGTTCAAGAAGTTGTTTCTGGGGGGCATCTTAAGAATGTTTTCAAAATCTGTAGATTTCAGGAGTTAATGGGATATAATCGGAGGATCATCTATAAAATTTCCCAATTGGATTCTCATATTTTGATATTTTTCATGAATGGAGTAAATTTTGAATAGTCTGGAGCATTTGGGGATTCCTTCCATGAGTTTCATAATCTCTTGAAAACGACACTATTTTTTATTTTACCTGAGCCAGGTAATAATTATATTGTATTTTTTTATTCATTTGGGATTTTCCATGAATTAGTTTGGATGTAGGATATCTAGTTGTGGCATATGAGTCTTGGAACTTGAAGCCACATGAAAGAAATTACACATTGAAAAAACTCGACATAACTACAATGGTTTATACTTTGATGGGTTAGATCCTTTATCTATTAGGTGAAAATTTTTACTATGTTTATGGATCACCAGAGCATAAAGTATTTCTTATCATAGAACAATTTTAATATCTGGTATTATAGGTGGGTTGAGTATATACAATATTTTCATTTTTAGCTTGCATATATGCCAGATAAAGGAAACTAATTTTCAGAACCTATGAGAAAAAAACATAGACTCTGGTAGTTCAATATTCAACCTATGAGTGGAAGGTGATGACTTAACTGGATGAGATGCATGTTGTGGTCCATGAGTTCTAGGATTATATGATCCTCGTATTAATTTTAGTGGAGTACACACTTCTATGAAGGATCATGGAGTTATAGTATGGCAATATGGAGTGCTAGTCATTGAGATAAATCTATGCAGAGGGGAATCCCCTTCTGATTACAATATATATTAGGTTGAGATCATCTTGGTTAAGAATTATGTTATTTTCCCTATGAGTATTTTGTAGGTTATTATGTGTGAATTTGATGCCTCGAAGTTGGTGGGGGAATTCGAGTTCGAGAAAAAATGCCCCATAAACTATGATGTATGTATTGAATTATAGGAATGAAAAAGGAGATAATGGTTTTTCTGGCATGATGTTACACCTATAAATAGGTTATTGATGCACATAAATGTTACAGTGGTTTATTTTAGTCATTTCCCATTCCTAAATGGAAGTGGGATGATGTTACTAAGAACTTTATGGTGGTTCTCCCAATGATTCCATGGATGAATGATGTTATTTTGGTGATTGTGGACCATTTGACCAAGGTACCATATTTCTTTCTAATACAAGATATTTTTTGTGGATATTTTCATAGAATTTTATGTTCAAGAGATACTATATCTATATGGGGTGACACTAATTATTGTTTCAAATAAGGAATTTCTTTTTTTAATTCATTCTTTTGGAAAGGCTTGGAGATGGATCTTGGTAAAGATATTTTACAATGTTCAACAATCCACCCAATGAATGATGAGAATTTATAACATACTATATGTGTACATCAGGATATGATTTTCTCATGCATTATAGACATTGTTGGGTCCTAGGAGAAGCACATGGAATTGGTGGAGTTCATCTATAACAATATTTTTCAAGAAACTATACAGATGGAAACATATAAGGCACATTTTGGTAGTTTATACAGATCCCCCAATGTTGAATAGAGGAAAGGGATTCAATGTTTTTTGGACCATGTATCATTAAAGAAATATTGAAACATGTTCACCTGATTTAAAAGAATATTGATATAGATTATATTAGATTTAAGTCACATGTTCATAGACACTAAATACCCCTAGAGTTTATAGAGGGTGATCATGTGTTCCTCTGGGTGTCACCTATACTAGGTGTCTAGAGGATAAAAATATAGGGAAATATGGCATTCAAGTTTGTTGAATAATTCGAGGTTGTGAATTGAATCATGCTAGTGGAATATAGATTGGATCTCCTAGAGGTATAGTGCAATACATGATGTTTTTCAGGGGTCACAGATTTAATAGTATCACCCCAACCCATATCATGTGATCTATGTTGATGATGTTGATCTTGAGACTAATTTGATCTTTGAGGATCATCTGATACATGTGTCGGATTGCAATGAGAATGTGTTTAGTGAAAGACTGTGCTGATAGATCATGTATTGTGGAAACATTATCGTCTGTAGAAGGATACCTAGGAGATTGGAGCTGGTATACTGTCTCAGTGGCCTGACCTCTTTACCGTAAAATCAAATAGTTTTTTTTGTAGTACAACTCAAGGATGAGAAATTATAATGTGGGGATATTGTAAGATCTCGACCATTTCTGTGGTTGTCTAGATCTGGTTTTCATATACTATATTTAATTTTTATATTATATCTTAGTTGGGTTTTACCTTGGGGAGTATTGGTTGAAATTATATAATTTTCTAAGCTAGTGGGGAAGTGCATGGTTGGCGCACAGTTTATCCAAACCATGTGCACAATCTGAAAAACTGTTTAAACCCAACCAGAGGAGATTCACATGGCTAGAACACAGTTTGTTAAAAAATGCACCATTATAGACGTGACAATGTGGAACCCTTAGTTTAGGCACACTTTTAGGGAAAATCACGATCCCCATACAAGAAAACAATCAAAAAAACATAATCCCATGAAAATTAGATTAAAAATTACTAACCACCCATCTTATATTCCAAAAAAACAAAGATTATCCCTAAATTTATTTATATCATATATAGAGTTTCTCAGAATGATTACATGGAATTCCAACCATCATTATTAATGAATAGAAGTATTGATTTAAGACCATCACCTCTTCGGGTAAGAGATTCTCATTCCCATAGTTTATCTCCTCTCTCACATATTTCTCTCCTATATTGAAGGGATGTTTTCCAATTTTGGATATGGATCTAGATCTTGGTTTCCAAGGATCTAATCTATTTAATTATGGATATAGGTTTTAGTTCAAGATATTATTCTTCGCTGTGATGTTGTTTTTTCTCTTTTAATTGGGAAATTCTATTAGGGAGTGGTTGTCATCAATTATGAGGTGGGTGGTATAAATTTGATTATGATACTCTTGAAAAAAAAATTCTGCATGTATTTGGGAATTTAAAATTTAATATTTGAAAATTGAATCTTGAAATTGAAAAAATACTTTATTAATTAATTTATTTAATTATGTAATTGATTAATTGAGTTTCCATATGATAATGAGATGGTTTGATCTTGGTATAATTTAATTTTTAATTGTCATTATATGATTAGTAGAATTGGAATAATTGATTATTTTATTAATTATTTTAATGTTATTATTCTCTAATTGAGGAGATATTGTGATTTTTTAACTGTTCAATTAATGTTTTTATTAATTAATTTAATATGGTAATTATGAGGTGGTTGACTTGAATATAACATGTTATATTATTTGAATATTGAAAAATGGAATAATGGGGAATTTATTATATTATTTCATGTGATTAATGTATTTAACCTTGTCTTTTTTATAGTTGAAATAGAATATCATGATCTAACATGTGTTAATAGGGTTAATGTTTATTATCCTTGATTGATGTTATATATATTTTATATAAGTGTGATTTTATTATATACAAGTGTGGGGTAGGGATGTGGCTCCAAATACACATATGAGATAGTGAGTATGGAAATGATACTGAGTCTCCAAATAACAATATGAGATATTGATTATGGGATAGGGAATGAATCACTAAATACCCATTTGATATAGATATTTTGGGATAGGTATTGAGACTCTAAATAACCATATTAGATATCAAGTTGTGGGATAGGGACTAAGGCTCCGAATATCCATATTTTATAGTGAGTGTGGAATGGAAAAAAAGGATCTAAATTCCCAAATGAGACAGTGAGTGTGAGGAAGGTAATGATGCTCAAAATACCAATGTGACATTGAGGTGTCAAATAGGGACAAAGGGTCAAAATACCCATTGGGTATTAGATATGACATTATAATCCAAAGAGATTGGCATTGGACTGTGGTTCCAATTTTTCATTATATGAATTGAAATTAAAGGATATATTATAACCATAATATTATGATATGAGATATCCCTTAGATATAGTTTAGTTTTTGGCATGGGGTGAAGCAGATATAGATGGGTTGGGTGTCATTGTAAACTCGGTAAATTGATGTGGCTAATTGAAGAATAATGAAGTTAAATAATTCTTTAATTTATAAATTATACATAATTATTTATACAATTTCATACATATTTATTAACTTTTTTTTCTTTTAGATGTTGTTCTTATGGTACTAAAAAGTTTTACTAACACGTGACTTGGGTTTCCTGATCGATACTAAAATAAAATTCATTTTTAAATGAAACTATAATGTAAAGATCCCTAGGTTAGATGGTTGAGTTGGGATAGAGCATGGATTAGGGATAAGTAATTTGTAAAAGGACCATTTGGGAGTTCTTAGGGTATTTATTTTTGTACATACATTTTGACTCTTGAAACATATTTTGGAAAGGCGTATCAACTATTTTTTGTTTGGATATTGTATTCTAGTATTGGTTCAACATGTGATAGTGACATGCTTTAGTTTTGGAACTCAGTTTGGTTTTTCATTTGAATTATTATTTATTTATTTTCACTTTCTCCAACTATAATAAATAGTGTACAGTCTTCCCATGATCAATATTAGACCCTTTCAACTAGTTGAAACTCTTTAGTGTATTGCGAAGCACACCTTAGGTCATGTAACAGACCTTCATACTGCACTAGTGTGTGGCACCAAGGTTGAGATGTTATCGGCATATTGATTATCATGATGGTTGACAAGTGACTCACTCAAAAGGTGATATTTTCAGAGATATTTATGGTCATTTTATGAATTACCATTTATGTTAATATCTTAATTTTAATTGTATTATTTTGGTGATGTTTTCTATATTGAATCATTATCAAGTGATTTGTCATGGTGAATAATGATATTTTGTAGATTTTTCACTAGGTTGAGTTATATTTAATCCCATGGGATAACAAGTAATTGGAAAAGGAACGATAATATTCATATAATAAAATCAAAATTTTGATAATGTATGTTAAAAGGGTGTGAAATATCCTTGATAATAATGAATTATTTAATGATGAGGTTTTTTAAAAAAGAGAGCCTTTAAAGATCAATGTTTTATATTTTTAATATTATGGTATATTTATTTTGAGAATTATAATCTTCTATGAATTTTTCAAATTTTTTCAAAAATAATTGCAAGGTTAATATCATGACATATATTTTCATGATTTAGAAGGCTATTTTAGTGCTATTTGTATGATAGAATCATCTCAAATACTCTCCATTTGGAGAAATAGATAAGCTTATTGTGGAAATTGATTAATATGTGATGTTCTAATTATCAAGTATGTATATTTCCTATTTTTTAATTATATATGGTAAGGGAATGCCACAAATCATGGAAAAGTATAATAAGAAACAATTCTATCATATAACATTAATTTTTGATGAATTTATGGTCTATTAACCCCTCACTCATTCATGTTTTAATATTCATAACTTTCTCTTGACCTTGTTCTCTATAACTCTCTATAATTCATTAGGCATTAGTTTTATCTGCAGGTACATATTTTAACTTATCAAAAATATTATCTTATTCAGAAACCTATTTATGTGTTATACTAGATGGAATTTTTATTTTCCCTTCCCTGTTTTCATGATTTTGTTTTATTAATCCTTTTTATGATGTGGATTTATAAATTGGAAAATTTAAAAATTTCAAAGAATTTATTACTGAGAATGATCTAAAATTGTTAGGATGAAAATTAATTTACTGTGGGATAATGTAATACCTTGTTATTTTAAATGAACTTTTTTAACTACGTACAATATTCGTAACACTAAGCCTATAATAACCATAAAATATTATATGACTATTATAAATTAGTCATTAAATTTTTGGGTATGAATATGATTAAATTCTTTATCAAATATATATAGAGTTACTTATTAATATAAATATTCTATTAAATAATTAGTAAATAATCACTTAATTTTTAGTAAATTGATTATATATTTAAAAAATATGTCAATTTAAAAAATGGTTTTTACTTCTTTTTGTTTGAAAATTTTATAGTTATTAATGGAAAATTAATAAATATATTTGATAAAATTATATGTCTTTTTAATTCATGAACATAAAATTATATGGGGTTGAATTATTGAGAATGTTTGGAAAAGTATGATTTTCAGTGAATAATAAAAAACTCATATTTTTATTGAAAACTGTATTTTTATTTAAGGATGTAAATAGGTCCATTATATATTAAAATTTTATAAAAGAATAATTATTTCCATTTTGTTTTTTTAAATCTAATTATGTTCATTATAATTAAATTTTCTATTGAATTTGTAATAACAACATTTTATATATATTTAAATGCATTTTTCTAAAAAACTATTTC
The DNA here is from genome assembly GCA_963277665.1 of Viscum album. Classification (NCBI taxonomy): domain Eukaryota; kingdom Viridiplantae; phylum Streptophyta; class Magnoliopsida; order Santalales; family Viscaceae; genus Viscum; species Viscum album. The sequence continues at coordinate 752,450,536 of OY728126.1, forward strand.
ATACACTCAATAAATTTTTATCTTAGAAATTTAAATTATTAAATATTGGAGGATTATATGAATAAAATTTATATATTATATATTCAATATTTTTTTACATTCATCTTATAATTTTTTATTAAAAGAATAAAAATATTTTTAGTTTTTTTCTAAAATTATACTTTTCAAAAAGTAAATTTCATCGTGTTGTGTGCAGATAATTATTAAAATTATGTTATGACACTTTTTTAATATAATTTAATTAAAATAATTCCATATTTTGACTCCTGAGGTTAAAATTTTATAAGCATTCACCTTTAATTTTTTGTCAATATTAATAGTGATTGTAAGGACACGAAATTTCCATATATATGTTTTTTAAAATTATTTTTGATTATTATGAGTCCGTGAAAATTAACGGAATGGGCTTCTGAGGCCGGAGAGCCTGAAAAGAAATTTTGAACTTTTTTTAATGTACGTTCAGTAAACATTTCAGGAGCATTTTCTATCCTTTTAACCAGTGCTCAGATTAAAAATCTGAGGGAACCACTGAAAACACAGTGCCAAGATTCGCTTAAGGGAATCTTAACCTTAACCCGGAGGGGATGGAAAAGAAAGTTAACTTCATGGAATTTTCAAAAAAAAATAATAAAATTACAAAAGATTATCTTATTTTTATTTTTATCCAACAGATTGAGAAATGGTGGTGGGACCATGGGGAAACGTCAATCCGTTTTTTGGATTGACTTTTATTTAGTGTAACCGCACTATTGAGGGATATTAAAAGGATGTGTAACCGTACCATTGAGAGAATTAAATAGGTCCATTAATTATACTCATTAATGAACCTCATTAACTGTGAGGTGCATTGATCCTCTTCTCCCCTCTATTTAATATGAACTAAGTCTTGGGTTTTTGGAGAGCTATAATAGGAAGCTCTGACGAAGCGCTAAGAAATTTATGCTTCGAAAAAGAATGTGATCGAGTGATGGATTTTTGTGGAATCGACAGCCGATGTCAATCACTGACAAACAACTTCAGACATTTATAATCCCTCCTCTTATGCAACACTGGTCAATGAATACATGGTAGGGTGTTTTATGCTTTATTTCTCCCATTTACCATGTTCTTGAATTTTATGAAGAATGTGGATCAACCGTCAAATAGGTAGATGCATGTTTCGTTCTTTAATGTGGGAGGATATTGTAGGGTTTTAAGGGAGTTTTTAGTAAAAATATCTTTAACAAGTTTTCATGCTAACACAAATAGTGTGGGCCAAACAAACATGGCTCGAACCCTCCGCCGATCTCGGTTTTGGGGGAGTTCTTCGTGGACACCAGGAAGATTATGTGGCATGGTGGAAACAATGGCTGAATAGCATAGGTACTATCCTGGTGGGGGGGGGGGGGTAGGCACTGAAAAGAATAAAAGAGTGCCACCAAAGACTCACTGGTGGACCGTAGAGTATTTGTTGGCATGGAGGCATAGACACCCAAGGGAGGCAGTGGATGGAACACATAAGCTGCGAAGGAACAGCGGCGCCTGAAGGCACTACAGTGGACAAGGGGGTGGTCGGCCTTCTCCGACCACAACGAAGTTGGGCGACGCACTGCGGTGGAAGGCCGCATCTTCATGTTGTAATAGAAGGACATTTCTTTGAGCCGCGGTGGAAGGCTGCAGCTTTGAACCATGGCAGAGGACGGACATGCACCCAGGGGTCCGTTGTGGGCCAATCCACGTGGACTAGCCAGGGAAGTGATGCACCATCCAACACCACTACTGAGTTGGGCAACATGGTACGGAGGTGCACTATGGTAGGGCACTACGACAGCACACCGTGGAGGAAGACCACGGTCTGTGGGTCCCATGCATGACCTGTGAAATAGGACCATCTGGGAGAGGCAGCACAAACTGGCACCACTTCCTTGAACACCCGAATAGCTTCAAGCAATTGAGAGGGGTGTAGACACTCCCCTCCCACACTCGGCCAGTGGGCCGAGCGATTCCGCGGCCTGGCCGAGCCCACCAACTTCGAGCGGGGCCCAACGGGTCGGGTCGGTTCGACTAGGTCAGACCTAACCCGGACCACTTTTGGCCAAGTTAAATTTAAAAGGGCATAACTCCTAAATAAAACATTTATTTGACGAACTGTCATTAGTTTCAGAATTATTAGGACAAGCTAGTCCTTTTGAGATACTCCACTTGACTTTCGGAGTATGTTGGAGTTTGGCCAAGTTGGATCGTACCCGAATCTAACTAGGACCTCGACAATAAAATGATTTTAATTTACAAACTAGGAATCCATTTGATGCATCATATTTTATGTTGGAACCTTTATGAAAGGAAAAATCATTGGGTTACTTTCTTGTTATACTTCTTAACAGATTTAATATGACTAATTTCTTGTGGAGCGGTTCTCTCAAGCACGCTACATACGGAACCCTACGAATGGCTGAAACCTAAATACTGCTGATTTTTTCGACTCTGTGTGACTGGACGACTCAGTGGGAAACACCTATGTGGGAATTGGAAGTCCCATGGTGAGGAGAACATATGTGTGGCTTGGAAGACCCATGGTAATCAACAGGATGAGTCCCTTAGCAGGCCACGGTTGGAGCGACTTTGTGTGACCCGACAGATCCACGATACGAGATGGGGAGGAGTATCTAAGAAGTTAAAGTTTAGTGGGTAGAAGCTCTCTATGACGTGACAGGACAACTGTACTTTATAGAGGAGGAGTTATCTAGTAGCAGCGGTGTTCGACAATGTGACTCACAATGGTACTATTACTACCCCAGAATATACATGGTGTGAGCTGTCTTTGATTTGTGCTTATGATTAATATTATGCTATGTGATTTTTCCTTTGTGGAATTCAAGGATACCTTTTGGGGTTTTGGGGTCCCTATTTGGTGTTGTTATACATAAACTTATTTTGGCTTCGAACACACCTTTTTGTGTCTTATGTAGATGAAGATCAAGTTTGACTGAAACTCTGGGATATATGACCTGATGGTGGACGGTAGTGATGATTGATGTAGAGCCCCAATGACACGTTGTACCTACCCTTTATGTAATATCCTTGGTAGAATACCTCAGGAGTTTTTTTCCCTTTTTTGGTTTTTCCATTACAGTTATGATTTTATTTGAGCCCCATTACATTCAACTATACTCGTACTCAAATTTTTATTGGTATGTTCTTTCCCTTGTGTGAGTTGGGACTTAGTTACGTTTGTGTGTGCATACAGATATCCAAAAAAATGCCTCCCACTTGCATGTTGACACCTTCAGTGCTAGTTCGAAACCCCTTCAAATCAGGAGTCGGGCTTCTGGTAGTCACAGCACGAGCCCCAGAGAATGGGTCATGAAAAAGTGGTATCAATGGGTGGTCGATTTCCCCTCAATGACCGAGATACTATGTTTTTCCTTCAAGCAACTATGTTATATGTCATGAGTCAGACTTTTAAATTTTGGGACTCCAGTGTTGGGGAGGTGGCTGACATATTCATATACAAGGAACTTGAGTTCTGCTTTTCGGCCCAATACATGGATACACTGGTTGCATAAGTGTCTCATATTTTGAATAAGAGCCAGTTCACCAGATATAATGTTCTAACCATGGTAAATAATGATCTATTTCAGGTTTCCTTTACATGGAAAACAAGTCAGGATCTCGATACGAGGTCATGAGGATAGCCCGCCTAGTGACGAGGCGTCCGTTCAGGAACTAGTGTCTGAGATGGACCCTCTGAATGGGGCTCCTGTGCTACCACCACCTGATGGCCAAAATCTGCTGCTGGCAGTTCTGGCAGAGGAATTTCATAGCCTCAGTGAACTATATGAGTTTTAGAGACATGGAACTCCCAGTTTCAAGAGAGAGATAGACCCTTAGGTCACTAACGATTGGATAAAGGCTGCGACATGGATCTTCTTCATAGTAAGGACACCGGATGACCATATATTGATCATGGAAGTGAGCCTTGTGTAGGGATCAGAAGGTAAATTGTGGGTCATGACCATCTAGACTCAAGATGTGGTGACTATCATTTGGTTTGACATCAAGAGGCTTTCTAGGATGATTTTTCCCCGCGACATTGCACTCTGTGCACATTCCATATCTGCTTCACATACTGTTTGGAGACATGGTTGTGGCCCAGTACTAGGAGAGATTTACTGACCTCTCTAACTACTCTATAGACATGGTGTGAGAACCTTTCTTCAAAGAATGAGCTTTCAATTAGGGAATCAGAAAGGAGATCATGGCATTGGTAGTGTCTCTAAAAATCATTACCCATTCTGGGCTGCTAGAGGGAGCCCTTTTGAGGGAGAGCTTCATGGATGAGTAGGCACCCACAACTGGAGCAGTTAGAAGACCCCATGAGGTACCTTATTCGTCAAGCAGCACACAAAAATCACATGGGCCCAAGCGGGGCCCAGACTTTCAGAGGCCGACCCCAGGACATAGGGTCAATAGTACGAGGCTCCCATGCTAGTGGGAGTCCAACAGGGGCCATGATTTTCTTTACGTGCTGAGGGTAAGGACACATGGTATGTGACTGGCCATCCTGCCTTATAGGTGACCAGTAGATAGTCAAGGGACTGCTGAGGCAGTGGCCGAGGTTCGATCATAGAGGTTCGTAGGGTGGCAGACGTGGTATAGGAGCAGGTCATGTAGTAGGTGGAAGACAGAGATTTAAGTTTCTACCACCAACATGCCTAAGTGGTCCACCCCGACCACAGGGAGCAGGTGGACAGGGGAGAGCACAACTCTAGGATGTAGAGGCCTACAACCACCAAGCTCCAGAGATGATTAGTGGTATGATCTGTGACAATTCCACCCTACTTATAGTTCATATAGACAAAGGTGGAAGTCCCTCTCTCGTTGCCAAGACACTCGTTCAGTGCTTAGAGATTCTGATGGAGCCATTGGCTCAATCCTTGCATTTAAAGACACTTACAGAAGAGGATTTGACAATTACACATTGGTGTAGGTAGTGTGCGCTCACTCTCGGAAGTGAGAGCTTCGGATGGGATCTCTTAGTAGTAGAGTCGAGGCCTTACAACGTAATCTCGGGTTTCGAATGACTATCCATTTCCATGCTTAGATCGATTGTTTTAGTCGCAATGTGTGGTGTGTCCGTGAGGATAGGATCCGATTTTGCTTCACCGGTGAGGGGGAAACATTTTTAGCACATGGTGGTCTCTCTCGAATGTGGTTGAAGCTGATAACTCCTCAGTTGGCTAGCCTCTCCCTTGGTGTAGTAGATGAGAGTACTCTGAGCTATCCTGTAGTAGTGGACCAGTATGTTGTTGTGTTCAATGATGATGTTCCAAGACTACCTCTTCTTAGAGATGTAGACTTTTACATTGAAATGTACCCCAGTATGACATTGATATCTACACCAGCATATCAGATGGCTCCTGTGGAGCTTCGTGAGTTGAGGGTAAAATTGGAAGACTTACAAATGAAGGGGTTCATAAGGCCAAGTGTTCCTTCTTGGGAAGCCCCAATTTTATTCACCAAGAAGGCAGATTGGAGTCTCAAGCATTGTGTTGACTATTGGAACTTGAACTAGGTGATTGTGAAGAACAAGTACCCTATGCTGAGGATCGATGATCTCTTTGACCAACTGAAGGGAGAATGGTGGTTTTCAAAGATGGACCTCACATCAGGCTATCATCAACTCTGGGTATGAGATGAGGACATAGAAAATACAACCAGTAGATGATAGTATGACCATTATGAGTTCATGTTGATGCACTTCAACATGACCAACACTCTCGTAGTGTTTATAGGGCTTATTAACAGGATCTTCAAGCCTTACCTAGATCACTTCATGGTAGTATTCATTGAGGACATCTTGGTGTACTCACCATCAGAGGAGGATCACGCCACACACCTGTAGATAGTTCTTGATAAACTCTAAGAGAAAAATCATAATGGAATGCTCTTGAAGTACTAGTTATAGATACGGGATGTCCACTTCATGGGGCATGTTATCTCAAAGGCATGAGGTGATGTTTATCCAGAACAGATAGAGTTGATGCTTTCTTGGAGCCACATAGGAGTGTGACCAGGGTGCGGATATTCATGGGATTGGCTGGGTACTACTAGAGATTTGTACCTAAATTCTCCAGGTTAGTGTCACCCTTGTAAGCTTTGATAGAGAAAGGGAAGCCTTTATTATGGATGGAGAAGTGCCAAAAAAAATTATGAACCGAGGTGGATACTGAGGAGTATCCCCTTCTTGAGTCTACTAGAAGATGGCATTGGGTATTTAGTCTACTATGATTCATCAGGAAGTAGACTAGGTTGTTTCCTGATGCATGAGTGATAATTGATCGCCTACAACTCCCAGAAGATGAGACATCACATGTTGAACTATGATACCCTTTACCTGGAGTTAACATTAGTGGTCTTTGCACTAAAGATTTGGCGACACTACTTGATGGGTGAATGATTTACTCTTTACTCCGATCACAAGAGTTTTAGGTATATCTTCTCGCAAGATGACCTAAACCTGATACAATAGAGATGGTTGGAGTTTCTCTATGTCTATGACATTGAGATATTCTACACTCCTGGGAAGGGTAATGTAGTAGTAGACACAATCAGCAGGAGGTATGGTCTATAGTTGTAGAGTGAGGCGAAAAAATTATCTAGTCGTGTTGCATATATCCCTCATGGATGGAGATGGAGATGGCTAACTCTACTCTATGACCTTCACTCCACCACTCCATTAGAGATTTCAGGAGGCTTAGCTTGGGGATGTTTACTATGAGGCCCGACTCATTGAGATATACTCAGGATAGTCTCATGAATGATTTTCTAGAGGTGGTGATAACGACATCCTTTTCAGAGGATACCCCGTGTACGAGTGACGCTATGAGAGGCGGTGTTGAGGGAGTTCCAAAAATCCCACTTGGCAGTACATCCTAGAGTGGTGATAACAATCAGGACCTCCTACATTAGTACTGGTGGCCAGGAATGAAGAATTCAGTTGTAGAGTTTGTATCACGATGCCTTACTAGTCAGAAAGTGATGTCCGAGCATTAGGTACCAGTTGGTTTAGCTCACCCACTTTAGGTGACGGAATGGAACTTGGATGGTATATTCATGGACTTCATAACAAGGCTACCGCTTACATATAGGGTCCATGGTTCCATATGGGTGATCATTGACTAACTCACCATGTCGGCCCACTTCTTACCCATCCACAACCAGTGATCATTAAAGATATTGGGAAACCTCTACGTACATGAGATTGTACAAATTCACGAGGTGCCATTGATGATAATATCAGATCGTGATGCACATTCTACATCCCACATGTGCAAGGGATTTCAGGAGGCATTTGGGACTTAGCTATGCTTGAGCACCGCCTTTCACCATCAAACAGATGGTCAGACGGAGCGAACCATTTAGACACTCAAGGACATGCTTCATTCTTGTTTCCTTTATTTTTTCCACAGTAGGGAGGACCACCTGCCACTGGTGGAGTTCACATACAATGACACTTATCACTCCACCATCGGCAAGGCTCTATTTTAGGTCATGTACAAGTGACCTTGGAGATCACCTCTATGCTGGACATACCCATTAGAGTCAACACTAATGGGTCAAGAGTTGGTAGAGGCTACCATAAAGAATGTTAAGTTAATCTAGGAGCAGATGAAGACTACACAGTGATAACATAAGTTTTACTCCTATAAGATATAGATACCCTTGGTGTTTGGGGGGGGGGGAGACCATGTATTCCTATGGTTTTTACCCCGAAGAGGATTAGAGAGGTTTGGCCAAGGTGGAAAGATATATCTGATGTTCATTGGACCTTTCCAGATCCCTAGCAGAGTTGGTGAGCTAATGTGCCGTCTAGCTCTTCCCCCTCAGATTTACCAGGTGCGTAATGTTTTCCATATGTCATAGGTGAGATGTACGTGCATGATCCATCACACGTTATCAATTGGGTAGAGATGGACATCGATTATGGGGAGATGTTTGCGGAGTTCCTAGTGGAGATATAGGATCAATAGGAATGGGTGCTTCGTGGGCGATCGATTCCTTTGGTGTGAGTCCGTTGGTAGCACCAGAATCTACAGGAGAGTGCATGGAAGTGGGTGGCTTAGATACGTGCTCATTACACCCATATATTCCCGAAATTTTATTGTAGATTGTGGGGAAGAAAAGCCTTATGGTGGGGGGAATGTAAATACATGGAAATTATATATATTTTTATATATAATTAATTTATTTGGGATTATTACGAGTTAGTGAAAATTGTAAACATGTGTTTCCGAGGCCAGGGGATCCCGGAACAAAATTTTTTACTTTTTTTATGGTAGGATCAGTAAAATGTGGGCGGTGTTTTCTATCTTTTGAACCGGTGCTAAAATAATAAAATCCTAGTGCACTGTTGAATTTGAATCACCATGATTCAGTTAATGGAAGATTTACTTCGACCAGAAATGGTTGGATGAAAAAAATAAATTTCTTGGACTTTACAAAAAAATAATAAAATAATTGATGATTATATAATTTTTCTTTTTTTGGAACAATTGGTCAAATGTTAGACGAAACTCGGTTCAACGCCAAGCCATTTATTGTCATGACTCTTTTTTTTGTGTAACCACACCATTGGGGGAAATGAAAAGAATGTTTAATCTTACTGTTGAGAGAAATAAAGCATTCTATTAATTATACTCATTAATGAACCTCGTTAATCATGAAGTGCATTGATCCCATTCTATTATTTATTTAATCTAAGCTCGGGCTTGGGTTTTGGGAGAGCTACGAGAGGAATCTATGATGAAGCAGTGATTAATTTCCACTCCAATGAAGAACGGGATCGATAAACAGACATTGGGGGAATCGACGTGAGACATCAACCACTGACACACACCATCAAACATTCACACTACCTCCACTTCTAAAATACCTTCCAAAAAATACAAGGTTGAGGATTTTATGCTTGATTCCACTCATTTACCCCATTCTTGAATATTATGAGGAACGTGGATCAACCATCCAACAGGTTGATCCATGATTCATTAATTAATTCGGGAGGATATTTTAGGGTTTTTTTAATGTGATTTTTAATTAAAAAATTCTTCCCATGTTGTTATGATAACACAGATGTCTCAGGACAAACGAACAAGGCCCAGACCCTCTGTCGAACTTGGATGTAGTGGCATTCTTTGTGGAGAACCGGAAGTTTTCATGGAAAGGTGGAACCAAGGGCCGCGCAGTGCATGCTCCATCGCAGGAAAGCTATAGGCACAGAAAATAATAAAAGGGGACCACCATACTTTCACCTCAGGCCCGTGAAGGCTTTTCCGGCAAGGCGGCACCCGCGATCGAGGGAGGCGATGGTCATCACCCATATGCTGTGAAGGAATGGTGGTTCCCAAAGCTGCCGTAGTTGGCAAGGGGGTAGCTGACCTTCACTGGCCACGTTGAAGCAGGGAAGCACATTGCGACAACACACAGTGGTGGAAGGCTGCAACTTTGATCCATGTTAGAGGGAAGAGCCACGCCCACGTGTCCGTTGCGGGATGGTCCATGCGAACCGTCTGGGGATGTGCGGTGCCATCGGACGCCGGTATTGAGTCAGGCGGTGCGCTACAGTAGTGTTCCATAGAGGAAGGATAAATCTTCCAGCCACAGCGGAGGGCAGACTGGCGGTCTGCCAGATTGGCTGGGCGAGGCGGCGCCAACCAACCCCACTACCTTGAAGGTCAGGTCATCTTTGACCATTCGAGAGGGGAGAAAACCCCCTACTTCAGCCAGTGGGATGAGACCACATCCTAGAGGGTCTGACCATTCCCGACAAAAACAGTCCGAGCCCACAACCTTTGGACCGAGCCCAGTGGGTCGGGTCGGGTTGGTTTGACCAGGTTGAACTAGAACTGGACCCATTTTAGCCTAGTTACTTCTAATTGAGGTTAAATACTAATCCGCTCATCCATTCGACAAACAGTCAGCGAAGGCAGAACCATTAGGAATAGGATTTCCTTTTGAGATATGCCACGTGACTTACATAAACAGTTGGAGTTTGGCGGAGTTGGATTGTTCCCAAATCTAACATGGCCCTCGGTGCTAAAATTCTTATAACATATAGACCGGGCGTCTAGTTGACATGTCGTATATTGTGTTGGATCCTTTATGAAACGACGTATCATTGGGTTACATCCTTGTGAGACTTTGTTCTAGTTTATGTAAGACCGATGTCTTGATGAGCGGTTCTTTCATGCATTATAAGTACGAAACTCTGTGACTGGCTGAGACCTGAAGACTGCTGAATTTCAACTCTGTTTGACTCAACGGCCCAGTGGAAAGCTCCTTTATGTGAATTAGAAGGCCCACAGTATAGAGTACCTATTTGTGACTTGGAAATCCCACGATACATGACAAGAGGAGTACATTAGCAGGCCTCAATGGAGAGCGGCTCTATGTGACCCCATAGACCCACAGCACATGATGGGAAGAGTTCCTAAGTAGTTATAGGATATTGGGAAGCAGATCTGTGCAACCCAGAAGGCCCACTGTACTTGATAGAGGCGGAGTTCTCCAGCATCCAAGGTATTCAATAATGTGACTAGTGATGCTACTCTTACTACCCTAGAATATATCTAATGAGTTCTATCGTTGCTTTGGGCTTGTAATTGAGATTATTCTATGTGGTTTTTGTTTTGTGGAATTCTAGGAGACCTTCTGGGGTCTTGGGGTCCCTAATTGGTATTTTTATACTCACCCCTACATGGGATTTTCCTGCACCTTGTTGTGTCTTCTACAGATGACAGATAGTTTTGACTGAGACTCAGGGAGTCAGGGCCTGATGGTAGATGGTAGTGATAGTTGACATGGAGAGCCATAGTGGTGAGCTGTACCTACCATTCTGGTAGGATCCTTTAAAAGAAACCTCCAATTTTTTTTCCTTTTTTCTATTTTTTCATTTCAGTTGGGCTTGTATTCTGGCCCTTTACTTTCAGTTGCAATTGTACTCAATATTTTAGTGGAATATTGTCTCCCTTTTGGGAGATGGGACTTGGTTGGGCGTGAGTGTATATAGAAATATCCTATAAAATGCCTCCCACATGTATGTTTATTCCTTCAAGCCTAGTGTCCATCCCCTTGCAATCGAGAGGCAAGCTTGGGGTAGTCACAGAATGTGCCTCGGGGGATGGGTCATGACAGTGACAGTGGTAATATATATTTCTCTAGTAAAGTTTATATCATATTAATGTAGGCTAAAAAAAGTTATAAGGTCCCAATTTTTCATCCAAATTCTTATTGGATGAAATCAATAATAACCTTATAACTTTTGGATGGAAATATACACTTTATAATAATAAAAATATTTTAATATGGTTAATTTATTTATAATTTATAATTATTATATTTTAAATTTAATTCTTTCAAAATTCTAATATGAAATTCATTCTATTAAAGTAACATTTAAAAAACTATTTTGATAATATTAAAACTAATATAATTTAAATGATTTATGTTTTCCACTTATTTTATAAATGAATGTGATATAATAAAAATGTTTAGAAGGATATTATTTTAATTAAATATTTTTCTTCATGTCTTTTTACTCAAATGAAATGAAAAGTTTCAAAATTGACATTATTGACATTTAATAAAAAATAATTTTAAAAATAATTTTAAAATCATAAAAATCATGAAAATTGTAAATGTTGATAATATATATTCTAAAATTTTATCCCATATCCATTTATGAGTCAATAAAAACTTTAAAATAAAAAATTATATCTTATTAAGAGAAAATAAATGATGTAGTCATAATTAAGGTTAATATTGGTCAACCATGCGGTTAATACAAAAGATACAGTTTTAAATGGCACCAAAACCAATAAAACATTTATTGGATGGTGGTATTGAAAACAAATAAAAAACATTATTTTAATATGAGTAAATTTTGATGCATTTTTCAGGATAATGATGTTTTTATAATTTAAACTTTTATTTAATTCTAAAAGTACCCCACCCCTAAATTATAAAATGGTACCCCTCCTTTATCCTCTACACACATCTTTGATCATATTTTCTTTCAAAAACCTACCTATTCACTTATAAATATCCTTATCTACATTACATTGGCTTTTTACTACAAAACACCAACCCCAGGATGCATACTACTATATCTAAAGAGGTTCTTTAAATGAAGAGGTAATCACCAAAACTGATCACATTCATTTTTACTTCTTCATTATCTCATATATATCTATGGTATCTATCATAAGGATAATAAATAAAATATAATAAATATAGCCAAATAATATTATGATATATAAATCACCATTATCCACTATCTTTTAATCAAACGATACGTGAATATATTTCTCATGCGTGTTTACGTCTTACCATCTCCATGTAGTGATCTCACTCATTTTCCACCAGCACACTTCATAGATGGTTATTAGTATGGTTTTAATGTTTATATACAATTATTATGAAATAATTATTCATCTTCATCAGTAATATCACATATTACTTCTAATATCCCTAACCCACACTTCTGTGTTCAGTTCTTAAAAATTATGTGTATAATTATTAATTAAAAAATAAAAATACAAATACAAATATAATTCACATTTATAGAAAAATTTATGCTCAAGGTTTTGGTAAAATAGATACAAATATTAAATATCAACTAAACTATAAAAATAATTTGAATAATTTGAATATCTTTCAATGTGATGTCTCCTCAATAAAAATACATCACAAGTAATTCGACTAAACTTGTAAAAATGAATTTAAAACATGGGTTGATCATTTAACATTCCCATTAAGGTGTTCAAAAATATTACTGAATACTTTAAAAATAATTTTTTGGAATAAATATATATAATTAAAAATAAAATTTTATTTCTAAAAAATTGAAATCTAAATAAGTATATTTAATTTATAAACTGTTAATTTCACCAAAAATTTACTTTTTAAAATATATTTGGCATTTATTCATTTAAAATAATTTTTCTGTGGGTCATTTATGATAGTTCGAAGATAATAATAAAACTGTAATGCCACTAGTCATAAATTATATTGTACAATTTCTTCTTAATATTATGGTTTCACCCCCATAACTCAACTTAGCATCAATTATACTAGTGCCAATTCATTTTATAAAACACTTAAACGAGCCTACCGTTCTAAATTAAAACACATATCATTTAAAAAATACATACATAAATACCTTTCCTCTATTCACTTTTATCTTTCTGGTACAATATCATTGTACCTCTTGTAATCACCTGACATTTATCTATTCCTTAATAAATTTTGGGGAGCATGGGTTCTACTCATGATCTGAGCCTTTCTGATTATATATAATTTAGGTAATTTGAAATATAATTTGGATAATGTCCATATCTAATTTATGGATGACATTTATAGATTATCATAAAAATATGTGTACATCAAATGAAATAATTATCATATAAAATGACATTATTTATTATTTTAAGATAAGATATCCCCATAAAATCATTAATATAACATGATGAATTTATTAAAACCTATTTTAATTAAGTATTTAAACATTAAATAAATGATTATATAAACATGGAATAGTATCTGAAACATCAAAATATGATTAAATATCTGATTAAAATTTGTCAGCTAAACAATAACAAAATAAGGGGTTGTTATTGTTTTACATTGTTGAATAGAAAATAAAATCCTATATGAAAATTAAAATTTTTTATTAAAACTAATATTTTCAATGGTCATAAAATAAAAGATGGTAGTATATATGTCAATATACATATATAAATACACACACCCTGATAATTATTAAAACTAGAAAATATATCGAATTATTGGAAAGAGTTTGGAATTAAAATAAATGTTTAATAAAAAAGATATAACATAGATTTATAAAAACAAAACATGATGAAATATATAACATACTTATATTGTTGAAAATATATACATATAATTTTTTAATCTATCATATAATGAAGGAATAAAATTAAATGTATTTTAAAAATTTTAAAATAATTATGAACACATATAAAATTATACTTATATAAGTTATAAAATAATAACAATCCTTGTAAATCATGGATTTGATATAAAATTTAAATCATGACACTTATCCTATAAATTATTAAAATAAAGGTAAGATATAAATAAATAAATATATACAAATATAATTTGGAATATCACACAAAAATAAATAAAAATAAAACTATCCCTTACATGTTTTGGATCATTCGAGGGACTGTGGGCTTCTGAATTTCAAGAAAAATGAAAGAAATATTTTTGGAGTATAAAGGTTGGGTACGCATTGAGGGTCTAAATAAAAGGTTTTTATATTTTAAATTACAAGTTTCCCAATTCGAAATTAATGATAAAACATATATATTATGAAAAATCCTAATGAAATCAAGTTCTTTCCCATTATATATATTTTATAGATGGACAACAATGGAAGCTTTGGAAAGAAAATCGAGTTAAAGGTTTCAGGTTAATTTTTAAACCACCATCAATGTAGTATTTTCGGAAGACTAAACAAAAATGGGGTTGTGGGGGGTGGTGACATAGGTGAAGGAGTTGAGTTGGGAAGTGTGGACATATTGGTTCGAGTAGGGTTTGATGAGGAAGAACATTAGGTTTCCGAATAATAGCTTGGATGAGCTCATGGAGATCAGACAATTGGATTGACCATTACAAGGAGTGTTGAATCAGGGAAGTGATAGATGGCCGAGATGAGCATGTTAATAGTGATCGGTCCAAATCATGCCTCTCAAGAGAAAACTAATCCCTCATATAAATGGGATCACTAAGACCACTCCCTTATAATACTGATCATGGTTGCCTCTATTTTGATGACCCAACAAACACACACATAGTTGGTAATGATTATACATGGTCTCCCACCCTGTTATGGACAAATGTATACATAGGAATGCGTTTTTCCCACCTATATAGACGGTCTAAACATTTTCACATTTCTAATGTTGGGCTTGAACTTGGATGTGCCTCCACTAAACCTTGAGGTCTTGGACATAGGGATATCAATCCATTGTGGTGTGCACTTAATTGGTTTTTTAATTTTTATTAAACACTAGGAAAGTTTATTTAATATATATATTTTAAATAAATTTACTTATATTAATTACATAATTTAAAAATGTTAAATTTTTTAATTTGGTTTTAAAAATATTTATATACTAATACATATTTTTAAGAAATTTCCATCCTATAATTTCATACATTAATAGTTAAAAAAATTATCACATGTCTTCATTTATATTATTTACATATATTATTTTGAATTTGTTTTATTTTTTAAGACATCTAATAGATAAATTAAAATAAAACTCAATAGTTATCAAAACCATCAATGGTCACAGAAAATTCCAATGGCTACTATTTTTTTACAACGGTCACATGGACCTTATAAATATGTGTCTAAGGTATTTCGAAACATTGAAAATTATTTCTTTTTTATAATAATGGTTCTCCATATCCCTCTTACTCTTAGAGTTTTTTATATATTTCTTTCCATTAATATTTTTTAATTATGGGAAATTATGAGGATGTAAACTGCACATTTGGTCTTGTATTTTTACATAGTTGTGCACCTGTTATTTTACTAGATATTGTAATAATATTTATAGAGCAGTTGTGCCCTCAAGCCAAATATTGTTATAATGTATTAGTGTTTTATTAACAAAAATATTTCTCATATGTTTTTATTACGTCAATTTATATGAATTAATTAAATTTATATTCATTACATAATTATAATAATGATGAAATGAATAACAAAATTACATCACAGATTCGAGGCATTACATTCTCCCCCTTAATATAATTGTGCTCTCATAATTCATTTGTAAACACGTTTCCACATGCTTATTCCATTATAATTTAATCTTGATGCTCATACATAAAAGATTAATATTAATTATAAAAATTGAATTATATCACTTTATTCATAAACTCCATAGATCCACCAGTGTGGGAGATTCTTAGGTTTCCTTTTTATAAAATTGATTCCCAAAGTATTTTTATGTTCTTCATTTTCTTTTTTCCAAACAAAAATTGATAAAAGTGGGTCAAACTAATTTATATAGTGATAGGATCTTGAGGGAGAGGCATGAGTGGTGAAAATATTTGAGACGTTAGAATAAAATTGGTTTCTATAAAACTACAGATTTACCTCATTTACTAAATTCTTAAAATTGAAAAGTGTCACATACAAACTGAAGGTCAAGATTTGACATCGAAAAACTAAGTGGATGTCACCATATTCTACAAGATATCAACTATTCCATAAAGAATTAATTATTTTTAGAGGGTAAATCATTTGAAGATAACCACAAAATATTTCCCTCAATGTGTATAGAATGCAAGTGGTGCATGTACCATGAAAAAATAACCAAAGCACAATCATTGAAAGATTCAGAGGATATTTGGAGTACTTGATATTTGGTAATGACGTTTTCAGGATAGATAAACGTTTGTGAAGTGATCAAACACATCCAGAAATAAATTTTAAAATTATCCTTTCATGTAAGTCATCTAGGAGAGATAAAATATTAGTTTGTGATATTCTTTATTCCCTTTAAAAATATAAAGGAAAAGAGTTTTTTATAAATAAGGTATACTTAATTTTTAATTTGTTATATTTTCCCCCAATTATCTACACCATTTCTATGATACAAAATGTAACAGCACAAACCCATGTTTCTAGGTAAAATGCTTAAAAAGGCTATGTATATTTAAAAAAAGTCAAATAAAAATACACATAGAATTTACAATTCCATGATATTTTATGGTCTAGTTTCTGGAGAATTATATTAAAATGTTACATCTCAACTAAACTGTTAAAAAATAGAAGAGTCTTTAGTTTCAAGAGTCCTCAAGAAAAATACATGACAATTAATTCTACTAAAAATGTAAAAAATGAATTTAAAACATGGGGTGAGCATTTTACATGCCTTGTATGTGGTATCAAAATTATTACTAAATACATTAAAAATATTTTCATGAAGTAATATATATATACATATAATTAAAATAATATTTCTAAAAAATGGAATCTAAGTAGCTACAAATAATTTTGAAACCATTAATTTCAGAAAAATAATTACATTTGAAAAGATATTTTTGATTTCTCCAATTTAAATAATAAATTTTTTGGTGGGTAATATTTGATACTTGGAAGAAAATAATAAAAAATTAACGTTGATATTAATAACTCATATGGGACAATGACGCATTAATTTTATGTTTTAAATCTCTATTAGTCAAAATAAAATTCAATATACTGGTGCCAATGTTTTTTGAAAAAAACTAAATGGACTTACCTTTCCAAATCATAATTCATATTATTTCAAATATATATACATAAATTATTTTATTTTGGATAAATTAACTTTTTTTATCATTTCCTTAACATATAATTGATATATAGTTTCTAAAACTATTTTTCCAAGAATACCATCATTTAAATATTTGACCTTCTTTGAAAATAATTAATAAAATGGATACTTTAATAAATGCACACATTATTTAAAATTCATGGAGTGTCAATTATAATTTAGATTATGGCCATATCTAATTTATTCATGACATATATGAATGAACATATACATTTTTTCACATGAAATAATTGCATTAGAATATAAAATTATACACTTTTGTATTTATAGATAAGAGATACACATAAAATAAATATGATAACATGATTACATTTATTAAAAATTATTGTAATTATGTATTTAAACTGAAAATAAAAGATAATATATACATGAAATAATATCAGCAAAATTGAAGTGAAATTATATGTTCCTTAAATTTTTTAAGGAATAAAATAACAAAATAGGGTTCTATTATTGTTTTTTGTTGCATATCATAAAATAAAATCACATATACAAGTCAGATTTTTAATTAAAACAAATATTTCAAAGGGTCATAAAATAAAACATGGTATTATATCTATCAATATATATATATATATATATATACATACATGTACCTAGATAATTTTTGAAAGTAGACGGTAGATCAAATTCTTATATAGAGTTGAAAATTAAAATAATTGTTTAAAAATTACGATATAACTTTGATTTATTAAAACTAATGTTGATGACATATATAAAATCATTATAGTATTAAAAATATATGAATATAATATGTAAATATATCACATACTAATAGAATAAAATTAAACACTTTTTATATATTTTAGATGAATGAAGTGAAGATAAAAAATTATACTTGTATAAGATGTAAAAAAACAATCCTTGAAAATCAATGCTTAGAATTAAAATTTTAAACATCAACTCAATCATATGTATAATGAAAAAAAGGATAGATATAAATATATTCGTATATATATATAATTTTTTAAATCTGAAACAAATAAATAAAAATAAAAATATCCCTTATATGTTTTGGATTAGTCTAGGGATATGGGGATTTTGGATATTGATTAAAACAAATAGTGGATTTGGGAGGATGTGGGTCGAATGCATGATTAGTGTTTAAATAAATGTTTTGTACATTTTAAATTTCAATTTTCGTGATTTGAAATTTAACATGGTAATGATAATTAATCTCAAATCACACGGAAATCAATGTTATTGTATATATATATAATATATTTATGGATTTCGAAGGATTCTGTAGAAAGTGAACCAAGTATAATGTTTATGCTTAATTTATAAACCACCATCAATGACATTTTCTGGAAGATGAATCCAGAATGCGGCCACGGTGTAAGGAAAAATCAGTGAAGGAGAAGAGTTTGGTAGTGTCGACCTACTGGTACAGCTAGGGTTCAATGAGGAAGAATATTGGGCCTAGGATGAACGGCTAAGATAAGCCTATGGTGATCAGATGGTACGATTTAACCCAACATGTAGTTCTGAATCAGGGAAAGAATAAATGGATGAAATGACCTTCGTTAGATTGATGAGTGATTATTGAGACGATCAGGAGAAAAATCACCCCACATCGAAATAGGAGCACTAAAACCACCCCCATATAATACAAAGCACGATTGCCACTATTTCAATGAAAATATACACACATGAAATTGGGTTGGCTTATAACTAATCTCCCTTATGGCTACGGCCAAACCTATACATGTTCCTATATTGGTCTCCCTTATACATACAAGTCTAACCTCAGTGGGTTGCTCGAGCTAGGATTATACCTAGATGTGCCTCCACTAAACCTTGATGTTTTAGACTTACTGGCTACCCTCAGTTGTGGGCGGCAATTAATTTTTTATAAAAAAATTAATCGTAAGAAATGTTAAATTCATTTATTAATTATATTTTTTAATAACATTACTTATATTGATTACACGATTTAAAATGATAATTTTGTTATTCCTTTTAAAAATATATTTACACTATATATTTTAATAAATTCAAAAGTTCTAATATCTTACATTAATAGTTAAAACATTATCACATGTCATTATTTTTATTATTTAAAAATATTATTTTAATTTAATTTTAAATTAATTTTAAAATTTTAAAACATCTGATGACTAAATTAATACAATCCTCAACTATTATAAAAGAAATAAATGATGACTAAAAATTGTATTGACTAAAATTTTCATACAGCAATGACAAATAACTTATAAAAAACAATTTATTTAATTAAAAAACAATGAGAATTCTTTCTTTTTTATAGAAATGGTGATATACATCTATATAAATCTTAGTCGCTTTTCTATATTGCTCACCTAAAATTTTTTAATTATGGAAATTTATAATATATCCACTACATATTTGGAAAATTAGTTTTACATGGTGGTTGTTTTGTTATACTGCTAGGTCATTAAATGGGTTTTATAGATTTTTTGTGATATCTATCCTTGCATCGTTATAGTATATTATTATTTTATTAATGGAAATATCTATCATAAGTATTTATTTCTTGAATTTATCTGAATCAATAACATTCATATGAATTAAATAATAATAATAAAAATGACATTAATAACATAATTATGTCCTACGTTCGAGAATTACATATCCTTCTTACTATTCAATTTGTTGGAAAACAATAATTTCGCTCACAGATACGGGTGGACTACCACCTCCATGAAACAATGTGATTTTTTCCATTTCAATTTTGCATAGATAATATTATGAATAAATTTAATTAACATAAATAATATTTTTGATATAATAATTATCCTATAAATTTCAATAATTATTTAACATTGATTTTTTCAATATATTTATAATGAAAAACAACATTCATGTATATGTACATCCTACCGTCTCCATGAATTACATGATTTTTCTATTAACATATTTCAAGAGTGATTATAAATTGGTATAAAATTGACATATATGATATTTATATCTTTATCAAAATTCTGTATATTTTGGAAACATAGTCAATTAAAATGGTCCAGAACTACATAACAAATATAATCATGAAAAATAATGTAGATATAACTTGAAACAATGATTTTAATAAACGAGCCTTAATATGAAAAGGTGATTAACGTTTTATGGTAAAACATATGTGGTATGATATATATATATATGGGTTGGGAATAGATTTATGATAAATATAATTTTTATATAGAATCATTGAATGAATATAAAGGAGGTCAAATGTGATCTAATGGATTTTTATCTCGATTTTATTTTTGTAGAACACATGGAATATTAACCAATTTTTTTATTTACCTGGAGTATATACTCCACACAAATATATTTTTAATAATTATAACAAAATATATTCGTATATACGTATTAATATATAGATCTCTATTTTGTGGGGCCTATAATTAAAATTTTCTTAAATAAGTAAGTGTTTTATATTAAAATCTCATTGGTTATCTAGATTATTTATTATTATATTTTTTATCATGAAATATTACTATCATCCACAAATGATACTCACGAAAATTATTATCCTATGGAAATATCTTGAAAATAAATGTTTTTTATCATTTTCATCATTTTAAGTACACATGGGAATAAAATTACATATTTAAGTAAAACCACTATTATTTCAATCTTATATCAAAAAACCATTTACTTATATATGCATGTTTTATAAAAGAATTTATTAAATTAGTGTTTTAAAATTATAATTTTATTTTTTAATGTAGTATTTACCCAATTATTAATTTTTAAAGACGGTTTAAAGAGAATGATCTAGACTATTTCTAAATGAGGAAATTTTTTACTTTTTTAAAAAATTGAAAATGAATGTTTTCTTTTAACTTCTATGACATGAACAAAATTTACTACCGTCATATTCAAATAATTATTTTAATATCATTTTATATGTTCACATGGTTTTTTTAAAGAAATTGTTTACCTAATATTCTATACATAAATTGATTTTTAAAAGATATTTTTAAATTCGAAAGTGTATTTTTTTTAAAAATGATTTAATTATTTATTAATTTAATATATATTCATCAACATAAAAACCCCATTATTTATCTAATTATTTACTTGGGGTATGATATGTGGATACAATCCTTATTATTTTTCTAGATTGTTTAATTTTATGATGATAATATTTGAATGAAACTAATTCTTTCTCTATGGATTATGCTACGATAAAATAATTATGAAACCAATTTATATTCATGTGTTCTGATATGATGAATGCGTTTTGATCTTGGGATGCATATCTGTATGAGTTTGATTATGGGATAGATGGGAATGTAATTGTATATCTCTAAAATTCATTTGTTAAATAATGAAAACTCTATATATAAACATGAATAGAATGTTGAGTGAACCTAGTTCATCAAGGGACTTTTTCATATATGATAGTATTTGGATTGAACCTTGCCCACTATGTTGGTTTGGGGAGTGAACCCAATACAAAATGAAATTATTGGGATTAATCCTTAAATACTATGATGTTATGGGGAGTGATCCCAATCCATTATGATAGTCATGATTGTGAACCCTAACTACTATGGTGGTTTGGGGTGTGAACCAAATCTACTCAGATAGTCATGGAAATGAGATATCACTACTAAAAAAATATTTTCATATACAAATGTCCATTACAAGAAACCATGTATTGTTCCTATATTATTAACTCATGAATAAATTTATATTATTAAATTATGAATAATATCCTAGGAACAGTTAAGATTGATGCAAGGAGTAACATTTTTCATCTATGATATATATGGTATGTTTTTTTTCAATTGTTATGTTCATGTTATCATAGTCTTCTACTCATGTTATGTTTATATCTATATTTTTTTTTACCAAAAATGAGTTTATGAGATCATTATTTCATATATTTTCTTTCCCCTTATTATGAATAAATGTTTTAAGTGTTATATGGATAGTAAGGGATCTAGTTATGAATAAATAAGTGAGAACAAATGTTGATCTTTAGTGATCCTTTTGTATTTATATTCATGTTTCCAAAGGCACTAGAACTATAGGATTCTAGAATGGATAATTATCTTTTGTAATGAATATTTATCTAAAATTATGAAATATCTTTATCTGAAAATTGTGGTTGGTATATCTATATTTTCTTATTTATCATTGATATTATGTTTATATATTTTTTAGGTTTTCCCAATTTTCATGACTATTTTTAAGACCAATTAACTTATTATATAGCTTTTTATAAAGAGAAATTATGATGGAATTTTTAGAACTTCCATATAACTCCATATTCCCCTTATCAATAAGAGTCATATCAGTATCTTCAACAATGGGTGGAAACCTTAATTTGATTACATATCTTACTACCAAACCAATTAATATGACATAAGTTATAATAATACTCCATTAAATGTTATAATTCTTCCCACATGAAGTGGGTAAACCACATATATTCACTGAGTTAATATTCTCAATGTCAAAGAATGATTCTTGGATAATTATAAGTGATATTCCATCTGATACGTGTTATAGTTCCCTAAGCCTGATATACTATTAAAAATGGGGTAAGTAAATGGTCTTATTTTCTAAATTGTTATAATATTTAATTCACCATCTTGAACATATTATACATATTGATAAACTCAATATTATATCCCAATCTCAATTTATATGTAGTAATATTTATGGAGAACACTTCACATATTATTTATAATGTTCGACATAAAATCCTAATTCATCCCATGTTGATTATATATCCCAACAATAATTATCCATAAATCAAAAACTAACTAAAATAAGAACTGGTTATACACCTGAATCCCATGATAGTAGTTGTTTTTTACGTACCTCAGTGGAAATTATTTAGGATCTTTTTCTACACTTGAATTAAAATCTCTTTTAGTTTTTATATAGTTATAGCAATTCCTTTATAAGTTATGGGTTGCTTCTGTACCAACATTTATTTCAACTCCATCCATAAGAAGGATTGATCTCTATGTCTTCTTATGAAACATTCATAAAGAAAATAAGTAGTAATTTGGGTCAAAAAACTCTTCAATAGATATTGATTATTTTTTGTACCTCTCTTCATTTTCTCTACTCAATAAAAATATTGGGTAGATTATTGATATTCTCAAAAAGTTCCTAGAGATTTATCTCAAAAAAATCCAAAATATGAATCATCTCACTACATATCATCCTATATAAATATATATTTCCTCTATATATGATGTTAATTAAAATCATTCAAAATTTATGTAAATTATTTAGAATTATTTGAATTTAAATCCCAGATTAACTAAATCAGATCTCCCATGATTGATTTCAAAAAATAGATTATAATTATAATTAATAATATATATTTTAATTCAATGATATAAATCCAGAAATATTTGTTTATTTAATCTCATCTTAAATACTTGAAGGGGTCAAGAATTAATTCTATTTTCCACACAGATGATGTAAAATTGTATCCTCAGTTTAACCCTCGATAGTCTTAAGACTTAAATTGCATCAAAAAGATAATAAATAACCACAATATCATAAAGTATCATCAAACCACATTTCTCACATTCATGTCTATATATATACCTGACATGTGAACGTTTACGTTTTCATAATTTCATATTCAAACAATCCTACCATGTATATAATGATATAGTCCATTAAATAATTTGAAAATACCTATGTGAATCCTATCTGTTTCATTAATTATCATTTGTTGTTCACATTATTTTGGATGTAACATTATCTTATGCAGAAACACCAAACTTGTTTCCTTTTCTTATTCCTCCACATTCACTTATATAGTTGACTTCAGCTATGCTATACCATTCAGATACCCAAAATTTTAATCTGAAAACACAACAACATTGTCTTACATTGCGCACTTTAAAAATTTATTTTCATTAACCTATGTGGTTATCTTATTCTATAATGTATCATTCCCTAACATGAGTTCTAAATCATCATACATTGTAGAATTCTCTTACACATTTGTTCTGACATTGATGACATTGTCTACATAGTAGT
The DNA here is from genome assembly GCA_963277665.1 of Viscum album. Lineage (NCBI taxonomy): Eukaryota > Viridiplantae > Streptophyta > Magnoliopsida > Santalales > Viscaceae > Viscum > Viscum album. Next base: position 752,474,937 of record OY728126.1, read on the forward strand.
ATTTTATTATATGGTTCTATATATATATAATGAAATTATTGGAATTATTATCTACTAATAGAACATCTATTTTATTCTCACAAAACCTCCATCATAACATAGGAATGATTGGATTATTCCCATATACGATCAATAACTAATGAGTACCCTCATGAAATATCCTTACTCATGGAACATATGCATGGAAGGTGGTCTTCATGAAATATCCATGAATCATCAATACTAAAACACTTGTAATATACATTATTATTTAAGATATTCACATAAGGTGAGGCTGACAAGAAATCCTTATATGCATGGAAGATCCATAAACTCATTTCCCATATACAATTGTATTAGCTCAATTAAAATCTATACATAAATGGATACATTATCATGAATGAAAAAAATTCCTTCTAAATTCATATATAAAAATTGAACTAGAATCATAATATCCTTTAATATACACATATTAAATCATTCAAATGAAATTAGATTAGGAAACCTGACTTGGTTTACTTTTTCTTGAAAAAATTTAAAGCCACCTGAGAGAGGAATAAATTAATTATGTTTTCATTTCTCCAAAATAACTCATAGTCAATATATTCCTATTTCATTCTTGATAGATTAGTTATAAATTATTAATCAATATGACTTTAGTATCCAAATCATTCAAATACATCGTATTTAAAATCAAATCAATTTTGTCTTTAATTATTAACTAAATATATTCTCATATTCTTATTTACAAATAATTATTTTTCATCTTCTTAGAGTGATCCCCTACATTATAAACTTATTTAAAAACTTGGAAATGAAACTTAATATTTGAAAAAAGAGACATTATTCCCATAAAACTCATATCCCCGTATATATTATTTAAATCTTACTATTTTATGATAAAATGAGTATTTTATAAGAAAATAAGGTTATTGTAAGGAAAAGTTATGATATTTTTATACTTACCACTTCATTAAGAAATACCTCTGATATATCTATAAATTCCTTATGTTTTTACATTGTTTTCAATGTAAACACAAAGTGGCATTATTAATCTATTTTAGGTATGTTTGACCATTTACGGGTGATGCCTTAGTTTCTTAATGTATTATGGGATTCTTGATTGGGGTTCACTAGTGTCTATATTGGTGAATGATGATGAATATTGAGTATGTATTATTTTCGCACAACTTATTGTGTGTATAATATTGTTTGGTTTAGTAGTTTGATTTTAATTTTTATTATGTTTTAATTAAAACTTCATTTAGAGTTTGTTTTTTATGGTTCATTCATTTTTTATTGGATGTTTTCAAAATATATTATTTTATTTTATTTTATAGGGTTGTAGAATATATATGTTTTTATTTTAAATAACCATAAAATATAGTTTTGGTTTAAAACACCTCTATATATGGTAAAAATTATCTTCTATTTAAATAACCGCTACATCTTGAAAAAAATGAGGTAGTTTAAATAACCATTATATATTATTATATAGTGTGGAAGAATAAACATTCTTGAAATACTTGAATGTTATGAGAGGTAAAATGGTTAAAAATGAAAAATATCCACTACTAAATTGCATTTCATGAAACATCATATAAACCTCCACAAAATGACTAAAACCATTGAAAGTTTGATATTGACACCAACATTAGCGTCAGTTATACAAAATTATCATGGAATCATTTGGTTGTAGTTTAAAACACCTCTAGAACCATAGTCCATTGCAGTGTTTGATTAATTATAATCATGATACTCTCAATCTAAAAATCTCACACTCACCCATATGTCTCAAAGAAAACGAATTCAAAAAATAGAAATAAATTACATGGGGTTTCCCTTATAAGGGTGAATATATAATTGTTTTTTTGGGATGAGTTCTACAAATTAATGTATCACTAATATAATTTAGTGGTTGAAACAAGTGATTTTATAATAATTAATCCTAGAATTTATTTACAAACAAAAAAATATTCTGACTGTTCTTTATACAGGACCCCTTTTGTTTACAATATGTATTCAAACAAGAATAAAAATATCAGTAATAAACTAATGAATGCATCAACACTAATAGGAATATCTTCTATTATATTATTCGAAATAATTTTAATGAATATAGGATTCCTCTACATTTATAACAATAATGTCTAGATAATACAGTAGTAATAGAAGATAATTAGTTCTTCCACCTTTTCATTTATTTTCCAATATCTCATTCTATTAACTTAAATAACTAAACTTTCTTATTTTGAAATCATTAAATTAATCATTAGTACTTTCAACCATATTTGGAGTTTAGAATAATCAATGAAATGTGCGGCATCATGATCATCATTAAAATTTGTCAATGATTAAAATAGAAATCCTCTAGTATTATATCATTATATATGGTTTCAAAATACAACATCTGATTCTACATAATCATCCCATATATGATATTCTAAAATCATCACTTCCATTTTAAAAAAAAAATTATATCCTCATTCCATTGAACTTTTAAAAATATTTCATCTTATTTTACACATATTTTTTTATCACATGGAGTAATAAAATTTGTGCGTAGAGATTTATAAAATCCCACCCCTTATCACCTAATTAATTCCCTACACATTACACTATTATAGAACTGTTATAACAATTTTATAAAAAAAATTATATAAAACATCAAACAATGCAACAATTTTCAAGAATTCCAAACACACCCTTAACAATCCATTTTACCCAATCCTGCACCATTCCAAGGGAAGAAACCAACAAGACATTACCCATTTCACACCATTATAACCCTATACTACTAGAATGTCTTCACACACATCCCAATAAATTGCCCAAGTTTCACATTCACACCAACCCCCCCCCCCCCCCCACACACACACACACACGAGCTCTGTGTTACCATTGACGGTGGAATGTCAAATACAAACCCGAACAATTTTTATAGTGATACTTAATACCAAATTTTTTTTAATGGTGGTTATTAACAACCACTATCCATCACTCATAACCCAGGTTTAGTCACATAATCCAATAATCATGACTAATTATTTACCCACAAAACTACCACAAGTAATAAATAATTTCGAACCTAAACCATAATCATTTCAATAAAATATACATTTATCGAAAATTTCCTAAAACCATATCCATGAAAATATCATTTAAATAAAACAACCCTTTTTATTGAAAACTATTTTCTCAAACCATTTCCCAAAATCCACCATGCCAATGATTTTAAAACTATCCTTTTAAAATCCAACTTCAAGCACATTGCACAAAAATAACCCATTATCCCCAAATCCATAAAACATCACATATTGGGTTTCAAAAAAGATTTTCACTTCAAAAAATTCATCAATTTCAAGAATAAATACTTAATTTCTAATTAACTCTTTCTAGTTATAGTGAAACGGATATGAGAACGAATCCACCTACCATAGGGTTCAAGTGAAATTAACTAACGCCCAACCAATCCACAGATCCAAGTGAAATTTCCACAAAACCACCTTAGATCTATTTTCCTTACACCAAAAATATCATCCACCATAATTTTAGAAAAAAACCCTATATTTATATTTAAAAGATGTGGATCATGAATACCAAGAGAGAGGGAGATCAATATCAAGGGGAATCTAAGAAAACCTCAACATATGAGACTTTCCAGGGAAGAATCATCTTCAAATCACCAATAAAACCCTTCAATTTTCATCCAAGATGAGTGGGAGATCCGCTATAACCCTTAAAAAGAATAAATACATAGTGAGGATCATATAGGAAAAGAGAGGAGTTATTTAGGGAAAATCCTATGTTACCATGTATTAAAAGGAACAATTTTTAATGTCATGCATGGTTAGATCACACAATTAGACAAACCATGCTTTAACCATGCTACTGCTAATATCCAAAGGGCAACCCGCACAGTTTTCTCAAACTGTTTGACAAACCATGTGAAACCTTTTTAAGCCACTTACTCATGTTTTACAATTTCTTATGGACTATACATGGTTTCTCTTGTCCATGCTCAATCGTGCACCCCTTGAAAAGCCCCAAACCTCCTCAAAACCCTTCCAAAATCACTCAACCCTTACCCAACCACATTATAAACATAAAAAGACATAAAAACATACATACCTCAAACTGTGGGTATGAAATTATCCCTTATATTGGATATTCTGTCCTTTGAATTTGGATAACCATTTCTTTACCAAAATAGTTCGGGCCATTTCTCGGTTATCTCTTTCTCCCACTCTCAAGTCTCCTCCTGAATCTGACCATGTTTTCACAAAACCCAAAATAAAACAATTTCTTTACAATGTGTTGACTTATCTTTACTATCCACAATGTACAATAGAGTGTACACTGAAAAATATTCCGGTTCTAGTTGAACATAATCTCATCGAATCACTTGGACCCGATACGACTGACACTTTTTCAACTGAGATACGTGAAACCCATTGTGCACTACATGAAACCATAGTTGAAAATCCAACAGATATGCCACCTATCTAACCTTCTCAAGTATTTCCAAAAGTCCAATATTACTCAGATTTAGTTACCATGCTTTCCAAACCATCCATCTCTCAACCTCAGAGAGATTATCAAGAATACGTGATCACCCACCTCAAACATCAACGACCATTGATAATGGTTTGAATATGTCTTTTGAAGACTATGTGAAATAACTATTCTTTCAAGATCAACATAATACTCTCCATTGTCTCTTAGATTAGACTTGACCCAACCATATATGTATCTCCTATTTCCACGCAACATAGTGGTGAATGACTTGGACACCCATACAATGTCTCAAATGCTGCCTTATGTATTGAGGCCTAGTAACTGTTATTTTAGGAGAACCGCACCAATGAAAACGTCTCCTTCCATAAACTACCAAAATCCATAATATAATCCCATAACATATCTTCTAATATTTGTATATTCCTCTTAGAGTTTCCATCCCAATGAAAATGATATGTTGTGCTCATCTTCAACATAGTCCTGAGTTCTTGATGAATGAATTTCTAGAAATGAGATGTGAACACCAGATCTATATCTGATACTATTGAAATAGGTACGCCATGCCTCATTACCGTCTCAAGGACATTAATTCGGGATAGATCCTCCACCATATGATATTCGTTAATAGATATGAAATAGGCTTACTTTGGCAGCCAATCCACTCTCATCCATATGGAATCATGTTTCAAAACCGTTCATGGGATACATGTAAAAAAATACACGACTATCTAATCCATTTCAACATTGGGATTTTTATTGGTGAAATAATACCTACTAGATGATGATGCTCCCCCTTGACTTGCAGACAAGTCAAGCATGTCAATAAAAGCATGGAAACATTCCTTTTCATACCCTCCCCAAAAACCTACACTCTTTACACCTTGTACATATTCTGAACTCCATGATGGTTGGGCAATTTGGAATGACACTAAGCATTGAGGGTTTGTTCTTGAAAAGCCACAGGTACAACCATACGAGTCTAAAATAACAACATTGAATTGTAAATTATTTTACATGCCTCAATGGTCTCCTCACCATTGTGTTTCAACCTCATAGATAAACAATCAGAATAAAAAATATACACCATTTTAATTAAACCAATCATGTCAGGAACCAATTATATTGGAAATCAAATAGTCACATCACCCATGTCTTCACATTCCAACTTCAAGTCTGTTATGGATAACATTAACTGCCATAGATCTAATGCATGTTTTACCACTTGGGCATATGAATTTATACTTAATGAATATGTCACTAAATTTCCCTTATCATGTGTGTACATCAAGTCAATGTCATATATCTGAAGATACTCTATCCATCTCATTTACATTAAATGCAAATATCTCTATGAGAAAATATGCTTCAAGATCTTGTGATTAGTAGAAACCTTGAATTTCTCACCTAATAGATAATGAAACCACATTTTCATATAATAAACCACCATCACCAACTCAAAAATCCTATGTTGGATAGTTATTCTAATGAAAGATCAAATGTCATGAACCATAGGCAAACCACATGATCGCCTTTCTTGATAACACACCCCAATCCTGATCATGATTCACTACCACAAAACTGGGCAAGGCCAGCGCCACCCCTTTATCAGTGCCAACGAAAAAGCGCTGATAAAGGGGGGGGGGGCTTTATCAGCGCTCAAAAAAGCGCTGATAAAGGACCCCACTTATTAGCGCTTTTTTTAGCGCTGATAAAGGGCTGACTTCAAAAAAAAATTAAAAATATATTAATATATAAATATAGTTATATAGTTATGTAGATATACATATAATATATAATTTTTAAATATATTTTGATAAGTATAAATGTACATTTACACTTAATATACTTAATATATATAATATTTAGTGAAAATGGATTCTTAAAATATTAAAAAAATATTTTTAATTAATAACATGATAATTATTATGGAGTAATAGTCATTTAATTACAATTTGAAGAATAAAAAAATAAAAAAAAATAAAAAAAGATCCAAAATATGTTGAAAATGCAACTCAAAATTCAAATGGCCATAACTTTTGATCCGGGTGTCCATTTGAGCTCTACCACATATCAAATCGAAGCATGTGACGGGATCTACATCACGGTGACCCAGGGGGACATCGGTCAAGCATTTTTAGAGGCCAAAAGAGGCCCAGAAGGCCTCCAAAACTGAGTAATAAGTCGGGGTACCCAGATTTTTTAACATTTTGTGGATTTTCAGCCTCGTGTGAGGGGGTATTATTGGATTTTTTTGGTGGGGACTGAATACATACCATGGTATTACATTCATATTGATATTATGTCTTTGAAATTTTATCATTTTTTATAATGCACTGCTATTTATAATCAAATACATAACTATATGTACATATTTTTTATATATTCACACCTAAAAATAAATTTTTTACATATATAAGTAAAAATATTTACATATAAAATATACTAGATTTATTTAAATATTAACTAATATCCATTTTATTTAAAATACCAATATATGAATATTTATATAACTACTATATATTAATATTACTATATATATATTTATATAACTATATATATATATATTAATATAACTATATATATATATTAATATAACAATATATATATATTAATATAACTATATATATTAATATAAATATATTTTACTGTACGAATAAATATAATGAAATATATATATAAATAAATAGATATATCATGAATAAGAGAACAAATCAATATAGGGTAGTGGCAAAGGCTTTAGGTGTGCATGAGGGAGGTCTCGAGATCAAATCCGGGTGGAGGAAAGGGTGAATTCACAAGGGTGATTTAAAGGGCTAGCATTGATAAAGGGTGTAGGCAGTGCGGGCGGGCGCTGGATGTGTGGGAAAGCACTGATAAAGGGGGGCTCAAGCACTGTAAACCCCCCCCCCCCCACGAGATTGGTAGTATTTTATTATTATTATTATTTTTTTATCAATGCTAAAAAAACACTGATAAAGGGGGACATTCTCAGTGCTTTTTGCAGAACTGATAAAGGGGACCCCCTTTATCTTCGTCAGCATTATCAGTGCTTTTTCTAGCACTGTTAATGGACATTTTTAGTGCTGATAAAAGCCATATTTGTAGTAGTGATTCCTTATAATACACCACATACCCTCTTCCTGGTTCTAGAGAAACCAAGACTGGTGACGATGTATGATGATCATTAAACTCCTAAAAAGATTTATAATAGTGCTCATTCCACTAGAACGGAACATTCTTTATCATCAATGATATCATTGGAAAATCTATTCATCATAAATCATGAAAAAACATTCAATGATACCAAACTACACAAAGGAATATTTGTATCTTAAAAACATATATTGGTTGTTTCCAAGAGATAATGGCCTCTATATTTTCCATATATACTTAAACACCTCTCTGAGAAGTAACATGGCCTAGAAAACATACCTCTTTTATCCAAAAGTCACACATTAAAAATTTGGACTACAATCAATGATCTCTCAAAATTACCAACACTATTGTTTTCTGTCTCTCATGTTCCACCCTTACACCGGAATACAAAAATATATAATCCATGAATACCACCATGAAATAATCTATATATTTATAAAATATATGATTTTTCAGTTTCATGATCATTGATGGTCAATTCGTAAGACCAAAGGGAATTACCACATTCTCCTAATCTCCATATCTACTTCTGAATGTGGTTTTGGGAATATCCTCTCTTCGCACTCGCAATAGATGATATCTTGATTGCAAGTCAATTTTAGAGAACCACTGAGAACCCCACAACTGATTAAAGAGGTCATCAATACGAGGAAGTAGTTATTGATTCTTTATCATAACATGGTTAATGTTATGACTGTTAAAACAAAACTAAAGTCTTATATATGCCTTCTTGACAAAAAAATCTCATTCTTCCCACAAAGGTGTGCTAGGCTACGTAAACATCTTTCTCTATATCTTCAAAATTTACATTGAACTCCCTAAATTCTATTGGTTCCATTCGGTATGATAGAAGTGAGATAGAAATGGTGCCCATAATGTTATTAATTGAAAACTCCACTACTTTAATGGGTGAAAACCCTAAAAATTCATCAGGAAATGCCTCTATAAACTGATCAACCAAAACCAAGAAAACAACTTATCTTAACCTCTTCCGTCGATTTCAAAAAAAATATCCTCTAATTGATATGATATCATCACAAATGATAGTGCCTAGATTCTAGTTTCACTCTCCTTTAAACTTGTCTTTCCTGTAATGTGATGCTCGATGCCATCAACTATCCTAAAATAAATGTTCATACATAACAGCTTATGTGAGCCAAAAATTTAGTTACTCAATCCATAACTAGTATTACATCATATAAATCCTTCTTAATCACTGATAAGTCCCAAATAAAATCATCCTCATCCAAAATTATACAACATTCTCTACATAAGAAGGTTCGACACTATATTTGACCAAGATGGGTTTTATGTTTTACAAAAGAAGGTATCATTTAATAAGTTTAACACAAAAAATAAACAACATGAGAATAAATGAAAAAATGATAAGCACCTGTATCAAACAATACTTGAATAAAAGTATAATTTATAAGAATCATACCTAACACCATCGATGGTCTCAACTAATCATCCACCACAACATACTCACCTCCAAACCGTTTCTTTTTTACCACACTACGCTCTATTTTATCATGTTGAAACATTCCCTACTTAGGAGTCATGGTATTCCTAGAATCACCATGACTAACTCAGCTATATTGATGAGGGGTATGTTTTTGTATCTATCTTATTGAGGTAGAGGATGCCAGTGGCCCCTAAAGAGTCTCACAGACACCATACCTTCAAGCACTACGACAATAATGATGAAAATTCCCCATATTCATGCAGTTATAACTTAATCTAGGTAGTTTTGTACAATCCCTCTTCATGTGGCTAGTAGAAACACACTGAAAACATATCAGCTTATTATGAGGCTTTAGATGAAGGATCACCCATCCTGTTGTTGAGTTTTGATCCATAATCCCACCCTGTAAATAAGTTGTCCTCTTCAACTTGATCCCCTCCTTAGAGTTCCCTCTATTACCCATGGGTACCAACATGGTTCCCCACCTATAGCCCCCACAATATCTTTTTCAAACACTGATCAATATTCCTTAATTTTGTGTAATGTATTATACATAGTTCCACAATTATAGAATGAATTTATTACCTCATACCCAATTAAAATATACACACCTTGAAGGACGCACTAGCTTCCAACATCGGTGAAAACCACACTAAGTTCTTAAAATTAGTTGTATATTCTATCACTAAATTTTTCCCCTACATCAATCTTATAAAAATGTTGTGTGATAGATTTTTAAAGTATGAGGGTAGAATTGTTCATTAAAAAATTCCTCAAAACCATCCTATGTCGTTACTTGTCCCATTCCATCCTAGATCTTTATATCCCACAAAAAATGTGCAAGATATTCTAACAAGTACATCACTCGATACACTTTTAACTCTACCAGTGTTACCAGGAAATCGAATATCCAATTCGTTCTATTCAACCATCCTTCTTCCCTTTCAAAATCTAAATCACCCCAAAAGATGGGTGAATTATGATTTTGAAAATGAATCGAATGATCTCCATGCCTTGAATCTCCACTTTTACTCATACTTTCCACAATTTTGAAATCTTCCACTATGATTTTCACTATTTGATAGTTCACTTAGGGCTTAGGCTAAACATCATTTTTTGCATCATCCTCTGATTGGTCTCTACAGAGTCTACCTAGTTCCATTTCTATATTAACAAAAAAAGTACAACCATTGGTATCAGTCCCTAGAAGATGAATCTTTAAAATTTCAAATTCATAACCATTATAACTTTCAGAACCATGGTTTCCATTTCCCATTTTACCATTTTCATTCCATGTTTTAAGAATCAACAATGCTTTAAAAATCAACCCATTTTCAAAATTCCCCAACAATTATCTTTTCAAAATCGTACATTCAAAAGAAATTTCCTGATTTTTTAGGAATCAACACATTCAAATCAAAAGATAAATCATTATTCCCATTGAAATATAAATCCAAGTGGGATGTCATTTCTACCATTCATTCAATGTTCATCTCATTGGATATACCCATGATAATGAGATCGGATTCAAAAATGTGTCTCCAAAACACCTATTTTCCCAACTCCATGGTAACATAAAGTTTAGAATAAAAGGGTTATCTATTTCCTTTTATGCGATACATTTCATGTTCCTACAATTATGTGCCACGCTACCATCCCAACTCAAGGAATAAACTGAGAACGAATGCCAACACTGAGACTGGATATCAATTCCAATGAACCGAACTAAGTTTATGTTCAAGGACCAAACAAACTGATACAACTTGTAACACCCCTTCTCATTGGCTTGATAGTGCATTGGACTACTACTCGGCCTTAGGAGATGTTCCTAAGGTGCCCAAGTCTTGCGATAAATGACGAGGCCATTAAGAATCAATGTGGAATGTTTTTCCATTAGAATAAAATAATCCATCCAAAATTAACATAACCAAATAAAAATACTTGATGCATGCCACAATGTAAATAAACACTACCCATTTCCAAGAAAGAACAAACAAAATAACCAATTTCTATAAAAATTAAGAAATACCATTAGAACTAAATAAAAAATATAAATAGTCAGAGTACCAAAAGGAAGAATAAACAAAAAGACCCCAAAAAGCTATAACACAAATTTAGAACACGACACCAAGCTCCAAGCACTAATAATCATCACACCACCCAAGCATCAAGATTAAATACTATGTAAATGAGGTTCCCTTACATTACCTATGTCCTAGAATACAACATATGCAAAATCACCAATGTTCCAAAGCAGGGGGTGAGTAATAATACTCCATATATTCTCCACAAATGAATTACCTACATACTCCACTAGAATAGAACCATTAAAAAATATATAAAGTAATTTATATATAAAACATCTAACAATAAAATAATTTCCAGTAACTTGAACGCACCATTACCAATCAATTTTAGTTAAATCCTTACCTTTCTAATGATTGAAAGAATTAATTTATTACCCATTTCACACTATTATACCCTAATCCAACTATCATGTTTGTATACAAATCCCAATAATATTCATATGTTTCACACACACCCCCACCCCCCACAGACACACACACAAGATCAGTGTTAACATTGCTGGTGGAACTTCACCTCCTAACATGTCCAATTTTTTTAATGGCGCTTCAAAGCCACTATCATTTGATGGTGGTTTTCACACCCACAATCCATAACTCATAACCCATGATTAACCACATAAGAAAATACTAAATCCAAAGCATTTATCCAAACCACTATGACTAGAAATCCACAATTTCCAACCAAAACCACAACAATTTCAATAAAATCCAAATTTATTGAAAATTCCCTAAAACAATATAAATGGAAAATATAATTTCAATAAAAAAATCCAATTTTATTGAAAATTATTTTCTCACACCATTTCGCAAAATCATCCTTGCCAATGATTTTAAAACTGTCTATTTAAAAACCAAAATTAAACACATTTTACTACAAAACCCATTTTTCCTCAAATCCATAACACATAAAAAAATGGGTGCCAAACAAGATTCTCACATCACAAACATCTACAATTGTATTCATAAAGAACTAATTTAAAATTAAATTCCATATAGTTATCAACAAAGGAGATGAGAGTGAAGCCTCCTACCTTAGGGTTCTGGTGAAATTGACCATTTCCCAACTACCCCACAAAGTCTTGAGAAATCACCCCAAGACTATCATAGATCACTTTTCCTATCAAAAACAAGGAAATCCTTAATATTTTAGGAATCAAAAACCCTAGATCTACAAGAAGCTAATGTGTATATAGAAAAAATTTGGAGATGGAGAACTAGGTCTAAGTGTAATCAATAAAACACCAATAGAAGACAATTATCGGAGAAGAATCACCTTGAAACCACCAAAGAAACCATTCAATTTTCTTCAATAATGAGTGGGAGAACAAATATAACCCCTGAGAAGTGAAAATATAGAGTGAGGCTCATATTAGAGGGGGGAGTGATTTATGTAAAATCCTAGGTGACCCCAAATTTAAAAAGAAAATATTTAATGTTGTGCATGGCTTGCTTTAACGGTTAGTCAAACTGTGCGCTAAATATACTACAACTGTCCAAATGGTACCCCAAAAAGTTTCCCCACACAATTATAAAAACCATACCAGAACTATATGAATCTGACTACCACATGTTGTACAATTACTTAGGGATACTTCACAGTTTCTCTAACCCATAATCAACCATTATTCCCCTTTAAATGCCCCAAATCATCCTCAAATCCATTCCAAACTCTCTCAAACATTACCCAACAACATTTCACACATAAAAAAGTCATAAAAATGATAAATGGTGAATACTTGGGGTACAACAACATTAATATAATGGTTTCATATTTTTTAAATTCCAATACCATAATCATTGTATTCAACCATGACTTAACAAATAGTGTCATGATATTTATTCACTTGATAACATTACAAAATCAGTACGATTAATATTATGTATTTTTTAGGAACCATTTTTATCATTAACGACCTTATAAAATATCTTACCAATCGCATTAAACCATTAGATACTCTAAAATATCAACAAATTAATCTTTCATATTCTCATGTTCATCTCTCGAATTCAATTGTAATGTACAGTTAATCTTATGTATCAAGTTATAATTATGTGTACTCTGAGGTACACTTTTGTGTCATCAGTAAGATGTTATGTATCCATTGAAACACCCAATATATTCTTACATGTCCCAAATTTAATTTTACATATTCTATTGTATCATTGAGTAATCTTATTCTTTATAATGTTATTATTAAATATGGGTATATTATTCTTATGTTCATCCTAAGAGATATTACATAACCTAAACCTAACATTTTAGGAATGTTTCCAAAAATATTATAGTTTTTTTCATAGATACATACATTTTCATTTCCAAATATGTTATATAAAAATTCTATATTTCTTGGAATAAATTCAAAGCCTTCCAAAAATGTATCTAAACATCTCTAAACAACTTAAGGAAATCCTCACCAACATCCAACACATTTTTATGTTTTTTATATAATGTTGAAAACATATAATAAAAACAGGCATGTTTTATTATGATATATAAACTATTTGAGGTATAATCCACATGTAATGTGGGAGATATAGGTGATGATGAGGTGGATCATGATTTTGTGTGATAGGGGTCTTAGAAAATGAAATGTTCATTTTCCTTATCTTTGATAATAGAGGAATAGAATAGGTGATGATATTTTAATAAGGTTACACAAAACCCATCAATTACATGAGATATTGAAATCATGGGTATATGATTCACATGAATTGTTTAAGGATAAGTGAATATTTTAGGCATGTGTATTTCTTTATGAATTTATATGAATTAAAAAATAAAAAGTGCTTTATATAGGGTGTGATTAACATGAATGGGATGCAGAGCCTGCTTGTTAATCATGTGATCCTAGGATCAATGATATATAACCAATTATGGCTAAAATTGAGTTGAATTATCATGTAATATGGGCTTTTATACCCAATAATAAATATATATTGATAGAGATAATTATTTTTTTTACATCCCCATATACATAGAGATAAATCCTGGGATTCCCAGTGATGTTGAATGAATGGTCAAAGAAATTGTGTGATTAAGTATGAGTCTACCAGTGGAAATCTATGATACACAGGATTTTGATTTATTAATCAATTAAAGATTAATCCTATATGTTGTTAAGTTAATAATAGGGATAATTGTTTTTACCTTAGGTATAATCATATGTAAATACGTCATAAAGGGCAGGTGGAATGGGATGTAACTAATGTACGAGAATAAATATTCATGGTGATATTGTGAACTGACCATGGATTCATTATGACCATAGTTATGTTGTTATGGTTATCCCATGTTATTGATGTTGGGAGACCACTTTCTAAATGAAAAATATGTTCAGTGAATGAATCAATTCTATAGAACATTAAAGGGATAAGGGGATTCATGTATGTATTAGAAAAGGGGAAGTGTGTATTGATTAAGATCATATTATATACATTATCAAAATTAATTTTTTAAAGTTCCAAAAAAATTTGTTATATATTAGTAATTATTCATATATATTTAGTAAATTAATTGGATTAATTATTTAATATATTATTAGAGGGATTTATTTATCATGAAGTTAATTTCAATAGTCCATGCATTTATATTTGTTGAATCTATAATGTGTATCCTAATGGATTTAAGAGGATAAAATATAAGAAGCAGAGAAATTTATTTCACCCATAGAGATATAACCTTGTTGTTTCCATCAATTGGAGTTCATCAAAAGTCATGCCAACATTACCTCCTATGATATGCTTGCATCGCCATGATGAAACACCACTATTAAAGTAGATATGACTTCCTTTCCAACAATATTAAAATTTCATTACCATTAATTTTTATTTTTTAAGTGACTCATGTATTTGTATCCCTAATATAAAACAACCATTTGGAGACTATTTTTGAAAATGTAGGAAATGATATTGATTTGTTGTTTTCATAGATGGTTTCTTCATTTACAATAAGGGTTGGTCATCATGAATGTTGGTAATGATTCAAGAGGATTAAGTAATTTCTACACTTGAATGTGATTACACATTGGTAGTAACTATGTTTTCAATTATTATTAATGATTTCTTTTAGGATTCCATGCCTATCCTTTTTTTGATAGATTCATGAATAATATATCTTCCTAGTTATGATAGGGGTTTATTAGCAACATAATAATGTTATAATAATGGTTCAAAAGTGTGGAATAGAATATTTCAATCAACGAAACGAATCCATCCAAACTTTATGGTCTTTGATGATATTATATATCTATAACATTGTTTCAAATTGAGTTATAGGGGAAAACATGGGATATCATTAATAATTATAGTATTATTATTTGTTTACAAATGATACTATTTTATTATTAATATTATTTTGAATTTTTCATATTTAGATATTTTTTGTAATTATCTACCAGTTGTTTCTTTCATTTGTTTTTACAATTTTATCATATTTTTACAGTTATGTGGAGTTTATATGACACACACAAACATATTTTGACCTATAATCTAACTCAAACATAGTTATTGATTAATCATAAGCACTATGTGTTGACTCATATGCAGTAGGAATAAGACTCATACATTAATCATGTTTGAATCATATGTAGGATCTAATTTAATAGTTTTATGACTCATACACATACTCAAAAATAGTTTCTTCCCAATAACATTTTTATATATTTACACACAACTATTTTTTAATAATTCATAATCTATTATAGTTCGTTTATTTTTAATCATCCTTTTATAATTTTCTATTGACCCATTAGCACAACTTCATATTTCTAACAGTATATATCTCAATATAATATACTACATAAACTTGTTATTTCATTGAATATTTTTTTTAGAATTATGAATGATGATATTATAGAGAGTGAGAGAGATAATTAGATAGAAGACATCAATTGGAGTTGGAGACATTTTCCATAACCAAAATCTCTATTTCCAGCACCAATATAGGTTGAATCTTTCCTCAGTTACACATTCCAATGGATACTTTTTCTCTGAAAATCAAAAGTATCTAGTGATTTCTTGTTATTGATCACCTGAGAAATCCAATGGCACCACTTGTGATAGTCAGTTGGTAAATATAATTGGAAAAAGATATACTATATACAGTTATTTTAGTCATACCAATGTAATAAAATCAAAATCATTCTAGATTACTTTCTTATTATCTCATTATTTTTATGTTTTTTTAATAATATAAAATTTTAGGAATAAGATGTTATTCTCGTCACTAGTTAGGACCAAATTGTTTTGAACCAATTTATATATCTATTTTCTTTAATTATTTCCTACATTAGTGACTCATATTTGTTCCCAATTATCATTGTTTGTTTATCCTTAATTTATAAAACTAATGACACCAACTGTGTATTTGGGTTTAATTTAATTAATTAATTAATATAATTTTTTCCCACAATGTGTTTTGTGAGTTTGAATATTTTTTCTACTAATTTCTATAATTTATTTATTTTAAATGGGGACCACAGTTAGAAAAAAAGGATAACAACCCACGTAGTTCTCTTTTTATTTTGGATATTTCTTGGACAGTTCTATTTTTAATATTTTTTACAATGTTAGATTGTCAATGTATTGTCTAGGGAAAAACAAATTTAGTTTTTTTGGGGTCTAATTTGGTCAATAATTCATCACAATTTTTAAAATTGTCTATCTTTCCCATATTAGTTTTTATAATTTTTCAAGAATTTTCCTTTAATATTTTTATGCTTTTTCCTTATATTTCTCACTGATTTCTCATGTTACTCCATCTTAGATGAGATCACTCATTATACACATGACCCCCGCCCCCTTACGACCTCCAATTTTCAAAACTCTTTTACCAGATTTAATAGTTTCTCTTGGATGAATATATTATCTATGAAATCCTCTCCAATATCTTTTATTTTTCATTTCATTTTTATCCACCCCTTATTGCAACTCAAACCCTAGAATCCTGGATCTAATGCCTTAATTTATTACATTGGCATGATTATAAGTAAAAAATTCTTGAAGGGCCAATCAGTTTAGTAGTTTTGATAAAATAGAAACTACATGATAACCAATATACATTGCATATTTAAAATAAAACATAATAAGTAGAAAAAGATAATAAACTGAATCCTTTAAACCCCATTAAATGTTCTCTTCTTCACAACTCAGGGAAAGGGAAAAAATAATATTGAGCTCAAATTCACTTTAATGGTCATGTATAGTGGAATAAAACATGAATAAATAAAAATAATCATCAAGGAAAGTTTGATAAATGATCACACATCCCATTTAAATAACATGACTATCATGGTTGGATAAAGATGAATCATTATGGAAAGGTAAATAACTGAAAACCCATTCCATTTAATCAATAGTATGTGAATGAAATTCATCTACATGTTATTTTATAGTAAAAAATCATGGTAAATTATAATAACTAAATTATTAAAGAATTAAATGGTTAATTATTGGATTCCATGTTTCCCAGGTACAAGGTACCTTTACCATTTAGATATTTCACAAGACGGTTTAAAATATACTATTTCAATACCCATCTGATTTGGATAGCAGGTTCATCACATGAGACAACTGATGCATCAAGGGGATACTATTAACCAGTCCCACCTGTGTTTTTAGGTTTAAATCATTACTTATATATAGAATAATAGATTTAATAATTTATCGTATCATAAAATATTCTTATTGAGTAAAAAAATATGAATTTTTCAACATTTCTCCAAATAATAAATTGACATTACATTTATACATTGTTTTAAAAATGGAATAAAATTTTGGAAATAATTATATCCATTATACAATAATATTGATATTTAAGAGAAATGAAATATATGATGATAAATGATTACATTGAAGTTATTGTTTCTATTGGTCAGAGTAGAGTACTCAAGAGGGGGTGAATTGATTATCTATAAACAATTTCTATTAAAAAAATATTTTTAAAAGGTATCCCTAATAATGTTAAATTCAACCCGGATAATCTAGGTTATTAAATTATAAAAGTTTGGCTATTTAAATAGATTCTTATAAGATTGATTAATTCTCAGTAATCTTAATATTGGTCATTAACATAACTTTTGAAGCAATTTTAATAAGTAAATAAAATTATAACTTCTTTCCAACATTAAATATCAATGTAAATTTAGTGATTTCTAGATTCAACATTAAAACAAAGACCACTAAATTATACGACACAATGGATATAAAACAAGTGGTTCAGTATCAATACAAGACCTAATCCACTCCTCATGGTGATCACCTACCACCAAGTAGTTTATATAAATAAACAAGATAGAAATATTATATGAGGCATTACAATAGTGCACAAGGCTATCTAGGTCACACAACCTCTTCCACAATTCTTTGTGGGTATGAATTGTAGGTTGCACAAAACCTCGTCCACAGTTATCTATGGGTATTCACAAGTGTAAAAAAGTGTTTGATAAAGGATATCTTGTGTCCTTCAATTTAATGTAGGAGAGAGTGTGTATTTTTTTTATAGACACACACACTTCAAAAAAGATGGAAACAGTACACAACAGAGTAGAAGTATAGAGATAAGGTTAGAAGTTCTCTGAGTGTTATTCTATCAATCTCTGGACTTCTGAGATGAAACAGATGTAGAAATCAAGTCACCTAATAAAAAACAGAGTAATGTAAGTTGGATAGATATGGATTGTGTTCTTCGTCGTATTTACAATGAAAAGATGTTCTCAAAGACTCTGATCTATGGTGTCTAGATTATTGATTCAAGAATTCTTTATGTGTTCTTCAAGAACGTATAGTTACATGTGTGTATTCTTCATCCACGATACCATGTGTGTTCTTCGTTGTTATGCTCTTGGTGTATATTTTTGTTTCTAGGACACACTTCACTTTTATTCTTTGAGTTCATGTGTTAGATCCAACAAGTTACAAGTATTCTACACGTCATACCAAATTCTGCCAGGTGACATGTCTAAAAAGAAACATTAATTTTTTCAGTGTATTTAAAAGCTTCAAATATGACTGTTATAAATTAAATAGAGAAGCCACAAAAAAGATAAATAAACAGTGTCAAAATTTGTCTGTAAGCGGTGTCTCCATGAAATGTTGTCTCTATGAAATGGTGTTTAAACGGTCACAGTGTCTGGATGGCCATCGTGTCTAGTCATGGTGTTTGGTTACGATGTCTGGTGATAGTGTCTGGTCATAGTGCTTTGTCACAGGGTCTAGTCACAGTGTCTGGTCAGAGTGTCCGGTCACATTGTCTGGTTAGGGTGTCTGGTCACTGTGTCCTGTCATAGTGTTTGGTCATAGTGTCTAGTCACATTGTCAGGCCATGGTGTCTAGTCAGGGTGTCTGGTCAGGGTGTCTGGTCAGGGTGTCTCGTCCGGGAGTCTAGTCATGATGTCTTGTCACAATGTCTGGTCACGGTGTCTGGTCACAGTGTCTGGTCATGGTGTTTGGGTCCTCTTCCAGAAAAATATAACTAGTGGCAGACTCACAGTGTCTCAGACATAGCCAAATATCTGTATTTAGACATAAGCAGTGATATTCAAGGAATGTATTAGACTTAATCATTCATCAAAGAAATCAGTATAAAGTAAATCAAATATAGTGTACAGTAATCAAACTTAATTTATAACAATTATGATCTTGGATAGCTTTACTTAAAGAATAAGGATACAAATCATTGGTACATATGATTTGAGATAGATTACATGGGACTAATAGGCTTTACAGAATATATATGATATGTGATCCTTAAAACAAGATTAATACATTAAGAGTCCAACAATCTCCCCCTTTTTTGATGATCAAAAATCATGTGTGTGAGAGATCTATCCTATGGGACTCTTCTTTAATCTGAATATATATTTCTTCCTGTTTTGGGATTTTCAAAATGAGTGAATAATAAATAGACAATAAAATTGCACAATTCATTATATAAAAAATATGTCATTAAAATAGGAGGTGATAAAATTACAAAAGTTATCCCTATCAAGGGATAGTTGTCAATATTATTCATCAATGGATTGTCTTCACTTTTCCCTTAGCATCAGTATCAGAAGAAGAAGCCATAAGGGTAGAGGTTGAAGTTGAGGGAGGGAGGGAACTGGTTGTCATATAAGGTAAAGGGAATCCTTAAAAAGGGAAGGGGCTAAGGTAGGAGTAGTAGAAGACCGAGGAAATTGTTCATCAAGGATTACAGGCCTGATCTGACATAGGGAATGACTGACATGCATTCATGTGAAGTCTAGGGAAGAGGTAAAGCTGGGAAAACTATATCTTAGTGGTGAAAATGTAGGAGATACAATGGTAGTACTATGTACCGGAAGATAAGACCTTAAATTCTTGATAAAACTAGAAATGTTCTATCCACAAAACTATATGGCTTTCTCAAATTCCTCCTTGTTCTCCATTAACTTTTTCAACAAATAAGTGAAATTTATGAGCTTTTGGACTATAGTTTCGAATGCTTGTGTAATTGGAGGAATACTCATATTATCCACATATTACTTGAAGTGATTTGTCATGTCATTCTTATGGGAGATCTGATTGAATTAGAAGTCCGCATTCTAGGAAATTTCTTATTGGGGATCATTTAAAATCTTGGAATGGATTCTAACCAAACAAGAACTTTGTCACTGTTCTTGATAACTTCATATAGAGATTATTTATCAAATCCACTAGGAATAGATGTAAGTTCTTCTTTGACAACTATTCGGGGAAGATCCATGTCTAAATTAGGATGAGAAGATTGTCCAGTGGTACGATAAGTAGTGACAATTGAGGTAAAATATTTAAGTTGAATTAGAACCATGTGAAGGCACCACTTATAATCATTAGTTAACATGTTAAGTATAATAACATGTTGATGAATATCTTGAACAATATTCTTGCTTCTTTTATCTAATTTTCCAGCGAAATAGGTTAGATTAGGTCGAATCAGTGAGGCTACTTATTATGGGGTCTGAACAACAATATTCTAAACAGGATGAGAAGTAGGTTCTAGTCTTGAGTTTAACACTCTCTTCATATCTTCAACCATACCATTTAGAGTATTTACATCATCACTAATCATTTTATTCACATGTTTGACATATAGAATCCCATGAATCATTTTGGGTTGAATATGATATATGAATTTTTCAAATAACAGTGAAGTATCTCTTTCACTTTGATTTGTTAAAGGAGCCGTTTGGGTATTCATAAGTTTCTCAACTCTAGCTAATAGGGTAACTCCAAAAGCTTTTAGATCATCATTATTTACCAATTGTGAATCTTCTTGTGAGGGCTCAAGGATAGAAGCTAAGAGAGGCTCATGTTTTTTTGGTAGAGATGGCTTCAAGAGAAGATTACATTTTCAACTTAAACTTAGTAGACAGATCAAGACCTTTTACTATGACATCATGTGAATCTTTCACATCGAAATAACTTGGAAATTTATACCATGTATCTAGTAAATTTGGATCAATTATATTAGGCACTTCAATAGATTCTAGACTGGGGGGCTGCTCCTCCTCAACAGGTGCATCCTTCTCAGGACTGAGGGATTTTGATCCTTGATCTGTTTCCAATATTTCATCCTCGATTTCCTCATTCATATCCTATCTAGACAACTGAAATGCTATCTCCATTCTCTCTTAAACATAAATAATAACATCAGGAGTATTTTGTTCCTCTACATGTTCCTCACTAGCAGTTTCTTGCACAAGAGACAAATCTGATTCAATATGTTCTTTTACAACATCTGTTTCTCTTTTAAAAGAAATAAAATCTTCTTTTGAATATGGTTGTTCATAAAAATCAATATCCATTTCAAAAACAATAATGTCTTTCAATTCTAAGTCTTTAAGAACAGGTTCACAGTCCCCCTCATTCAAGAATGTTTCTATTGTAGGCGTAATAGCCACTTCTTCTTCTTCTTCTTCATGATACTGAAAAAATTTATCTAGTTCCAAACCAGTATCATAAAAATCTTTAGGTCCTGAATGGTGTTCCAATGGATAGAAATTTTCATAAATTATATCATTCTCTTCCACCCATAATTTTCACCATGGATTCCAATTGATTTTAATTCTCTTTACAATAACTTATGAGAGACACAAATCATAATCCCTGATAACTTCTTCATTTGGTCCATCCAATCCTTTGGCATTAATCATGGCTGAGATAAGACTCAAATAGAATTGAGAGGTTGAATTGGATGTTGATTTGATCAACTCACACATATAGTGTATACTATATTTTCAAAGGATGATCTTATGTCCATTTTTTCATGATATGAATTAAGAATTCACCAGGATGCTTGATAATAGTTAAATCACCTTTACTGGGTCTAGTAATATTATAAAGAAACTAAAACATGATTCTGGTTTCTCCATCCATCTCTGCAACTATAGCTCTCCTCTTGGATATATTTCAAGTCAATCCTCCCAACACATCTTCCAAAATAAAAATCTCACATGGGGTGGAGTACCTCTCTGATAGTTCTCAAAAATACCCCCATAAGGTATCTTAAGGCATCCAGCCCATAACCTCAAGGAAAATGTTCATTTGTGGACATTTATCCATCTTTTTACAACATAGCCATCTTCAGAATAAAAAGAAAATTTAACATACTGGTAATATTGGTAAACTATCTTTGGGTAGATAGGCCTATCACACTTTGTAAACCAGTCCAACCATCCTTGATCTGTTAATAATTTCAAAACTAGAGACTTAATCCAAAGAAGCCACTTAGGGAAAATATTTTTTTCAGGTACCACTACTCTGGTCACTAGATTAAGATTCAGAGGGCCCTTGGGTGCTATCTTCGGTGCAATTTTCCTCTTCTTCTTTGAAATGAATTTCTCAGGAGTTTATGAAGAAGGGCATTTCATCTTGGGCATTCACTGAAGGTTAGTGAGAGTGAATTGTTGATGAAGGGTTATGGTTTCAGTGAAGAGAAGAGAGATTGAGTGAATAGTGAGAGAAACTTCTTTTATTTTATCATTTAGGAATACCAATCGTCCTAATAATAAATGTTCTGGAAATTAAAATGATAAAATAGGTAATTACAGTGATACATGATATAATGTATAAAATATTAAGGAATCTTTATGGTGAGACAGTATCTGACTCTCACAATGAGAGAGTAACAGGTGTTCACGGTGAGACCGTAACTAGTGTTCACAGTGAGACCGTAACTAGTGTTCACGGTGAGACTGTAACTATTTTTCACGATGAGACTGCAACTATGTGATTTCTAAATTATGCGACTGTATTGTTTGAGATAGTAAGTGCCAGATAGTAAGAGAGAAATAATAACTATGAGAACATAAACATGAAGCAGTAAGTCTTGAGATAGTAAGACTGTAGAACTACTATTGTTAAACAATAATCTCAAGATAGTGATTTTTGAAACCGTAAAGTGTGAAATAGTAAGATATGAAATAGTAAGATAACTACTTAAGATTTATCATACCCAATTCCGGTATGATGTAAACTATTATTTTAGAATTTAGTTTTTCAGTGAATAAATCAGAAATATGATATTTATTTCCAATGAATTCCAAAGTGATGTAACATTTTTGATAATGTTCTCTCAAAAAGTGATGCATTACATCATTATGATTTTTCCTAGATGGTGAAACATGATTTTTTGAGATTTTAATAGCACTTGTATTGTCACAATTTATATGTACATTCCTTAATTGATATCTATAATCTAGTAATGTGTGTTTAATCCACAAAATTTGTTTACAACAACTCTAAGAAACTATGTATTCAGCTTCAGTAGTAGATAATGCAATAGTTTTTTGTTTCGCACTACAACATAATACTAGTGTCATTCATAAAAGGTGACATGTTTTGGAGGTGATTTTTCCATCTATAGTACAACCACTAAGGTTAGAATTAGAATAACTAACTAATTCTAACTATTTTCCTCTAGGATAGAGCTGCCCTATAATGGGTGTATGCTTGAGGTATTTAAAAATTATTTTAATAGCATTTAAATGAGATTCCTTAGGATTTCATTGAAAACGAGAACACATACACACACTAAACATAATGTCAATTCAACTGGACGTTATGTAGAGAAAACTTCTTATCATTCCTCGATAAATGTGTTCATCAAAAAAATTTCATCTTCATCAAGATCCATCTTATAAGAAATAGTAATTAGAGAGTCATTACTTTTAGTGTTATCCAATCAAAAATGTTTTATAAGGTATCTAATATATTTACCTTGATGTTAAATAATACCATATTTATTTTAAAATATTTAAAATCCATGAAAGAATTTTAGTTCATCCATTAAACTCATTTCAAATTCATTTTGCATCATTTTAGACAATACAACACATAATTTTTTTTAAAGATTCAAAGATAATATCATCTGCATAGATTTGAACAACTAAAACAACATTGTATATTCATTTTATAAAAAGGGTAGGATCAGCTATTCCTTTTGTATAACCTTTGGAAATAAGAAAAGTACTTAATCTATCATACCAAGTGCTTGGATCTTGTTTTTAACCATATGAAGCTTTTGATAACTTAAAAATATGATTTGGAGAATTAGGGTATGTAAAACCATGGTGTTTCTCAAAAAAGACATCCTCAACCATATACCCATTTAGAAATGCAATTTTCAACATCCAATTGTTATAGTTTGATATTCAGGTGTGCAACATAAGCCAGAAAAATTCGGATGGCTTCAAGTCTGGCTACTGGTGAAAATTCCTCTTCATTGTCAATTCCTTCTTCATAACTGTAGCCTTGTGAAACCCATTTTTCCTTGTTTCTAAGTATATTACCATATTCATCTACCTTATTTCTAAATACCCATTTAGTGCCAATGGTGAATGTTTCTTTGGGTATTTTAACAATTTTCCAAACATTATTCCTTTCAAACTGATTATGTACTTCTTCTAAAGCCATCACACAAAATTCATCATTGATAGCATCATTAATGTTTTTAGGTTAAATTTATGAAAATAAGACTTGATGTTCGACCATATTTCTAAGAAAATCTCTAGTTTTAGTTCATTTGTCTAAGTCTCCTACAACATCATCTAAGGGATGGTTTTTAAGAGTTCTAATAGCTTTATAAAAAAAGGACTAGTGATTTACAGTTCATCATTAGGTTCAAGGTCATTATGAGTTGAGTCTAAGGAATTTCTAGAATTGGATGTTTTCACAAATTCCTTCAATGGATGGTTTGAGGATTTAGAATTAATGACCAGATTTGGTGCATCATCCTCCAGGTTCTCTAGAGTGGTCTTAGACTAATTTGGATATGTTTTAGCTAATTTGACATGGATAGATTATTACACACATTTATTTCATTTATTAAAAACTCTATACGAATTAATAGAAATTGAATATCCTAAGACGATTCCTTCATCACTCCTGGATGAAAATTCATCAATATTGCCCTTATTATTGAGGATGTAGACTTTGCAACCAAAAACATTGAAGTAGATAACTTTGGGGTTTCTATTCTTCCATAACTCATAAGGAGTCTTGTTAAGAATATATATAATCCACACTCTATTGATTATGTATCATGCAGTCTGTAAATTAATTTTTTTATTTTCAAACACTTTAAGTAAAAGTGATAATTTCACAACCCTTAAACCATACATAATCACACCTTGAAAAATTCACAAAAAAAGAAAATGAAATTCAAACCACAAGCCTCAAAAATAGAACAAAATTACATATCATAATACCCATACTCCTCTATGCATCCCACACCAGATTCTTCTTCTATAGTAGATGATTCCCATTCAAAATCTAATTTATACCACCTCAAAATATTATCACTTTATTCCTAGTTTCTCAAATGGCTCAGTGAAGGCTTTACTGGGTACGTTTTCTTGACCATGTTGTCCCTTTTGAAATAAATAATCACCATGTTATCCCAATTAAAGGAAGATCTGGTACACACCTATAATGGAAGGTAAGAGTGGTCCCTTCTTGTTCTTCTTCTAGTTGTAATAGACAATGTTCCTTTACACTCATTTATCCTTTAATTCTCATTCCGCACAATGTCACTATAGGATTGATTGACCCAACCAATCACATTTTCCTTATCACCCACAGAGAGATCCCTCCCTTTACCAAGGATGTTCATTGAGACATTATCCTTGCACACCTTGGTATTCCCCCTACTCTGGTTTGGTGTGATACTCACAATCAGACACCTGACCGCATTAAGGGGATCTTCCACGGCCATGGGAACTTCATCATGACCCAAAAAATCCGCATTGTTCCATTCTATGGAGGCTCCATAATTACCCCCTCTACCACAGTATGTACATTCAAACCCGCTTCAAAAAATATTTACCAAAGGCCTTCAAACCTATTACTCATAATAAGAAAGGGTCTAGCTGAAGGGTCCAAGCCCCTAGTTTTCCGAGCATTGCTTGTGATTTCCACCTCCGAAATGAAGATGCCACCCTTTTCCTCAAATCCAGTCCATAACCATCTCCCCCCCCCCCTCCATGTGATACATCATAAGATTGAACTTAGAGGGGACCTCTAAATCCTGCCTCAACCAGTTGAGACCAACATAAACTTTCAGGTTAACTTGATACATCGTAGCACTTGGCGACTCAGGTGTGTGAACGTTCTCAATAGCCACCATGCGAAGACCATATGGATGATCCTTCACCATTGGAATCGACATACCCCATAATCTTTTTTTTTACCCCAAATCCTTCTATTCTAGACCCTCCATCACACAAACCTCATGAGCCTTACCCGTTGGATCATCCTTTCTTCTTGCAGTAAACTAGTGTTCCCGACGACGAACTTCAAATGCTTGTGTTGGGACTCCCCTTTTTCCAACCTCCAAATAATTACCAAAGAGATTTCAAGACGAGAATAAATTGGAATAATTCTCATAAATCACCAATTTCTTACAAAATAATCAAATAAAAATAGATTTTGGTACGTAAACTTTTTTGGGTGTAGTAATATTAGTGATAAGTACTTTAGGTACCCATATCTTCCTCATAGGTTTACTATAAGATATAGGTAAGGTATTTGAAAAAGAAGCTCTATTTTGTCCAGAAAAACATTAAACAGTGGAGAGTGTATCATTACATGAACCGATTGATTTGTTTCCAGAACATGAAGTCAAAAGGTATATCTTAGATTTAGAAACAATGGTTGTTCTTCCAAAATTTATTTTACCAGGTTGATATCCAATGCTAGTTGTATATATAAGAAAAATATATTTAACTATAATATATACAATGGTATCCTTTACATTAGAAAACCTTTCATGATCCTTTTTCAATTGATCATTAAATTGTTTTAGTTCATTTTTTTCTTCGAGTAACTGATAAATTTTCACCATTTCTATTGTGAGTTTAGTTTTAACAATTGAGATGAGAGCCTAATGTTTTTTCCAAAAATGTATTTTTATTTTAATTCATTGAATGTCGCTTCAATCATATAAGAGTATTCAAACATCTATTCATTAGACATATATTTAGAGTCAATCTCATTTCCATAATAATAATAATTTTGTATAAGAGATTCCAGTGTTACCTCTGATGAGTTTGTCAAAAACACATATCGGCTTTGTTAGTCTATTCACCATCTAATGATTCAAGGTCACCTGAACTGTCCTCAGGAGCACTCTATTTTTCTTTCGTTGCCTTTTTATACTTTCTATTTTTTTCCACATATTTTTTGTACTTTATCTTTGGAAAGTTAGCCTTGATTTTTCTTTTTCACTTACATTCATAGCAGAAAAAATCATCATACTTGTCACATCTTTTCTAATATTTCTTCCAACTTTCTATGTGATCATATTTTCCCTTGAAGTTATGATTTATTAAATAGTTATTATTCTTGTAAAATCTCATGATCCTTTTAGCTAATTGACCCATATCATCATCACTATCAGTTTATGATTTTTTACTACAGGAACTTTCTACAGAAACATCCAATATTTTCTCTCTTTGTGTTTAGACGTGGTGGTGTTGAATGCAAAAAAAATTTTTTGGTTCGTCCTCCACTTCCTCGTTTAATTTCATATCATCTTCATACATCATTAGTTTTATAATGAGTTATTTTACTGGTAGATTGCTGATGTCACATGACTCTTTAATAGAGATAGAGTATCCTCTCCATCTATCAGTTAGGCCTCGAAGAATTCTCATGATATGTTATATAGCCATGACTTTCCTTCCAAGAGAAATAATTGTGTTGAAAATTTCATTTAACCGGAGACAAATTTCAGCAATAGGCTCATTTAGTTTCATTTTAATGTTATAATATTTAATAGTATAGGTATTGTGTCTCACTTCTTTCACACTCAATATTATTACATGTGAAACATATAAGGTATTTGAAACTCCATGGGTATTTTTACAAGAAGAAATTCTATTAAATTACACATCTCTTAAAGAGTAGTATAAAGAATTCATAGCTTTGTAATTGATATTGAAGTCAGTTTTGGTATGTTCATCCCATGTGATTCTAGAAGTAGGAGGAACCTTATATTCATCTATAATTGATGACCACATTTCAAAGATCATACTTTATAAATTCCTTTTCATTTTAATTTTCCATTGAGAATAATTGGTTCCATTAAATAATGGTGGTATGTTGGTTGCAACACCATCCAATCTATTATCAATACTACATGAAATACATTAAAAGAGGTAGAAATATTGAATTTATAGAAATTTTGAGATATTTATGGTTCAACTAAAATCACAGTTGAATAGGGTAACAAACAATGTTTCTAGACACAATCCTTGGATAACAAATGTTGGTCGGGGTAGAGTACTCAAGAGGGGGTTGTATTGAGTATCTATTAATTTTTTTTAAAAAAATTATTTTTAAAATGGTTCCCCAAAAAATTTAAATACATCCCAGTTAACCAAGGTTATGTTGTTATGAATGTTTTTCCATATAAATAACTTCTAAGAAGATTGATTAATTATGAGTAATATTAAATTTTTTTATTAACATTAATTTTAAATCAATTATAATATGGAAATACAATTATAACTTCTTTTTAAGATAACCTATCAATGTAAATTTAGTGATTTCTGGATTAAACAGTAAAACATATACAACTAAAATAGAAGGCAAAACAAATATAAAAGAACTGGTTCAGTATCAAGACGAGACCTAATCCACTCCACTTGGTGATCACATTCCACCAGGTATTTTATATAAATAATCTTCATACACAGCCTGTATCAGGCTTTAGAATAGTACCAAAGACTGTCCGGGTCATATGACTTCTTCCACATTTCTTCATGGGTATGGACAATAGGTTACACACAACCTCTTCGACACTTATCCATGTGTATACACAAGTGTAAAATGTTGTTTTGAGAAAGGATATCTGGGATCCTACAGTTTAATATTGGAGACAATGTGTGTTTGTATATAGACACACACACACACACTTCTCAAAATCTGGAAATAGCACACAACTATGCAGAAGTATTAAGAAAAGGATAGATGTTCTCTGAGTGTTAGTCTGTGATGCTCTGGACATATGAGATGAAATAGATGTAGAAATCAAGACCTCTCATGGAAAACATAGTATCGTAAGTCAGCTTGATCTGGCTCAAGCTCTTCATGGTATTGACAATGTGAAGATGTGCTCAATGATTCTGATCTATGGTTTCCAAATTGTTGATCCAAGAATTCTTCATGATTTCATCAGGAATGTTGAGTTGCATCTGTTAGTTCTTTTTTCAGGAAATCACATGTGTTCTTCATTGTTACAATCTTTATGTTTTTTTGTTTCTGGGCTGCACTTCTATTTTATTCCTCGAGTACATGTGTTAGATCTAACCGGTTTCATGGATTCTTCACCTAATACCTCATATTATTATGAGACTTTTCTATAAAGAAACATTAATTATGTCTGTTAATTTAAAAGAATCAAATATGACTGATAGAAATTAAATTGAGAAATAACAAAACATATTACAAAACAGTGTCACAGTTTGTCTGTATGTAGTGTCTCCATGAAACGGTGTCTTCTTGGAATGGATTATAGATGGTCACGGTGCTTGGATGGTCAGGGTGTCTGGTCACGATGTCGGTTTATGGTGTTGGGTCACAGTGTCTGGTCAGGGTGTCCAGTCACGATGTCCGGTCACGGTGTCTGGTCACGGTGTCTGGTCACATTGTGTGGTCACGTTGTCTGGTCACGTGGTCTGGGGACTTTTCTAGAAAAACATAACCGGTGGAAGACTCACGATGTCTCAAACAAAGCCAAATATATTTATTCATACATAACCAGTGATATTAATATAATGGATTGGAGATAATCATTCATCAAAGAAATCATTATAAATTAAATCAAATATAGCGTACATTAATGACACATATTGTATAGAATGTGAGATATTGGATATCTTTACTTAAAGTACAAGGGTACTAACCCTATAACATATGATTTAGGATAGATTACATAGGATTAATAGGCTTTATAGAATATATATTATTTTTTATCATTAAAAATTGACTAATACATGAGGAGTCCAAAAGTTTATAATGAATCTTAACCATCACAAAATTATGATAGATTCAATATCTTTTAATACATTGAAATTTAAAAGTCAAATATATTTTCATGAAATAAAAACAATTTAAACTTAAAATATAATGAATAATTTATTAGTTATTATATTAAATAGATAATTTGTAGTATATACACCATATAAATTTTAATTGGTATTTAATAAC
Source organism: Viscum album (assembly GCA_963277665.1). Lineage (NCBI taxonomy): Eukaryota > Viridiplantae > Streptophyta > Magnoliopsida > Santalales > Viscaceae > Viscum > Viscum album. Next base: position 752,505,849 of record OY728126.1, read on the forward strand.
AAATATGTCACAATGGAATATAAATTGAGATGACATACCATACATTTTTATTACTTTTGGTTTAATACTATTTAAATTCCTATATAATTGTTTTATGAATTTCATAAAATTATTCAAAAACCATAATCATGTTCATAATATCATATATTAACCTCTTTTAACATCTTATCACACATTCATTGTAGGTTATGGTCATAGAGGAAGCACATGATGAGTGTATAACCAACATTGCAAATTGTTATAATCTATGATTAATAAGGGATTAATATGATGATGAACACCAATATCCATGGAATTTAATCAAATATAAATAAAAAAACAGAAATCTAGGAACCAAAAAGATATGATTGACATATTTTGTTTATAATTAATTTAACTAAATTATAGAATTACCTCTAAGGGGATTCTTTCTTCATTGATGCTCCTAGCCATGGGGCTGAGGTGCGACTTCATTCTGATGTAGAATCGAAGGATAAGAATCCTTTAGTGGTGATACAAACGTGCTCCACATATATCCAGATGATGCTAAAGGATTCTCTGAGTGCTACCGCAGATGATCCTTGCGCTTGAAATGTCTGCATTCGATCACCATGAAAATTGGATCCAAAGTGTTCTCCTTGATCTGACGGAGGAGGGTCTCTCTCATTCTAGAGAGAGTTCCTCAAGAGGGAAGATTTATCTAGGCCTGAGATCTCTTCTAAAAGGATGTTATGCACACTATGATTGGTTAATCGGTGGAATGGCCACTTAGACTATATATAGAATAATAAAATAATGGGGGAATTTAATTTACTAGGTATTAATAACTAATTAGTATATGTACTGTTATATAATTTATTATTTAACGAAAAAATCCAAGGTCAAATAATAATAGCAATAATATTATTTCCAATACATTTTTTTAATGAATTTAATTCACCAGGTAAGAATAAATAATTATCACAGGTTTCGTTACTTAATTTATTATTCCATTTGAAAACCCGATCTAAAATAATAATAGAAATGATATTATTTCCATGACATCTTCGTAACATTAATATTATATTAAAATAGTGTTTAACTAAATAATATTTAATATTATTTCTCACCAGACACATAACATGGTCAGCCAGTCCTTCTCAATATTTATCAGGTCTTGAATAATGACTATTTATTTATTAAATAAATATAATTTCATTATTTACTAATAAATAATTATTTTGTCCACAATATATTCTCTCAAATAATGAGTGATGAAATAAATTCGATCAAGCATACTTGAATAATAATTAATCCAAAACTAGGAATAATATTTATTCATCTTCTTAAATAAATAAATCATTTATCTAACATACTGGCTACACAATGTGTGTGAACCTCTAGGACTTTATATTGTGGGCATTGTGCGGGCTTGCCTATAGTCCGAGATTACTACCTTTTAGTGTGTCAAGGAACCCAAGAGAAAGAAGTTGATGTCATAATTACACGTCACCTCATACAAATTTTTAGAGTGTAATATGATCTCTTTGTCTTGATATCACAAATCAAGTGGGTTTCATGCAATTATCATGAACCCAAGTGCTCAATTTTTCATTCTTTAACATCACAAAATTGAACATGCCTAGAGACCACCATGTACATAGATTTAGTTTGTCTATATAATTTCAATAAATGTGTCTTAGATTTCTAATTCTATAGAAGTGACATACTCTTTCTCACATTATTCATTAATACATTATTACTAGTGACACAACCAATTTATCCTACCTCTCCGTGAAGATTTTTGATCATGGTTTTCATTAATACATCTAAGTGTGTGATTCATACTACCCTTTAATAAAAATATTAAAGGCTAAGGACAAATAAACATGTCCATAGATATGAAAATATAATGACCCCTATGAATGTGTATTTCCTACTGGTGGGTCCTGTTCTCATAGTATCCTATTGGATATTACCAAGGGCTCACACAATGAGAAGGTGCCTCAAAGTTTCATGAGTCCCTAACCATAATGACATGTATCATATGTGTCCCTTAAAATGATATCTTCATTCCATTGAACAATTATTCATGAATTGTTTCATGGAACTTCCGAGTTCTAATTATATCTAGGATCCATTATGTCGTTTTAGTGTGCCAGCTATTCTTTAGGCATTTTCACATAATCTATGAGGTACAAGATAAATCATGATGTGATAAAGTGTTTATAAATATTCATCCAATACATATATATTTATAATAAAATTCAAATAAGTTGGTTTCTACGACACCAAGTCCAACATTCGTTAATAATTTCTCATTATTTCAGTTGTTTCAGGTATTAAATGCTTTGTTTTTTGAGTATATTCTAACATTTTTTTGTTCTCATTAATATGAAAATTATTAGCTTATATAAAATATTTAAATTATTATGTAGATATGATATATATTTAGTTTTTTTGTATTTTTATAAATCCTAAAAATTTGGTTATTGGAAATGAAATACTCTGTCTGTGGAGACAGTGGGTCATGCATACACATGAATGATGTTTTCATTTTATTTTTGTATTGAAAGAAATTAAAGTAAATTATATATATATATATATTATCATTTATGTACCATTTATTATTTAATATATGTCGCATATTTCTATTAAATACATCTTTAATGCATTCAACGTAAATCATGAATGAATCACATTGATTCGCGAGGTAGTATTCTGTCGTACACATGAGTGAGGATATCATATTCCCACAAAAAGAAAATTATAAAGAAATGTGTGTAATAATAATTATAAATAGAATAATTATAAAATAAATATCATTTATAAACTATAAATTCATCATTATTCCCAACCATTAAAGGTGGTCATAGAGAAATGAACAATATCGATTTGTGTGGCGATAGTTTTCTGTACAAACAAACAATAATCTCATAACCCATTTGATGGAAGTATATATAGTTTTATGGAATAATTTTTTTATAAAAACATATCATTATATTCAATATACTTAGTGTATTATATAGTCATGTTATAATATGAATTGAAGTAGGTGGAGAAGAAAATTAAAATGATTTTAGAAAAACATTAACACCTCTTCGGGTATTCTCATTAGGCATGAATTAAAAAATTCAACGGTTTTCTTTAAGAAAAAATATAGATTCTTTGATTATAGGAAGTATTTTGGTGATTTATTATTGGAGGTCCTAGATGATCCAAATGGTTTGAAAGTTGTGATAGAGGGGGTAGTGAGTGCCATTTTATAGTTGACTAGGTGTGGTATTCCTATAAATACTCAAAAATATTCACTATTTTGTGGTTAAGATTAACTAATGTGGCTCCAAGATTGAAAAATAACCTAATTTAACGATGATATGATTTATAAACACATCCATCACACAATAGAACATATATTTTATGAATTTTTTTCATAACCTCCCATGTTTTTTTATTTTACCATTTTTTTCAATATGTTAACTAGTTTTCCATCCAATGTAATTTATCTATTAAGGCTAAATTAGAGTGGTAAATATTATAAAATTTATACCCAAAAATTATAAATATTATATCCAATTTAGCAGATAAAAATCCTATATTTGATGAAAATAAATTTTAACAGAAGCCCATGTAACATTTTAAAAAACTACTTTAACTGTAACTGTGCCGACTGGGTACTTAATATTTAATGGTTGATATAGTAATTATAAAAGATAATTTTTTCCATTAAGGGAAAATATTTTTAATTTTATATCATTTAAAAATAACTTAGAAAATTATTAGATTTTAGCAATTTTATTTCATTTAATAAAATATAATTCATCATAAAATAACCTTAATGTTTATTTTGACGTTATTAATTTAAATTGAGCTAAAAAATATCAGTACAATGATATAGTTAAAATATATTACGTTAAAATACATGTAAAATAAAATATTCAGCTCAAAAATTAATGAAATACAATAATTTATTTAATTTGATTTAGTTTTAGCAATTCTTTTTCTTATTTATATTTGTTAATTATTAACTTAATAATTATTGTGTTGACATTTTATAAGGATTTTATGTAAATAAAACATCTATAATTTTTTAAAAAAATATTTAACATGATAAAAAAGATAATTTATCTTTTAAAATTATATTTATATAATAAATCATATTTTTTCTATATCCCAAATATTATATTTATATATTAAAAGGGATAAAAGTATTTCTTTTATATTTTTCATTAACTAACTCATTATATAGGTCACATTCTGGGTAATGTGATCCAATAACTCTTAGAAATATTAAATAAGGTTTTATGGATATATATACGAGCAACAAATGGTTTTTGGACAAGTAGGCAGTCCATTTTACACCTTAAACTCTAACATTAACCACCAAGTAAACTCATCTTTACCTTAATCATTTTAATTAATTTTAAAAGATTTTACTAATAAAATTAGTCAAACATTAATTTCAACTTATTAAAAATTAAAAATTATTCTATTTAAAAATATTTAATCCCTTTGGAAAAATTCAACTCAAAATATTGTCAGAAATTAATTTAATATTAATCCTTCAAATGTAATAAAAAGCGCGTTTTTAAAGTGGAAATGTTCAAAATCATGAAATGTTTTAATATCTAACATTAATATGATAAATATTCAAAGGAACTAGATTTTTTAATTGATATAATATTTACCAAATATTACTTAAAAAAAATTTCAAAATATAATTTAACATTATGAAATATTTAAAAGAAATAGTAGTACTAAATTAAAATTAAATATTTTTCACAATTCTTCAACAGTGAAACTCCTTATAATAATACCAAAATGTCACCCTCAGATAAATTTATTATTATAATTTTTAAAATTAATTCCATTTTTTCATATATATTTTATAAAAGTGGAAAATATTAATTTTAAATTATGTGTAGCGGGAACGATTAAATAGTCATTCTAGAAAAATATAGTTTATTACAATTTTCTTCATTCAAATGATTCCTATTTTTTATAGCCTATATATAAAAAATAAATATATCTAGATAATATATTTTCATAAGTTAGTTAAACCTATCCATAGCCTCCATTCCAACCACTTAGTGACAACATTTATTTTAAATAATAATTTTAATAGTATATTTTAGATTGGTAAAACTTGGTCTTACATGAAATACATGCTAACCCAATGTTTCATGTACCGCATGATATCTCAATGTTTCATGTCACAAACTATATTGAATATAATGTTATTATTTTAAAATTTCTAGTTATAACATTCTCCCCACCTTGAATAAATTGCATCCTCAAAATTTAAATTTGATCTTAGTAATTGAGGGTCTGACATTTGGAAATACCAATGTTGAAATACCCACATATTAAAGGTGTTATGAAAACAATATATTTTGTAAGAGAGAAATAGAAGTAAAAAAATTAAATATGAAAATTCCTATAAATAGTTTATTTGATGGGATAACATAAGTTGGAAATGAAAACATTGACATATAAGTTAAAAAAATCACTCAAATACAGAGGTAGCGTGATAGAGATCATGTTCAGGAGAAAGTTAGTGACCATAAAATCATTAACTAGAGGAGTAAAAAAGGACATTGATATCATAAAAAATATATGCAAATAGGAAATCTTTTTTATTTCAAGACACCTTTTACTATATTTGTGGAATTATATCACTCTCTAAAAATATAAGAAATTATAATTACTTTCTACGTTTAAATTTCATTGACACAATTTTTTCCTTTGGTCGGGCCTTAAGCTATTTATATATTATCACTTAACACATGTTGAATCATATGGTTATAAAATATATTAATCTCTAAAACCTTATCTAAATATCAATTTAAACCATTATATACATGGTTGCCCAAATGTACCTTACAATATATAAAAATCGTAACCTTTAAAAGGTCCTTGAATTAGAAAAATGAACCAATTAGTAATCTGGCCAACAGAAAGTATATCTAAATCATCACATACCAAACATGTTTGACACAAAACATTTTTATTGAATATTTTATTAATAATAAATGATATAATTTCCTTACATTATGTTAAATATGTTCAATTAAAATGTATATGGGATTAGATCATTCATTTGAATATGTAATGAAAATTCCAGTTTTACCCTTTGAAATTTACTATAGTATGTCAATCATAAATATATTAATTTGAATTATTTGAACTTAATATTTTGTCACTATGTTTCTTACTTTATTGGAAACAAGTTGTATTCAGGATACTAGATCAAAAGAATGCATTTGGATGGAGTAATTGGCCCATAAAGTTAATTGAGGTATGGACACGCCAGAATGGATAAGATTATGTATTTGGTACATAACTCTTTCATTTTGGCTTTTCTTCAGCCCAAATATTTATAGGGGTTATATCACATAGTTACGAATATATGATCCTTCTTAAAGAGGAGCATATTCACTTGTTTCGGTCGTCAAATGTGATGTTACAGTTGGAATAAAATATTTGGCTGAATTTCCACATTCACACTTGAAACCACTTATAAACTCTCCTCCCCTCCCCTCTATAAATTGGAGTTTTTATCATTTTTAAGGGTTGGTACGTGCATTGGGAAGTTGAAGGAATAATAAGAGAGGTTTCACTCCAATTATCCAACCATTGCAATAGGGGTAGCTCTTGAAGCAAGGATCCCCTCATCAAGCCTTCCTCTTTTCCTTCTTCTTCTTCATTTGTAAGGATTTTCTTCATTCAATAAAATCATAGTTTGTCTTCCATTTATTCTGTTATTTTCAATTTTAATATTCTCTTAATCCTACTTTTTTTTGTAAATAATGATTGTAAACGATATTGGGTTATATCCTTTCTAAACCGTTGCAAATGCAAAACGTTTCTACGATGACTACATCGTTCATGGAAGAGTAGTTTTTTTATGTAATCGATCTAATTCTCACGTCCTTCATTCATTTATTTTGAATCAATGATATACTATAATTATAATAATATGGGATATTAATTTAATTTTAATTTAAATGAAATCAATAAAACAATTGATCATTTTACACAAAAACACGCGAGGTCGAGATTTTGTGTAAATTATGAGAGCGCAAACTTAATCTGTGAAACCAAGTCACAAAAGATAAATTTCAAGATTACAAATATCATCCCTAAACTCAATGAATCCTCATTTCCAGAGTGGTTTTTTTCACTAATTAACCACTGACCATAATATAGACTTAGAACATTAATCAAACCAAGGTGCTACGATTGCATGTTCCGAAACTTGCCTAGGGTTTAATTCATTTCATCTTTGTGGTTAAGTTAACTCCCATAGGGTTCAAGGGTTAAAAAATAAGGGGATAATAATGAATTGGATGTTAATTTAAATGATAATGATTAATAATTAAATTAAGAGGTTGAGTTATATCGAATACGTCTTTTTAATATTTTTTAAAAAAACATCTTCTTGTTGAGTCATTTTAATAGAAATTAATTTCAAAACTAACAGCAAAAAAAATACAATCTTCTTCTAGATAACATATACTAGATTTACAAAATATAACCAACCCCCATCCATTAATGTAGTGTTTTCATTCACCTTAATTATATATTTATAATACCTTTAAAAAAAATTTAATTCATTTCTTCCTTTGAGAGATGACATTAGTCAGCCACTCTGCTGCACCTTAAGTACCCCAAAATCACACAAATCATTTGAGGGGGCCCACGTCTGCACTCTTTCAAATTGGAATCATTTCCAGGGAGGCACTTATTTTATTCAACCATTTAGAGGTATTTCTTTTATTTTTCATTTTATTATTTTCTTTACCTCTCTCATTCATCTTTCCCCTTTCTCAAGTTTTCGATTTTTTTCATCCTCTTCTGTGCTTTTTGAACCATAAACTAAAACTTCTCATTTTTCTTATGGTCCACTTTTCCTATATTCATTTTTCTATTTATGACACGACATAATCTAGAGGATCTCATAGATCTTGAAACTGAGATTGAACGTATCCTTCGAGCTTGAATCAGATAGTCTCAGTCTACGGAAAGTTTCAATATTCAACCAGTTGGTGAATTACTATCTTATGGAAACTTTGAAATTGAAATAAATTAAAATTCAAACATAAAAGAAGAACCAATGTCTGGAAATAATAACAATGAGCTAAATATAACCATTCGAGAATTGGCTGCAACTGATATTAATTATCAACCAAATTGTATTGCATACCCAAATCTCAAATCAGACATTGAACTAAAATCTGGGATAATTCACTTACTTCCAAAGATTCATGGCCTCTCTGGTGAGGATTCCAAAAAACATTTGAAATAATTTAATGTGGTTTACTCAACCATAAAACCAAGAAATGCCTCTGAAGATCAAATCAAATTAAGAACATTCCCATTTTCACTTGATAGAGCTGCAAAGGATTGGATGTACTATTTACAACCTGAAGATGAAACATGTTGGAATGATTGGAAATGTCTTTTCATGCAGAGATTAATTCCAGCATCGAGGACTACTTCCATTAGTAAGGGGATCTTTGGGATCAATCAAGAACAAGGGGAGTCAATGTATGAGTGGTGGGAGCGATTCAAGAAGTTGTGTGCAAGCTGTCCACATCACCAAATCAGTGAGAAACTCCTCATTCAGTACTTCTATGAAGGTCTCACACCTATGGAGAGGAGCATGGTGGATGGCGCAGCAGGGGGAATTGGTGGACAAGACACTAGTATCCACACGTGCATTGATTGAAACGATGGACAAAAACTCCCATCAAATTTGCCGATAGAGGTACACCACATGTCAGGGGATTACATCAGGTAAGTCCTTCTTCTCTTGAAATTCATTTGTTTGATACCATGTTGGAATAATTGACCACTATGGAGAGGAAACTTTCTTTGTCTCAAAAGACATCCCAAACCACTTTTTCACGGCCTTGCAGCATTTGCATTGAAACAAGCCTCCCAACTGACTATTCCCCCAACTACAAGAAATAGAATATTGTGCAGCAGTATTTCTTGGGAGACCATATCAACAATAACAACAACCACATCCCCAAAAGAAGTATGACTCCTTTGCACCAACATTCCACCCTGGGTGGAAGGATCAATCAGACATGAGGTATGGATCTGGGAAACAACAAAATCCCCCTTTTCAACAAAACATCCAGCAGCCTCCACCTTAACAATGGAGTTTCCAACAACCTCAAAGGAGATTCAAAGCTAAAAAATCAACAAGTCACCAACAAGGGAATCTAAAACATAAGGTAGACTATAACACTGATGATATTGTGAATCAAATTGTTCTTAATCAACAAAATGTGAAGAAGAGTCAAAGTTCAGTGTTGATGGCCTGGAAGACTCAAATGAGCCTGATTTCCACTGCCCTCCATGAACTGGTATGTAAGAATTCTAGAAATCCTTTTTCCAAACCTACTTCCAATCCAAAGTGTAATGTCAGTGCCATTACATTGAGAAGTGGGAAGCAAGCAACTAATGCTTCTCCACCTATCATTCCACCAGGATTCACCTCAACTCTGGAAAATCCCAATTCTACACCAACTGATGAGAAACCCAAGTAGAAAGATAAAGGTAAGAAAAATATTGATGATGTTCCTCATAAACCTCTTCCCTTTGCAAATATGGTTGTTCAAACCAAGAAGATGGCTGAAGAGGAAATGCAAAATGTGGTTTTGGACACATTAAAGCGTGTTGATATCGGCATCCCTCTACTTGAATCCATCAAACAAATCCCAAGGTATGCCAAATTCTTAAATGAGCTCTGCACCAATCGAAGAGGGCTCTAGGGAAATGATAGGATCAACCTTGGTAGGAATGTCTCAACACTCATTACACCAACTCTATTAATTCCAACAAAGGGCCAAGATCCCAGGACATTCACCATCCCATGTACCATATGGGAGTTTCACTTCTCTGATGCTCTTTGTGATTTAGGAGCTTCAATAAATGTGATGCCTCACTCTGTATTCTTTTCTTCACATGTTGGTGAGTTGAAGACGACAAGAGTAGTGGTTAAAATGGAGAATAGATATATGCCTTATCCAATGGGATTCCTTGAATATGTACTTGTCTTGTTAAGAAACATGATCTTTCCAGCAGACTTCTATGTGCTCAAAATGGAATATGATCAGGTAAGTTCTCATGCTCCCATTATTATAGGTAGACCCTTCCTCAAAACTGCAAAAACTATCATAAATGTTCATGAGGGCAAACTTTCCATGGAGTTTGGAGATAAATTTGTAATTTTTAATGTCATGCACTTCATGAAGTACCCCTCTGAGGACCATTCTGCTTTTTTTATATCCCATTTTAAACCACCATGTAAAAACTCCATGGATATTGATTTTACTATGCTTAGAGAGATTATGAATATTGGATATAGTTTGATGTCTAAGAGTACTTCCACATCTATTTTTTATGAAAAAACCTCTCTTGGATTTTATTTTGATGTGGATTCAAATTATGATCATATAAACTCTGATTATGACATGGTTGTTGAGTATCCTGATGGATTTGATAGATTATTTTCTAATTTTTATTATTTTTATTCTAATACTTATGTTCATTGTGCATATATGTCTCTTCCATCAATTTCTCCATCCATACATCACCCCCTGCACTGAAACTCAAGATATTGGCCCAAAATCTTAAATATTCATACTTGCTGAGTGGTGATAGATCACCTGTTATCATTGCTAAAAATATCTCTTTTGAAGATGAAGAAATTATTTTGAATTATTTGATAGATAACATTAGGGAAAATGGTTGGAGATGGGAGACATATCAGGTATTAGTCCCTCCATTTCCATGCATAGGATTCTCTTAGAGGATGGGGCTAAACCGATTAGACAGCCATGAAGGAGACTTAATCCACCACTTTTGGAAGTTTTTATGAAAAAAGTTGAAAAATTACTTGAGGCGGGTATCATTTACCCTATTTCTGACTCAGAATGGGTTAGCCCTATCCAGGTTGTTCCAATGAAATCTGGTTTTACTGTTATAAAAAATGAAAATGATGAGTTAGTTCCTGTGAGAGTACAAAACAGTTGGCGAGTGTGTATTGATTATAGGAGACTAACTCAATCCACTCGTAAGGACCATTTCCCACTTCCATTCATTGAGCACATGCTCGAGAGACTTGCAGGTAGGACACATTATTGCTTCTTGGATGGTTTCTCTAGATATTTTCAGGTTCCCATTGTAGCAGATGACCTGGAGAAGACGACATTCACGTGCCCATTCGGCACCTTTTCTTACTGAAGGATGCCATTTGGACTTTACAATTCCCTAGGTACCTTCTAGAGATTCACAGTGAGTATTTTATCAGATTTCATTAAGACTTGCATGGAGGTATTTATGGATGATTTTATAGTTTATGGATCCTCATTTGATGAATGTCTCTCTAATTTTTGTGACATGATGCATCGTTGTATAGAGAAAAATCTTTTCTTAAATATTGAAAAATGTCATTTCATGGTCGAAAAGAGAATTTTCTTAGGTAATATCGTCTCACAACATGGCATTGAAGTTGATAAATCTAAGGTAGAAATTATTTCATCCCTGCCATATCCAATATGTGTGCTTGATGTTCAATAATTCATTGGACATGATGGATTTTATCCACACTTCATCAGAGATTTTAGTATGATCACTCTACCCTTATCTAGATTGCGTCAAAAATATATTATCTTCAATTTTGATGATTAATGCAGGGTATCATTTAATGAACTAAAGAACTATCTAACCAATCCACTGATCATACAGCCCACGCAGTGGGACCTTCCATTTGATCTTATGTGTGATGCATCCAACTTCGCGGTTGGAGCTATCTTATCTCAGAGGGTGGTGGTATGTTCACATGTGATTTCGTATGCATCTAGGACGTTGGATTCTACCCAATAATACTACACCACAACAGAAAGGGAGTTTCTTGCTGTTATATTTTCTTTCGATTAATTTCATTCAAATTTATTGGGATCTAAAGTAGTTTATTCTGACCATGAAGCTTTGAGGTACCTCTTAAAGAAGCCAGATACAAAGCCATGACAATATCCATTGGATGCTCCTTATTCAAGAGTTTGACATCGAGATAATGGAAAATAAGGGGTCAGAGAATTTAGTGCCAGACCACATGAGTAGGCTTACTCACACACCAGAGGGTGACACCTTGGACCAGGTCCCACTGCAGGACACTTTCACCGATGAGAATCTTTACACCATCTTAGGTACACATCGTTGATATGCTGATTTAGTTAATTACATTGTGGCCTTTGAAATCCCAATAAATTTGAAGAAGCATCAAGTCCAAAAATTTAAAAGTGATTCTAGGTTTTATGTGTGGGATAATCCTTACCTCTGGTGCATGTGTAGTTACCAAGTCATTAGGAGATGTGTTCTCGATCTGGAGTTTGAGTCTGTTTTTCATTTTGGTCAAACAATTTCTTATGGTGGACACTTTGGACCCCAACGTACAGCAAGAAAAGTCTTAGACTCCGGATTATATTGACCTATCTTATTCCATGATTCCCATGTGTTTTGTAAGTCATGCTCTCGTTTCCAACACACTGAAAACATTTCAAGGAGACACGAGATGCCCCAAAAACCCATTTTATTTAGTGATATTTTTGATGTTTGGGGAATTTATTTTATGGTCCCACTTACTAGTTCATTTGGTTTCTTGTGTATCCTTGTTGTTGTCGATTATGTGAGTAAATGGTTGGAGGCCAAGGCCACCCGGACTAACAATTCTCATGTTGTAGTGGATTTTGTCAAGGATAAATTTTTTTGTAGGTTTGGACTTCTAAAGGCTATCATCTGTGACCAAGGGACACACTTTTACAATAGGAATTTTTCTTCCCTCATTCGAAATTATGGGGTGACACATAAAACATCAACATCATACCACCCCCAAACAAATGGCCAGGCTGAGGCTTGAAATTGTGAGTTGAAACAAATCTTGGAGAAAACTGTGCAGCCAAATAGGAAGGATTGGAGAAAGTGCTTTGATGATGTTTTTTGGTGTTATCGGACAACATACAAGACCCCCATTGGTATTTCCCCATTACATACTGTTTTTGGGAAAGCATTTCATCACCCAGTGGAAGTCGAGCATCAGTCATATTCGGCTATAATGAAATGCAACATGGATTTGTCCTAAGTTGGAATTCAAAGGAATTTAAAAATTCAAGAGCATGAGGAGATTCAAATGTCATAATATGAGAAATAAAGGCTCTACAAGGAAAGATGGAAATTAGTTCAGGATAAAATGATCGAGAAAAGGGAGTTTCTTATTGGAGAGAAAGTACTACTTTACAGTTCATGACTGATGTTGATGGCTGGTAAGTTGCGTTCTAGATGGTTAAGTCCTTATGTTGTGTCAAATGTTTTTACTTATGGTGTAGTGGATATCAAACAAGAAGACACTAGAAGGAGCTTTACAGTCAATGTGAAATATTTGAAGAAATACATCGAGGGACTTCCTACCGATGCAGTTGATTTCATCAAACTGCATGACCCCCTCATCACTTGAGAATATCAAGATGTTCCTAAAACATTAAATTTTATAAAACATTACATAAATAAAATTATGAATTTCATGTGAACATATCATATCATGGGTTAAAATTGAGGACAATTCAATATTTAATGTGTGGGGGAGTGAACCTATATAGTTTAGGATTTTCATTGGTTGTTTGTTTAAAAACATGTGTGTTTTCAAAAAATTTGTCTGTTTCTTTATCATTTTGTGTGTGTGTGTTTTTTAAAAAAAAATTTATTATCATTGCCATTTTATAAACTTTTGTCAATGAGTAAACTAATTTATTCCACGAAACTGAGATTAAATTAATACTAAAAATGACTTTGTTTCAAGTTCAAGTCTTTGGGAATTTCATGACAAGTACTTTGATTTTTAAATCTGATGACACATATCACTGTCTTTATCATTGAAATTACATTCTTGTGGGGCTTCTGAACCATTTTTTTTCATATTCTTTTCATTCGCATCACTTCTCTAGAGAACCAAACTATGCCTTCTTTAACCATAGTTTGATTTACCCCTGTCAAAACATGAACGTTTAAGATACATGTGTTTTTAAATGATTGGGGAATTTCTTTGGTTTTAAAGTTCATTTTTCAAGGTAATCATTTTTATTCTGTCCTACCTTGTACATTTAATCCTTGTAACGCGTAGAACCTAAGAACAACATTTTAGGTTAGCCACTTTACAAGCGAATTTTCCCTATCTAGCCTGCTCTTGAAGAGAAATTGTATAATATAGTTAAACATAAGTGTGGGAAAAGGTGTCTTTGTGTTGTGATACCTAAATTGGTTATACTTTGGGAGGAACATAAAATGATGAAGAGATGATCTTCCTTTGAAAAAAAACATTATGTTGGATGTTGTGACTTTTCTGGAGCATTCATGATTAGTGAAGTTGTGCTTTTCTGGACCTTCTAATGGAAGAAGAAAGTTGTTCCTCTTCGGGAGATTTTAAGAAAAATATTGTTTGAGAAGATTGGAATTTTTTATGCAGATATAATGAAGGGTGATAAATTTCATTGATTTTTCATACTGATGGAGATGACTTGCTACTGCGGTGATTCAGGAGGATACCATACTTGAGTGAAAACTAGAATAATGTTATTTCACTTCAAAAAGAGCCAAGACCTCCTCATTCGGCCTCATAATATTTTAACATCTAAATCCTACAAACCAAAAGCCAAAGAACAACACTGAAAAGTAATCAAGATAAAAATATGTCCTTGACTCAGATCAGGTGGAGATTTAGGAATTTATCAAGCCTATGGGGACCCTTGTATGAGTTTGGATGAGAAAGACATTGATAAAAAATTGGCATTTTTGTGATGAGTGAAAATGAATGTTAGGTAAGTTTTTTGTGTGCGTTGTAGGATAAATTAAGAGGAAATATATTGAATGATCTTAAATGAGGAACTTGAAATAATAGTTTATAGATGAGGCATGATATATTTTTTTTCTTGGTATGAAATTGGTGGATCTCATTGATATGTGTTTTAAATTTGCGTTGATTTTCTTTTGATGTTTACTTGTCCAGGAGTCCAAGTGAAAAGTGTGGGGAGTTGATAAAACACATTTTTATTTTATATTTTATTAATAATTAATGATATAACTTCCTCACGTTGTGTTAAATATGTTCAATTAGAAAGTATTTGCGATTAGATCATTCATTTGAATATTTGATGTAAAATTTCAGTTTTACCCTGTCAAAAACACTGTAGTATTTCGATCATAAATATTTTTATTTGACTTATTTGAACTTAATATTTTGTAACTGTTTTCCTTACTTCATGGGATACAACTTTTATTCAGGAAACGAGATAAAAATAATGCATTTGGATGGATTAATTGGGACATAAATTCAAAGGAGGGCAGGACACGCCAAAATGGATAAGCTTAGGTATTTGGACCATAAATCCTTCATTTGGCCTTGGATGGAGCCCATATTTTTTGAGGAGATAGAGGATACATTTTGGCACATATGATACTGCTGGAAGAAGAACTGATTCACGCGTTTATGTAGTAAAATGGGCGGTGCATTTTGATTTAAAATATTTGTACGAATTCCCACATTCACACTTGAAACCACTTGTAACCTCTCCTCCCCTCACCTCTATAAATTAGAGTTTATATCATTTTTAAGGGTTGGGATGTGAATTGGGATGTTTATGGCAGAAGAGAAGAGTTCTCACTCCAATTATCCCACCATTGTAAGTGGGGTATCTCTTTAAGTAAGGATCCCCTCATCAAGCCTTCCTCTTCTCCTTATTCTTCATCATGTGGTAAAGATTTTCTTATTTCAATAAACTCTTTGTCTATATTCCATTTACTATATAATTTTAAATTTTCTTCTTCTCTTAATCTTCTTATTTTGGTTGGAAATATAGTGTGGAAACTAGATTGGGTTATACACTTTCTAAACCTTTGCAAATGCAAAACGTTTCTCGGACGACTACACCGCTCATGGAAGAGTAGTTTTTTATGTAATTGATCTAATTCTCATCTCCTTCATTCATTTATTTTAAATCAATGAGCTAATATAATTCTAATAATATGGTCTAATAATTTAATTTTAATTTATATGATATTATGAAAGAAATTGAACAATTTACACAAATACACGTGAGGTCGAGATTTTGTGTAAATTATGAAAGCGCAAACTTAATCTCTAAAACCAAGTCACACATGATAAATTTCAAGAGTTCAAATATCATCCCTAAACTCAATTAATCCTCATTTCCATAGTGGATTTGTTTCTTAATTAACCATGGAAAATAATCTAAACTCAGAACATTAATCAAATCAGGGTGCTATGATTTCATGTTTTGAAACTAGCCTAGGGTTTAATTCATTTCAACTTTGTGGTTATGATAACTCCCATAGGGTTCTAGGGTTAAAAAATTAAGGGATCATAATTAATTGGAGGTTAATTTTAATAATAATTATTAATAAGTAAATGAATAGGTATAGTTAGATCAATTATGACTTTTAAATATTGTCTAAAATACATATTTTTGTTGTGTCATTTTAATCGAAACTCATTTCAAAACTAAAAAGAAAAACAATTCAATATTCTTCCAGAAAAATTCTTCTAGATTTATAAACTATAACCCACCCCATAATTTCAAGTAGTGTTTTCATTCAATTTTATTTTATTTTTATAATACCTCTAAAAAGTTGTTTTAATTCACTTCCTCCTTTGAGAGAAGCCCCTGTTCAGCCACTCTGCTGAACCTAAGTACTCCAAAATCACACTAATCATTTGAGGACACCCACAAAAACTCTCTTTCACTGTGAATAAAATCATCATTTATTATCTTGATATTCTCACACCATATTTAATAGAAAAACATATTGAAATAATTCTTGATTCCTAATTACTTATGTTAAACATTCATTTTAGAATATACATCTGAAATTAAAAAAAATGTTGTAAAATCCACTAATGATGGCATAATTCAAATTATCTAAAAATAATTTTTTTACACAAATGTAGTCACTATTTTCTAATTACATTTTCCACATAAATAATATCTTTATCCCAATATCATTATCTCAAATTAGTAATAAATTAAGGGTTACCTTTCCCTCAATAATATGTTTTTCTAAGAAGTTCAGAATTCTACAAAATTCGTCTTTCTTATTTGTTTGTTCCATTAATCTTTTGAATTTAAATTCAAAATTAAATAGTACAGTTTCACAATCCTTATATATTTCATTATTATAAAGAAAATAATATCATTAGTTAAATAATTCTACATCAATTTTCTTGGATTCAAATACATAAGAGCATTAACCATTCATCTTCTATTGTATCAATAATATATGATTGACCATGATCTTTTATCATTATCTCAGGTATATTTCCTTATATATTTTTACATTAATTTGAAATATTATGATACAGACCTTCTTATAGATGTATCATGCCCATTTCTAGTTAATCTTTTCCCCTTGTTTTAAGTAAATCTTTATTAGGTTTTTTTGGACTTTCAAGTTATGTTGGAGAATTTTGGAATCCCAAAAGGATAACCGTGGTTAGAACAAGGTTAGGGAAAACCATGAGGTTTTCCATATGAATTCATGTACCCCATTAATAGGTATATGGGGTGGTGCATGTTTGGAACACGATTTTGAAAAATTGTGCAACCAACCACTCTAAACAGTGGAACACAAAAAAATTTGGGTTTGCATGGTCAGCGCATGGATTGTCAAACTATGGTCCACATAGAAGAAATAAATGGCCCAATATGTAATGGCACACATTTTTTAAAAATTTCCCCCTTTCTATGAAATCATGTGAATTGGTTTTTAATCCCCCAAAATATTCCTTAAAATCCCTCCAATTTTTAAACTTTTAACAGAGTTATTTGGCCTAACTCAATTTCAAACCTTTTTTATGATCCTAAAGCAGATTCCATGGCTCCTTGAACCCCATTCATTGTAAATTGAATGTATTATTAAATACTTTTCTTCTCTTATAGGATATGATATCTACTCATTTCCCATTCATTATCTCTCCCATCAATCACTCATCTTTTTGACGGATGATTTCCTCAATTGGAGTTGGGTTTAGATATGGGTTTGGATGGTTGTGTATCATTGGATCCTGATCCAATATTTTGAGACTAGATCTTCTATTCCATTTTGATGTTGATAATTCCATAATCAATTAGATTTTTCAATGTAGAGAATTTCCACCAATGATAATGAGGTGTGTTATCTAATTGTAAAATCCCATAGTCTTCATTATAATTGCATGTGTGTAACTATGAATTTTAAATTTCTAAATTGTTATGTTGAAATAAAATTAATTGGTTTATTCCCTATGTGATTATAAAATTTTGAAATAATATGATTATAAAATTGGTTGATTATGTGATAATTAAATTGGTGAATACCGGGATTTCTAAATAGATTGATAAATTGTTTTGGAAAATTGATAGCAACCCATGTGGTATTTTTATATGAATAAAATGATGATTTTTAAATTATTAATGTTTTATAAATGGGTTTTGAATGTGTAATCATGAAATGTGATATTTTTTACTAGGTTGTTTGGTAGATACTACTTCTCTTAATACTCACACAGTGCCAGACAACAGATGTAGGCCCATATATATATACACGTACACACAGAGAGATATTCACATAAATAAATAAATATATATATATATATATATCATATGACCACTATGTTATGGTACATGGTCTTTTCCTCCAAATACCCATGGGGTGAAAGACTATTGCTTTATGCCCCCATAGTTTGAATGTTATTTTTTAATTAAATTATTAATGGAATCCCATGAGAAAATGAAATTTTGTATCCCTTTGTGGATGGTTTAGACTTCGAAATAGTCTAAAATTGGTATTTGGTTTGTGTGGCACCGCCAAACTAAAATATAAGTCGTTAATTTAAAAATATTAACTGTGAAAATCATTTTTTTATTATTCTCACATTATTCTCGACACAAATACACACTATATTATATAATAGATATTGTTTTAGACACCATTGGTGGAAGCCTACTTAGTTGTACTAACACCCTACTCATTCTACCTGATTGATACCAAAATAAAATTCTTATTTTTAGGATAGGAAAAGGGAAAGAGCCCTATGTTAAATGGATGATTTTTCATACGTAATGGAGCATGGATGAGGGATCCAAAAATAATTTTCTTACCCCCATTTGAGATTTATTTATTTATTTATTTTGGGTTATATTTAGAAACATGACTCATATATTGAATGAAATATTTTCTTTTTTGTTTTATAGTCATTTAATATTTTTTTCAAATTATCATTTGATATTAGTCTATTTCGTTATGGTTTTATTCCTGTTATGACTTTTTTTACTTTGTTGTTTTATTCTAGTATCTGATGTTTATCTCCTTTTATAAAAATGGTAATGTCTTCCAATGATTTATATATATTAGATCATAAATGCTAGATGATAGCCTCTTGCAAATGGGTAGGTTTTCCTGATGTTTTGTAACCAACTGTATTGGTCCACCGATGTGTGAAACCATGTTTTAGATGTTACATTGTTGTACTAGAGGTGTTTTTCTTTTTCATTATTTTGTCTTGAGATCTTAAAAAGTTATAAAATGTAAAACGATTAGTTGGGCCATGGTCATGTGCCTGTGCATGGTAGTAGATAACCCATTTACCGAGGAAACCACATATACAAAGGATAGGATTGATGTTATTAATATTTTCTACTAAGGTTAAAAGTTACATCGCCTTTTGTGATTCACTTTTCAATGTGATATCATTATCTTATGAGATTTTAGTTTTGGTTTGGAATGGGAAGGTATTTGAGTATATATGACCCATTCTAGGAACTATAGATTATTATATGACATGCATCATTTTAATAATGCATGGAAATGTGGGTTTTGGGGATATTTGTTTGAATGAAAATTATTTTATTTTTTCATGTAATATAAATGAAAAAAATTCCAAATGATATATTTTAATGGGTAAAATGATTGTAAATGTATGAATTCTAAGTGAATAAAATGGGTGTATAATTAGAACTATGAGAAAATGAAATTGATTAAACCTATTTCATCCATTACCAAATTAATGGATGGATGAGGGTAGTGATCTGGCCTTGGTTTTGAACATGTTGTGGGGTATAGTGGAGGTAATAGATGATGTGAATCCCTCTAACTAAAATTTTTTAACGACGTGTTATGTGTCCTAATATTTTTGTCTGAAATTGTGGGTACACGAATCCTTGACGACGCTTGATGATAAGATGGAATATTTACATGGTTGTAAATGATCCTCTAGTAGTGGAACATGAGGACCTGATTGTTTTAGGTTAAGTATTAAGTGATAATTTCAATTATAACATTGCTCGCATTATACAATTAATGGAAAGATACATATGGTTTGTTGTGTAGAATATATCTGAATTAATAAGGGAGTTCTTGTTGTAGCACCCTATGACATTCATCGCGGATGGTGGATATAGTGCACTTGAGTTCTAGATTGGGTCCTTCTATAATATCCTTGACCCTTTAGAAACACCAGTTGAGAAGAAGGTCTAGATGGATGATTATATGTCACACGGTCAAGAAAATAGTTGGTTGGACATTCATATTTGGGATTTGTAATTTGAGTGTATACTATAGAAGTATTTCCAATATATGTTCTTAGAGCAAATTTTCATAATATTCTTAGGAAGGAGTGGGAAGTTGAGTTTATACAGTTAGCCTAGGGGAATTCTTTGTGACGTATTATAATAGACAATTTATGGATTTTCAATTATTTGTTCTTGTATATATAGTATATGAGCATATTATAGTGAATCATTTTCAGAATGGGCCTAAATGCATGATTATGTCACAATTTAAAACATTTTAGACGAATATGCTTCAAAATAGGGTGAATCAGGCTGACATATTTAAGGGGAAACTAAAGGAGGCTTCTTGTGGAATGTAGGTGGTTTCTATTAGATGATCAGGATGTACGTCTTCTGAGAGTTAGAAGCATCACTAGGATAATGTCAACCATGTTAATAGAAACCAAATTAGTCAGGGATAACGCTTAGTTACTAAGGTAAGCAACCAAATATACTTCCATATGGGTGGTATGCTGGGACACATCCATAGAATGTGTACCCAAAAACCAATGGATTACCAATATTGTAGCATGATGGGCCACTTCTAGTGGTATTATAGAAACCCATGAACAATGGGTAATTATGGAGGAGCTATTAAGGTTTATAGTATGATAAGGGGGTATTATACCCCATATTATTCTCATAGATGGAGGTACAATGGTCATGGTGGTCGAGGAAGTTGATGTGGTATGATAGGGAAAGAGTGAATATATTATAAGATTGGTGGGGATTAGAGGATTCAAATGGTATCACAGGGAGAGGGTCCATATAGTTTCAGGTAGTTCATCATACCCTTATTGATATTGAGTTTGGGTGGTCAATAGTTAGATGAACTATTAATATAGATTCTATGATTTGAATTTTTTTGTTTGATATAGGATCCTATTATTATTTTATATATGTGCAAATTTGGAATGGTTTGAGGCAGACAATGGAGTTTGTGAGTGTGGGTTATGAAGATCGATAAATCAATTGGCGTATGATTGAGGGAAATCTGTATATGAAAGGTATGTTCTATTTATGTTAGGGCGTTTCATTTAAATTAGGATCATAAAATAGTTGACATGTTAGGTTTTGACTTGATTTTGTGAATGTATTGGTTGGTAGAGTACCAATCCCACATTGATTACTGCTATTGGATAAAGAAAATTGCATCTCTTGAGAGTAAATGATATATTAATCGTGTAGAGTGGGATATCCAAAAAAATTATTTTGGGTATAGTATTTCTACAACTAGGGAATATCACCACCAATATTTGAAGTCTTTTGTTGGAAAATGGGGGTGAGAAGAATTTTGTATTTCCAACCGTTGTAGATAGGTTTCAGGATGTGTTTCCTGAGGAATTATCATGGCTGAAACCTAACAAGACCTTATTCCTATGTGTTGATTTCCCGAAGTTAATATGAATTACTATGAAGAATTTATATCCCATTCCACATATTAATAATCTATCTGAATATTTTATCAGAGCTTGTGTGTTTTCCAATATTGACATAAGATGAGGGTATCATCAGTTGAGAGTTAGGACATATGATATTCCAAAAAACAACTTTTAGATAAATTCATGTCTTATAAAAAATTTTATGATTCCATTTGGACTAATTAATGCTATGTTTTGTTTTATATCATTGATGAAAAAAATATTTCACCTGAACCTATATTGGTTTTTGGTTATTTCTATGGATAGTGTCTTTGTGTACTTCAAAACTCATGACAATAAATCCAAACATCTTAACATCATAATGAGTACATTGAGATATCATCAGCTATATTCTGTTCCATCTAACTATAAATTCTAGAAAGACATTGTATATTTTTTTGGGTCACTTCATCTCAATTGAAGGTGTGTAAGTAGACACAACGTAGGTGAAGATAGAGATTTCTTAGTAGTACCCCACTAACATTTTTGATATATTTAAGTTCTTGGGTTTAGCGGGTTATTACCATATGATCATCTAAGACTTTTCCCTCTTTTAAAAACCACATTCATTGTTGAACAAGAATCTTATCAAGCGATAATGGTCTTGATATTGTCATAATTATTTTTAGGATTCAAACGAACATTTGATGTCTACACCAATTTTTATGCTACCCGATGTGAGTGAGGAGTATACCATGTATTACAATGAATCGTAGATAGAATATATGGAATATTTCATGTAGGTGGGTCGAGTTTTGGAATATGTGATCTGGTAGTTAAGGCCACATGAACAGAATTACACTATACACAGTCTTGGGGTAGTGGCATTGGTCAATTCCTTGAAGTGTTGGCCACATTGTCTATTGTGTGAGTCATTTCTTCTGTATACCGACCAAAAAATCATAAATTATATATTATAATAATTACATTTGAATATCTGATAATAAATATGGGTTGATTATATGAAGAAATTTCCTTTCTATCTAGAATATACACCCATAAAGGGAAATAGTGTTTCAAACCCTTTGAGCAGGAAAACATTGAGTCAGGTACTTTAAGAGTCTTGTTATATAGAGAAGATGATGACCATACTAAAAGAGATGTATATTGTGGTTTGAGAAGGAATGAATAATATTACACTCACATTAGTACCAATGGATTTCCAACTTTTGATCAGAAAGAGGGAGACACATTTTGAGGATTTGAAGTGTTGTTCCTCGAATAAAATCATTGAAGGTGGGGATTCACCATCTGATTAAACTCTAGATGAGGATGTGATCATCTAATTCTATAACTCTATTTTTGTGACTATATTTATTAAAGAAGATATTTTTCATGAGTTTAATTACTTAATGTTCATGGTGCATCCTAGTTTGAAAAAATTGTATCTTGACCTACATCGATGGTATTGGTGGTTGGGAATGAAAAGTAATATTTAATGTATCATAACATGATTCTATACCTTCTAGTTGGTGAAGGATTGAATAAATGAATTGTGGGATTAATAGAGAAATATCCTCTTCCAAAATGGATGTGGGATGACATTACCATGGAATTCATGGTGGGGATTCCAAGGATACGATAAATGAATGATATGATATTGGTAATTGTGGAAAATTTGATTAAATTAGCTTATTTATATCATATTTTAGAGACTTTTCCTATTGATCTATTATGTGAAATGTAATTTTGGTAGATAGTTTATCTGTATGCGGTTCCACAGAGCATAGATTAGAATCATGACTCCAACATCACTTTGAATTTTTGGAGAGGATTGTTGAAGGTTCTTTGGTACGATGTTATTTATATGTATGGATTTCCACCCGTAGACATATGGGAAGTTATAACATACTACACTGGTATTGGAGGATATTCTATGCATGTGTGTTCTATAAATATTTTGGTCTTGGTTGAGGCACTTTTCACTCATTCAGTTATCCTATAAAAATGGTTATTAAGAGACTATTCATATAGAACCATATGAGGCACATTTTCAGACATTGAAGGGTAGGTAGGTGTGTCATTGTTGTTCAGACTATGTCCCATACAATAGAAATTGGAGTAGGTTCAATTATTTTAGAAGTATACTGCTACAACTCAATGTGGATGGCAGTTGTCTATTGATCAATGTTGATATCCCCTTGAGTTTATAGTGGGTTATAATATGTTTCTTTAGCTGTCACATAAATTGGGTCAACATAGGATTCAGAGGTGTGGCATGTTGTCACCTATGTTTATTGGAATTTTTGAGGTTGTAGAGATAAATAGGTTGGCGGTGTACCAATTGGATCTTTGATAGAATCATAATTCTATACATGATCATTCTCATATATAATGGGTTTTGTAGTATCACCCCCAGCCCTTTTCATGTGATTGATGTTGATGATTTTGAGTTTGGGGTTGATGTTTCCTTTTAGGAGAATCTTCTTTTTATTATAGATCATAGTTAAAAAGTGTTTGGGGAATGACCATGCTAATAGTTTGAGTATTGTCGAAACATGGTCATGTTCAGAAGGAAACATGTGAGAGAGAAGTAGGCATTTTGTCTCAGTGTCATGACCATTTACCTCTAAATCATAATGATTCTTGGGAGTACTGCTCAAGTAAAGGGTGTTATAAGATGTAGAGATTGTGAGATCCCAATCTATTGGGAGATGTCCCGTTCTCATATGTAGATACTCTATTTCCTTATTTTGAATATATATTGGTTTGGTTTTTCTTGGCGGTGGGTTTTGGAGTTTTTGGGGAATTTTAGAATCCCAAGGGGATGTTCACTTTTGTTACATAGTTAGGGAAATTGTATTGTTTTCCCTAGGAAACTGTGTACCTCATTATAGAGGTAGAGGTGGTTGTTTATAGTTGGTACGCTATTTGTCCAAACCCTATAACCATCCTCTTGAAACTATTCACCTAGAAAAAATAAGTATTTCAATTATTGACACATAGGTTTTAAAATCATGTGACACATAGGGAAACCATACATTCCCTAAATAACGGATCACAGGTAAGTTGCACGATTTAGAATACTGTGTTCCCCAACCCTAGAAATAGTGTGCTCATGATTTTAATCACCTTATATTTTAATTAAAATACTTAGATACCCAGTTCTAAACCTTAAACAACCATATTTATCCAATCTCAATTTAAAACATTTTTTCAGGTTTTGAAGTGGATTACAGTGCTCCATACTGTCCTTCATTGGTGAATCGAAGATCCAATTGAATGATGGGATTCTGTTCTAGTATATGATGTATTTTCATTGATTTTTCTTTTTCCCTCTAGTCATTGTCTCATATATAAGAATAAACAATTCATCATTTTTATGGGTTTAGATATATATTTTGATTTTTTATAAAATTGGACTTTGATCCTATGTTTTGATCTTAGATCTTCTGTGCTATTGCGATTTCAGTTTGGAGAACGTCCATCAACACTCTTGAGGATGGTGGTCCGGTTTTCAAATCTCTTAGTCTTGATTATTATTATTTATATGTAATTGGGAAATTTTAATTCCAAATTGGAAAATTGAATTCTAAATAAAATTAATTATCTAATTTACCATGTGATAATTAAATTGGGGAATACTATGATTATGAAATTGGATGATTATATTATAATTAAATTATTGAATAATTGGATTGTGAGTTTGATTAATTAATGGTTTCCGAAATTTATATCGACCTATAGGGTGTTATAATATGATTGAAATGATTATTTGTAAATTATTTAATTTTGATAAATTTGTTGTCAATGTGGGGAATTAGATGTGAAATATATATATATATATATAACTGAGTTGTGGGAAAGGGATTGCTATTATAAATATCCATAGGGTTTCATCATACCACCCTAGGTCCCCAAACATATATATATATATATATATATATATATATATATATATATTCATGTTATCACAAGGTATTGGGAAAATGAAAAATTTTCCAAATATACCCATAGAGCCAGAATGCTTCTCTAGTCCCCAATTTATGAATGGGAATTATTTGAAATTAAAAGATTATAGAAACCCATAATGAAATGAATTTTCTATAAAATTGTAGATAGTTCAAACCGCAGCATGAGCTGTGGTTGGTATTTTGGTTCGCGTGTCACCATAAACCTAAGTACATATGTCGTTAACTTGGGAATATTAAATGTGAAAAATGATTACTAATTATTTACATAATTATTTAAATAGTAGTATACACTATTATAGACTATATATTCTTTTAGATTTCGTTGGTGTTGGCCTATATAGTTGTGTTCACTCGCAATTCAGGTTGTGTGATTAGAACCTGAATTGAATTCATGATTATAGGATAGTATAATAGAAATATCCCTATGATATATGGATGACTTGTGATATGGGATAGAGAATGGATGAAGAAACTGATATTGATGTCAAGAACACCTTTAGAGATGTCATTATGTATTTATTTTTTGTAATATTTATAAACATGACACACATATGTCATGGAATATTTATTACATTGTTTTATAGTTATTTATCCTTTATTTTTGATTATCATGTGATTTTTTTCTTTATTGTTTATAGTATTATTATGGATTTTGTTTATTATCAATTTGCTACTAATTTTTATGTTTTTTATTGGGATTCTATGATAAAGAGGACATAATTTTCAAATGGTATATATATATATATATTAGACACTCATTTCTAGTATAAAGCCACTGGAATATGGTGAGGTGAACGTAATGTCATGTAACCAACCATCTTAGGGAACTTGTGTGAGAATCCCATGTCAGGATGGTACAATATTTTTTTCCATCTTCTTATAGTTGAAATAATTAATAAAAGTTTTTTCTTTATTCCATTTTTATTCTTTTTCATGGCAACCATCTTCTCTGACAACATTAAAAACACCCAATCCATTCAATTATTTCTTGGTGTTATTCGTTCCATATTTTTCACATATTGGAAAAAGATATTTCCCACATCCCCTTTTTCAATTATTTTTTATGATGTCATATTCTTCTCCTACTAACCATTAATCCCATAACACTTGGAGATTTTTCTACCTATCTTGATAGCACATTAAACTATTTCATCGTCTGAAGAAAATTTTTGAGGCACTAAAAACCTTCAAATACTTATCATAATTATTTCATATAAGTGGTTAGTATGGATGTCCTTGATGTGTATGGAATATATAAAATACCTAGCTATACTTTTATAGTTATTATAATACTCCACAACACTCATATCATTAATATTCTTTAATTTATGGTACTTTCTCTCCATCTCTATTTCTTTTTATTAGGTAAATGTTTGGTGAATAATTTCCCTTAAAAATATTTACATTACCTGAGTTATATATCCACTTCCTCTCTAGTATTATGGATCAATGATCACCAATAATTAGCATCTCCCTTGAGGCAATACACTGCTAGTGTATTATTTTCATTTTCACCATATTCTAATTATATATATATATATATATATATTCTCTAATGAATTAATCCATTACTTAGATACCATTGGTTCAATAGTCCCACAAAATTATTGGGTTCACTATCACATAAAATGATCCAGCATCAGAGAATCGCTCTACAGAAGCTGATGGTCTATCCAGGAATGGTTATTTTCCATAAACTATTTAGACTCCCCCAATATAGCTATAATTTTCTCTATTCTAATTTCATATATATAAGATTTCTCAACAGGGAAACCATTATATTGGCTGAAATTATTGACACCCTTCAACCATCTTGGTGAATTTTAAATCAATGGAATATATTAGATTTTATTGTTTCATTATGTACGATAATATTTAACATAAACACTAGTGAAAAATTATGATTAAATGATTTTTTCCATAACATCTCAAAATCATAATTATTTTTTCCTGGGGACATATTTAATTTTGAATACATCATAATGGTTTGTAAATAAATTATGAAATATCTGGTGAATATTCCCCATTAGTGTCAAACATGGTGAGATATGTGGATCATTTTTTTCTACAAGGATATGCTTTAGGCAAGGATAAAATTAACTTTTCAGAGTTATTACCCCAAGGTACATCGGTTCAAGAACTATGTCCACTTATAGTATTTATACATGGATGTATTTCTTAGAATACCCACATTATATCAGCATAACTAAACCAATATGATGTCATTATAAACATATCCTCAAATTATATCATATGTTTATGTTCCCTTATCTATGACCTGCTCAATCAAATTTCCAAGAATTATACTAAATGTATTTTGATAAAAAAAATGTAACCACATTGACCCTAGATGTCTGGTGAGAGTATAATATATTCTTACATTTTTATGATTAAAAATAACAAAAAACCTAAGGACTAATTACTTTAGTTGTTTTGGAGAACCAAATACTTACATTATACTCATTTTACATTAGGAATAGAAAATAAAACATAATACAAAATAAAATCTAATAAAATAAATCCTTGAAAACACATTTGAGATCTCTTCATCATTACTTGGTGAATGGAAATAAAATAAGGGGGATCTAAAATTCATTGTAAGGGTTAATTATAGAGAAATTAAAAATTAATAGATAAGCATACTTAACATGGAAATGTAGATAATTGAACACACAATCCATTTAAAATTCATGAAAATCATAGTGAGATTAGGAAATAAATATGGCTATGTAAATATACGAAAACAAATGATAATTAATCAATAAAAATGGAATGGAATTCATCCAAATATAATTTCATTGAAAAATATCATGGATGATAATAATAAATAAATTCTCCATGAAGGGAATTCATAATTATTGGATACTATGTTTTTGAGGTAGATAGTACCTTTACCATAAATATATTTCACAAGCTAGTGGAAAACATACCGGGTAAGAACATATCATATTTTTACAACTAATTAATCACATGATAATACCAATTCATTGAGGGGCTATCAATATTCGGGCCCAACCCATGTCAAATCCCCTAGGATGACTTCTACAAAATTGTAATTTTCATGTCAAATCCCCTATGACAAATTAATTTAAATTGAAGAATAAATAAAAATAATAATTAAATAATGATGATATCATATGTAAAATGGGTTTTATGTAAAAAACATAAAAGTGAATTGGTTCATAATAAAAAATAACCCTTAATGGAATGTATATTGAGATAAAAT
Organism: Viscum album; assembly: GCA_963277665.1. Classification (NCBI taxonomy): domain Eukaryota; kingdom Viridiplantae; phylum Streptophyta; class Magnoliopsida; order Santalales; family Viscaceae; genus Viscum; species Viscum album. The sequence continues at coordinate 752,535,037 of OY728126.1, forward strand.
TTCTTACCTTGTGCCTCCTTTGGTTAAATGGCCATTAACATCCGTTATAATTTTTTTATGAATTTTATTAACTTATAAAAGAACCATAGTAGTATTAATAATATAATATATGATTATTTAATTATATCCTATCACCTGTTCGTTAAAAAATTCCCATTATATCCATTGTTTCAGGAAATAATTTCATTGTTTTTTGAGAAATGTTTTGAATTTTTTATGTTCGGTTCCTCTTACTTTGTTAATGATTAATTAAACTCCATAAGTTAAAAAATTAAATAAATATAAATTATATTCATTATAAATTTATTTTGACTAATCCATAATATTTTGTTATATTAAATCAAATATACTATTCAAAGAGATAATAGGTTGTTCGTACACATGAACTTTGTTGCCAATTTTTATCATATTGAAAGAAGGAAAAGTAAATGATATATATATTATTATTATTTCAGAATCATTTTTATGTCATATATATCAAATATTTATATTAAACACATCCTTAATACATTTTTTTTAATTTTCGAATGAATAACATTTCTTCGTGTGGTAGTAGTATGTCGTACCCACAAGTGATGATATTGTATTCCCAAAAAATGGAAACAATAGATTTATGCTTGTAATAATAATTTCAGAAACATAATAACATATAAAATATCATATATATCATATATAAACCATAAATAAATCATTATTACTAACATGAATGGTGGTTATGAAAAAATTAATGACGTTAGATCCTTAAGGGGTAGTCCACTGTATGCACGAACGATGATATTATAACCCATTTTATGGAATTGGGTGAAGTTTTAGTCAAGAAAAATTTCTTCGAAACGTCTTAGTATATTATAAATACCTATATTATTATATTTTCATGGAATAATAGGTATTTAAGGAGGTGTATAAGGAAATAAAAACACTTTTACGAAACTATTGCATCTTCTTTGGGTTTCCCCTTAGGTTTTCCCTAAATCTATAAATGGCTTGATTTCTTTGAAAAAAAATGATTCTAAGATCATGGGATATATTTTTAAGATATATTTTGGTAGGGTTTAGATGATCCAAATGTCTTGAGATATGAGTAGTAGGTGGAGAGTCAGTGACCTTTTATAGTTGAGGTAGAGTGACATTCTTTTTAGTACTTAAAATTATTCACTATTAGGAGGACTACCTTAAATCATGTGTCTACAATATTGATAATTAATGGGTTTTAAAATTATATGGTAATTATAAACCTCTAATAGATATTATAAAAAAATTTAAATATTTTCAATCATAAAATCTACGTTTTCGTTTTATTCCATTCTGTTTTTTTCCATTATGTCAACAACTTTTCTAAACAATATAAATTTTCCATTAAGATTAAAAAATAGTGATAATTATTATATAATTTAGTCCCATAGATTCTAAATTTTATATTTAATTTATAATCTAAAAATCTTATGTGTTTTTTAAATTATTTTTTACAGAAGTGTACGTAACGTGAATAAAGACAACTTAAACCATTTTAATTATGTTTTTTATTTTTAAATATCAATATGATCAATTTAATATATCAATTTGTACATTACTCGAGAAATTAATATATATTAACATTTACATGTTACATTGTAGGGTATAAATGTTTTATTAATTTCCAATAATTTAATAAAATATAATTAATCAGAATTTTTTTTTCAATTCGAACATTATTCATTTAAATTAAATTAAAAATATGTCATGAAAAAAACGGAGTTAAAATATATTATGTAAAAAACTAATTTAAATGATATTTTAATCTAAATAGTTAATGTAGATCAATAATTTTTTTAATTTACAACACTTTTAATAGTTTTGGTAATGATTATTTTTTTCATGTATAAATTAAATAATTACTCTGTTGGTGTTTCTTAAGAATTTTATCAAAGTATTTTAAATCTAAAAATAAATATAATTTTATTTGATCAAAACATATTTCATTCAAAAGGATATATATATAACTAAACTTATTCTATTTTTTATATATCCTAATGAATTATATATATTAAAAGGATGAAAATTATTTCTTTGGACTTTTTCATTAAAAAACTTATTACATAAGTAATGTTAACAAAAAAAGTGTCCCACTGACTAATAAAAACTTATCCTAATGTAGTAATGGAACAAATATGGCTAGAAAATGGATATTGTACAATTTTTTATGTCATTTTAAACCTTATATTCTATGTTTGAAAACTAATAAATCTCTTTTTACCTTAGTCACTATAATTAATCTTAAGCCTTTTCACTTATATTTTAGTCCAAAATTTATTTTACCTTATTAGAAATTATAATTTTTAATGATTACAAATAATTAATCCTATTTTCTAGTTAATCTCAGAAAAAGTAAAATAATGTAATTTATAATTGATTCTAAATATGTGATGCGAAAGAGTGTTTTTAATGTGAAAATATTCAAAATATTAAAATGTATTTATATATAACTTTAATTTGAAATTGATTATAATGATCTAATTTTACATAATTGATATGAAAATATTCTAATAATACATTTAAACCAATTTAAATTATAATTCATCCTTATAAATTATTTAAATGAAAATTTATTTTTGAATTAAAATTCATTATTCCTCACTATTCATCAATAAATGAAACTTCTCAAAAAATACCAAAAACACACCCTATGATAATTTTCGTATTATTTTTTCAAAAACTAATTTCTTTTTTCCATATAAATTTTATAAAATTGAAAAAAATTAAACATAAATTAAGTCTTCCAAGAATGATAAAACTTTATTTTTAGAAAAAAATACTATTTTTCAGAAAACATATCTTTTTCTTTCAAATGATCCATATTTAATATATAATATATAGATAACCAATAAATCTGTGTAAATCTAATATTTTGAAAATTTAGTTAGTCATATTCATACCAATTTCTCCAAAAATTGGGTGATAACTATCATTTTATATAATAATATTAATAGTATATATTTCTTTTAATATAACTTCTTTTTCATGCCACACAATATAAATCAGTGTTGTGTGAACCGAAAGATAAAATCAGTGTTTCATTTCACAAACACTAATGAATAAAATATTATTCTTTTATGATTTTTCTGTTACACCCCTATTGTATTTTTTTATTTGTAAAACACTATGGGTTCTAGGTTGTCTTATATTTTTACTTTATTTCTCGATTTTAAGATTCATAGTGGTCCCTTTGTGCTTAATTAGGGTTCCACTATTGAATTTGATAAAATTCATCCCATCCACCACCATTTTTAAATGTGATTTCCCCATGTCAATACATTATCTCTGAATCCATTTAATTATTATTGTTTTAATTGTTTTTTAGTTTTCTAATGATGGTATGACCTATGGTTTTTATTTCTCAAGCACTAAATAACATTCTAAAAACGATTCCATGGATTATTTTGGGTTATACCAATTTAATGTTTATATTGATAATTGTTTTTAAAAACCATGCATGATGTGTGTTTAATAAAATAGATAAATGGGTATTTAAAAGTTTGGCTTATAATTTTTTGGGGTTTTAATGTGGTTTCTCAATGTTTCTGCTTGGACATTAATGTGGAACTTGAATGGTGATGTATTTTTTAATGGTTTTAACTGTGAATTTAAGTTAAAATGTTTTGACCTAGTTTTTAACTCATTTGGGTCTTGGGTAATACCGAAGTTGTTGTTTTAAAAAAATTTTACCTCATTTGGGGTTTTCATAAAATTTATGGGTTGTACTTTAAACCCATGGAGTTTTCATTTAAATGATTTTTTTGGAAAATGTGATTTATTGTTAATGTTTTTTGAATAATTTTTGTGTTTATTTTATTTTTAGTCTATAGTGTTTTATATGTTTGGTTTTAATTTGGAATTTAAAATGTGATTTCAAATGGTTGTGAGAATGGTAGAAAATGAATCTTCATTCCAATACATAGGTTTTAAAGGACAATACGGAACATTATGTGGATTTAAAATGTGTGTGCTACCCTCATTTGGGACATGTGTGACACATGTGCCTAGTGCATCTTATAACCCTTTAGTGGTTGTTTTTTATATTACTTTATTATATACAAGGATATATTTTGGGATTCTAATTTTGATGGTATGTGAGGTGAGGTATGTGTTTCATTCAAATGGCTTGATATTTTGTGGTATTATTAAATAACCACCTCAATTTATATTGTTGTAGGGGTTGTAGGAATATATTTGAATTTCTGCATGATGGAATATCCATGTATACCGTACAAGGCTATCAAATGAATGTTCCATGATAATATAATATGGTTTGACCAGAAGGGGTTGTAGGCCCCATTATCTAGAAACATTCTCAAATCTTGTGATAAATGGAGTTTTATGGATGTTTATTTATGGATACAATCATGAGACATTATGAAATATGACACATTCAGTATTTTTATCCCATGATCAAAATCCCTAGTACTAGTCTATATTTATACATCCTAGAAACTATTACCATGAAACTAGGTATATATTATAATTTAAGGTATTTAGTTTTGTGGTTCGACTGTGTTCCCCTAGTTCATTCGATTCATCTAATTTTGTTCTTATTAGGCATTGGTAATGCTTGTGTTATATGGGTTCCCCATATGGTATATTCCATTTTAGTTTTTATTTTACATTTAAACTGGTTTGAAAGAGGGTTTACAGTGAGTTTTTTAATATAGAATGGGATTTTTTATTTCATACTGGTTTCAGATAATGCTTTTTAAAATTTATTTTTTATTGAAAACATTATTTTCAAAGGCTATTGGGGAAGAGTGGTTGATTATTGTTTTATATTATTTGACTATGATTTAATGGTCTCTATATCAATTGTTTGTTAGTTTTTTAATTTTATTAAATATCATTTTTTATGAGAGAAAGGTGTTATTATTGATAATTATGTGAGTGACATTTTCCAGCTTTATTCATAATGTATGTGTAAAAATTTTCAATATTTTTTTCTTTAAAATTATCATTAATATGGTTTTTAATTAATGCTGAGGATTTTTTTCATGATTGGTGTAGTCATATTAAGTCCATGTGTGTTTAAAACTATATTATCATATCAGTTTTTGGTTCTTGGATCAACTCTTGATTTCCCTTAGATAATTTTTTGACTTAGGGAAAATGATGTTTATTAAATTTTACAACATTAATAATGTGGTTCTTATTACATACTCTTATAGGGTGTTATTTTATTTTCATATAATGCCTAGTGCATGGACCATTAAATTATTTACTTTCACCTTGTAACATTTTAATAATTTTTAGACATAAAGGTGTAGTGATATTTTTTGTTCAAGGATATGATCTAGAAACACTTCAATATGGAGGGTTCATTGGTGTGATCAGGTTTTTGTTTTCTATAATTAATATCTAATTCTTATTTACAACTTCTTTTTGGATTTTTGGCATGGACATCCAAATTATGGAATGGTCATTTCATATTTTTAGGAGAAATTTATTTCTATTTAAACTCAATTTATTAGAAGAAATTAGTCTGAATTTTAATAATCTATTCTCAATATAAAATTTTCAAGCCTTTTGGTATTTAGAATTTCTTTTGGGTTAGTAGAAGGTCATTTATCATGTCAGTTAATATGGATGTTTGGAATGGTTCGTTATAAATGATATCAGAGTAACTAGTTCCTTTATTAATAGGATCCTCATATCTTTTATGAGTATCCCTATTGTTAATTGGTGTATATAATGGTGCGAGAAATAGATAAAAATGTTCATAGAGACTCAGTTTGATGGCCATGAATGTGTTGTTGGTCACTACCCTTTATAAGGGAATCTTAGTTACCATTGATATTTGGTTTAGAATTTTAAAACCAACATTTGTTGGGTGAATGATAATATAATATTGGCCATGTCTAGAATTTATTTCCTATATTGAAGAATTTACCAATTTTTGGGATGTAAATGGAGAAGGTATTTGAGACTTAAGGATTTATTTATATGAATTAAAACCCTTGATGTGGAAAAATCCATAGTTCTGGGAAAATATAAGAGGTTAGTGGAAAATTCGTGTAGGGTCCGTTAACCATGTATCCTGATCATGTAGGCCCCTCCATTCGATTTAACTCAATATTTAGGCTTCCTTTATGAAATTTCTAGTAATGAGATTAAATTAATATAGTCCTTAGGATATGTTTATCTTTTATGGTTATAGAAAAAAATAAACTTCTGCATAAGAACAATGTGTTTTTTTAGAAAAATTTTGTTTTATTTAAATCAAGGATGAAATCAATCTCTTTGTAAATAGATTATTTTGGGTGGTTTCCTAAATAAAATGAAAATTAATTTTTTAAATATATGGATATGAACTTGCATTAGTGGCTATTTAAAAAGGAAATATTACATTTTTTATAGATGGGTTTTTAAAATATACTATTTCAAAAATGGGGAAGTGTTATCAAATCCCATTATAGATTTATTGAATGATGAATTTAAGAATGTGTTTCAAAAAAGTTATTCTAAACCAATTTGGTGGGTGTTGTAGTATTTTGAAGATAATGAGGATTTTGTGACATGTGAATTAAGTTCCAATTTAAATCATTTTATTGACTATGAGTTTTCCAATGGTTATGGTTGGACTAATTGGTTTGATGAAGGAGATATTAATGGGTTAAATTCATGTTCCATACTATTGGTTTCATGACTCCCAAGAATGTATTGTAAAGGGGGTGATTTTTTTTATAGTGGAAGGACCCTGAAGTGATTCTCTTAGACTTTTAGGTTCAGTTACTCTTGTTTATAGACCTATATATAATCATAATTGAGTTTCTAGTTCATAATATATATTGATGTTGAACCCTACCCAAGAATTCTAGAAATGGTGTGTTTCTATCTTAGGGGATTGGGTCTTCTAGTTTGAGTGAATCATGTTTTATTTGTTTTTAGTTAATCATTTCTGTATGGTTCTTTCATGGAGTTGGGTTTAATAAGAGCCTGTGAGATCTTTCTTATTTAGTTGAGTATGTTGGTATTTGTGTTGGGACTAGTGATATGTTTGTTTCCCTTATGATTTCTTAATATCTTTCTTATTTTTTGGAAACTATTCTATGCACCGAATTATTATTGGTTACAGACTATGTTTGCAAGGTTTTGTGTTCCCATGGGTTTATTTTTTTGAGTTTTTATGTATTTTGGTTAATTTTTATGGTTGTTTCCTTTGTTTTTGGATAAGATATGTAGATAATTGAACCATAATGGATGATTAATAGGACACTATGGAGTATATTTATTGGTGGATTAGAAATAGGTTGTTGTGATATGAACCTAAATGTGTCAATTCATTGGATGGTTTATATGGTATGGTTCTCATGTCATTAGGACCCAAGATTGTTCATGTGAGGGAATGGTGAATATAGTTAAACATATGTTGGTTTTGGTATTTCTTGGGTGTGGTATGTAAATTTTATTAGGGAAATGATTTCATTTGTTTTCGGGAATTGAACCATGATCTGGTTCCAGATTTCGTGGACTTCCCCAATATTTGATAGGAGTTTTGATATTTCCTATTCCGGTGGTCAGTAAGTTTATCATTTACTTTTGATACCAATTTGATTTTTGATAGGTGAATTGATTTATGTGATTTTGTCTCAATAAGAGTATTTTTATTATTAACCAACCATTTTAGATGAGGCTTTAAAGGCAGGGAGACTCTGGTAGGCCATGGATTCAGTTGGCCAATGTGTCCCTTAATGGTCGAGTAAATTCCTCTTAGAGATATTGGATGTTCTTATGGGATGTTCATTGTTAGTATTCCTTAATTGTTTTGATTGGTGGTTTCTCCCAATATGATTTATCCAAAAAATTTAATTTATCCCACCTATTTAAATAGGTAATGTAGTTTTGTGTCTTTCTATGTTCTATCATTTTTAATGTAGTTTTAGAGGTATAAATAGTAATTTCCCTGATAATTGTGAAAAAAACCATGAAAATAGGTTTTATTTAATTATTTATTGGTATTATTATTTTTAAAATATTGTTTTTTGTGAGTTTGGGTATTTGTTTGACCATTTTTTAAACTCTTATTTGCTTAAAAAGGGTCATGGATGACTCACAAGTCTAATAAACAATTTAGTGCCCATTCATATTGAGTCTATCTTGTAAATGTCTATTTGAAATGATTTTCCCATGGTTAGGCAAATCAGGTAGTGTATTAGGGTAAACCAAGTATAGTTATTTTTGGGGACCAGTGTGTATATCACATCGTCTACACAATTTTGAAAACAATATATGTAAACCATATTACTTTCCCAAAAAACCAATTTATTTTTTTTTTTGAAATTTCTCTTTTTTTGTGGATTTTACATCTATTCCTCCCAATCCATTGAATTTCTACCCCTTGGTTTATCTCCCCTTTCCTTGGGAGACCTCCCCCTTATTTCCTTCTTGTTTTCATGGATATTGAAATGGATTTATTATAATCAGTTTGATATTTACCTTAGGTATAAAATCCATTCCCCTCTACTTCCTTTATCAAAACATTTTCTCCTCCCCTCCTATAGTGTGAAATTAATTTAGACAATAGGGTTTTAAAGTTGTTTGATTTTTCTTTTGTTCTTTCTTGAAGGGTTTATGTGGGTCTCTTCATACTGGATTGTACATCTACCTTTTATAGAAACAACTTTCATCTCATCCACCATCGTATAGAGTTATGATTACCCCATGTATGAAACATTATTTTTAAACAATTTTATACATGGTGTTTTGATTATTTTATTTAACATTTTAATGATTTTTGTCATGTTTTTTTCTGTTTTTTCTCATGGTATATATTTAATTGTAACTTTTCTAGGGAATTTCATCAGTGATACAAATCTAATGTATAAATTTTAATTAGTTTTAAAACACAAATAATACAATTTATTTGATAAAATGGATGATTATAATTTTAAAGCTATTGTTTATTTTATAATGTTTGGTGGGGCAGTAACAAACCAAAACTGAACAACCAACCAAACAATGCTAAACGACTCTGGTTCAAGTACCTTAGGTTCACCTCTCTGATTGATTAAGGCTACCGACTAACAGAAAGGTTTTAAATGGTATAGAGGGGAGGCCATACCCTCTTGAAGGAAAATAATGGTTCTGGTCCTAGCAAAATATATAACATGCAGGGGAAATAAACTTCTCAATAGACTCGAACTGTACCCACAGAGCAGAATCACAATCATTATAAGATTAACAAAAAAAGAGAAATTGATACAATAATGGAAAAAAGTATGTAGAACAGAATGAAATCATTCAATTTCAACAACTACTAAACAATAGTCATGCATCTATAGGAGGTCATACAGGTCAATATTTATATATGGAACCAGTGGATAACCAACTATTGCTACATATTAAAGCATGCATAATGATACAAGAAAATAGAAACTAAAAAAGTGAACTCTATCTAGGAATAACTGCAAGGTCGATAGCCTCACCATGAAATAGATGATACAATATAGCTACTAAAGCTGGTCTCATTCCGGCATGTAAATCCATAGAGTATAAACGAGGCTAGAAAGGACCTTGTTGGGTGTGAGACAAATCTCCGTATGATCCCTCCCAAGAATGTGTACTTATTTTATGTTCTTAAGCAGGCATGAATTTATAAGGAAAACAATAATCAATATTATGTACAAATAAACATAAACATCATTGGTTCTCAGCAGCCACCATGGATTTTCACTCGCTTCTTACAACACTAGAATCTATTTAGTAAATAGTCTGCTTGGCCCATGGCCCTAGTACCCATGTCTTCACAAATCCGAGGAGAACCCTCTAGTTCCCCTTAATCATGTAACCCATCACTATGTGTCTCTGTACACCTCATGTCTCAAGGTACAGACATCCCAAAAGCACGCCGAATCAAACTTAACATGGAGGAACAATGATGGTTCTCCTAAAAAAAGTAACCAAAGTGAAAACGTTGTCTTCCCTCAAATAATGTAACCAAAGGAAAAATAGTATCTACCCTCAAATAAAGTGCCTCATCCCATGACCTCAATCATGGTGAGACTCATCACCAAACATGATAGCCTCATTGATATCCCTCGAAGGATCCTCACTTTCTACGTGGCCCCCTACATCAAGCACCCTCAACCAAAAGTACATAAACTACAACTATTAGGGGACTCTACCCACCTAAGGTGTCAAAACCACCCCATCACGGGGTCTCTTTGTGTGCATACAAATCATATCATGGGTGAGTAGTAGTCACAAAAATAGTACCCAAGAAACAACATCCTTGGAATCTCGTATCGCTACCACAATGTCGCTTAGTGTCTGGTGGCCTTGCCATCCAAGTGACCTGAGCCATACCCAACCTAACAGTCTAACTACCTCAATCCCGACGTCCATGATGCCCAAAACCATGGTCAAAACCACCCAATGTAACCTGGATCATGCCCAACCAATGATCAATATCACTCAAGAATGTTGGGTTCATGACCAACATAACCCAAATGGGTTCTGTATCATGCAATTTAGCAATCACATATAATATAAAAAGAATCTCTTTTAAACATGAAAAACAAACTAAACTGTTTAGATGCACTAACCAAGTGTTTTCCTATAATATCATTGAAGTCTTCAAAGCCTCTAACAATTCATATCATACCTTAACAAATTAAACTCATTATTTTAATCAAAATAATTCATTTTAACACATTTTTTCATACCCTACAAAAATACCCCATCTGAGCAACAACCCTTCGCCTAGCCCTGCATAAGAAAAACTAGTAAAAGGTTATACCCAAAGGCATCCCAGAAGTCTAATAATAAATTTAACATGGAAATATAGAATAAATATGGACCCACCTAAAATACACAAATACACGCTAAAATCCGCACCACACAAAGTCTGCAAAAACAAGAAATGAAGTATGCACCACGTACCTCACATTTGTACGATGAACCTCTTTCGTTATCAGCCCCCAATTAGGTCAACAAATGCAGTATATCTACAAAAAATCCAAAAACACTCAACCCCAATAACTTGTTCTAGAGGAGTAATTAATTAAAATGGAAATTTTTTAATCAAGGCCTTACTGTTGTGGTTCTAACGCATCTGACGACGTTCAAAATGGAGTTCGGACGGACGATCGGGAAACACACTAGCTCCAGTCAGCTCTCCTCACTCAAACTCATGGAGGGTTTGGGTTTCTATCTAAAAATGAGGCAACTGCACTTTTTAGAAAAATAAACCTAAATACATAGCATGTATACATGATTACACACTGTTTGTATAATTTTACAATTCCTAAGATGGTTAGAATTTTGTTGAGTGCCTACTGTCAATACTAAATGGCGGGTAAGAGGTTGTACACGATGTGTCCTTGGTATTTCCCCTTTAACTCGCCAACACACCCACACTCCATGTATATACCTCACACAGTACTCAAAATATCAGGTGTATATGAAGTGTAATTAGTATATACATGGTAAAATTTTTATGCCCCCCCCCCCAATACGCCCACACGCCATGTATTGTATCCATACACGACCTGTGGTAAATAGTGTGTACATAAGAGTACACAGCGTGTAACCCTAAAATTTCCAAAACGTCCCATTTTACCCAGTTTCCTCAAAACCACTGAAAATAAAATGAAAAAGAAACGTGTACCTCAATGTAAAAAATGTGCTCTTACAAACATCCCCTTAAGGAAATATATCCTCGAATTTCCCTTACAACAGGGTTGATGAAAACATTTTAGGACAAAAGATGTACAAAAATCCATTTCCAGAAAAAGATCACTAACCTGTTTCCAGACACATGGTCCTACCATGACACATTCACCCCTACAACACTTTACGTGCTCCCATGTTGATTCCAACACCCAAATGTATCACCACCGCATCGATGTCTACCTCATTGAGGTCATGTATCCCATGGATGCTCAAAACAAAACCTAGTTACTTGCACCTCAAGTCACCTGAATCCTCAAGGCCTTGATGCCCACAACACCTCAAGAAACCTATATCACATGGATATCTCAATTCCCATGGCACCTCAAGTAGACTTCATCTAACGATGCCCCTAATGCCAAGCACCTCATACATATATATATATAAATATCTTGCACCCCATATGGTTCCAATCCCACTAAACTACATTTGGTCAGTCCATATATATGTTGTGAAACTCGTGAAATCAAAACGCACATTCCCCATTAGACCATACCCAATAATTTAAAAAGAGAATAGATCATGGCCAACTAGCGGTGTACCTATAACCGTTGTCTGCTCACCAGCATGTGCAACCCCTGGAAGCTCCACGGCGTGCACCTATCCTGACACATGACTGCCTGAAGAATTTCCTCCTTGTGGTACTTCACCAATCACAGGCCACTGTCCTGTCATCTGGGTCCCACTGCCTCTTCCGTTTCCTCCACGTGTAGTTGAAACTAGGATACCGACACTTGGTAACAAACCAAAACAACTCCAGATTCCACAATGTGTCATGGTCCTTGATTACCGTAGGTCTGAGAAGGTTTCTTGGATAACAGATCGAGATTCCCAACCTATCCACATGCTCAAAACTCTTTTGGAGTCTTATCACACTGATTCCTTGCATGCCCTGGCTACCCACACTAAAAGAAACCCACTACTGAACATCGAAAAGATGGTCAAGGTAATTTTTTGTCCTCACTACTTTGATAGAACTCATCCCAACCTCGCTTCCTGCTATCTGAACTATCACATGAATCCACCGACCGACATAAATGATATTTTTCTTTCTATTTTCCCTCAAATATTAGTAGGGATTCACCACCTTTGAGAGAGATGTCATCCTCAAGAAATTTACATGTACTTTAATGGAATGACATAAGCCATCCTTGAAACACCTAGCCTTTGAGGTTACATCATTTACCATACTTAGTGTAAAGATGGGAAGCTTTGTAAAGGTAGCTGAATATTCCATGAATGACATGTCACCCTATTGGAGGCTGAAGAACACTCGAGCTCTCTCTGCACTCATCGTCTCTTTGGAAATGTTCTCGGAAAACCTGTCCTCAAAGTCCATCCATGCCATTGCTTTGTGTCTGTGATCCTGAACATGAACATCCCACCAACGCTTCACTGGTCCTCTCAGTATGTACATCACTAGATTGACCCTCTACCCATGTGGCATCTCAAGGTGCTCGAAGATCCTCTGCATTCTCCCTATATGGTTCTTAGATACCTGTAGACCACCCTCACCCTAAAAAAGCAGCGGGTGTTTTGACTGGATCTCTCGTGTCAAATATTCCATAGAGGGATCTATACCATGCGCACCGCTATCAATCCCCTGCAAGACATGCACCCAACTACATTAGAGCGGCATATCGAGCCACGACACAAACAGTGTCAAACTCGATAGATGCCCTATCTACACTGGATCCTGAACCTGATCATGTACCTAAGCATGTACCTGCAGCTTATGCTATGCCATCCTATCAGGGTTCTAATCATGATCATGCTCTTGTGGCACTATACCATCACCCACCTGAAGTTCAATCGACCTGTCTAGGAAGATCCCACTAATTAATATAAATAGTCAAAGAGCCCATATATATACATATATAATATTCAATATAGATAAATAAAGAAGTAAATAATAATAATATAACTACTACCCTTACTCTCCCCCAAAGCTCTCATGACCATGGAATCTCGACACCATTTCCACCTTACCCACCCTCAATAGATCCAACTATCAAAAGTACCTATGGCCATGCCCATCCTGACATCCAATGTTGCCTCCAACCAACGACCAAGTCAATCAAACCTGGTGAAAAAAATCACCTAAACCATAGCACCTTCCTGCTCATACTAGTTTCTGGCCCAAATAACTCTCCACATGCAATTTTACACACACACACACACACACATATATATATATATATTAAGGAATAATACATTGCAATAAACTATCAATTTTCTGAATAATTTCACCTATCACATTTCAAAATAATTCAAAGCATGGAATTTGGTATTATTCACATGATATTATCTCTTCATAAAGATTACATTCAAATTTAAAATTGAAATACCCTAATAATGTGCCAATCAAAAACCCTGAAAACACACCTTTCCATACTAGGCCAATGTCCTACACTCCCATACCACACCTAGTCAAGGGTCACATATCACAACCAATAACACTAGAAACCAAGTGAACCACCAAGGAGGAAATCATATGAACTGTAATCTAAGAAAAAGAAAAGAAACAATTTCAACCCAAGGAAACGTGGTCCATCCCTCATACCTGGGGTTGCAGGCTCCCAAGGATAGGCCTGAAACCCACATCCAATAACAACCAATCACCAGTCTACTAAATACCATATAGTAAAACTAGTAGAAATAAAAAAATATGTCTCAATCTAATTACTATCCAGAAAAATATTTCTACTAAATCCTAGTCAAGAACAATATCCTCTGATACCACTTTGTAATGTCCTAAACTCAAATAGCCACCCGAACAGTGCTAAATGCATCTGGTGTTACTACCTTCGACACACCTCCCCGAATTCCAATGGCAGCTGACTAGAAAAAATGGTTTAATAGGTATAATAGGGAGTTTATACCCTCTAAGAGGAAAATAAAGTTAATGGTCTGATCAATAATATATAACAACTATAAGAAATAAGTGGCTTAGTAGACTCGAACCAGACTTGTAGGGTGGAATCACAATCAATTGTAGAGAAAAATTAAAAATAGAAACAACAAAAGTGGAAAGTAAGCCAAAAAAATTCCATCAATCAATTGAAACAAATACTAAATAAAAGGCATACATTCATAGCAGGTCATAAATGTAAATAGATATATATTGAGCCAGTGGTTAACTAACAGTTTCTACATATTACAGTAATCATAATGATGCAAAAAATGGAAACTAAACAATTGAAATTCCACTATCCCTGACCTCAAGGTCCATACCACCTCCATGCAACAGTTAATGCAATCTAGCACCTAAATCTGGTCTCTTTTCTCCACGTAAATCCATAAAGTCTAGATGAATCCCGAAGAGACTGTGTAGGATGTGTGACGAATCTCAGTAGGATACCACCCAATGGTGTGTACCCGATATATGTATTTATGAAGGCACACATTTATATGGAAAATACTAAACTGTACGAAGCACAAATAAACCTAAACTCTACTAGTGCTTAGCAGCAAGCATGGTGTGTCACCTACTTCATACAACACTGGAATCTCTGAAGTAAATAGGATTCTTATCCCATGTCGCTTGTACCGCTGTCCTCAAAAATCCGTGGTGAACCCTTTAGTTCCCCTTAATCATGTAACATGGTACCATGTGCATTCTCAAACCTTGAGTATCCAGTTACTAATGTCTTGAAGGCATGCCCAAAAAAATGATACTCAGAGGAACACCACTGTCTGTCCTCAAATAAGTAAGATAAGGGACGACGATGTCTACCCTCAAATAATGTAACTAGAGGAAAATTGATATCTACCCTCAAATAAAGTGTCCTGACCCATGACCTCAATCATGGAGAGCCCCAGCCCCAACCTGATAGACTTATCTCTATACACTGAAGGGTCCTTGACTTCCATGTGGCTTCCTATGACATGCACCCCAGTACAAAAAATACCTAAATCGAAACTATCAGGGACCTCTACCCACATGAGTGGTCAAAACCACATAATCATGAAGTCTCTCTATGTGCACACCACTCAAATCACGTGTGAGAGGTAGTCACCAAAATAAAACCAAAGCCATGTCATCTATGGCACCTTGTTCCCCTACCACCATGTCGCTCAATATCTAATGGCCTTGCCATCCAAGTTTCTCGGGCCATGCCTAACCGGAAAATCTCACTACCTCAGTCTTGACGTCCATAATACCCATTATCATGGTCAAAACCACCCAAATTAATCTGGGTCAAGCCCAAACTATGATTTACATTACTCAAAAATATATGGGCCATGCCCAACACAACTCAATAGGGTTCAAGAACATGCAATTCAACAATCACATATAATATCAAAAGTATAACTTTTAAACTGGAAAAATAAACTATAGTCAAAATGCACTAACCATGTGTTTTCCCATACCATCAACAAGGTTTCTAAATTCTCTAACAATTCATATCATACCTTAATGAAGTTTAACTTTATTGTTTAATCAAAACAATAAATATAACAAATTTTGGAAAACCTGGACAAAATTCCCCAATTGAGCAATAACACCTCGCTCGACCTCTCTCAAGAAAAATTGGTAAAAGGGAATCCTTAAAGGTATCCCATAGGTCTAATAATAAATTTAACATGCAACTACAAAATAAATTGGGTTCCTCTCAAAATACCCAAATATGTGGTAAAAGATATACAACCCAAAATTCTAAAAAAATATGAAAGGAAGTATCCACTGGAATCTTTTCACTCATACGACAAACCTCCTTCTGTTTCATCTTCCAATTCAGCATAAAACGCGGTACATCTATAAAATGGTCAAAAATTCACATCCCATAATAACCTGTCCAAGAGGAGGAATCAAAGAACACGACATAATAGGAATAAAGGCCCTACTATTGGGGTTCCAATGCATCCTACGATGATTGAAATAGAGTTTGGATTAACAATCAAGAGAAAAATGAGCTTAGTCGAGCTCTCCTCGCTCAAATCTATTGTGGAATTGGGTTTATACCTCAAAATGAGGCTATTTTCTATTATAGAAAAAAATAGATACATGACATGTATTTATGAGTACATGTCTTTTGTATCATTTTACAATTCAAAAGATGGCTTGAATTTTTCCAAGGGCATGCCGACCCAAATACACGACATGTACGAGGCCGGGCATGGTGTGTCCTTGGTTTTTCCCCTCTAACTCGTCGACATACCAAAACACCATGTATATCGCCCATACATTGATTAGAATACATGGTGTGTACATTTTTAGACTTTTCTGCTCGGCCAATACGCCCACACGCCATGTATGGAATCCAAACACGCCCAAGGGTATAGAGTGTTTACTTAAGTGTACATGGTGTGTAACCCTAACATTTCCAAAACTGCCCATTTTACCCAATTTTCACAAAAATATCTCAAAAATTGAAATAAAATTAAACTCGTACCTCAAAGGAAGAATTGGGTTCTTATAGGGGGTTTTAATGTATTTTCCTAAAGGTGATACATGTCCATTCAATTATTAATTTAAATTCCATTTATTATTCTAATATATAATGAATTACATTAAATTATTGTGTGGAGTTTTAAATTATTTTAATATCATTTGGGTCTTTGAATATACTATATGGGTGGTGTTCAAGTTATTTGATACCATTTGGGTAGTTCTATAAATGTAATGGTAGTTCTTTAAACCATTTTGTTCATCTAAAAGAAATTCATTTTTGGGAAAGATCGTGATTTTTCAATTTCAACTTTTGAGTAAAGTAGGGGGTTTTCAATTCCATCAGATTTTTTTTTGTTTTTTGGTATCAAAGTGGCATTCAAAATGTGATATATAATTTTTTTTAGAATAGTAAAAAATTATTTGGTCTTCCAAGACTTGTATTTTAATGGTTGGTTTTTATGTTTAATTAGTTTAACAAATGAAAGTGATACCCTCATCTATTCCTCATAAATATTTATGCATATTTTGGATTGAAAAACCTATGGAGTTGTTTTGATTATTTTTTATGATCCTTATTATTGGATTTGTTTGGGGATGATTCTTGTGATTCTATGGGAGATGAGTTATATATTTCTATTAAATTAATTGACCTTGTTCTGTGATTATTTTACACTATCCTCCATTTATATTTTCATCAGAGTTATAAAAATATTGTAGGTGACCTGTATAAGGGATACCCTAAGTATGAAATAGTTTATTATCTAGGGTATTCGATCTACTACTCTATGATGGTTTGATAGAATGGGGTAGTGGTCACATTGATCTATAAAAATTATTTGATCCCATGGGTGAATTTGTTATGTGGGAATTTTTTTCTATTTAGTATGAAGGGACTACCAGGGACATTAATGGTTTAGTAGTTCTAGCCTAAGAAAACTATTACCAGTTTAGTTCATTATTACCAATGTGTAAGGATGATTCCCATGTGACTATTTATTTCTATGGAAACTTTATTATATATATATTTGGGTTTGTCTCATTCATCAGGTTCATTTTATTCTTGGATCCATGTTCTTATCAGTCATTAATCATGCATGTGTTATATGTGTTCCTTCATTATTTTGTTCCGTTTTACTAGATTTTTAAACATTAAAACATTTTAAATGAGGTTTGTAATTTTTTATTAATTAAATGAATTTTTATTGATAATGGTATATAAGATATGGTTTCTATATAGATTTGGTTTTGAAAATGGATACTTTTATGGTTCGTTTTGGATGATGGGTAAATGATTATTCTGGGTTATTTACCTATCATTTTAAAAGAAATATCTACATGGTTTTTGAGTTAACTTAAATTTTTTTAAAATCATTGTATTTTATAAGATAAAATGGTCATTGCTTTTAATTTTTTGAGTGAAATTTGTACATATTGTTTCAGAAACCATGAATAAAACTATTTAAACTATTTTTATATTAAACAGACATAAAATTGGTTTATAAATAATGGAATGTCAAAGAGTAAGGTTGGTTGGGGCCTACTGAGCACATATATGATAACACATATATTATCACCTCACATAAAGGTTTATGGCTCAACTCAAGACTATATTTGAGAATTTATTTTCATGGGTTAAATGAGGTTTGATTTGTTTTATCACATATGGATTGCAATTCCCATCACCTAATCTCAAAATATGTTCATTTATTTACAATGAATTAATGGTTTTTAACCCTATAAATTATTTAATATTTCTATGTAGGCTATTACTTTTTCTTACGACTCTTGGTGTAGTGTTATTGCGATGGCCTAGGATATTAAACGAGGGGAATTTCTTTATTGTAGGGTTTTTTGGGGATGTGATCTAAGTGTGTTTAATGAATTTATTATCTTGTTGTTTTTACTCCAATTTATTTGGTTTCAAAATGGGATTTTTACATACAAATGTTTTATGCTAGATTTTTTAAAGAAATAACATTTCATTATAATTATTATTATTTAGTGAAATCATTCCAAAGTCTGTTCATATGATTCCCTAACACTAGTTTTTATTGTATGGGGATTAACAATTCCCTTCAGGCCATTGTCGGATCTGTTCAAGTGTCAGTTTGGATGGAAACCTGATCAGATTCAATACAAAAAAATCATAAATAATGGCTCCAACCAATATGTGATCATGGGTTTTATAATTGTGAATATTTTTGGTTCCCCTCAATAATTTCATTTATAGATTAAAATATAATATTGATGTTTCCCAGTCCGGATCCAAGTACCACTAAGAAGGGTAGGGGTCGAATCGGTGATACCTTTTTCTTTTATGTTTTCCCTTTTGAAACAAACTTCTCCTCTTGTTAAAGAATTATTTCCCTATTGAACACACACAACCATAAGAACAAAAGATTTACAAGGTTCACTACTCAATAAGAGTAGCTACATCCTTGGTAGGGTATAGAAGTAATCTAGTACCATACAACCCTCTAGAAATAAGTCCATTGATGTGAAATTAAATGAGTAGGATATTCCCTTTCACTCGTGTAGTAGTTGGGAGATAATCTATAATTTTTTGTGCATACACTTAGCAAAAATAGGTAATTATATTATTTCAGTGCTACTTTACAATTGAACAGGTGTATTCATTAATGTAAAAATATTTACATTCCTACCCACAAGTCGATAAGAACTATCTTACACACAACTGAATACATACAAAGAACCAAAATATTTAAGGCACCCTTTTAGGTTTCTTCTGCGTAACCTTTATGGCACATGCTCAAGATTTTACTTTTGTCAGGAAACACCTCTTTATTGAAACTTTAATCTTGCAAGTAACTTCAATCATTTTGAGCAAATCTATTTCTTTCATGCACTCCTCTTTACAAAAATATTATTTCACGCCTTCAAGAACATTATTTCTCTAAGTGTATTTCTTAAATAAATGAGGGGTAACCTTTTATTTATAGACCCCATTAACCCTCATGCACAAAAAATAATACAATGTGTCATGAAAGATCCAGATGCATCACACAAAACCTCATTTTACGTCACATTGGGTGTGTAATTATGTTTCACACCAACCTTATCTTTTACATACTTTTTTTCTTGTGTGTGATTAATGCCTTTGCCATTTTGCAATTTTCTGGCCTTGAATCATGCCTTGTGCACAATATTCCAAACACCCTTCGATTTTCAGATTTTCAATGGAAAGTACTACAACTTCCTTGTCTTCCACTAGCATATTTCAGTCCAATAAAAACATAAAATGAATAGAATCACCTTTTATACCCCTTTCCTTCATGATGATTTCATAAAATGTTCTTCTACCTTATTATATTTGTGAGAAAAGGATCATCTGATTTTAATTCCTTTACAAAGTGAATTGGTTTATCTTCTTTGAAAACAAAAGGAAACACTGTGTAACCAAAAACATTTATTACTTCTTTCACAAACCAACATGGTCCCAACAAAGATAATTTAATCCAGTTAAAATGATATTGATAAATTCTATATTGATAATTATTTGGATATGTAGGGACATAATATGAGAGGGAAACTGGTTGAGTAGGTGAGACATGATGATGTGTATAGTCCCAAGACTTATTTTATTAATTTATTTACTAATTTATAGAGTGTGATCATTAACTATGGCATCCCTCATTTACATTTAATGAAAACTTATAGTTTTTTAATAATATCTATGTCCAATAATTTTTTAATGGTTGAAATTTATAAAATATTTAAAGAGGATTTTTTTTCTAAAATAGAAAAATTATATATAAAAACATTTATAATTGATCTTATTCCTAATAATAACAAAATATATTCAATCAAAATTCATCATATAATTTACAATTAATAATTTCTTTATGAACATAATAAAATTATGTTAGTCTTGGCTAACGTAAATTTCAATGTATAATAAAAAGAATCATCCATTATACTATTAACTCATAATATAAAACATATAAAAATCTTATATATTGATTGACATATTACATTGAATCCCTGACCATTATGAATCCAAATATTACCTTCTTTCTCATAATTTTTGTGGAAAGAATATTTTTAAGTTGCAGGCTTATGGTTTTAGTTATAAATGTTATTCTATGTATTGGGGAAAAAGAGAAGAAAGAGTGGGTGAGATAAGAAGAACCACTAGATTTCTATAGAAAAACAGTAAAAATCTAAGTGTAGAAAAATTACATGATATATTTTTGGGAAATCATGAAATATAACTCCATTTTTTCCTAAATTGAAGTATATTCAGTACTATAATGAAAATATTTATCATTTTACCTATGTATATTTATGATATGAGTGTTTTGAAGTTTTGAAAATATCCTAAGACCCATTTTTTCTATGTTTTTCACACCCTTAAATAATCACTCTTGGATCATTCATTGAAAATATAAAAACAATAAAATTTATGGATTTTATACAGATAACATTTACCAAACATTATCCATAAAGAAAATACTATATAATAAGAAAAATAATAATGAATTTGAAATCCCAAATGAACATATAGTTTTATAGATTTATAAAATTATGAAAAACACATAACATCATTGATTCATAAACAACTAGTTCATAAATATGGTATCATCCCACACTATACCAAGATTTTATTAATCCACATTAGGTTATCATCATTATAGATATGAAACCCTAATATATATAATTCATTAATCATCAACTTTTTAACCTATGGAAAATTAAACATATGATTGGTTCCCTCAAATAATATGTAATGGAAAACATAATCATTAATAATTGAATGTCACCTTGGATCATACGAAGGTAAAAATGGTATGATTACAAAATAATACTTCATTATTATAGCATGAAAGTATTAATACCCATTAATACTATGATAATAAAAAATGAAAACATGTAATAATGATTTTTCATTGTCAAGAGTCATAGAAATAAACAATCATGAGGCATGTGATATTAATCTTGATCATAATAAACAATATAATCCAAGGGAAAAAATATAAAAAAAATATTGGTACCTTGGAACATCATCATCATATTACCCATATCAAACCCTTACAATAGTAATAACAATATGTAAGACTTCCAATTTAATTATCTATAGAAAATAATCATTACCCATTGCATTGGAGCACTATCTGGGTGCTCCCATCATATCTGTAATATCAAGGTCACCAGGAGATATCTAGCCATAACCACCTATTAAGATATAACAATATAAACTAATGATATATTGGTGAACCAATCATATATATTACCCAAGAACCATAAATAAAGTATATATATCTTACACTTCATTATTAAACTCATAATATAAAACATTTTTATATTCGGTACTTGGATAGCATGTGACAAAGAAACAGGTTCCATAATAATCACTTTGAAACATGGTTAACCCATGGAAAAGAAACATGTTCCATAAAAATATATTAAAACACTATTCAACCATGGAAATGAATAGGATTCTATAAGAATCTCTTGGAAAATGTTTAATTAATAGAAAAAAAAACATCCACCATAAAACTGTATTTGGAACATAACTAACCTATACAAAAGTAAGGTGTTATAAAAGTATCTTTTTCTAATTTTTTTAATCCATCTATATAAATAATTTAGATGGTATAATTAAAAAATATCCCCATTTTATAATAATAAATAACAAGTTTTTTTAAAATTTTATAATGTAGTTACCTTTATAAGATCACATAAATTTTTTTAGGAAAAATTCCTTTCATTTTGAAAATAACTTTGAAAAACTAATTGTTCACAAAATATTGTGAAACTAATTTTCATTGAAAACAACATTGTTAAAATATAAAAAATCCTTAAGGAAAATAATGGACATAAAAACATGAAAATATGTTCATTTCATGGATGTTGAAAATAAATATTTCATTCAAAACATTTTGAATAAGGGATTCAAAAGTGACCAATTGGGATAACATTAATAAATTTACTTTTCAAACAATTTAAAATTATTTAAAATATGATGAAAAATTTATTTATTAAATATATTATTTTATAAAATTACATTTTTTCAAATATTTTAGAAAAAATGTATATGGAATAAAGAGATAACTAATCTAAATTAAAATAAAATATCAATATCACTTACCAATGACATTCATAACGTTTCGTTACTAAATAAAGAAATTAAAAAAAACATGATAAAAATATTCATAAATAGTGTGTAATAATGATATTTGGTTCAATAAAATAATATCAAATGATTTACTCAAAAATAACCTTCAATATAAAAATTCAGAAAATAATATGGATTGTAATATAATTCCTTTTCCACGTTGGTAACTCTTTACTCATAAACCCGATGAATGAATAACATGAAATGAAAATATGAATATAATTAAAATAAATATATCCATGATTTAAAATTTAAAATTTTAATATAATACCTCATATAAATTGATTCGGTGGATAACAATAAAATATTCCTCAATGAAAATAAATTGAGATGAAATCAATTATATATTTGGTAATCTCTAAATCAAAATCCCAAGAATGGAATAACCTCGTATGTATTTTGTAATATTTTCTTTGAATAAAATATTAATAAATTACAATAACATGAATCATATATAATACACAACAAAAATAAGTGGTAACTATGTAATATGTCTCGGTGAAATAAAAGTAACATGGGAAAAATCCATACTTCATGTCCAGACATTCCTTGTGTGTCCTTTAACTCCTATATAAATTTTTTAAATAAATTATGATATTTATTAGTAAAAGTTTCCATGTTTTATACATTATACTTAAATAATTTATTTTTTTTATTTTTAATTAAAATTTTAAATACTTAATCAGTTATGTCTATGTCGGGTGTTTTGAGGGCATATAACTCATAGTTTGAAAACAACTTCAGTGTGTTGATTGTGGTCAAAGAGGTAAATATATAAAAATATATATATTAATAGTCAAGAATTTACATTATTATATTTCATCAAATATATTTTAAATCTAACCATAAAAAATATGAAAAATGATCCATGTTTTGATCATAGAGACAGTAGGCCCTATGTACGCATTACGAAGGATTCCATTTTTTTAGTGATCACTATAGAAGGAAGGTAGGTAGTATTTTAACCATAAAAATTGATCCTAATTTCATAAATAACATATTATCTCTTTAAATATACTTATATATATTTCATGTTACGTGATGATGAAAAAACAATAACATCCCTTCCTGGTGGTGGTCATCCACTGGAACATTAATGTTGTTATAATTATTATGTGTAAGAAATAATATGATATATTATATTTTAATAATGATAAATATGTCATGAATTTAATTTTTATTTAATTAATATCAAATATATTAATTAATATCATCCATATTACTATCAATGTAAATAATTTGTGCAAAATGAATCACATCACTCTGTGGGGTGGAACACCATCGTACACACGAGCGATGTCATTATGTCAAAAAAAATTGAATGTAAAAAAATTGAATATGTGATATAATAACCACATAAGTATAAATATGTTACAAATAACATATATAAACTTTAAATATTTTATTACATAAATCCATTAGAGGTGATGATGGGAAACAAATGGCATCGAGTCACGAGGAGGTAGTCCACTGTGAAAACAAATGATGATTTCGTATCCCATTTGATGGAATAGCGGATGGATTTAGGTTACTAAAATAATATATTTAAATGTAATATTATATTATCTACCATTTTTATCATATCATCATATTTGATGATGATTTAATGGATACAATGTTAAAAATTTTACCACTTCTCGGACCACCTTTCTTTGATTATACCTAAATTATTCCTTGGATTAATTTTGTATGAAATTATATTATTGTATGTGGGGATGGATTTTTTTATTTTATTTGGTTAGTTTTTGGCTGAACTAAATTTTTTTATTTTGAAGAAGATAAGAGAGATGGTGGCCTTTTATTATTGGGGTGAGTGGCACACTCTATATTTTTTTAATAAAAATGGATTACAAATGTTTTTCATAATAAATAATTAATGAATGTATCATTACATATAATTATACATTATATGTACCGAATTAGTCCATTAAATAGTATTAAGGTATCAATTTTTTGACATTTTGACCATTTCTATTATAGTTTAACCCCTAGTAAACGTGTTTTCACCATAACCACAGTGATTTTTTTTCTATTTTCACTATTAATTATGGTCAAATATTAAGTTGAAAATATTAGATAATTAAATAATTATGATTCAAATTATTTTATTTTTTTAACATTTTTAATTCACATAACTGGGGATAATTTTGTTATAAATATACCAGAAAATATAATGGAAAAATGGTTTCCAATATGTAAATTTTTCAAAGAAAAGTTGATTGTATGTTTATAAAATCACAAAAAATATTTATTTAAAGAATATAATTTCTTTTGATATATAATAAATAATTTATATTCAAATTATTCTTCAATAGGGGTTTCTTTAACTAATCAATAAAGAGAAAAATTATGCACCTTAAAATAGTTTTGTTAATCCACTTTTTTATAAAAAAGAAAACAATTTACTAAAACACAAAAATAAAATCATTAAAAAGAAATTATTTGTATTAAATATAACTAAATTATATGGTTTACATGAAATAATTTTTATAAAATAAATAAACTTTTAAATTTCTAATTTATTTAAAACAAATAACATTTTTTCAAAAATCAGTATTTTTCACAATTTTTTACAAATCAATATTTTCTAAAATATCACAAAATTTCACCTAATGTAAATTTTTATATTAAAATTTAGAATATTAAGATATATTTTTAAAATAAATTCTTTGAATTTTCAAAAATTAATTTTAACATTTTTTCATGAAAAGAAATAAAAATAATTTATTATGAAAAAGTATTTTCGTAGAATAGAATTACTTTAATTAAAATTATGTGATCAGTTGCTAAAAAGTGTCAATAATTCATATTAAGGTTGATATATATATATATATATATCATAATTTTCATAATAGTATTCAAGGATCCCAATTGTAGGGGAATGTTATCATTTTTATATATCTCCCGCGTCATTTAATATTGGAATTGCATGTAAAATACACTATCAAACACAATTCTAATTTTTAAAATATCAAGCTATTACATAATTACCAACATTAATAAATAGAATCATCTCAATTTTAAATTTATCTTAGTAATTAATGGTTGTAAATTTTAAAATATATTTTTTGGAAACATACATTTTAAAATGAGTTCGTAAAACTTCCTCTTTATAATAAAGAAAAAGTAAATATAAAGGTCATAAAGAGTAACACATACTAGGTTTAAAAATATAAGATCATGGGTGGGATGAGGTGATTTGTAGATAGATGAAAAGGGTAAATAATATTGTAGAGTGAAAGGGGTCATTGATCATATGAATGTGAATGATCAATAGAATGTTAGGGTCCTTAAAAAGAAAAATATGTGATGAGTGAAAACACTATCGGTTCATCAAAAATGAACGTAATTGTATAATTTTTATGTTTCAATATTTTTTTACTCTAGTTGAAGAATAATTTTACCATGTAGATAGATAAGATATTGATATATACATACATGAAAATTATATTTTAATCAATCATCCAATTTCCACCACAATCTCATATTTTTCTCCAAACAACGAGTACTTGAGATGATTTTTTCATTCTTGAAGCACCAAAAATAAATATTTAAAGACAAAATATACATAAAAGGGATAATAAAATTATTAAACCAAACATTATACAATAAAAATCCTAAATGTTTTACACATGGTATATTAATTCCTAAAATTAATAAACAATCATATTATGTAAAAATACATTACTCTTTAATAACCAACAGTAATACCTTAAGTCAAAACTATATAATTCTATAAATAAATAATCCTACATCACAAATAACATAAATAACATTGAAATTAATTATTTTTATAACATATATGGTTATCTCATACCTTTATACATACATGCACAAAATTATGACGATCACCTTTTCAAATATTAGTAATCACATATTCACCAAATCACTTTTAAATCGTGTGGTTATATATATAATAACACTTTTTTCCAATAATTACCTCAATATCCAAGATCATATAATATTTAATTGTTATAAATACCTTAAAACGTATGTTTGTAAAAGGTAAATTCATACTTCACATTATACCAAATCATTATATATACTTCAACCTAATATAACATATCCTAAAATATCATTAATCACTATAAAATCTCATTACATAAAACCAAAAAGGGGTGTCTAAGAGAATTAAAGTATGATAATGAATAATCTCAAAGTCTTAATATGGAATGGATAACACTTAATAAAACTACACATAAAAATAACTTAATCAGGAAAGTTATCAAATCAATTCCTCTGATACTCACTTTGATATCGCAAAACCTGCCCTCAAGGATATATAGCTTAAAAAATATAAATAAAATTATCATTTCAATTTTTATATAGATGAATGTCTTCAAATTTTCACTATAAAATACTTTAAACATCAAAAATAAAATATTATATCAATTAATTCTCAATGAACTTTTTTGTTCAGATTTTTAGAGAATTATGAAAAGCACTTAAAATCATGGATTCATAAAAAACTTAATCATAAAGATGAAAACCATTTCCCAAATTACCCAACATTTTATATTCTAAATTAGTTCATCATAAACATTCATATGAAACACTTCTATACATAATTCATTCAACATTAATCTTTCTAACCTAGGGAAAATGAATCGTTTGGATAATGAGATCCAATTGTCAATAAGGATAAATGTAATAATTCACAATTGAATGTCAACCAGGTGAGTAATAAATGAATAATAGTATAATGACATAATCATAGTGAATTATTATAGAATAAAAATATTCATACCCATCAATACCATGATCATAAAACATGAAGACATGGAAAAAGGCTATAATAATGTCAATTTGCATCAAAATAATGTCTTGATACACGTGTTATCAATCTTGATCATATGATAAAAAATAAATACATAGAAATAAAAAATAAAACATGCTAGTATCTTGGAACTTAATTTTCATAGAAAACATACAGAACCCTTAACATTAGAATTACTATATGGCCGACTACCATTATAATTCCCTATATAGAATAATCATTACCCAGTGCATTAGTGCACTCTCTAGGTGAACCAATCATATAAACTATATCGAGCTCACCCAAAAATATCTGAGGGGACCAACATTATAAAATACAATGGTATAAAAAAGTGATATATGGGAACACCCATCGTACATAATTTCCAAGAACCAAAAATAATTTATATAGATTTTTCAGATCATTTTTTAACTCTTTAAAACCCTTTATTCTATCAACAAGTTGATTAACCTTTAGAAAAGAAATATTTTCCATAAAAATTCCCTTACAAATTTATTAACCCTTGAAATATAAATGAGTTACATAAAAATATATTTTAATAATTATTAATATACGAAAAATAAATGGTTTCCAAAAAAATCACTTTGAAATATGATTATACCATGGAAAAGAGAAGAGTTCCCCAACTATCTCTTTGAATTATGATTAACACATGGAAGAGAAATAGGTTCCAAAAAAATATATTTGAAGCACTCATAGTCTATATGGCAATAGAATTTGGATGGTAGAGATAAAAAATATCCACAAAATATCTTAAAATAAAACAATGGTTGTTGACATTGATGATGGGAAATAACATTAAAATATCATTGAATTTTTTTTGATGAAAATAACCATTTCATTTCAAAAATAAATCCAAAAAACTAAAAATAATATAAAAATAATTTTAATATGAACATACATGGAAACATATAGTGAAAATTTTAATTAAAATAATGGAAATTATCGTAGAAAAATCACTTCCTATCATGGATATGAAAAATAAGCATTCTTTTAAAAAAATTGAAAATGGGAGTCAATGGTGACCTATTTAGAAAAAATTAAGAAATTTACTTTTAAAAACCTCTCAAAGAAAGAATAATATCTTCTATGTTTTCATTATGAATAATTTATTTTTATAAATGAAAATTTTAAAAACATTTTTAGAAAACATGGATATGGATGAGAATGATACATAATCTAAAATAATATTCAGAATTGGTATCACGTATAAACGACTATCTAGATGTTTATATAATTAATAAAAAAGGAAATTAGAATTACAAATATTAAAAAATATCACAAGCAATGGACATAAAAGTTATTTTATTCAACAAAATTAGATCATGTGATTTCATCCAAAATTACCATCAACGTAAACTATCATGATAGGAAAGGATATTGTAACATAAATACTTTTCCACTGCGATAAAAATTTAATAATATTACTCATAAATATATAACATAACAATTCATTATAAATGTTATTATCATAATAATATAAATTATACAAATTTTCATGGGGAAGTATATACAATAAATAAAGTGATTAGGTGAATAATAATAAAATATTACACAATGAAATTGAATTGAAATGAAGTACATTACAACATTGGTAATATCAAGATAAAAACACCATGAAATATGGATACTACTATGGATTTTTAAATAGAAATTATTTTCATTAAAATAAATATAAAATAAATTCATGTTAATTATATACACCACACAACAAAATAATGTGTTGAATATGAAAAATGTCCCTTAAAAATAAATGTGAAACGAGAAAATGTGTTACATCAAATCCAAATGATATTTTTTGTAAATTAACTCATTTATAAAAATATTAAATCAATTATTTTATTTCTTAGTATCATTTTGTAGGTCTAATATGTCATAATAAAACTCTTATTATTTTATTTTAATTATATATTTAAATATTTATTCAGTTAATCTCACATCGTGTGTTTTGAGGATGTTCGGTTTGTTATTTCAAAACTATATCGGTGTGTTGACCATAATCAATGTGGTCATTATTTAAACATATATTTAATAATAATAATTAAATAATCATTATATATATTTAGAAATTATACTTCTCTAACCAATCGTGAAATGTTTTTTGAAAAATTAATTACGTTATAATAATGGATACGGTAGGTTGTATGTAAGAATGAGTAACATTTCCATTTTAAATGGTCATTGTGTAAAGAATATTTATATTATTTTATCATTACATAATTATAATAATATTATAAGTACCATAATTTTTAATTAAATATAATTATATATATAAATCCTGTAAATTGGTCATGAGAAAAGAATGACATCGCTTCTCAGAGGCTGTAGTGTACACGTACATGATGGACATTCACATTATTCAGTGTAAGAATGAAAAAGAAAAATTATATTTTTATAATATTATATATGTCATGAATATAATTTTTATTTATGTTCCTATTAAATATATTGATTGAAATAAACTCTATTATATTTCAGGTAAAATATTTATGAAAAAACTAATCATGTCACTTTCTGACGTGGTATTCCATCATACCCATGAGTGACACTATCATATCCCCATGGAATTAAAATTTAAAAAGGTATATGTAATAAAAAATATATAAGTATATATAAATTAAAAATATCATATATTCAATTTAAATCATTAATTATAGTAATCATTGAGAGGGGATGAATGGAAACAAATGACATTGGTTCATGAGGTTGTTGTCGGTCATACCCACAAATGATGATTTCATATCCCATTTGATGGAAGAAGATATTTATTTAGGTTATGAAATTAGTATAATAAAAAAATAAGAATAAATTATATTATTTTTATATTATTTTATTGAATTTTAATATTACTTTTATGGGGTGGAATAAGAAAAAACAAAAACACATAGTTAGTAATTGTACCTCTTCTCGACCACCTCTTTTGGATTATACCTAAATTGATCCTCGAGCAAATTTATGACAAAAAGGATTATATGATTTGGATTTTAATTTTATGATGTGATTTGGGTAGGTATTGTTTGATCAAAAAAAATTAATGAGTGGAGAATATAGAATAGGGGTGGCCGTTAATAGGTTAGGTGAGTGGCACAAATGTACTTTTGGAAATGAACAATATGTGCCCATGTTTTCACTTGAAAAAAGGAACCAAATTGAATTATTATCGAAACATCGTAATTATAAGGTTGATCTATGGAAAAAAAATCAGATATTTTTATTGTTCACATTGACCGATATCTTTTCAGGTTAATAACTCTATAAACTCATTATCACCATTACCATTGTAATTTGTTTTTGTTGATTTATCTATTCATTATAGTAAAAATTTAATTTTACATTATTATATATTACAAATTTTTATTCTTCCAAATATGGATTCCATTTACCAAATTCAAATACCATATGTGGAGAAATTAATTTTAAAATTCAACCTGCACACGCAACAAAAAGCCAGTTTTTAAAAAGGGTATTTTTCAAGAAAAATAATCTTATACTAACACTTAAAATAAATTAATTTTTTATTAAAATAAATTAAATTATATTTATATAAAACAAATATATTTAGTATTAATAATTTGTCAGTGGGTTATCTTTTATTTAATTAAATATGACAAACATTATTCCCTTTAAAATAATTTTCAGAAAAATAATGTTTTTATACCTACAGACAAACATATACTAAAATCTAAAAAAATTTTGATTAAAAATATATATTATTAATTAATTATAAATAATTAGTACTTATGTTACTTTAATTAATATAAAAAAACGAAATTATACTCTATTTTTTGAAATTTATTAAAATTGAAACAATGTTTTTAAACTGTATTTTTCACTATTTACTATAAAGTCAATATTTTTGAAGAAAATGAAAAACAATCACCTGAAGAAAATAATGATATTATGATTTAAAAATTATTTTTATTTTACCAAATAAATTTTCAAAATGTTCCAAAAATATATTATCATATTTTCTTATGAAAATAAATTATTTTTTGGAAGATAATATATTTTTAACCAAATAAAATTACATTACTAAAAATTGATTTATTTTTTTCAAAAAATTTATCTATAATTTTTGTTCATTACGAAATTTATATGTATATAAAATAAATTAGTTATTATTATTCAAACCCTCTAATTTAATGTCCTCGTTATAACCGTTTTATATATCGTAGTACTTTTATTATTGGTGTTGTGTGTCGAATATGCTATCAAACATGGTTTTAATTTCTCAAATATTAGGGTGTCATAAAGTGGGTTTTAGAATTAGGGTGTTCATTCCATATATTCCTAGATAGAATATCAATTGATGGGTTAATATTGAGATATGAATAAGTGTTTTTCTAAGAAATGACTCTATATATTGTGTCATTGGTAGATGTTTTGTTTTTTTTATAATTATCAAATTATTATCTTGTCACTTTATTAGATGTTTGATAGGTTCCAAATATAAATAGGAATAATATTTGAATATCTGTTTTGGATCATAAGGGATTTAACAAAAAATATAAATTGTTTTTAAGTAAATATTAAAGGGATCTTATAAATTTATTATAGTTTCTTTATCCAATGGCTAATATATATCAAATGGAAAAACCAACACTAAGTAATTAGGAAGCACTTATATCGCCTGCAGTGACATTTCCATTTTTTTAAATGGATAGTTTAGGACTGTGTGTGTTAAAATATTATAGTAATTGAATATATTGGAGATTCTAAAGCTCATTAAACCGTGTAACATTCCCTTTTGTAAAGATTGTGTTCTTTTGAAGTCTAAATGGATCAGTATTCAAAAATATAGTTTCAAAGAAGGAAACCCACTTTAGCATGATCATAATTATTTTTGGAAACCTCCCATGATTCATGGGGTTTGAAATTATATTTTAAAATTTCATATATGAAAACCCAATTAATTTCTATATTTACATATTAATGAATACATATGATGTATTTAAGGTCTTTATGTAATGGAAATCCTCTGTTGAAACTTAATTTGGATGAAACGTTATGTCATTGAGGGATGATAATTTCTTTTAATACCTATTTTTTGAGTTTATTAAATTTTGGAGGATAAAGGAATCACGAGGAATCATACTCCGAGTGATACTCTAAAAAATAATGATTTTTTAGATTGCATGAGTCTCTTTATTCTTTATTAATTTTGTTTCATTCATTCATCTAAAGAAAAGCAAAAATATTTTTGGGATGAGGCTTGCACTATGACAGTTTATTTGACCAATCAATGTTTCTCATGTTACAATGGGTTTGATACTTCAATGTTACTCCGGAGTAGACAAACCCTATTTTAAGGGAAACATAGATTTGTTTCACATACCATAAAAAATCATGTAAACATTAAAATAAATAACCCTAATGATAGTATATGTTACTTCTTATGTTATTCTGAGGGTGTGAAAGGATACAAACAACGGGTAGATAAATAAGGTTTTTAAAAGTGCATTTTTCATCAAGGATGTGTTGGTTTATGCGTTTTTTCCTATGAAATCCCATTGTCCACTAATAATAGGGCTGATACTCCCTAGAAGATGGATGTTGAGATAGTTCTACCTATTAATAATGAGGACCCAATGGATTTATTTCCAATTATACCTTATCAAACACCAAATTATATATATAAATTATAACGTTCTTTGGATGAAGCATCACATGGTGGTCTAAGATATTATAAATTCATTAAATGTATAGAAATTCATTTTATTATACCTTCTTATCAGTAAAACAATTCTAATGTGAATTATTTTTCTACACATGTTTCCTAGGATCTCGAGAGTGATAACCACTAACAGTAAAAGATGTCTATTAATCTCTAAAAATTTAATATTGTATTTCTTCCATGGAAGATGCGATGAAATCTCATTTAATGAATAATACCTAGTCAATAGTCAATAAACTACCCACTGCCTAGTTGATTGGCTATATCTTGATCTATAAGGGGAATAAATATTATATTGTTGTGAAAAATATTAAATAGAATGAAAGAATATTGAGTACATTTTTTCTTCTATTAGATGGAGTGGAATATTGTGAAATATTTTGTCCTATAGATAATAATTATTCTATTATAATATTTATTTTTATGTTTATTTTAATCTATATATAGAGTACTTTCATGTTAATAGTTTTTTATTCGATAGTGTTTTGGATGAAATAATATACAGGAATACTCCCTTGGAATTTTATGTAGAGTTTAAATATGACAATGTATGTTTTCTAAATAATTTTATTTAAGTAATAAACAATATTCTATAAACTGGTATTCATTTTTTTATTCATTCATCAGAAAAGTTTTCTTCAAAATCAGTGAGTTTGATGCATGTAATAATTTTCAATCTATTAAAACATCATGATTTATTTATATTTGGATATTGATGAAATATTTATAATAATTAGTTTTATTAAATTCAATATATATTATAAAATCTTATTGAATTTAGCATTTGAAATAATTTTTTCACACTTTTAAGTATACCTCTCGTATAGAAATAATTACGAGAGAAACAATTGATTTCTTTATCTCATATTAGTATGCATATATCCTCATATTTATTAAGAGATATTTTTTACTGCAATAAAACTCATTTGTGAAACCATTTCTTGTTATTTTAAAATTTAATTAACTCAGTCTCCTAACATTACTACAGATATAAAATATATGAGAATAATTCCATATATTAATGTTATTGGAAGACTTATGTATTTCAAGATTCATAGTAGGTATTATGTTTCTTTCAATATGTATATATTTAGAATGTTTAATGGTAATGTGGGTAATACACATTATAATTCTCTTAAATGGTTTATGGGTATCATTTATTATCATTCACATCATTCGGTATGTTATGGTAAGAATTTTATTTATATAATTATAGTTCCTTTTTATATAGAATATAATTATAATAGAAATAACGATTTAATTAAATCATTGGTTATGTTTTCTTCACACTATATGTAGCCATCCTATCTATTGGAAAATAATATGAAATCAGTTGTGGCACTTTTATCCATTAGTTATTAGTATATTGTATAGAATGTAGAAATTATAAAATTTATTTGGAATAGGTGTTTTATTGTTGATCTAATTTTTTTTAATTTGGTTATTTTAATATGTTATAATTCACAATATTCCTTAAATATCTCTAAGAACATAGTATGTCATGGTAGGTCTAAAAATATTAATATTTCATTTGATATTATCAAATAGGTTAATTAAAATTGAATAATGGGTGTCAATAAGATACAAACTAATTATAATCCAACAGATAGTTTTAAAAAGGAATTTACATAAAAAAATGAAACCATTATTTAGACATTCTAAATAGGGTTACCCTTAATTTACATAAGTTTCAATGAAAACAAAATTATTTTTTAGTTTATTTTATAAATAGTGGATATTTTTTTTCATAATATCATGTTTCTAAATTTAAAAATGAAACAATTCTATTGTTAGTTATTTGTATAGATGATTGGATCATTTATTAACACTGTATTATAGTGGAGAATTATATTTTTAAATTACATCAAACTACTAATTTCATATTTTGTACACTATTATAAAAACCAAATTTTCTCACATTTGATAGTGGTTTCATAAATACTTATAGAAATAAGACTTCTATATTACTATTTTTTAGGGGTTAACATTAATGTACAATTTTCTTCTTCTGGGATTAATTACTAATTATATTTTGTTTCTTGAATTTCTGATTTGTTAATTAATAAATGGTAGTAATTTGTTAGTATTCATTCCATAGATTAGGATCAATTTTTTCCAAAACAGGTTATATCTCTGTGAACTCTATTTTTTCAATTTTTTATTTTCTCATATTTTTTTATAATTTAAATCATTTTTTTATCATTCATTTATAATACTCATTTTTAATGTGAATAATATAACCATTACAGGATCTTGGTATTTAAAAGGGTGTCTTTATGTGGTTCCACTCAACAATAGTAATTGGAAATGAGATCCTCATCACCCTACATTTCTTTCCTCACAATGAGAATGTGATTTCATGATTTAATCAATATATCAAATTACATGGGTCATGAAACTAATAAATGAAAATATTAATGTTTATGGATCAGTACACATGTCTTCTAATAGGATCATCCAATGAAACAAGGAAATTTCGATTTATGATTAGTGGGTATGTTCATATAACCACTCACTGTAGAGAATACCAATGTATAACACCATGAAAAGGTTTCTCATTGTCTTATGAGCCTCCTACACCTGATATACGATACCATATGTGTCCCATTAGACAATATCATCCATCTGTAGAAAATATATGTGAATAATTCCTTAGAAACTCTTCATTCTCATCATTGTAGGTAATTTATATGACTTTTTAGTGTCACTTATATTCTTAGGACATTATCTCATACATGTTTTATAGTGGAATAATTGTGATGTGGTAAAAATGTACATTTATAATAGAAACATGTAATCATGTACTAGGAATGTTTGATGTAGTCCACTAACTCCAACATACCCCCAATAGAAAAATATACAACCGACAACATATTTTAGTCCACTAACCCACACATGATACTCATGCCTCTATTGAGACAATTCCTTGGTCAAGGGGTCCACCATGTTTTCCTTTGTGGATTAACATATCTCCATAACATCAACCCATTGAGAAAAATACCATAATAGTTTCTAATATATGTGATGTTTTTCTATGGTGTAACCAAAACTATTTGAAAAGATCCAATATTATATTGTTATCATAAAAAATTGTGATGGGGTCTTTAATTTTAGGAACCAAATAATGATTTTGGAAAATTTCATGACTCCTAACCATTATCTTGTCCGCATAAAAATATGAAATATACTTAGAATCAATTATATAATTAGTGACAACCAACTACTAAGAACTCTTATAGATAAAAACTCCTCAATTGATAAAAATATACGTATCAAAACAATAACTTTAGATAATTTTGATCTATCTGAAATCTACAATCTAAATAACCTATGAAGAACATCTCTTCATCTCCTCCAAACACCATGAGAATATCTCTAGTTCATCTGATATACATAAGGATAACATTAAAAGTAGTCCAATGTTGTTCACCTAGATTTTCTTCATATCTTATGACTATGATACAATCATATTCAACAAAAACCCTTTAATATAAAATGGAATACATGATAGTCCCTTTCAAAGAAGTGTATGGGTTCTTACTATTTCATGCTCTTTTGAATTTTTTCTAAGGGCAAATTTTCTTTGAAATATTCATACCATGATAAAATAGAACCGATATTCTATTGGATTGTTCCATAGTTAAATACATAAATATATGGTCGATATATAAACCTTGACATTGTCTAAGCATCCTCTCCACTATATCACACTTTATCGTGATCCCAATAATGTAGGACACATCACCTATTCCAACATGGAGAAGACCTTTATCAACCATGAATTATCCTATTATGAGATTGGTATCTCATTTAAAATTAGTAATATTCCATCAGAATAAGTTATTATGAAAAAAATCATACTACCACTACAAATATGTAAATGCATGAATCACATTCGTTTTTAGTGAAACCAGATTATTATATGGACTCAACGAATTGAATAATGAATGACTTGGAATAACTATTTAATCTATAAGTGGATCATTGCAACATGTATACTATCTAATAATTTTCCATATTCTATAAAACTTATGAATATGTTATATATATCATCTTAAAGGTTCCAATTAATGAATGATGTTCTGAAATCCATTTTCCAAATAAAAGTCATGGAAAAATTCTATGTAATGAAATATTCTGATAGAGGAAGCTGGAGAAATGGTTTTTTGTATTCAATTAATTTTGGTTTTGAAACCCATTTAGCCACTATCTTGGATTTATAGATATTTAATATAATTTAAATGTATATTTTTCTCTTGAATACCCATTTACACCCATTGAGATTTATATTAACTGGGAGATTGATCATAACCAAAATATGTGTGGATTCATGTAATCCATCTCATAATTCATATATTCTTACATATCACTGTTTCTAATCCTTCTAAATACACCTTTTATAAGAGAGGACCATTATTTTAATCAATAATGAGTCATTATCATAAGTGACTAGAGAACAATATCTCTCTATTACTCTTTCCTTTGTAGATCTCCAGCAAGATACTTGTGTTTTAGGATCAAATTCTTCCATGAGGACCTGTGAAATTTATCTAGTTCCAACTCTTCTCTATCTTGATCACAACTTCATCAATTTCAATATTTATCCCATATCCTCTTTGATGATGTGATCCCTATTATGATATATGGTTTGTCTTATGATAGTTACCATATTTTCAAATGGATTGTATAGATAGTATCCCCTTGTTTCCTTTGGATATTCTATAATGATACAATTTATGCCTTGGGTAACTAGTCTAATTCATTACCAAACCATAACAAATTCCCTATACCACATTCCCAAACATGTGATAAAACAATTTTTATTCCACTTCATAACATAATGGGAATACATTTTTTAAATTTATCAGTACTCTGTTTATTATGTATAATGATTTCAACAATTCATATCCCCAAAAGGATAAAGAATGAATTCTTTAAATACTAAATGACTTTACCATGTCTAGTATTGTTCAGTTCTTTCTTTCACTATCTCTATTCCACTAAGGATTATAATTTGGAGTGACTTGAGATAAATTACTGTACTCCCATAAAGATTCCATAATGTCTTAGTTAAGATAATCACCCCCTCAATCCAATTAAATCTTATAAATATTATTCACATGATGATTCCAAAGTTCATTCCGGATCTCTTTGAACTTCTCAACTGATTCATACTTATACAAAATAATGTGTAAATAACCATTCATAATCTATTCATTTCTAAACGTAATAAGGTTTGAGAATCCAACTAATGATTTCTCTTGAAAAGGCTCATACACACCTGTGTGTACCAATTATATAATTTTTATGGAACTTTCACCTCAAACACAAAATGGTGATTTGGTAATATTTCCTTGTAAAAAAATAAAAAATATATTTCATGTTATTAATTCTTAAAGTAACATAATTTACCAGTTGATAGTTCTTTTTCAAAATCTTCTCATTTAATTGACCAATATAGGGATACCACAACTGGGTGTTAAATGAATCTCACAAACTTGTTTTATTTTCAATTTCCATTATTTGTTTTTTTAATTAAATACAGCAATATTGTTATTTAAATTTTCAACACCTCAATTTGTGATATCACTATAAAAGTATATAATCTTTTTCCCCATGAATAAAATAAATTCATCCACACCAAAAACAAGAAATGTAAATTATATTCTTCATAACACTGGGTAGGTAATAAAAAATTTTAAAACAAAAAACAATCATGTTGGAAATATGATATTACAGTCTCTAATGGATAGATAAAAAATTCAAACTCTATTGGGGATTCATATATGAACCATGCCTATGGAAACCTTATGAATACTATTTGGTTCCTATATATGTATTCAAAATTTTGAACAACTTATTGTATATATTAACTATTTTTTATATATCTATAGACAACACTTAATAAAAAATTCACTCGAAGCTTCAACTAGATTCATTGTATGTTCCCAATACCACTTTTAGTACCCCTAATTTCTACCTGTAATAAAAAATTTGTTTTGTTCTATTATATTACTCTATAACATCATCTTCTAGGAAGGATGGTTCTATGAAGACTTAATCTTGTAATGAATATTTGAACCATTTCCCTTGTTTCTCAAATTATTATTGATAATAAGGACCTTATTATTATCATGTCCCATGCCGTTATAAAATTTTGGATAAGAGTAAGAAGCTACAAAAGTGTGTTCTTGCTACTAATCATTTTATTATTCATAATAAAAATAGATAATTTTTATGAAGTGAGAATTAAATTTTATCTATATACAGATCATCTAGGATCATAATCCTGAATATTTAGAAGAACCCAATGTTTCCAATAATCATGAAAACATGTTTCCAAGAAATAAATTACTATATAATATTTCATAAGAAAAATAAATTGGGTACCTCATATCTCTATGATCCCTCCTTCTCTTGATAAAGATCCTAAAGGTGAGAAATGAATCTATATGCATCCATATAATCATAATGACTTAGTATCCCCTTGGAAATTGTGTATAACATGAATCATTAGATATCCATTTAGTTTTCTATATGATTCTAGTAGAGAGATACATCTTCCCCATTATCCTCTTTGGTAAGACAATTCAGAAGTGAGGATTTCAACATGTATAATTTCCATTCGTTGAATATTATAACACAAAATAACATATACCATTCCTAGAATTTGTTGTGGGTGAGATGATTATACTTTTTAGGGTAGATCGTAGTGATATTTTAAAAGTCAATATATTTTCTTAATCTATAATTTTCGAGTATATAATTAGTACTCTTTTGATTATAAAAAAATACATTAATACATTTATGATTAAATAAACCTTGACCCTATGAAAAATACCATGAACCATAGATGTGTTCATGTTATATAATTCCACCTTGGTTCCTAAGTATCACTTATTATCCTAAACCCGGGATACCTCCTCCCTCCTAGGATCTCAATCCTTAGGGAATAGTTTACTCACAAAAAAGTTATGGGATAAAATAGATTGAATATAGGGGGTTTACATAATGGAAACTATATTCATACAGACCCTTACTTAATGAAAAGGTGGGGATAACACACATGTAATCAATTTTATATTTATAATTATAAATTTAAATGGACTATTCACAAACATTGGGTTGATATAATCTCATGATATTCCACAAAACAAGAAAGGATAATAAATTTTCAATCTTTTTTATCAATGAATTTGATTGATGATTAATTAAGGTAATGAATCATGATTGATGTACAAAATTGTACAATTTTTTAACGAATATACTCATGTAAATTTTCTAGTCTTTTATATTTGGAAGTTAACATGGAAATTTATTCAATGTATAATTATTAATCCCATGTCTTGGAATTTAATATCAAATAAATGACTCACAAAAAAAAATTAAATATGTTTAATCATATATTTTAATTTTCAACATAAATTAAATTAAGTACAATATATATATTTAACTACATTGAGTGTACTATTTTACACCCCTTATTCTATCTTCTTTTTGTGTTTATAACACAGGGATTGGTATAAGGTGTGTTGTCTATTGTGGACAATGTCAATGTACACAACATGTTTTTAATTTTACACAATATATGGCCATATTGTTTCATGAAATTATAATCCCCATGAAATTTATTTGATATAATATATTCTTGGGCACTTCATGTTCTTAGACATTGGTAGATAGTACTACACATAATTTACATACTTTACATGGCATGTATTACTTCATGTCATGTGTATTTTATCTAAATCTACACATTGATCAACTTTTTTCAAATCTCCATATTGATTTCACTAGATATATCCAATTTTATCATGATATATGAACTCCAAAACACTTATAGATGGTGTTTATTTATTATGTAAATGTCACGTACACTTGTTTTTTCCTGTAAGAGCCTTTGGAGCCTTCATATGGGTTCATTTAATGTCTATTTTTTTCAATTAGAACAATTTATTTGTTCTGTTATCTAGTACATATTAATTAATAGATGAAGATGAGTGGATATTAAAACAAATTAATGTTTAATAAGTTAAAATTAAAACCCATGTAAAGAATAAATCAATGAAAATAAAATATTAATTAAACATGTGACTTCATTGATACAACATGTAGGTTCTTGGTGCATCAGCAGTACCATCGATTGAAAATCCTACTCATCTTTTAATATTAATTTACAAGTAATTTTTTCTTCACAAGAGTAAAAAATTATATCGAATGAAAATTTTAGTTTACATTATAAGATAAAAATTTCAAAATCATAAAAGGATGATCCTGACATGTAATTGATAATTAATGTTAGGGAAGATACAAAATTACCTTTACCTGTAATTCCATATTTTTTCATAATCTAGTTCACTAGATCTCATGAAACCATCATCTCATCATAGTATCCAATTGCAGAATCCATTAATACGTGAACCACATGTTCACCCCAATATCTGAACATCAATGAAGAATTAATGAGTTCTAGCACAATAGATCCCAATCACTTTTATTTTTCAAGGTTGATACCATTAAAATTTTAAAGATAAATACATTTTGATATTATATTGATGTATTTAGATAATAGGAAGAGGTTACATGTTATATATATCTAGATCTACCTCTAGTTATTGATATTTTCTCTATCTACCCATTTTTGACACAAGTGTGTTCATAAAAATTGATATCATTACAAATATATTATTATATTTTTTGGGTTGACAAATTGCACACAACCCTATTACGAACATTAAAATTATTATTTTAGCCCATGTCTATTAAAAATAATAATATTATTAATCACATGACATGTGAAGTAATTGAAAAATATAAATAAATATCATTTATATCATTAATAATTGAACCATTATTCTCGGTCAACTATACCTCGTTGACATTTATCAATACTTGAATAATCATTTTTTATTTAGTAAATAAATATAATCACATTATTCGTCGATAAATAAAACATAAAAATTATTACATTTACCAAACCAATCAATATAATTATAATTATTTAATAATTATATTATTTCTAAAAACATGTTATTCTATTATTGTGATAAACCAAATGTGAATAAATATTATTTTTTTGAAACTATTATGGTCGACACAAAAATTTAACTAAGATTATTGATATAAACATTGTGTCACCCCCTTGTCCTCTTTATCAGTGGAATGAGGAATAAAAACCTCATGACCAATGTTGTTGAACAGAAATATGACAATGCACCCATAAGTAATGAAGTTAATGTTAAAATGACTTCCATACTATTTTGAACTCTTGTAGAATAATATAATCCCTTTATTGAGATATCATAAATCCATAGGTTTCATTCTAGTTCCATCAAACCATGTTCATGTTTTCAATTTTTTTATCCTTCCAAAAATTAGCAGTCCCACTAGACACCATAACCATGGATTTATAAAGGGAATTACACTCCTATCAGAGGCCCTAAGATATCAACATCCACCATGTGATGGAAGAGAGTAATACTTTATATCATTTTCAATTAATAAAATATCACTCATGAAATAACAAATCCTACATCACTCCTGGCATATGATGTCACTGTTTTTATTTACACATCAATGCATATCATTCATTACATCTAGTAATGATAATATTAAATTCTAAGAGTCTATACTCAAATCTACGGATAAGAGAATCCATTGAAACCTTGAAATATGGATCTCCAATTGATAGGTATGATCTTATGACATCTTATATTAGATATTACAAATGGATAACTCAACTATAAGGTGTCTCAATGTGTTATGAGACACCATCCTATGAATTCCTATACCATATATGCCTTGCAAGACAATATCATTAAGTCATAGAATTGTTTTCATGAATAATATCACAGAACATCCATGTTCTCATCATAGCGGGGAACTTTTATAAACATTTAGTGTGACATATTTTCTTAGTACATTATCACATAAAAAGTTCATTTAGAGGAACATTAATGTTGTGTTAAGAATGTTTAATAATAATTAAAACATGTATTCAGGTACTATGAAAGTTGGTTTTAGGGAATGAATCACCACAACCATATCCTTTGATATCCCAATGTCA